>CM060328.1:44643371-44650871 GCA_030674155.1 Stramonita haemastoma | reverse complement strand
TACTGTCTACTGCTGCGTTACAAAAATTACAGAAATTACTATCAGTCACACCCATCTCTTTCAAAATAACATTGGTACCCAAACACCTGTGAATTATTCTAAGTTGAAACCATTTCATTTTGACATCAGAAATTTTATGAACATACAAAAAACACTTTCCCCAGTCATTTTCAATATTCAGTTTTTCATCCCATTTAGTACAACTTTTTGGGTGATTATTGTTACCAATTAATTCTTAATAAAAGGGCTTTGACCCTTTCAGTACAGTGTTTAGCTTTTTAAAACAGGTAGGCATACTTGAGCAAGTATTGTCTTGTATTACAATCTTTGTTTTTCTGATGAATTCTAATACTGCTGATCTATAACCAGTGAAAGTAACAAAATCTATGTTCACATCATATCTTAGTCTAAATTGTTCAAATGACATCAGATTCCCATTTTCAAGTACAAAGTTTCCTATACAGTGAATGCCTTTATTAATCCATGTTTTATTTGCAATGCACTTGTTATCTGTCTGTATTCTTTTATTGAAAAAAAACTGGTTCTGCTAACAGCTCGCAAGAATCAATACAGTTAACTTTGTAAAAGAACTCTCTGTAGGCACAAAAAACGCCCGTCCAAAATGCATTTGACTTACAAAATTTTAAAACGATCTCTGGTCCATATTTTGAAATGTTGTTGATCAGTGGATAGTTGTCATCTGCAATAGCTTGCCACTTGTGCTTTGTCATGTGGAGTTTTTTTTAGCCATGTCAGTTTCAAAGATTGTGCTAATGTTTTCAATTCTGGTAATCCAAGACCCCCATTTTTAATACTTTTATGTGAAACATTTCTACTAATTTTATATTTTTTATTGTTCCAAACAAATTTATAGCAGTAGCTCTGCAAGGTATGGAAAAATTCGTCAGGTGGATTAGATAGTAGCATCCATAAATGAATATTTTTTGATAAAATGAGAGATTTTAATACTGCTATCCTACCTATGGGTGTTAGCTGTCTTTTAGCCCAGATTTTGAACAAGTGTTTTACATCTTCTAGTTTTTCTGAGTAATTTAAATGCGGACAGTTTTGTAGGTCATTTGTAAACCAGATTCCCAGGATTTTAAATTTTTGTGGATTCCATTCCATACCTAGATGCCTCATAAAACGAACTGCTGAGTTTTTTTTGCTCCCCAACCAGATTACACTCGTTTTACCATGATTCATATTTAACCCAGATTTAGACCCAAATATATTTATTATTTCAATGCAAGTTTGGAACGATTTGTTGTCGCCTTCCAATCTACCTTTATTTTCTTGTTAGATAGAGCATAGTTTATGCACTTTTGTAAAGTTTGTCATCCAATCTCACCGGCACACAATGGTCTACTCTTCTGAAAAGTAGAACGGGTTTTAATGTGTGCACAAGATGTTCTGCATGCGTTTGCACATGAGACCTCAGTTTATTGTCTCATCTGAAGGACTTTTAGGGTAGTGGAGTCGGAACTGATGTTAACTCCAGAGGAAAAATCCTCTTGAAGGAGATTCTAACCCGGGTCTGCAGATCACGAACGCATCACTCTGACCTCCAGGCTATCCCGTCTCCCTCCACAGTAAGTACAGGAAAAACACTCCTGTCGCTATCCCTGAAGCCAACAAACAATCAACACAGAACTGCTTGGTTAAGGTACGTAGAGAAGACCTGAATAAAAGTTGCTTCCAGTGAGTAACCATGTATAAATGTGCAGAGCTTAACCATGACTTCCACACAATGTGACAGATCGGATCTCCTTCATCTCCAGAGATAGATCGATGACCGAATTCCATCTGAAGGAGTGGCTAATTTGCAAGTCCTGATTGCCCCAGATCTGAGCTAAATGGGTGCATTGACTTTTAGGAGGGGTGGCCCTAAGGGAAAAGGCCGATACATCTTGCAAAGCACTGACTGCAAGAGGCCAGTGAATGAACATGCTGTATGTTCATTTGAGTCACACTAGGAACAGAAGATGGGGTGTTTTTTTGTCGGTTGTTTTTGGTTTGATTTCTCCTATGGTTTGACCGTGTTTCTGCTTGGCATGAAAGGGAATGGCTTTGGTTGGCATTCTGTTTTGATGGAGCGAAAAGTGACACCTTCTAGACACTGTTTTATTTTTGGTGAGGTTTACAGTGTACAAGAATTTATGGGAATTTCACGATTACTTGTGATAAGACTCCCTCTCTCTCTCTCTCTCTCTCTCTCTCCTCTCTCTCTCTCTCTCTCTCTCTCTCTCTCTCTCTCTCTCTCTCCTCTCTCTCTCACACACACACACACACGCACACCACGCACACACACACGTACACGCACGCACGCATGCACACCCATACACACTCACGCACGCACACAAGCACGTACTCACACACGTACGCACGCACACAAGCACGTACTCACACACGTACGCACGCACACACACACATACACATCCCCCCACACAACCTCCCACCCCCAACAGATACACACACATCCACATCCACATCCACATACACGCACACACTCACACACACACACACACACACACACTCTCTCTCTCTCTCTCTCTCTCTCTCTCCTCTCTCTCTTCTCTCTCTCTCTCTCCCCTCCCATCTTCACACACACACACACACACACACACACACACACAAAACACACACACCACACACACACACACACGTACCCCCCCCCCCCCCAAACATACACATACACTTAAGGTGGTGGGGGAAAAAGCAACTTTGATGGAGGCAAGGGACAGTTGGGGCACGGATCAATGGCGTACTTTAACACGACGTGGCAGCAGGGACAGCTAGCTCCAACTCCTTGACAAGGATCGATGCCCGAATTTGGTCCCCGCGCCCGGTCAATTTGCAAGTCCTGATTGTCAAAGATTTGAATGGGTGCCGACATGATTGTGAAGGGGGGGGGGGGGGGGGGGGGCAAAAGGAGAGAGACATTGCTGCCGGAAAAGTAAACGTTTCTTAACAAGCAGAGATTGTGTTGGAGGGGAAAAGGTGTAGTTATAGGAGGGTTGGTGTCGATATACACATGAATCAGGTTGCAAAAGAGCGACTGAGCTGTAACTTCAGTCAGGATGTCAGTTTGTTGTTGTGTTGTGTTGTGTTGTTTGTTTTGTGTTGTGTTGTGTTGTTTTGTGTTGTGTTGTGGTGTGGTGTGTTGTGTTGTGTTGTGTTGTGTTGTGTTGTGTTGTGTTGTGGTGTGTTGTGTTGTGGTGTGTTGTGTTGTGTTGTGTTGCTTACAAGTGTGATGTTGATGCACTGATATGATGTCTTGACTGTTAGAAAGCTGGTTATGTATCACACGTTCGTAAAAAAAAAAACACCGAAACAAACCTGATTTTCTAGCAAGACATTCTGTTGACCTGTCTGTATGTCACTGAAATGCAGAAATGTTGAGTGGATAACCTGATAAGGTTTTTGCTCCTCAGCTTAGCTGGAGCAACACGGTTCGTGCAGTGTGAGATTTTGCGCCCATTTTTTTTTTTACACATCATTAAAATAGCCGCGTTTGCCTGATCTTTGACCTGACCTGACTTTTCCCATTTCGTAATGGACTCACTGGGGCAGCACATTAACACACGATCAAGGCAGTGTGCCTCGGACAGGCTGACACTTGCTAAACCCACCTCTTTCCAGTGGTATAGACTTCACACTGAGTGCCTTAGACCATGCCGTAGTCAATGTATTTGTTTATTCATTTGTGTATTTATGTTATTGTATGTGTTTGTTTGTTTGTTTGTTGTTGTTTGTTTGTTGTGTGTGTGTGTGTGTGTGTGTGTGTGTGTAGTGTGTGTGTGTGTGTGTGTTGTGTGTGTATGTATGTGTGTACATTGAAATTCTAATTAACTTAAACTCTACGTTTTTCTTAATGTTATTAAATGGTGTATGGGGTGCGTTTTGTTCTGTTAGAATAAAATAATTTGGATTTGTGATTAGAATGTCGTCTTGGATAGTATGTTTATTCCTATAAGCATTCATATAAATTGTATTGATGAGTATGTTTTATTGGTATGTATGTGCGTGAGTGCGTGCGCGCGCACACGTGTGTGTGTGCGTGTGTGTGTGTGCGTGTGTGTGTGCGTGTGTGTGTGTGAGTGTGTGTGTATGTGTGTGTGTATGTGTTTACGAGATTTGAAAATTTGATTGTTTTGAACTGTGTCTTTCGCTTTTTGTGTGTTTGAAATTGTGTAGGATGTGTGTTTTCTTGCTACCGTGGAATAATTTGAGTTTGTAATCTAGAGTGTCATGGCTGATAAAATATAAGTAAGGATATTGACTTGAAACAGTGTATATTGTGATTTTGCTTGTGCCTGTAATTGTGAGTGTAGTTGGATAGTTGGTTATATAAATAACTAAGTGATTAAGTTTATCCTTTGTTTTATTATATCTATATGTTATATAATTCCTTATGAATGTTTGCCAGTTGCCAGTTGTTGTTTCTTTTTGTCTTTTGTTTTTGGGTGTTTTTTTTCTGAGGACCTGGTGTAAAGAAGCCCCTGGCTTATCCATATTTCCTCAATAAAACTTTGAGTTCGAGTTCTTCTCTCTCTCTTTCTGCCTGCCTGCCCCTGCCTGCCTGCCTGCCTGCCTGCCTGCCTTTCTGACAATTCTCGATAGATCTGCCTATCTGCTTGTGTCGGTCCGTGTGATATCTGCTTTAAATATTTTGTTTTCTGTCAGTCTCTGCGCCTATCGAAACAGTGCCAGGAAACTGCTGTCAGTGCTCAGCACCATACTTCTGGCCACTGAGCCAGAGGATATCCATTCGGATTGGAAACTTCAAATCATTGTCCCTTTCAGAGGAACTCTGTTCCTTTGTTTACCATACAGTAATGTGTTTCCATAATCGATCGATATCTCTTGGACCCAATGAACATGTCAGTCTTCGATGTGCATTATGCAGAATATGGCTCAAGTTATTAAGTGATGAGAGAGAGGGGGGGAAGAGAGAGAGAGAGAGAGAGAGAGAGAGAGAGAGAGAGAGAGAGAGAGAGAGACAGAAGACAGACAGACAGACAGACAGACAGACAGACAGACAGACAGACAGACAGACAGACAGACAGACAGACAGACAGACAGACAGAACACCAGGCAGGTGAGAGAGAAAGAGAGAGAGAGGGGGAGACAGAGAAAGACAGACACATACAGCCAGACAGCCAGACAGACAGACAGAAAGATATACAGACATAATTATAGGCGAGAGAAAGAAAAAAAGAGAAGGAAAAATGGAAATGCATGTGTGTGTTTGTGTGTATGTGTGTTGGTATGTGCGCACGAGTGTGCGCGTCTATAATTATAATTCCTTTTGTAATTCTTTTATTGCGAAGATAAATGGATTAAGAACTCATTTACTTTTCTACATCAAGTCGCCGTGTGTATGTGTTTTGTAAATTTTGTCATCAGTTCCCATCGGCACACAATAGCCTAATCTTCTGAAACGTGTTTGCAAGATGTTCTGGGTGTGTTCGCACATAGGGCCTTGGTTTATAGTCTCCTTCGAATGACTTCAGAGGGGAGTGGAGTATGCACTGATGTTAACTCCAGAGGAAAAAATCCTCTTGAACGAGATTCGAACCCGGGTCAACAGATCACGAAGACATCACTGTGACCACCAGGTATCCCGCCCCCTCTGGGTGTATGTGTGTGAGCGGAGCGCACATATATTACTTGTATGCGCGTGTGTGTTTCTCTATGTATGTTTGTCTGTGTATAGATGTGTTGTTGTTGTTGTTGCTGTCCCATTTGTTTATAGGTAGTATTGCGCGTTGGAATGAACTATAGTAATGCAGAGCAACAGACTGCTAATAGCAAGATTTTGCTTTTAAAACTAGTGATTCATTAGCACCCAACACCGAACACCACCACCACCACCACCACCATCGTCAACACCAATTCTATTACCGCCGTCATCATCACCACCACCACGACCATCATCACCACCATCATCACCACCATCAACACCACCACAACCACAACCTCCATCATCATAATCTCATCATCATTATCACCATCATCTTGATGTAGCACAGTGTCAACATCGTTACGGCAGCTGCTCCCGTGTCACACTACAGTATCGCTGTTTCACACAGTGAAAGGTCACATCACCTGTTTTTGTGTATGTAATGCCTTTATTATTTATTTATTTCATTTATTTACTCTTTTATATCGAGGATAATGGAATAAGCATTCATGTGATTTTTCACGTCCAGTCCGTTTGTGTAGGCAGTTGTCAATTTTGTCGTCCGTTCCCACCGGCATACAATGGTCTACTCTTCCGAAAAGCGGAAGAGGTATTAACATGTGCGGAACCACGGCTTATGATTTAATCCGAAGCACTTTAAGGGGAGCTGAGTCGGCACTAATGTTAACTCCAGAGAAAAAATGATCTTTACCGAGATTGGAACCGGGTCAGCAGATCATGGGGCGCAACCCGCCAGGCTTACTCATGCATACATACATGAGTTCACACAAACATAGACACGCACTTCCGCACACGTATGAACGCTCGCATGTACTCACGCATGCACGGACATGAACACATATGCTCGTGCATGCACATTCACCTACATACATACATACGTACATACATACAGACACAGACACCCACATACATACATATACATACATATTTATACAAATATGATAACATATATACGTATGTGTAAATATGTATATACATATATCTGAATATATCTATATGCACACACGCACGCGCGCGCAGACATAAGAAGATTTTTCAACATAATTCTTTGAAATTCCATTAAATTCAGGGCCAGTTTTGCACTTCGCATGTCCGGACTTTACAAGAAGAAGATCGAATATAAAGTTTCCGAACTTGAAGAAATAGATGGACAGGCAAAGTTTGTTTTGAGGATGGGTGTTTGTGCATGTCTGGCAAATTTGAATAGATGCAAAGTTTGTGGAAGACGGAGGGAGAGACTTCAAAAGAAACAGGAAAACGAAGGGAAAAAAAGAGACAGAAATGCAAGGCGTCTAAACTAGCAGAGATTTCACAAGGCTAACATAGATAAACGTGGTTTGCATAACTTTTAGCGACGCTGTAACAAGGTTTGTCGTTCGCAGACTTACCGTTCATGTCTTAGGCATTTTTTTCTTTTCGTTTTCGTTTCAAGGCTCCTGCTCCAAATTTCACCAGTGTGAGATGATCTATAAAAAGGAACCATGAAACTGAAAGGTAAGTGTTTGTTTCTGGAAACCCTGCAACTAACTTGACACTTTGATCTTGAACAAACATACCCAGTGTCATTTTTATTAAGAAATGGATCTTAAACTTAATGCAAAAATGTTGGGTTTTTTTGTTTTTTGCAAAAGCATGTAAGCTAGTAAGACCCCAAGAGATAATGTGACTGTAAGGCCACGAGAGAGAACTTATAGCTGGACAAAACTGGCCATAGACTCGTTAACAAAAAGTTGTTATGTACTTACATTATCAGAGCCAGGGAGCCTCTTACTTAAAAAATAAATAAATAAATA
>CM060328.1:44625871-44628371 GCA_030674155.1 Stramonita haemastoma | reverse complement strand
CACTCACACACACACACACACAGCCATCAGAAAACTGACACATCTTCCTTCACATGTAGTTTCAACATCACGACTGGATACCCAAGTTTTTAGTCTTGAAGATGAGCAAACTGTGCCTTTGCCCTCTGTTGATAAATATCGGCTTCTTTGTTCCAACCTGTTTGTCTCTTTTCTCTCTCTCTCTCTCTCTCTCTCTCTCTCTCTCTCTCTCTCTCTCTCTCTCTCTCTCTCTCTCTCTCTCTCTCTCTCTCTCTCTCCCCTCTCTCCTCCGGTCGAGGAGATTTTTCTCCTGGAGTTAACATCAGCGCTGACTCCACTCTCCCCACAAGTCCTTCGGATGAGACTTTAAAACCGAGGCCCCGTGTGTGAACGCGCACACGTGAAATCCTGTTCCGCTTTTCGTAAAAGTAGGCCATCGTGTGCCGGTGGGAATAGATGACATTTACGAAAACTGCATACACACTGGGACTGGATGTAAAAAAGCACAAGAGTGCTTATCCCATTATCCTCGATATAAAAGAATAAATCAAATCAAATCAAATCAAATCAAATCAAATCAAATCTCTCTCTCTCTCTCTCTCTCCTCTCTCTCTCTCTCTCTCTCTCTCTCTCTCTCTCTCCTCTCTCTCCTCTCTCTCTCTCTCTCTCCCCTATTCTCTCTCTCTCTCTCTCTCCTCTCTCTCTCTCTCTCTCTCTCTCTCCTCTCTCTCTCTCTCTCTCTCTCTCTCTCCTCTCCTCTCTCTCTCTCCTCTCTCTCTCTCCCCCCTATCTCTCTCTCTCTCTCTCTCTCTCTCTCTCTCCTCTCTCTCTCTCCTCTCTCTCTCTCTCTCTCTCTCTCTCTCTCTCTCTCTCTCTCTCTCTCTCTCTCTCTCTCTCAGACGGCCTGCTCACCCTCACATCTCTCTGTCTGTCTGTAGGCCTGGTGTTATGCATGACAGCGCCTTTATTGCTCTGCTCACGGCCCCCACGGCCCTTCTTGCTTACTGCATTCCTATTTGTCCAGCCTTGCTTGGGGTTTGTTTCTCTCCTTTCTTTCTTTTTTTTTCTTCTATGATAATATTGGAGAGTGACTTTGCGGACTGAGCACATAGAAGTGAATGAAAACAATAATATGACAGTGTCGGTCACCATAGACGAGTGGTGAAAACCATCTAACTTCATTGGTGTAGCTCCATGCAGTCCAGAGTTCAAAATCTTCCCGTCGGCGTCTGGTGAAGTAATTAAGGGTGGGGATTATCACAATCTCCCAGGTCCACTTTCAGTGCAGACCTGCCTGTGCCTTAGTTCACATCGTGGATATACTGTATGTATGTGTATATACATATATGTATATATAGATAGACATATCATATCATATATGAATATCATGGAATGTCAGCGTTCTGTATTTTAGGGAAACTCTAACTAAACCCAGGAGGATCCTGTAAAATGAAATATTGGAGGATGTTGCAGAATAACCAGGGACTCCTTTCGTGTTACGTAGCCTTTGGAGTACACCAAGATATGGAGGAATTGAGTAAACTGCTCTTCGAAAAGCAGTGCCCGACTTCCTGAAATAACGGAGGGAGGGGAGGGGGGGGGAGGGGAGAGAGAAGAAAAAGAGGAGAAAGTCAAGAGGGGCCGAATACTCCCCCATGTGTTTATCTTTAGCGACTAACCTCCGTGAATGATCTTAAGATAACAAGATGTATCGTGACCATTAAATCTCTCCCGTGAATAACAGACTATATCAGGGCTAGTCCTCCTCTGGTGAAGAGGTCTTTATCTGTCTGCAGATCTTCTCCTGAGACCTTTGGGTCTGTTTCTAAGCTACTATCATCCTGGCCCTCTGACTGCCATGACTTTCTCCCTTGTGCTGGTGTCTGTTTTACAAAATGAGTTGTGAGACAGTTACAAAGCGCCACAGAAGCTTGTTACGTATGCAAAGTCGACATTTGGGAAGCGCACGGCTCTGGGTGTTTTGAAGACAGGACTATCCCACTGTCTGATACAGCCCTTTAAAACGTGTCGTAAACCATTTGGTTAACCTGCTGTCAAAAAACACGGCAATTCCTTCCACCACTCACAACCTCTTCTTATTTCTTTCGTTCAAGAAGTTTTTGTGGGTTTTTTTTGTAATAGCTGTAAGTAGCAAAAGAGTAATGTTCTGTGTGTCTGCCGATGGTATCTGAGTGCGGTGAATAAAGTTGTTGGTTTTTTTCTCCACGATATACTGTTTTTTCGTTCCTCGGCTAGAGCTCTTAGGTTCGTTTACTACTAGTGAAATGTTTGGGGAAAAGTAAGTTTTTATCCCACTAGTAGCCACACTCAGGTTTAAGGGATGATATATCAATACCACACCAGTTTGCATGCACTTTATTTATATAAAAAAGCAATCTCTTCCTACCGGCATGCAGTGGCATACTTTTTTTTTCCCAAAGGGCGGATTCGCTTTTATGTAACATACACAACAAGTGTTCAGCGCGCTGCCTTCATACACGGAATCACCGTTTATAGTCTC
>CM060328.1:44615871-44620871 GCA_030674155.1 Stramonita haemastoma | reverse complement strand
GGCAGAGGAGGTACGAACTGTCTTGTCTTGAATGACTTGAGAAGTAAATTTGCTTCAAGGAAATGATATACCTACCTGTTCAAATTTTGTTCATTAATGGCAATCACATGATTGACATATAGGTTGGGATTTGGCTGTGCAATTTTTTAAGCATTTCAACTAAAGAAGACATTCATATCATGATTCTGCTTTTCTTGAATTCTGACTGTGAGATTTCGCGTATGTGACTGGTTCTTCCCACCATTAAGGTGGCCACAGTCTGACTTTGAACACCTCAAACACTTGAAAAAAAAAGTTAAGCGAAAAAAGCAACCAATCAAGAGAAAATATTTGCATGTTGCAGACTTTTCATGTCCAACCACCAATAACTAATTAGAAGACGATGAAATTACCAAAAAATCAGGAAACTTAGTCTTTAGGTAGATAAACCAAATGAAAACAAGAATAAACTTTTTCCACACATTAGCATTTCCGGACAAATTTTGCAGGTTATAAATCAAAGACACATGACAGCTTAACAGATTGAAAAAACAAATGCTAAAATAAACTGTCCATGCATTAGCTATTAGTTTGCTTAAATAATTTTTTTCAAGACTGATTTTAAAGTTTGTGAATTGCAATGAGTTGAAGTGCTGGGTCTACATTTAAGAATAGCCTGCTTTTATTTGTACTGATACAAAACATTTTCAAGTTATCTATTCATTGTCGAGAGTGAGGTAAGCTGGGCAGCTCAGAACTATTGGAACAAAAACACCCAAGACTGAAACATGCTTTGGTGAATTTTGAGGAGCTTTGTGTCATTTTCTTTTTCTTATCAAACTTGTTTATACGATGATGACAACGTATTTGTAGCTCACGACGCACGTTTTTCTCTCCCTTTGAGCGATATCTCATTTCCTGCTCCTTGAAAGCCGTTTCAG
The DNA here is from genome assembly GCA_030674155.1 of Stramonita haemastoma. Taxonomy (NCBI): domain Eukaryota; kingdom Metazoa; phylum Mollusca; class Gastropoda; order Neogastropoda; family Muricidae; genus Stramonita; species Stramonita haemastoma. The sequence goes on along the minus strand of CM060328.1, from coordinate 44,619,951 downwards.
AGGTGGTTTGTTGTTGATTTTCTTTTTTCTTCTCCAACTGCATTCAGCACCAGTGCTAATTTAGCTGATAGCAATGTGCAGACGTGGCATGCAAGTGAATACGGAACAGTGAATGCGACACATACACACTCACCACACACACACACCACACACAACAACACACCACACACACACATCACACACACACACACACACACACACACACACACACAACATACACACACACACACACCACGCACACACATGCACAACAACACACACACGCACACACACACGCACACACGCACACACACACACACACACACAGACACACACACCACAGATACACACACACACAACTACACACATGCACACACATGCACACAAACTCATTGATATCTTTTTTTTTTCTTATCCCGCGGTTATTGATTGATTTTCGTTGATCACTGTTTTGAAGTAGAAAATAAAGAGAAAAAAGTAAAACTGTGAAATATGATTACAGCTATAATGAAATTCAGTGTGCCATCATGTCTTTTCCTGCAAATGTATTCACAAGTAGGGTACTTCCTCGTGTGCACACGCACGCACGCACGCACGTACGCACGCACACACATACACGCACACACACACATACAGACACACATGTACCATCTGGAAATAAAAATTTGATTGATTGATTGATTGACACACGTACAGACACACATTCACACACACACACATTCTTTCACTCTCTCTCTCTTCTCTCCTACTCTCTCTCTCTCATCTTCATCTCTCCTCTCTCTCCTCTCCTCTCTCTCTCTCTCTCTCCTCCACACACACACACTCACACACACACACACACCACACACACACACACACACCACACACACACACACACACACACACACACACACACACACACAACACACAGGTAGAGAGATAGAAGGTGACAAACGTAGAGAATTAGGAAAAAAAGAGGCACGAATACAGACAAAGATCAGTGTAGGTGGTCTAGGTTGTCATGCGCCTTGCCTAGAAAGCAAAAAGTCCGGGTCGGAGTGTGCGGGGTTCGTACCCCGTTTGGACCCAAAACTTTTCCCCCATCCATTATACCCTGAGTGGTGGTCTGGGCGCTAGTCTTTCGGATGAGACGATAAACCGAGGTCCCGTGTGTTACACATCACTATTTAGCGCACGTAAAAGAACCCACGGCAACAAGGGTGTTGTCTCTGGCAAAATTCTGTAGAAAGAAGCCACTCTGATAGGGAAACAAATACGCTTGCATGCAGGAAAAAGAAAAAAAAAAGGGTAGGCGCTGCACATGTGGCGACGCGCTCTCCCCGGGGAGAGCAGCCCGAATTTCACGCAGAGAAATCTGCCGTGACATAAAGTGGTACAATACAAAATACAAATACAAAAATAAACAGACACAGGCACACTTACAACACAAAGTGGACACAACATTTTCCTCGTAATAAGCATGGTGGTGCGTTGTAATTTCAACATCATGAATAGATGCCCCAAACTTTTTGTCGGAAGGATGAATAAGCTATACTTTTTTTCCTTTCCTTTTTCTAGTAGAAGTCACTTTCTGTCTTTGACTGTGTCTGCATATCTGACAGCCTGCTTGCCCTCGTGTCTATCTGTCTGTGCATCAGTCTCTCTGTGTGTATAGCAATCTATTCAGTGCTCGACACACAAAATTAATCTCTTCTTTTGTGGAATAAACTCATTTTTCTACTTGTCCAGAGACGCTTTAGAGTTTTTGTCTCATCGATGAAAAGCTACAGGGCTGATTGAGTTCTTGGTTTCATTCAATCGAATGACAGTGAAGACTGGGTATCTCATTGAGCTCTCTCTGTCTCCCTGTCTCTGTCCCTGTCTGTCTCGGTTGTTTGGTATCCAATAAGCCTTCTCTCTCTCTCTCTCTCTCTCTCTCTCTCTCTCTCTCTCTCTCTCTCTCTCTCTCTCTCTCTCTCTCTCTCTCTCTCTCTCTCTCTCTCTCTCTCTCTCTCTCCTCTTCTTCTCTCTTCTCCCTCCCTCCCTCCCTCTCTCTCTCTCTCTCTCACTCTCTCTCTCTCTCCTCTCTCTCTCTCTCTCTCATCTCTCTCTCTCTCTCTCTCTCTCTCTCTCTCCCTCCTCTCCTCTCTCTCTCTCTCTCTCTCTCTTCTCTCTCTCTCTCTCTCCTCTCTCTCTCTCTCTCTCCCCCTTCCTTCTCCCACCCTCCCTCCTTCACTCCCGCATTCTCACAATTTAATAACCTTTTGTTTTAACGCTTCTTTTCATCAAATCAAAGCTTGCATTCTATTACTGCAGTCCCTATTGAGGCCGTGGCCAAATGGAAAGAAAGTAGGCAAATGCTTGTCCATAGCTGGTTAAGAATAAAGACGATCACCATGATGAGGAGTGTGCGTGTGTGTGGTGTGTGGTGTGTGTGTGTGTGTGTGTGTGTGTGTGTGTGTGTGTGTATGTGTGTGTGTGTGTGTGTGTGTTTGTGTCTGTGTCTGTGTCTGCGTGTCTGTGTGATGTGTGTGTCTGTGTTTGTGTGTGTATGTGTGTGCGCATGTACGCGCGTGCGTATGCACGCACGTGCACGTGCGTGTGAATATATGTGTAAGTGTGTGTGTGTGTGCGTGCATGCGTACGTGCGTGTGTGTGTGTGTGTGTGTGTGTGTGTGTGTGTGTGTGTGTGTGTGTGTGTGTGTGCGTGGGCGCTCGCGGGTGCGCGTGTGTGTGTTCGTTCTTTCTTTTTTTTTTTTTTTTTTTTTTTACATCTTTTCACTATAAGTGTGTGTGTCTATGCGCGCGCGCGTGTGAATGTGTGTGTGTGTTCGTGCCTGCGTGCGTGCATGCGTGCTTGCGTGCGCATGTGTGAGCGTGCGTGCGTGCGTATGTGCGTGCGTGCATGAGCGTGTTTGTGTGAAATAACTGTAGAGAAAAAAGTGGGCTGCTCTTGTCTGTGTTAAGTTGGTGTGCTTCCTAATCAAACAACTTGAAAACTGTAAAGCAATAAACCAAAAAAAAGCCACCATTTAGCTTGGCAGCAGAACCAAAAAAGGATATACCAGAATAACGCAAGATACAGCTCCAACATGTGCAGAAAGAACTAGTTTTCATTTTCTCGAATGTATGCAAGACAGAACATGTAGGAAAAAAATCTTCATCATTTCAGATGAGATACTGCAATACGTTACAAAAAAAAGAGTTTACACACAGCATGAATATAATGAACTAAGAAGTTTGCCAAAACACTAACCACTACATTGGTCTAAACAGATGTCGGTAAACTTGCGTTAAAAAAAAACAAACCCAGAACTTTTATTTGATACGTCCACGTAATTACATCCATTTCCTAACAGTTAACTCAGAAGTGTAATTGTAACTGGGATGATTACAGTGTTTTTCATTTGACTTGACTTGAATGTTTGTCAAGTTAATGGTCAAGATGCAGCCAGAGGGATGGACAGAAAGAGAATGGGCTGACAAGATTGAAGACGGGACAGAAGGAAAAATAGCATCTTTGGAGATGCAGGCTTTGTCTCACTCACACACAATATGACTTGATGGAGAAACTAGGTCACCAGTCCTTCAGTGTGAAGCTTAATTCAAACTGACTCCCCCCCCTCCCTCCTGCTTTATCCTTCCAAATTAAAATACAAAAAAAATTCTGCTGAAGACAATCATCTACATTAAAGAGAATATGCTTAAAATGATATAAACATAAAGATAATAGGTGGAATTTTTTTGGCAGTCATGTCATAGCAGAAACAGTAGCCTGAGCAACAGCAAACAGCAAGGTGTCATACTGCAGTGTTCAATAGCCAATTAAGAACCGGTTTACCTCCGTGTAAGTACAGTGCCTACAAGACAAAGAAATCCAATAATGTGTCTCCGCCAGGCACTACTACTAAAGGAGTGATTGGATTTTCTAGGGCGTCATTTACATCAGCGTCCTGTCAGGCTGAAGTGAGAGTGCTATGAGAAGTGATAGAGTCAAACCCACGCCTTTGATTTTGGGGAAACCGTTTTTTTTTCTTTCCCTTCACTGCCTCTGCGTCTGTCTGATTAGCTGACAGCTGCTCCATCCCTTTTCCCGTTTCGAGTCTGTGCTTCTATTTCACT
>CM060328.1:44605871-44613371 GCA_030674155.1 Stramonita haemastoma | reverse complement strand
CAAAGATGATAAACGAAGTGGAGTGAGAAGAATAAACGTTTCCCTTTGCTACTATTATCGTGGTCAAACAGTGCCCGTTAGTCATCACAGACCAGATATTAAACAGTGCCCATTAGTCATCACAGACCAGATATTAAACAGTGCCCAATAGTCATCACAGACCAGATATTAAACAGTGCCCAATAGTCATCACAGAACAGATATTAAACAGTGCCCGTTAGTCATCACAGACCAGATATTAAACAGTGCCCATTAGTCATCACAGACCAGATATTAAACAGTGCCCAATAGTCATCACAGACCAGATATTAAACAGTGCCCAATAGTCATCACAGACCAGATATTAAACAGTGCCCGTTAGTCATCACAGACCAGATATTAAACAGTGCCCATTAGTCATAACAGACCAGATATTAAACAGTGCCCAATAGTCATCACAGACCAGATATTAAACAGTGCCCAATAGTCATCACAGACCAGATATTAAACAGTGCCCAATAGCCATCACAGACCAGATATTAAACAGTGCCCGTTAGCCATCACAGACCAGATATTAAACAGTGCCCACACATTACGTCTACAGACCAGATATTAAACAGTGCCCATAGTCATCACAGACCAGATATTAAACAGTGCCCATTAGTCATCACAGACCAGATATTAAACAGTGCCCATTAGTCAACAGACCAGAATTAACAGTGCCCATTAGTCATCACAGACCAGATATTAAACAGTGCCCATAATAAGTCATCCAGACAGACCAGATATTAAACAGTGCCCGTTAGTCATCACAGACCAGACATTAAACAGTGTCCGTTAGTCATCACAGACCAGATATTAAACAGTGCCCAACAGTCATCACAGACCAGATATTAAACAGTGCCCAACGGTCATCACAGACCAGATATTAAACAGTGCCCATTAGTCATCACAGACCAGATATTAAACAGTGCCCATTAGTCATCACAGAACTGATATTAAACAGTGCCCAATAGTCATCACAGATCAGATATTAAACAGTGCCCATTAGTCATCACAGACCAGATATTAAACAGTGCCCAATAGTAATCACAGACCAGATCTTAAACAGTGCCCATTAGTCACACAGACCAGATATTAAACAGTGCCCAAATAGTCATCATAGACCAGATTTTAAACAGTGCCCATTAGTCATCATAGACCAGATATTAAACAGTGCCCATTAGTCATCATAGACCAGATATTAAACAGTGCCCAACAGTCATCATAGACCAGATATGTCACAATTTGAAGGGGAATGTGGACAATAAATAAAAGAAAGCATAATCTAATAGGACATATCCACAAGACGCTTTTTTTTAAACTCAAGATAGGATTGTCCAGTGTATGGCTTGTATCACTGTTCGTGTTGGAGTAGGCTGGGGGTGGTATGGAGAGTGATTATCTCACGCCTACCACCGCTTTCGTTTCGGGGGGAAATGGTTATCTTTGCCTTCACTGCCTCTGTGTCTGTCTGATTAGCTGACAGCCTGCCTCCCCCCTCCTGTTCTTTCTCTTGGCCTCCATCAGTGTCACTGTTACTCTGTGCCTGTGTGTCTGTTTTTCCCTGCAGTTTTACAAGTTGTGCTTGTTGTTGTGCTTTTCAATTTTGAATTCATCTTTTAGGGGTGAAAAGGTAGTATTGGATGAGGAGTTTTGACGCCTAACATGAGCCCAGTTTAGCTTATGCAGCCATGAGTTTAAATTTTTAAAAAATTCACAAGTATGCACTCTTTCATTTTAACCGATTTTTTTTTGTTTTAGCATGCTTAATGTTTATCTAAGACATTATCCCTTGAAAAAGTAATGTGTTCCTATATTTTTGTAGAAGAATTGTTAAAAAATCTGGAAAGTGAGTAAAACTGTCAGTCAGGAAAACACGTGTGCCCTGAGGCTTACAGGGCGCCATGATGACAACGAGTAGTAATACAAGGAACATCACACCCAGTTTTGAAAAAGTAGGATAGAATACATGAAGTTTGAAACTGGTTAAAATATGTAACGTAAATGCTTTTGAATATTATTTCATTGGGTGTTTCGCTCAGAAGTTTCTTTTTTTCCATCTCATGTTTCGCAGAAGTACAAATAAGGCTGATCTTTAACATCATTAGGCAGTATGTATCAAAAGGTATACGTAAAGTGTCACCATGGTGATCCTCAGAGCTTAAGCCGAGGATCGAAAACTAGATCAATACAACATTTGCACAAAAAACCTTTTTACTCTAAAAGGAACGGACCACAAACCAAATCAAATCCATAAAAAGTTCGGTTAAACTATTCACAAAAATATAATACTACTGTTTCAAATAGCTGTAGATAAATATCTTGCATATATTACACCATGTATAGGGCACCACCTCTTGGAATACTAATGAGTAAAATATATCAGTAAGGTTTATCACAAAGAATCTCAGATTTTCTTTTAGCTCTGTCGAACCATCCATGAGCACACCGTACCATAATGACTTATCTTTTTTTTTCAAAATAACCCACGATGAGGAAATTGCATGATCCATTGGGAAATGAAATAGAAAAATGACAAATACTTGCAAATGCTCTGCGGGTTATGAATTTTTATGTCTGAATTGTTTTTGGGATGGTATGTTTTTCCCTTATAGGACTGCTCTGAGAGCGAGATATTCTTCCCTTTTTAGGCAGCTGTCTCCCTTACAGAGGTGATCTGAGGCAGTGATGGCTGCATACTCCTGCCTTTGAAGCATATGTCTCCCTCCCCTCACCACACACGATAGCTCATTTCCTGCTTGTCAAATCAGGCAGTCTAGGAGTGCTTTCTGATGATTGCAAAGCAACAGCTTTGATCAAAGGGCTAAGCCATGTGCAGACCAAAGAAAACTGAGAGAAATGTACTGTCTGTGTCTTTTTGCCTCGATGTGTTCTGTCTCTGTATCTGCCTATCTGTGTCTGTTTCTCTCCCCTCCCTCTCCCTCTGTCTCCCTGCTTCTCTCTCTCTCTCTGTCTCTGTCTCTGTCTCTCTTTGTCTCTGTCTCTCTTTGTCTCTGTCTCTCTCTGTCTCTGTCTCTCTGTCTCTGTCTCTCTCTGTCTCTCTGTCTTGTCTGTCTGTCTGTCTGTCTGTCTGTCTGTCTGTCTGTCTGTCTTCTTCTTCTCTCTCTCTCTCTCTCTCTCTCTCTCTCTCTCTCTCTCTCTCTCTCTCTCTCCTCTCCTCTCTCTCTCTCTCTCTCTCTCTCTCTCTCTCTCTCTCTCTCAGTATGATAATAGTTTCTCAAAAAAAAATGTCGTTGTATCTCAATAAGAGAATGGTCGAAACAGAACATATATACATCTGGATATGGCTGTAGTCTAAGAATATCTTTAGGAAACATGACACACAACATCTGATACAATATGACTTTTGCTTAAACTACTGTAATTTTTTGTGGTGTAACAATGATGAATAGATTATTACCCTTACTAAATCAAGCAACAACAAAATATTCAGAAAGTGCTGAAAAAGGAGTTTTATATATAGAGAGAGTAAAACCATGTGAATCGTTTCTTCGAAAAGAAGTCTCTACGTATCATGCCTTTTTTTGCAAAATATTTTATAATCAGTTCTCCCGTCATAGATATATATTTATCATTTTTTAATGCACATGAATGCATTATTTACAGCTCATTCATCTAGTGACTGGATTATTTGGAAGGCGGTACGGTCCTTATCATTTGGGCTTTTTATAAAATAAAAAAATCTTCATATCTACTGGTTATTAGATTCACTGTGAGATTTTATTGCGCTAATTAGATCATCATCTTTATTGTATTTGTTCTTTTAATGCAAGATCAAATTAAAAAAAATAATATAATACACTTATATTTTCTTTCCTCAATAAAGATTATTCTGACGCCTTGCACACACGTTCAAAACCTGTCCATCTGGCGCACAACAGTAGGTGGGTGAGAAGCAGATTTCTCTGCGTGAAATTGATGCTGCTTTCCTCAGGAAGTACGGTCAACACAAGAGCAAGGCCAACCATTATTTTTTTTCTTTCCTTTCCTGTCTTTTATAATGTATTTGGTTTCCTCTCAGAGTGACTTTTCTTTCTACATAATTTTTGCCATGGAAAACTCTCTTGCTGCCGTAGGTTCCTCAATGTGCGCTGAATAAATATTACATACTGGACCTCAGTTTATCGTCTCATCCAATAGACGAGAACCCACTCAGGGTCCATTGGATGAGGGAAAAGTTTCGAGCACTAACGAGGATCGAACCACCACACACTTGAAACCCGGACTTTTTGCTTTCTATGCAGGCACGTTACCTCTAATGCGCCGATTTTGGTTCAAATTGCCCAGAACATAATGTCTGAACATTCTGTCCAAAGCCCCGCTGACTCCTAAAAAAATTGAAAAGTTAAGCGGGATCAAAGCAAGTCAAACTGAAGACACAAAACGCATACAAACAGGCTCCGCAAGAACCTTTCCTTTAGCTTAAACTTCTCAAGAATATGTTTTGTGTGAGTTTTTCTCTGTTTTAGAAGCTGCATGGGTGATAGCATGCCGTGTGTTCCTGCCCTGCACACATCACACACACACCTCGCACGCACGCACGCACGCACGCACGCACGCACGCACGCACGCACGCACGCACGCACCACCACACACACACACACACACACACACACACACACGGCGCACGAAAGTTCATTTCCTGCTTGTCATTGCAGCCCGTGTGGGAACATTATCCCATCATGACGAATGAAACAGCTAATTAAGATGATTGTAACCTGTTGACAAAAAGAAAGCTGAAAACCTGAAGGGTGACCAAAGCATGCATGCATACAAATGTGTTTTTTTTTTCTCTGCCTGTCTGTCTGTCTGTCTTTGTCTCTCTGTATCTGTCTCGGTCGGTCTGTCTGTTTGTCACTATCTATCTCTTGTATTTCTGTTTCTGTTTGTTTCTCTCTCTGTCTCTGTCTGTCTCTGTCTCACACACACACACACACACACACACACACACACACACACACACACACACACACACACACACACACACACACACACACACACACCACATATATATATATATATAATTTTATATATATATATATATAATATATATATATATATATAAATAGAGAGAGAGAGAAGAGAGAGAGAGAGAGAGAGAGAGAGAAGAGAGAGAGAGAGAGAGAGAGATCACCTAGGTGCATAACATCAACCAAGTATTGACCCAAACAAAAGCTGTGTTTGGCATCATATGATTTGTAAGGAGGATGCAAGATGACAGCATAACCTTTCCAAAAATTTGACTGACTGCTGAATGTGTGGTTCTGTCGCTGGGTTGTTTCGTTCGTATGGACTTTCAGCTTGAAATCTTTCTTCATAATAGCGCTGAACTATATGAGATGGGTGCAAATAAGATTTGTTTTATCACTGGTGTAAAAACAAACTGCAAAAAAAGCTGCACTGCAGACAAAATGAAAACAAACAGAAACAGACATGATTATTGGTGTAGTACAGAAAATAATATAAGGTATCTTTATAAGCAACTAATTAGACCACATTGCATGCACATAAGCTTGTTGGCGAAAAGTGGACTCATGTGAAAAACGCCAGTCCCGGTATATAGTCGACATTGAGGGAGGGCAGAAAGAGAACTATTTAGATAAACTTCTCATCGAAAATTAAACAGAGAACTAAGAAAGTTTCTGAAGAGTGCAAGACCCTAGTAACACAGTTTATGAATTACTTTCTGCGTGTTTTCTGCATGCTCTTCACTCATATGTAGACTATAGTCTAGACTCTCTTGGTAAAAAAAATCGGTTTTGACTACTTCCAAAAAAAAGTTTTTAGACACCCATACAAATGGCTTCATGTCTTGGCAATGGCACCGGAAAAAGTATCGCAGTAGCATTGGAAATTATAGAGAAATATATTGAATTTCTGTCGACGACACTTATACTATTAGTTTTTCAAATATGCGGACCGTTTTTTTTTATTTTGTAAAATAGCATATCATTTGACTTTGCTCCTGTTGTAAACTCGAGATCACACATGCTATCGAATATCATTGATACACGTATCAGCTGTTAGAGGACAGAGGCCTCAGAAAGCTTCTTGAAGCATGCTTTGTAATGCTTGCTCGTATCACTTCATTGGCATAATTATGTAATGCCTAACATTCTCTATGACAATGATAGTTGAAGAACCATCTGCCTGTGAGTATTAAAATATTTTGCTCATGCAGCGAACCATTACATCAATAACCATGTTTTCTATCTGTTACAAAAGACAGTTTAAAACACACAGAGACTTACACAGACAAATGCGGTTATCCCAAAACATGATTGATAACGTTGTTGATTAAAAAAACAAAAAGTCAGTCTGTCCCGAGCCTAAGGCTCATCAGGTCGGTGCTTATCCAGGTTTCTGTGGCGTTAAGCGACTGAGAGTCATAGACTTCCCCCTGGATAGGACGCCAGTCTATCGCAGGGTTAACCCCCAACACAAGGTTGGTACCCCTTTTACACCTGGGTGGGGTGAGAAAATAGCCGTAAAGTGCCTTTTCCAAGGGCACAACGCCATAGCCGAAAGCTGGGATCGAACCTGCAACCTTTAGATTACGAGTCCAACGCCCTAACCACTAGACTACAGCGCGGCTGACGTTGTTGATAATGTTTCTGTATCTCTGCCGCTGTTGTGCAACATGATTGCACCAGCCACACACATTGCTGTGAAGATCTTCTTACACTAAGAAAAAAAAACTGTAGTAGTAAGTTCTTGTCACAATTTCAATACTTGTGAAGTTTTGCAAGGCAAAGTCCAAAGAGGAAGAAAAGAGGCATACGTATAACCTATCAGTAGTAGTCTTAATAGAGAAGGTAGATGAAAATGAAATGTGAATCGTTAGTATAAATGTATAATATTTAAAAAGATTCTCTATCTGTTCCACTTTTCTGTACTGTAAAATATTATCTTTTGTTGTTTGTTTGTTTTTTTTAAAGAAAAACTCGTCACTTAGTATTTTCATTCTCTTCTTCGCGTAAAATGCACGTCTCAATTAAACTGTTATTCTAAGGTGCTCATTTTTTCTGTCTGCAGCAGCAGCCATAACTGACATCTTTCTTGTTCTAGTCTGAGCATCAGACTAGAACATAGCCAGTGGGCACATTCCAATAGTCAGCATCACAGTAATTACCGCGCTAGTATTCAGTCAGCACGTCTTTGCTCTTGTTTTGCCTAATCCCGCTCAGTGTCTTGGTCACGTACCTATACTCAGGATGCCTTTGGAAAAAAAAATAGTCTGCTGTTCGGTTCTCCCTTTTTCCTAGTGCTGATAGTGTGGTTGACTAAAGGAATTCGTTGGGTGGTCGATACCACCATGGAGAATTTGTGATTTTCTCTTCCTCCTCTGCTATCCATGGTAACCAAATAATGTAATGCCCGGGTTTACTCTTAACAGCTTTGACTGTATAATTATACCTATACATGAGTCACCGATATCTTACCAATGCAGAAAAAAAT
>CM060328.1:44590871-44595871 GCA_030674155.1 Stramonita haemastoma | reverse complement strand
GTTTAATGACTGTCTTTGTAACACGTTAAATATACCACTTCGTGTTTGTACTAGTTTACTGACTGTCTTTGTAACACGTTAGATATACCACTTTGTGTTTGTACTAGTTTACTGACTGTCTTTGTAACACGTTAGATATACCACTTTGTGTTTGTACTAGTTTACTGACTGTCTTTGTAACACGTTAGATATACCACTTTGTGTTTGTACTAGTTTACTGACTGTCTTTGTAACACGTTAGATATACCACTTTGTGTTTGTACTAGTTTACTGACTGTCTTTGTAACACGTTAGATATACCACTTTGTGTTTGTACTAGTTTACTGACTGTCTTTGTAACACGTTAGATATACCACTTTGTGTTTGTACTAGTTTACTGACTGTCTTTGTAACACGTTAGATATACCACTTTGTGTTTGTACTAGTTTACTGACTGTCTTTGTAACACGTTAGATATACCACTTTGTGTTTGTACTAGTTTTCGTGCCAAGATAACGTGTCTAAAGGCTTTGGGGCTTGTTTTCACATCCTTGCAGACATACATCCCCAAGCCGCCCCACTATCCTCCCACCCCAACCACCCGCTTTTCTACACACACACCACACACACACAACACACACACACACACACACACACACACACACACACACACACACAACACACACACACACACACACACACACACACACACGAAGTGTGATGGCCTTAGTAACCATGCCCTTACATGGGCATAAACGCGCACACACTCCTCCTGCGCATGCAAGCACACTCGCGTACCCATAATGCTGCAACAGGTGACCAGGAATCATATTCATTTCATTGCTTATCTTTCTTTACTTATCTTATTTTATTTATTCTTTTATATCGTGGATAACAGAATAAGCAATCATGTGTTTTTTTCATCCGGTCCCCGAGTGTATGCAGTTTTGTAAATATTGTCATCTGTTCCCACCGGCACACGATGACCTACTCTTACGAAAATCGGAACAAGATTTAACGTGTGCGCAAGATGTTCTGCGTGCGTTCGCACACGGGGCCTCGATTTAAAGTCTCATCCGAAGGACTTTTGGGGAGAGTGGAGTCTTTTCCAAGTACCTGTTGTTGTTTTTTATCTTATGATATTGTAGGTCTAGATTAACGTAAAGCCAACATTACCAAACGGAGCGTTGGTGGATAGTTGACTCCAGAGGGGTCTGTCTTCAGCCTCTGGCAGCAACAGTGCCCTGTCAAGGCCGCTCCCGTCTTTTGATGTCCTTTACCCAATTTTCCATCTCTCTCTGTGTCCCTGTGTCTTCTTGCTTCCCTTCTCAAGTGTTGTTCCCCCTAAAGGATAGTTCTAGCAAGAGAGTTATGACGTGTGACGTGATCAAACCACGCCATAGCCTCCTCCTCTTTACTGCAGCTAGAAAAGGTTTTTGTGACCCCAAAGGAAAACAACGTTATTTAAAATAAATAATTTTGAATCAGTTGTTTTTTTTTAATTCCCCGAGCTTGGAAATGTCACTGTATACTGCGCCATACTTGTCGAACCATAGAAACTATGTTTTAAAAAAAGAAGAAGATTAAAATACAGAAAATTGGGAATTTCAGTCTCAGTCAGAGTATAGTCCTTTCCAGCAGAAGCTGATAAAAATTATCAGGACTTGCAGCCGCGAGCCAGAAAAGTCAGAGATCCCACACTCCCTCCCGCAAGCTCTCCCACCTCTGTCAGCACCTCGGGCCATCCACCCCAAAACTGGTACAATTGTAGAAACTATTGGGGAAAAGGATTGTGTACGGTTGAAGTACACCAAGAGCACGATGCTACTAGCCTATACTGTGGTTTTGCAGGTTTTCTCTTGCCCCCGGACAGCGGCGAGAAGGTGACTCTAGGGCTGACCGTGCTGCTGGCTTTCTCGGTCTTCATGCTGCTGGTGGCCGAAAACATGCCCCCTACCTCGGAGTACATCCCGCTGATCGGTCAGTCAAGTTTATTCATTTGTTTTTGTTTGTTTGTTTGTTTTTTAAAAAAGCTTTTATTTCGGGGATAAATGGTTTAAGTACTCATGTTTTCGGGTTGTTGTTTTTTTACATTCAGTCCCCATGTGTATGCCGTGTTGGAAACTGTTGTCATCCGATCCACGATGGCCTACTCTTTTGAAAAGCGGTATTGGTTTTAACGCACGCGTAAGATGTTCTGCTTGCATTTATAGACGAGACCTTGGTTTACAGTCTCATCCGAAGGACTTTTGGGAGTAGTGGAGTCGGGGCTGATGTTAACTCCTGGGGAAAAGTCCTCTTGAACGTGAGTGACTGTTTCTGTGGGTGGTTTGGGGCAAACATACCCGTAGGAAGGAAGTAGTGTGTATGATGTGTGTGTGTGTGTGTGTGTGTGTGTGTGTGTGTGTGTGTGTGTGTGTGTGTGTGTGTGTGTGTGTGTGTGTGTGTGTTGGGGGGAGGGGGTTATCCCATGTGTAACAGTCAGTCTTGTTTTTTAGTTTTCTTCTGTTTTTCGGAAGAAAGATACATTTTGCTTTAGGAGGATTTAGGCTACACCGTTCCATGTGTGCATTTCTTTCACATTGACTGTGTTTATTTTTCATTTATCTATTTATTTTATTCTTTTATACCGAGGATGATGGAATAAGCACTCATGTGTGCTTTTTTACATCCAGTCCCCGTGTGTATGTAGTTTTTTTAAATCTTGTCATCTGTTCCCACCGGCACACAATTGCCTACTCTTACGAAAAGCAGAACAAGATTTAACGTGTGTGCAAGATGTTCTGCGTGCGTTCGCACACAGGGCCTCGGTTTATAGTCTCATCCGAAGGACTTGTGTTTTGGGTACGTGAGGGGAGAAGCGTTGGCATGATTTGAATTTTTAGTGAATGTTGATGTTAGTTTTGGAAATGATCGAGGTAATAAACCTAACCTGGCCTTAGGGGTGCGTAGAGTTATAAACAATATGAAAAGATAATGAAAAAAGCCCGCACATCTTTGCAGATACATGGATAAAAGTCCGCAAGTAATGGGGAGCGGGATTGATGTCTCCGGGCTGTGTGTGGTGTGTTGTGTGTGTGTGTGTGTGTGTGTGTGTGTGTGTGTGTGTGTGTGGTGTGTGTGTGTGTGTGGTGTGTGGGCAGGCATCTAGGCAATGATGAAAAAAAGCCCACACATCTTTGCAGATGCATGACTACAACTCCCCAAGTAATTGGGCAGAGGGGTTAATGTCTCGTCTCTGTGTGTATGTGTATGGTGTGTGTGTGTGGGCAGGCATCTACCTGACGGTCATCATGGCCATGAGCGCGCTGTCCGTCGCTCTCTCCGTCTTCGTCCTCAACTGCCATCACCGCGGGGCCATGCTGCACCGCCCTCCTCGCCTGGTTCGAATCCTGGCGCGAGGCGTGGCGCGTGTCATGTGCATGCACCTGCGTTACCTGGGGCGCCCGGGGTCTCCCTCCTGCCGCGGCCCCTCCTTCCCCTCCTCCTGCGCCACCCACAGCCACCCCACCACCCCCTGCTCCCACCACGGCCTGCACGAGCTGGGCCACGTCAACTCGGAGCACTTGAGCAGCGGTGGTGGCGGTGGAGGTGGCCCTAACCACATCATCGACCTGGGGCTGAACGGCTGGTGGGGGACTCTGCCGTGTGGACCCGGCGCCATCACACGGACACGGGACACAGCAACGGGGAGGCAGCAGCGAGGAAGGAGGGTTGGTAGGAGGAGGAGGAGGAGGGGAGGGGGAGGAGGGGAGAACGGGCGGGAGACGATGACGGCGAAGATCGAGCGGGAGATCCTGCACTACCTGCGCGCCGTGCTGGAGGCGCACGAGAAGTCCCTGAAGGAGCGCGTGGCGGTGAACGAGTGGCAGGAGGTGGCCCGCGTCCTGGACAAGTTCTTCTTCTGGCTCTTCGTGGCCATCACCGGCATCTCCACCCTCGTCCTCCTCGTCTTCTCCCCCATGACCAAGCAGGTCTCCTTCCCGGACTCGTGACGCCGGTTCCTCCAGTGTCTGCTGACGGCCTGGCTGCTGTTGCTGCTGCTGCCTGTGGCTTACAGAGACGTCCTCGGGGACGTGGTGGTGGTGGTGGCGGACCTCGCTTCTGGGATGTAGGGGGGGCGGTGTGGCGCTGTGGCGGGCGCGCTGTCTCTCTGTCTCTGTCTGTCTCTCTGTCTCTGTCTGTCTCTCTGTCTCTCTCTGTCTCTCTGTCTCTCTGTCTCTGTCTCTGTCTCTGTCTCTCTCTCTTCTCTCTCTCTCCTCTCTCTCTCTCTCTCTCTGCCTGTGGATTGTCCCCTGATTTTCCCCACCACTGAGAACGTGACTGTGTGGACGCCTTGTCAGGACAAGGGTGGTATCCTGGGGGGTGGGGCACGCCTTGCTTTCCTCTGAAGAAAACGAGGTGAATGTTCACCAGACATCATCAATGCTGTTTGTTCTTTGCCCGCTGACAAATCGGAGAAATTCATTGTCTTGAACGGTGTAGTGTGGAGTGACAAGATTACAGATAAAGTGGAGAAGTCCGACAATGAGAACGTTGAAATCCGTACTGTTCTGAAACTTGACATTCTTGGGGTATTGCTGTAAACATCTCTATAAAGTGTTGGAATTATCTGAGGTTCATCTGCTAATCAGATGAAAACAATTTTTTTCTTGATTATTATGAAGTGACGGGTGAGAGAACGTAATGAATAATAACAACTTTTTTTCCCCTGGTTATAATGAAGTGACGGGTGAGAGAACGTAATGAATTATAACAACATTTTTTTTCCTGGTTATAATGAAGTGACGGTGAGGAAACAAAATGAACTGTAACAACTTCTGTTTTGTTTATCACGAAGTAACGGAGGAGAGAGGAAAAAGAAAGAACACTTGACTGGACTTTAATGGGGGTTTTTCGTCACTGTGACCAGTGTCAGCATTTCCACAAAATGTGTTGACACTGGTCAGTCCATCTGAAGAGGGAGATTCCATTTCTGTGTCACCATGTCCTCAACTCCATTTCCCGAACGTGGCAATGTC
>CM060328.1:44583371-44585871 GCA_030674155.1 Stramonita haemastoma | reverse complement strand
AAAATCATAGTTTAAAAAATGGATATTACTATAAAAAAACAAAAAAACACCTCATTCGAGATTTCGACCATAAACCATACTCTGAAGTTTCTTGGAAAAATCTGCCCGAGGGAGTGTGGGGGTGGGGTGGGGTGGGGGGGGGGTTACCGCTGTGCAGGCTCATAAAGACAGTAGTAAGTGTCAGATTTTGAATATAGGGATTGTCAGATTTGGAATATAGGAATCGTCAGATTTGGAATATAGGAATTGTCCGATTTGGAATATAGGAATCGTCAGATTTGGAATATAGGAATTGTCAGATTTGGAATATAGGAATTGTCAGATTTGGA
This sequence comes from Stramonita haemastoma, assembly GCA_030674155.1. Taxonomy (NCBI): domain Eukaryota; kingdom Metazoa; phylum Mollusca; class Gastropoda; order Neogastropoda; family Muricidae; genus Stramonita; species Stramonita haemastoma. Next base: position 44,585,542 of record CM060328.1, on the reverse strand, counting down.
ATATAGGGATTGTCAGATTTGGAATATAGGAATTGTCAGATTTGGAATATAGGAATTGTCCGATTTGGAATATAGGATTGTCCAGATTTGGAATATAGGAATGTCACATAATATGGAATATAGGATTGTCAGATTTGGAACATAGGGATTGTCAGATTTGGAATATAGGAATTGTCACATATATGGAATATAGGAATTGTCCGATTTGGAATATAGGGATTGTCGATTTGGAATATAGGAATTGTCCGATTTGGAATATAGGATGTCAGATTTGGAATATAGGGATTGTCAGATTTGGAATATAGGATTGTCAGATTTGGAATATAGGATTGTCAGATTTGGAATATAGGGATTGTCAGATTTGGAATATAGGGATTGTCAGATTTGGAATATAGGAATTGTCAGATTTGGAATATAGGGATTGTCAGATTGAATTGTCTGTCTTGCAAATTGCAGCCTGTGCATTGACAGTCCACCTGGTGTAGGGAAGGAGAAGGATTGTTTTTATTCTGCAGGGATTTCTAGGCCCAGGAAGTTCTTATCTCTGTTGAGCCTGTCCACTTTATGGCGCAACACACGTGCCTTTAGGGGGATTTTTTGCTTTTCCTTTTAAAAAATATTTTCCCGTATGTGTGTGGGGTTGTGTGTGTGTGTGTGTGTGTGTGTGTGTGTGTGTGTGTGTGTGTGTGTGTGGTGTGTGTGTGTGTGTGTGTGTGTGTGTGTGTGTGTGGTGTGTGTGTGTGTGTGTGTGTGTGTGTGTGTGGTGTGAGTGAGTGAGTGTCGGTGTGTGTGTGTGTGTGTGTGTGTGTGTGTGGTGTGTGTGTGTGTGTGTGTGTGTGTGTGTGTGTGTGTGTGAGTGAGTGAGTGAGTTAGTGAGCGCCTGTGTGTGTGTGTATGTTACTGTGTGTGTGAGTGTCTGTGTCTATGTGAGTGTCTGTGTCTGTACCTGTTGGCTTTCTTTTTTGTCTGATATGTTTGGACCCTTCTGTAACATAAACTCCAACAACAACTAATAAAGTTGATACTAAAAACTAATGTTCACTTCCTTGTAGAGCATGTTCGGAATTGAAAACAATTCCTATCTGGAAGTAAAAGACGGTCTCTACAACTTGAAACTGTTCTATTCTACTGTGCCTGTAGTCTCTCGCAAAGCAATGTACAGCACCTAGCCCTCTGAGTCAGTGCATATGGCTGCAACGTGACTGTGTCTGCACGTGTAGGCGATGATCCCCTAGGTTTGAACTCGGAAACTGGGTATTTACTGGTCGTGGTGCTGGGATGGCCATTACTTGGTGGATCGGTGGTCTAGAGGTAACGCGCCTGTCTAGAAAGCAAAAGTCCGGGTCGGAGTGTGCGGTTGTTCGAATCCCGTTTGGCCCAAAACTTTCCCCCCATCCATTAGACCATGAGTGGTGGTCTGGGTGGTAGTCTTTTGGGATGAGACGATAAACCATGGTCCCGTGTGTTACATATCATTTTTAGCGCACGTAAAAGAACCCACACGGCTACAAGAGGGTTGTCCCTGGCAAAATTCTTTATAAAAAAAAAAAGCCACTCAGATAGGGAAACAAAGACAGCTGCAGACAGGAGAAAAAGGGAGGGGCTGCACTTGTGGCGACGCGGCGCTCTCCCCTCGGGGAGAGCAGCCCGAATTTCACGCAGAGAAATCTGATCTGATGTAACATAAAGTGGTATAAAAAAAAAACACCAACTCGCACGGACGTGTCACCCATGCTGTGTGTGTGCTGCTGTAAAGTGTGCTGGTAAACTGCCAGCCATGTCCCAGACACGGGACCAGTTACTGTCTGAACTGCAGCTGCACTTGCCATGTGCCCCGTGCAACACTGCGCACTTTCGGGCTTACAGTTGAGGTCAATAGCTCATTATGCAGAGTTGCTCAACTGTCTAAGAGTTCCAAGGATTTCCATTGGTGAGATTTATGTATCACGTGACCGTTTTCCCGCCATTAACTCGCCATGTTCTCTATTGTTATCTGATGATGTGAGTCAAGACACCAATATGCAGGCGGTTTTTTGTTATTGATACAATCAGTACGTAGAACTGCAGCCATATTCGACTTCTGTGAATATGTTAAAGTTCAATTTGTGTTTGTTCCTCGGCTAGAACTGTGAGGTTCACCAATGGTTCAGTTTTGTGTACGCAACCATTTT
>CM060328.1:44568371-44578371 GCA_030674155.1 Stramonita haemastoma | reverse complement strand
TTTATTTTTTAGTCCCAGACCCCCCCCCCCCACACACACACACACACCCCTCCTCTCTCTTCCCTCCCCCTTCCCTGCATTTTCGGTGTTTAAGACAGACAGTAATATCAAATAAGCCACCACCATCCATAAAAAACAAACAAACAGAAAGTTAAAATCAAGCAAAAACTGCATAGTTACCGTGTTTCTACGTTGAGAATTCTGCCATTGCATTGCATAAGTTTTAGAAGAGTCTTTAAACAAATGAAACATATCTGAGGGAGAACGTGACTTTTGCTTAAAAATCTCAAAGATTGTTGGGGTTTTTTTTACTCATAAATTTTCTTCAAAAAAATTGTTCCAACTGTGAGCCAGAAGTTAGTCTTTTACAAACCGTGTTTGTTGTTGTTGTGGGTAGGCTGGTGAATGTTGTATTAGAGTCAAAAGTACGTCCTCACTTAAGCCCAAATTGAATTGTTAGAGTGTGGAAAGCCTCAACTGGGAACAACTTTGTGCAATATCTCTCTCACACTTAGTTTGAATTGACTTTAGCTCCTTGATGTGCACGCTCGCACACAGACTCTCTCTCTCTCTGTCTCTCTCTGTCCCTCTCTGTCTCTCTCTCTGTCTGTCACACACACACACACACACACAAACACACACGCACACACAAAGACACACACACACACACAAGGCTACACACACACATACACACAAAGACCACACACACACGCACACACACAAAGGCTACACACACACACACACACACACACACACACACACACACACACACACACACACACACACACACACACACACACACACACACACACACACACACACCCCCCCACAAAGACCCAACACAACACACACACAAAGTCCCCCCAAACACACACACACACACACACACACACACACACACACACACCACACACACTGTGGTTGTGGTAGTGATCTGACCGCCCGGGTTAGGCCCCAAATTCCAGCCACCACAAAAGCTCCCGTACAAGAGAACTTTTTCCATGGAGTCAAAATCAGTGCCCACTGCTGTACTTCACCCAAAAGTCATTTGGATGAGTCTGTAAACCAAACTGTAAACCGAGGCCCTGTGTGCAAACGCACGCAGAACATCTTGCGCACACTTTAAATCCTGTTCCGCTTTTCGTAAGAGTAGGCCATTGTGTGCCGGTGGAAACAGATGACAGTCATTTGGATGAGACTGCAAACGCACGCAGAACGCCTTGGGCACATATTAATTAAAACCTGTTCCGCCTTTCGGGAGATTAGTCAATTTTTGCCGGTTGGAATGGATGACGAAATTCACAAAACTGCATTGCCCAAGGCGGTTAGGTGTAGAGAAAAGCTCATAATTGCTTTTTCATTATTCTTAGAATAAAAGAATATGAACAAATAAACAAATAATAAATGAACACACAATACTAGTTTTTAAGATCATGTCGGGGAATTAGGTGGGGTTTTATTTTTTTTCTTTAGGTTTTGCTTTCTTTGGAGTGGATTGAAAATAAATTGGACAAAAAGAAAGTAAAATATGAATTATTTCTTCTAGTTGAGTGCATTTTCTACGATATTTAAAGACGTGCGTGAAAGCAACTTAAGCAAATTTTCCTGTTTAAATGACGTTGCTTCTATATACACACAAACACAATGCAGATTTCGTGTTTGTCAATGATTGATTTCCTCTTTTGCTCTTATGGCGAGGCATAACATATTCCATCTTCGTGGGTTTCTTGCAATTACTTGAATCATTTTTATCTTAATCTCGCATTTTGCATATATCTGTTTTTTTCTTTGAACTTACTTTACTTTTAAACTCAGTTTACGCAGGTTTCGTATTTTCCCACCGGAACAATCCATATTTTCTGTGTTCTCCTCAGAGAGGCAACAAAAAAAGAGATAAGCATACCTCTTGGGTGATGCACACAAACATTCAGAATGCTTTCATTTCATTGTGTTGCTGCTTTTTTTTCTCGCTCTTTTCTTCCGTTATCAACGTATTTATTCAGTGTGCTGGAGAGGAAACTCTCGCCTTCTTATGTTGTGGGCGAGGTGTGGTGAAGAGGAAAGTTGATGCACAAGGGGGTGCAGTGGACTAGATCATTATCTGCCCTTGCTGTCTCAGAGGGGATCGGAGATAACGAGAGGGTATTGTGGCATGAACGGGCTGTGTGGATCACACACACACACACACACACACACACACACACACACACACACACACACACACACACACACACACACACAACACACACACACACACACACACACACACGCACACACACACACACACGCACACACACACACACGCACACACACACACACGCACACACACACACACACACACACATTCACAAACTGTAAACCGAGGCCCTGTGTGCGAACGCACGCAGAACATCTTGCGCACACGTTAAAACCTGTTCCGCTTTTCGTAAGAGTAGGCCATTGTGTGCCGGTGGAAACAGATGACAATATTTACAAAACTGCATACACATGGGGACTTGATGAAAAAAAAGCGCATGAGTACTTATTCCATTATCCTCAATATAAAAGAATACATAATAAAATAAATAAAATAAAAAATAAACACACACACACATACACACACACACACACTCACACATACACTATGTCTGATACTGCTGTTGCTGCTGCAACAACAGAAAGTACAACTTGTTTATTTCTTCGTAGCTATTTTATAATGTATTTAAGTTACATTAGGATTGTGGGACAACCTGAAAAAATAATGTATCTGTTATTTTCTCAATTTTGTTCCTAATAATATAACAGATAATGTAGAAGCAGACAAGCGAAAACGTCTTTTGTAAAATGTTTCTCTAAGGAAACAACAGGAGAGAACAAGCTGCTTTGGGTTGTGTCTTGGTTCTCCCTTGTTTTGTTTCTGGTTTGCTCAAATAATTATTATTATTATCATATTTTCTAACTATTGCTTTCATTGTGTTTACTTCAGTTCTTATTCTCTTTTTATTCTCATCTCTGATCTACACCTGTCTGCTTTCTTTCCAGTCTGCTTCATCTTGCTTTACTGTCCACATGTTTTCTTACTTTTTTTTTTCCTGATGGAGCATCTCACATATTCTGTGTTCTCCTCAGAGTGGCAATAAAAAAAAAGAAAAAAAAAAGAGATAAGCATGCCTCCTGGGTGATGCGCACAAACATTCAAGATGCTTTCATTTCATTGTGTTTCTGCTTCTGTCTTCTCTGTCTCTCTCTGTCTCTCTCTGTCTCTCTCTGTCTCCGTCTCTGTCTCTGTGTCTGTCTCTGTCTCTGTCTCTGTCTCTTCTCGTCTCTCTTCTCTGTCTCTCCTCTCTCGTCTCTCTGCTCTTCTCTCTGCTCTTCTCTCTTCTCTCTCTCTCTCTCTCTCTCTCTCTCTCTCCTCTCTCTCTCTCTCTCTCTCTCTCTCTCTCCCTCTCTCTCTCTCTCTCTCTCTCTCTCTCTCTCTCTTCTCTCTCTTCTTCCGTTATGAACGTATTTATTTAGTGTGTTGGAGAGAAAACTCTCCCCTTTTTTATGTTGTGGGCGAGGTGTGGTGAAGAGGACAGTTTATGCACAAGGCGATGCACTGGAATAGATCATTATTTGTCCTTGCTGTCTAGGGGTAGGGGTAGGGAAGGACGGAGGTGTGGAAGAGGGGGGGGGGGGTCGGAGATAACAAGAGCGTATTATTGGCGTGAAGGGGCTGGTGGGATTCTTGTGTGTTTACGACCCTCTATTGCTGTCTGTGTCTGTCTGTTTGTCTGTCTTCATGATTGCTTGTTTTTCTCTCTATGACTGTCTATAATAATTGTGCCTGTCTATCCCGTCTCTTTCTGTGTCTTTGGTGTGCGTGTGTACGCATGGTGCACCCGCATACACACACATACATACATAATTACATAAGCACACAAACATAAAGAATTATCCAAGCACTCACACACACACACGCACGCACGCACGCATGCACACACGCGCGCACACACACACACACACACACACACACACACACACACACACACACACACACACACAACACACACACACACACACACACACACACACACAGGGCCCGGATAGCCTAGTCTGTTAATGCCTTGCGCATTGTTGCTCATATTTCTGATGACCCGAGTTTGAATCCCATTCAAGGATACAATTTTCCCTGGCGTCAACATCAATGCTCACTCCACTTCTCCCAAAAGTCCTTCGGATGAGACCATAAACCGAGGTCCCATGTGCGAACGAACACAGAATATCTCGCGCACACATCAAAACCTGTTCCACTTTTTTAAATGAGTAGGCCATCCTATGCTGGTGGAAACAGAAGACAAAACTAAAAAAAACTGCATACACACGGGCGATGGATGGGAAAAAAAAGCACAGGAGTGTTTATTCCATTAACCTCGCAATGGAAGAATAAACAACAGATCCCTCCCACACACATTTGCAATAAAAGAAAAGAAGAAGAAGAAGAAGAAGAAGAAAGAAGAAGAAGAAGAAGAAGAAGAAGAAGAAGAAGAAGAATGATGAAATAATAATAATAATAATAATAATAATAATAATAATAATAATAATAATAATAATAATAATAATAATAATAATAATAATAATAATAAATAATAATAATAATAATAATAATAATAATATAATGATATAATAATGATATGATATGATGAATGATAATGATATATAATATGATAATAATAATAATAATAATAATAATAATAATAATAATAATAATAATAATAATAATAATAATAATAATAAAAAATAATAATAATGATAATAATATAATAAAATAGTAATAATAATACATAATAAACAAATGTTGCTTTGGTTCTTTTCTTTTCCTGAAACTCACAAAATGCCCACTTGTCACCTTGTGTTTTGTTTTGCTTTGTTTTGTTCTGAGACTTTGTTTGTTGGTGTGGGTTATTATATTTTTTAAGGGGGTAGTAGATTTTTTTTTTGGGGGGGGGAAAGTGGGGAGGCATCTCAGGTGACGACACACAAAAACAGTGCTAAAATGTCAAAGGCAAAAACCTTCTTCCTTAGAAGTAAGAAGACTCAGACATCATAATTATTATTATGTTTACCGAGTTCCACGATGGAGATTCTCAGGCGGTGTGCCCCCTGAGGCACTACTTCTCCCATGACAGAACATCTTGTGCACACACACGTTAAACCCTGTTCCGCTTTTCGTAAGTGTAGGCCATCGTGTGCCGGTGGGAACAGATGGCAACTACAAAACTGCATACACACAGGGACTGGATGCAAAAAAAAGGCATGAGTGATTATCCATTATCCTCATATAAAGAATAAAAGAATAAAATAAAATAAAATAAAATAAATAAATAATAAAACAGTGGAACACTTCTTCCAGACTTGTCCAACATACCAAAACCTGAGTGAAGGCGATATCTGGCCTACTGACTTGCCGAAGAGGGACAAGCTTTTGGGACCCCTGGAGGGAGGGCCTTCAGCTCACGGCAGCTATCATGAGGGCCTCAGAGTTGGCTGTCTGAGCGTTCGACAAAGACGAAAAAGATTTATAGAAGCTTCCTAATCTACAATGTGTTTCTTAATCGTCCAATTTTTATGAAGAAAAAAAATGTACATACTCAGTTTACAGCCTTCCCCACCAGTCCAAGCCCATCTTTCTATATAACTCTCTTTCTGTCTATATGTCTTTTTTTTGTCCTTCTCTGCTCTGTTTCTATGTTTGTCTTCTCTGCTCTCCACCTGTCTTTTCTTTTCTCTGTTTCTCTTCCTTCTTCTGTCTGTCTCTTCGTCTCTGTCAGTCTCTCTGTTTTGTCTTCTTCTCTGTCTGTCTGTCTGTCTGTCTCTCTTCTTCTGTCTCTCTCTGTCTTCTGTCTCTGTCTCTCTCTCTGTCTACACACACACACATCTCTCTTCTCTCCTCTCTTCTCTCTCTCTCTCTCTCTCTCTCTCTCTCCTCTCATTCTTCACATCACTCTCTCTCTCTCTCTCTCTCTCTCTCTCTCTCTCCACTCCACCATCATCTCTCTCTCCTCCATCATCTCTCTCCTCTCTCCACTCTCTCTCTCTCACTCTCACTCTCTCCTCTCTCTCTCTATCTATCTCTCGTCTCTCTCTCTTTCTCACGTCCTCACTTCTCTCTCTCTCACTCTCTTCTTCTGCTCTCTCTCTCTGTCTGCTCCTCTCTTCTCTCGTCTGTCTCTCTCTCTCCTCTCTCTTCGTCTCTCTTCTTCTCTTCTTCTGTCTCTCTTTTCACATCTGACCACACATCTCTCTCTCTCTCTCTCTCTCTCTCTCTCTCTCTCTCTCTCTCTCTCTCTCTCTCTCTCTCCCTCTCTCTCTCTCTCTCCCCCCTCTCTCTCTCTCTCTCTGATCTGGTAACTACCTACACTAGCTATGACCTCTACTGGAATCATCACAGACACATCCATCATCCAGGCTGAGCCATCGTGTGTCACTTGCCGCTAAAGAAGTAAAAGAGTTTACTGGCTGAACTAAACTGCATGCACAACTTATTTTTAGCGTCAGACGAAAATGACTGGATTCTCAAAGAAACTTGCTTGTTTCTCAGTCTGTTTATGCCACGGTTTGGTGATCACACTATGATCACGTATAGGTGGTGGTGGTGGTGGTGGTGGTGGTGGTGTGGTGGTGTGAGTGGTGGTGGTGGTGGTGGTGGTGGTGGTGGTGTGTGATGTGTGTGTGGTGTGTCATGTGTTGTGTGTGTGTTGTGTGTGTGTTTTTATGTCTGTCTCTCTCTGTCTGTGTGCATGTGTGTTTCTGTGTGTTTCTTTGTGTGTGTGTGTGTGTGTGTGTGTGTGTGTGCATAGTGCTCATCTTTTTCGATGGTATTGATGTGTGTGTGTGTGTGTGTGTGTGTGTGTGTGTGTGTGTGTGTGTGTGTGTGTGCACGTGTGTGTATGTGTGTATGGAGGGGGAAAGGGGATGCGTAAATATGTATGTGTATGTGTGTGTACGCGCGCGCCTGTATGTACATGTGTTTGTGTTTGTGTGTGTGTGTGAGTCTGTGTGTATGTGTGTGCGAGTCTGTGTGTGTGTTTGTGTGTGTGTGTGTGTGTTGTGTTTGTTGTGTGTGTGTGTGTGTGTGTGTGGTGTGTGTGTGTGTGTGTGTGTGTGTGTGTGTGTGTTCATATGCATCCGTTTGCACTCGTGCAAAGGTGTTTGAGTGATCAATCTTTCGCAGAGTCATTGAGTTTTTTCACAGAAACTGTGTCAGAGAATATGAGTAAGTTGATCCTCGCGGAGCTAGTGATTCTTCAAGTTCCAAAATGCATGCTGGGTATACCCTTCAACGCGTGGCCTGTTTCTTAACATACAGTACAGATCTCTATATCACAGGATGCTGGACATATGTGCAGAAAAAATGCGATGTGTATGTTAACACGCACGGACCTCAGTGTATACTTTTACCCCCCAAACACTTAAAGTGCAATAAACATTAGAACCAATGTTGTATTACCTTTATGGGAAAACAAACACTTCAACAACTTCTCGTTCAAGCAAAATCAACGGGATGCATGCGGGATAGCCTAGTGGTCAGAACATTGCGCTCGCAATTTGACGACCCAGGTTCGATTCCCGGATTTTTCCAGAAGTTAACACACCAGTACTGACTCCTCTCTTCCCAAAAGTCTTTTGGATGAGACTATAAACCGAGGCCCCGTGTGCGAACGCACGCTGAACATCTTGCGCACACGTTAAATCCTGTTCCGCTATTTGTAAGAGTAGGCCATTGTGTGCCTGTGGGAACGGATGACAAGATTTACAACACTGCATAAACACTGGGACTGGATGTAAAAAAGCACATGAGTGCTTATTTCATTATCCTCGATATAAAGAATTTTTTTTTAAAGTCTAGCAGCTTCTCCTGCGAAGTACTTGATTCTTCTCTGCGATGAATGAATGAACAAACAAGGGCACATTCTGGGTCAACCAATCGCACATTCTGGGTCCAAAAAACACACATTCTGGGTCAACCAAATGCACAATCTTGGTCAACCAAACGCACATTATGGGTCAAATAAATGTAAACCCACATTCTGGGTCAACCAAACGCACATTATGGGTCAACCAAATGTAAACCCACATTTTGGGTCAACCAAACGTAAATGTGGGTCAACCAACCGCCATTCTGGGTCAACCAAACGCACATTCTGGGTCAACCAAATGTAAACCCACATTCTGGGTCAACCAAACCTACATTCTGGGTCAACCAAACGCACAGTTTGGGTCAACCAAACGCACATTTTGGATCAAACAAACCAGATTATGGGTCAACCAAATGTAAACCCACAATCTGGGTCAACCAAACGCACATTCTGGGTCAACCAAATGTAAACCCACATTCTGGGTCAACCAAATGTAAACCCACATTCTGGGTCAACCAAACTTACATTCTGGGTCAACCAAACTTACATTCTGGGTCAACCAAACTTACATTCTGGGTCAACCAAACTTACATTCTGGGTCAACCAAACCTACATTCTGGGTCAACCAAACTTACATTATGGGTCAACCAGACGCACATTCTGGGTCAACCAAACGCACATTCTGGTCAACCTCCACCCCCCTCCCATGGCTGTTACGCTACTAACCGCCCAACAGAAACACAAGGAACAGTTGGAATCCTTTGTGCTGACTTGAGAGCCTTGAATTAGATGACTATATCACGTCATTGATCCACCGCTTAGTCATTTGTAGTTCGGTAATCCCAATCCTTTCGGTTTTTTCTTTTAATTGATCACATCTTAGTTAGCAGAAGCCTGTGTGAAGTAACATTACGGTGATTACAAAGTGTGTAGTTAGGGGCCAAAGTTATTTACAACATCTTACTGTCTCTCGATAGAAAAAAAAATCAATTGTAAGAAAATGTACTTTGTGAAATATTTGCAGAACATAATGATACGAAATATGTATCGATCATCGGCGATCAAAAAACTCCAGAGGGGAAAAATGGCAGAAATATCCCCGCTATCAGTCTCTTGTGGCTATTTTTTGTGGGTTTCCATGCCGATAATATTTTCTTTTTGTACGGTCGAGCAGGGAGGGAGGGGGGTGGCTCTTGGTGATTTTTTTTCATTTCTTGTATGTGAACTTTTATTTGTGAGTACACTCTGTGTGTGTGTGTGTGTTGTGTGTGTGTGTGTGTGTGTGTGTTGTGTGTGTGCGTGTATGTGTGTGTGTGTGTGTGTGTGTGTGTGTGTGTGTGTGTGTGTGTGTGTGTGTGTGTGTGTGTGTGTGTGTGTGTGTGTGTGTGGTGTGTGTAGGAAATAATCCAGATATCTACAAACACACACACTTACACACACACACTACAAACACACACACACACACACACACACACACACACACACACCACACACACACACACACTACGCAGATGCTTCAATTTTTCCTTTTTTTCTTCTTTCAATAAGTCTTTCACGACCGACGACCATAGCCATCATGATCACATCACCAGTAAAGAAACAGAATAAAATAAAAAATTAACAAAGCAATATATCCCACCACAGCTAGATTATATCCACTTCTGATCTGTCTGTTTCTCTCCCCTCCCCCCACCCCCTCTCCTCCCCCCTTCTGTACGTAGACACATTATTCTGACGAAAAACAATGACATTTGAAACATGCCGTTAACGGTCACAGATTTCTCTTAGCCAATAGAACGATACCATCCGACAGACGTGAATCAGTGTCCAGGCAGTGACACATCTTGTCTAGAAACCTGGAAGTCTTGTGTTTCAGTCTTTGCCAAAAGCCAGACTCTTCTCTTCCATCCACTAGACCGTAACTAATGGTCTAGGTGCTAGTCTTTTTTTTTAATGAAAAGTTCCATACAAAACACATAATTATTAGCAGCACTTAAGGAAGCTGGTTGCAGAATCTTCAGTGGTGCTCTAACTGTTAACTACGGGATTTTTTAAGAATTTTTTTAGTTTATGCCACTTTGTGTCACAGCAGATTTATGTACAGCAGAGTGAGGTGAAGGTGG
>CM060328.1:44550871-44555871 GCA_030674155.1 Stramonita haemastoma | reverse complement strand
GCCTTGGCAAGCCCTGTTGATCTTGCGACGTACCCATACCACTTCAGTTTGCGTTTTTTGACCGTGGTCAGGAGATCTTCAAAGGGCCCGATGGCTTGACCGATTCTGATTCTCACTTCCTCGTTAGTAATGTGGTCTTTGTAAGAGATGCCAAGGAGTCTGCGAAAGCATCTCATCTCTGTGGCCTGTATTCTCCTCTCCAGATCCGCTGTGAGGGTCCATGACTCACAAGCATACATCTATAACAGACAATAAATACTGGATTACAGGACTGATGATCATTGAGACAGATGGGTTTTAGGACCAGAGAATACTGAACACCTGCCACAATATGTATGTATGTATGTATGTATGTATGTATGTATGTATGTATGTATGTATGTATGTATGTATGTATGTATGTATGTATGTATGTATGTACGTACGTACGTACGTACGTACGTACGTACGTACGTACGTACGTATGTATGTATGTATGTATGTATGTATGTATGTATGTATGTATGTATGTATGTATGTATGTGTGCGTATGTTTGTGTATGTGTGTGTATGTGTGTGTGTGTCTGAGAGAGAGAGATTTCTTGGAGTTTTTGTATTTACGTATCACGGAACTAGAATATACGTATACTAGAATAATGCTAAAAACAAAGAAAAGATTAGGCAGTCGGATAATATTGATAATTCATTATTTCAATTTTCTGTAGATTTGTAAAAACGGTACACAGATTGCTTCTTCGAGTCAAAACAATGCAAGGTAAGGCAAGGCAAGGCAAGGCAAGGCAAACGTTTACTTCAAAATCGCGGGCCTTCTACACACATTCACACACACATATGCACACACACATACGCACACACGCATACACTCACATACACACCACACACATACACACCACACACATACACACACACACACACACACACACACAAACACACACCCACCCACCCACCCACCCACACACTCACACACACACACACACATCCACACCCACCCACCCACCCACACACACATACACCCCCCCCCACACACACACACACACACACACACACAAGTCCTTCATAGTCACCAATAACCGGCTTCTCTCAACTTGTGGCACATGTGCACCACAGGCAAGGGGAGAGAGAAAAAAACACACAAAAAAACAACACCAACAAAAACAAACAAGAGACCAAATGAATACTCTCTTACCATCCACTTGGCTTCTTGGCACAAGTTGATAATGAGTTTCATTGATTGTGGAAGATCAATGTCTCCCTACACGTCAATGAAACTGGCAGCAGTCTGGTCTGATTAGCATCATTCTCGGCACCAACCTGCCTCTGCCAATGTAGTAGTAGTAGTAGTAGTACCTTGACAGCAAGTCTGCCACACCAAGGCTTTGAGACTTGTGTCTGGGCGGATGGATAGGTGGGCTAGTCAGTCTAGTTCGTCACGCAGTAGTCTAGTGTGCACAAGGTCGGGACAGGATAGTCTTGTGGTCAGAATATTCCTCTCGCAATTTGACGACCCGAGTTCGAATCCCGTTCGAGGGGGTTGTTGTTGTTTGTTTTCTCCCCCTGGAGTTAACATCAGTGCTGACTCCACTCTCCCTTTAAGTCCTTTGGATGAGACTGTAAACCGAGGCTCCCGTGTGAGAACGCTCGTACAACTTCTTTCGCATACGTTAAATCCTGTTCGGCTTTTCGTAAGAGTAGGCCATTATGTGCCGGTGGGAATAGATAAGATTTACAAAACTGCATACACACGGAGACTGGATGTAAATAGCACACGAATGCTTATTCCATTGTCCTCGATATAAAAGAAAGAATAAATTAATAAAGAGATAAGTAAATATTTGTTTAAAAGATAACTAATCAGAATAATAAATGTCCTGAGTTTGATTCCCGATCGAACTTGAATTCCGCCGCTGGTCTGAGTGTTGTCGGTGTTGGGCGTTCCCCAGCTGTACGCTATGGGGTTTGTATTGAACTGAATACCACTTTCAATCACGGCATATTAGTCTTTCTCTGTATGAATTTCAGGCTGCTCTCTCCTAGAGAAGAGCGCATCGCCACAAGAGCAGGGCCACCCATTAAAAAACAAGCAAGCAAAAATACGTGTATGCATATATAAATATCGATTTTGTTTTTTTCTTATCAACGTGATTTATTTTCAATAGAATTTTACCACGAACATTTCTCTTGTTGCCCTAAGTTCTTTTACGCCCGTTGTATGCGTGATGAAGACAAGGAACCTCGGCTCATTGTCTCTCATTCTAAAGACTAGCACTCAGGCCACCACATAATTATGGTCTAGTTTATTGGGGAAATGATTTGGCACAGACCCACACTATACTCGCTTTCTAGGGAAGTTTAAAACATGTAGGCCTAGACCAACTATTCACTTTACCCATAACTATATTTTGTATTTTTGTATTTTGTATTTTGTACCACTTTATGTCACGGCAGATTTCTCTGCGTGAAATTCGGGCTGCTCTCCCCGGGGAGAGCGCGTCGCCACAAGTGCAGCGCCTACCCATTTTTTTTTCTTTTTCCTGCATGCAAGTGTATTTGTTTCCCTATCAGAGTGGCTTTTTTCTACAGAATTTTGCCAGGGACAACCCCCTTGTTGCCGTGGGTTCTTTTACGTGCGCTAAATGGTGATGTGCAACACACGGGACCTCGGTTTATCGTCTCATCCGAAAGACTAGCGCCCAGACCACCACTCATGGTCTAATGGATGGGGAAAAAGTTTTGGGTCCAAACGGGGTACGAACCCCGCACACTCCGACCCGGACTTTTTGCTTTCTAGGCAAGGCGCGTGACCACCTAGACCACCGATCCAGATATACTTTATCTAGGTCCTCTCACTGGTGTATCCATTTATTTGAGACTGTAGTAATGTGAAAGGAGAAGAACACGCTTGCGTGCGTGCGTGTGTGCGAACGTGCGTGTGTGCGTGTGTGCGTAGGTGCGTGCGTGCATGTGTGTGTGCGTGTACACGTGTGTGTGTGCGTGTACACGTGTGTGTGTGTGTACACGTGTGTGTGTGTGTGTGTGTGGGGTGTGTGTGTGTGTGTGTGTGTGTGTGTGTGTGTGTGTGTGTGTGTTGTGTGTGTGTGTGTGTGTATGGTGCGGTGCGAGTACGTACGTGTTAAGTAAACTGGTAACCTATTTTGCTTTAATTTATAGCGAAATATCCTACCAATACTGACAAGAGTGGAAAGAAAACATAATCACGTGTGTTTTAATCTGTTTTGTCCAACTTCAATGCTCTCACACAGACATCCATGCGGTATATTAGCAACAATGCTCATGATACATTAGCTAGGAAAGAGAAGTAGAGACAGAGAGAACAAAGGTAAAAAAAGACAGACAGACAGATAGACAGAGAGCCAGACAGAGAGGAAGCTGTACAGACTGGTAAGCAAAGACTAACAGACATACAGAGTAAAAGACAGGAAGGAGCAGATTGAATTGTACAAATCATACAAATTTCAAAGCCATCAATTTCTTTGTCTGCTTTTTATTTTCTTATTTTATGCCACTTTATGTCACAGCATATTTCTCTGCGTGAAATTCGGGCTGCTCCCCCCAGGGAAAGCGCGTCGCTACATGTGCAGCACCTACCCATTATTTTTTTTCTCAGGGATGCTGTCTAAACACGACACCTGTGTGCATGCTGTTTTTTTATATATAATTTTGGCATCCGCTCCTACCGGCACACGATGGCCTGCTCTTCCCAAAGGCGGAACGGGGTTTTAACGTGTGCGCAAGATGTTCTGCGTGCGTTCACACACGGGGCCTCGGTTTATAGTCTCTTCCGAATGACAGAGCCCAGAGCTTCACATGTGTCTCTGAAAAAAATAAACCCAAAATCTTTTACACACTTGGCTCTGCTTGCCACTAACTTATTTCCACTGATACTGTTGAATTTTGTTTGTTCCTAAAAGAAATGGCCCTCCCTGGGACACACAAATGCTATTCAAAGTGCTGCCAATGCTACACAGTTGACCACAATTCTCTGGAGAAACCTAAGTCTGGGAGCACAGTCAGTTATTGGTTGGCTGATGGACCCCGATATCTTGGCCAATAGAATCGTCGTTTGCATCTAACAGGGTTCTTGCCTTGTAGTGGATTGGACAGGGCGGGTTCAGAGCTGATGTTGGAGAACTGGCTTTGGGGGTTGCTGTTGTTGTTGTTGTTGTTGTTGTTGTTGTTGTGATTTTGTGTTATGGTGGTGTTATTTTTAGTTGCTTACATACACGCGCACACATGCACATACGCACGCTCACGAACACACACACAAATGCACGTGCGCACGCAAACACACACACACCACCACACACATACACACACACACACATACACACACACACACACACACACACACACACACACACACACACACACACACACACACACACACCACACACACACACACTCGTTTCAGGCATAAACCTCTGAGTTTCACAGGTGGTGAGAATTGTCCTGTATGGGACCGTTTGTGTCCACATTAAATTTTGCTAATAATTATCACCACTGTGCCTTTTTTTTTTTAGGCCTTTCCAGTAAAGGCATGAGTACGTGATTGACATATGTGAGTTGGTGGTCTGGTGGTAACGCACCTGCCTAGAGAGGAGGAAATAAAGGTTCAATCCCCATTAGAGCCCACAATTTCTATCCATCCACTAGACCTTGAGCGGTATTGCAATGGCCTAGGTGCTAGTCTTTTGGCTAGGACGAAAAGTTGAGTCTGTATCTGCAAAAAAACATTTAGCGCATGTAACAGAACCCACAGCAACAAGAGAGTTTTTTTCAGGAGAAATTCTGTACAAAAAGCTCATTCTGATAGGGAAACAAACACATGATTTAATAACAGGAAAAGAAATATGGGTATTGCTTTTTTGTGGTGGGTCTATCCATTAGGAGAGCAGTGAATTTCACTTTTTTTTAATGAATTCCCACTGGCACAAATAGTTTTCTTTTCCAAAAGACAGAACATATTTTTATGCGAGCAAGAT
>CM060328.1:44500871-44503371 GCA_030674155.1 Stramonita haemastoma | reverse complement strand
AAGGGGAAGCAGAGGGGTCAGAGATGCCATAGCAAAGGATTCAAGGCAAGAGTGTGGAGCCATCGTGGCTGTATCTTTCGTCTTCGTCTTCTCCTTCTTCTGTCTGTCTTTCTGTATGTCTTTTCGTCGTCTGTCTGCCTGTCTGCCTATCTGGTTTTCTCTCATCCCCGAGTTCTCCCAGATGTGAATGGTTGCCTGCCCTCTTTAGGGTCAGAGAAGGTAAAGCAGCGAGATAGGGAGATGGGCGCCACCTTGGATATGCTGGCCCTTAGAGAAGCTGAATTCTCTAATGCCTCGCTCCTCTACGACCACATAGGTTATGAGGACATCTTTACTTTTTTACCTACCTATTTACGTGTTTCTTTATTTGTTTATGATTTTGTTAATTGTTTAAAGTGATATTATGTAGTTTTCTTAGCTTTCTTTACGATCTATTATAATAACATTCACAATCTATTTGTTATTGGTTTTTGTAATTTTGTTTTTATCTCTTATGGTGATTAATCTATTTGTGACAATTATGATATTGTTAATTCATGTACCATTAGTCTTTTTTTTTTTTTTTTTACTTTTCTTTGCTGATTTACAGTCTTTACTGTTATTTGTAGGTGTGTATAGGTTGTTTTTTTGCTAGAACTCTGTGTGTTGTGTGTGTGTGTGTGTGTGTGTGTGTGTGTGTGTCTGGTGTGTGTCTGGTGTGTCTGTGTGTCTGTGTCTTGTCTGTGTTTCTGTGTCTGTGTCTGTATCTCTGTGTCTCTGTGCGTCTGCGTTTTTCACTGCGTGCGTGCGTGCGTGTGTGTGTCGTGCGTGCGTGTGTGTGTGTGCGTACTTGTGTGTGTGTGTGCGTGGTGCGTGCATGTTTACGCGCGCACGAGCACGTGCATGTGTGTGTGTGTATGTGTGTGTGTGTGAAGGGGGAAGGGGGTGGAGGCTTAGAAGTGGTGCTTGTTCTCTAGATTGGTTTCTTTCTCAGTCGAGTCGTGTTCTCTTCTTTCGGAATCTTTCTTTGAAAGATGGACTCCTTTCTTTTTTTTCTTTTTAGCTTAGTCTTTATTTCTTTAGTTTGTATTTTTTTCCATTCCAATTAAGGCATTTTCTTTCTTTCTTTCTTTCTTTCTTTCTTTCTTTCTTTTTTCTTTCTTTCTTTCTTTCTTTCTTTCTTTCTTTCTTTTGTTCTTTCTTTCTTTCTTTCTTTCTTTCTTTCTTCCTTTCTTCTTTCTTCTTGTCTCTTTATATTTCTTTTTTTTTTCATTTTATCACGTTTGTCTTCATCTGCCCTTTAGTTGTTCTTACTTTTATCCTCTTATTTTTCTTTTTTTTCATCTTTCTTTCCCTTTCTGTAACTTTTCTTTATGTTTTTAGAGGAGGTTGTTTAGGTTTGAAGCATTTTGTCAGTTTATAATTATGTGTGTGTGTGTGTGTGTGTCTTTTTCTTTGACCTAGTTACATTTTTTTTTTACTTTCTCAGTACATTTTGTACATTTTTGTCTTTCTTCTTTCTTTGTTTATATGAATAGTTATTTATCCAATTAGCCAGATAGCTTGTTATTGATGTTGTTATCTAGCTACTTAGTGTGTTACAAAGTTTCTTATTTTGGTTATTGCTTGTTTTATGTATTACATATTGATTGTTTGTATTTACTCATCTATTCACCTGTATTTTGCTTGCATAATGTATTCATCATTTGCATAATTATGTACTCTTGCAGGCGTTTGTTTGTTCTTTTTGTTAAAATTAAGTTTCATTTCATTAATTACTTTTATCCACTTTAAGTCAAAGCAGAGTTCTCTACGTGAAATTCAGGCAGCTCTTCTCGGAGAGAGTGCGTCGCCACAAGAGCAGCACCACCCTTTTTTTGCTCCATTCCTGTCTGCAACTGTATTTGTTTCCCTATAAGTGTGGCTTTTTTTCTACAGAATTTTGCCAGGAACAACTGTCTTGTTGCTACGTGTTCTTTTACGTGCACTAAACAATCATGAGTAAACACATGGTACCTCAGTTTGTCGTCTCATCCGGAAGGCTATCATCCACACCACCACTCATGGTCTACTGAATGGGGGGATTCTTACGGGACCAAACAGGAATTGAACCACCACACACTTCTGACCCGGACTTTTCGCTTTCAAGGCAGATGTGTTACCTCTGGACCACCGCTCCAGTTTAGTGGGCTTGCTTGTGTTTCTTCACTAGGATTTGGGACGGGGAGGGGGTGGAAAGTCTTGCCATTTTTTTTCAGATCGGTTCATTTCGGTGGGATCGGTGGTCTAAAGGTAACGCTCCTGCCTCGAAAGCGAAAAGTCCAGGTCGGAGTGAGGGGTGTTTCGAATTTATCCCGTTTGGGTCCAAACCTTTTCCCCCATCCATTAGACCATCAGTGGTGGTCAGGGTGCTAGTCTTTCGGATGAGACGATAAGCCGAGGTCCCGTGAGTTGCACATCATTATTTAAATAAAAATTGATTGATTAGCGCACGTAAAAGAACCCACGGCAACAAGAGCGT
>CM060328.1:44488371-44495871 GCA_030674155.1 Stramonita haemastoma | reverse complement strand
AAGAAAGAAGCACCGTTTCCATATCAGATGTGACCCCAAGTGCCGTGTAGTGTGTTGGCACCAGGCACCTGCTCGCTTCATTACCAGCTCTCTATTGTGGCAGAATTGCTCTATGCGTGCACACTGCATGCTGAAAATTGCATGCTGCCTGAAAATTGAAAATGCCTTTCTGTTTGTCTGTCCGTCTGCCTGATTGTCTGTCTGCCTGACTGTCTCTCTCTGTGTCTCTCTCTGTCTCTCTCTGTCTTGACTTATCGTGTCTCTCTCTGTCTCTCTGTCTCTCTCTGTCTCTCTGTCTCTCTGTCTGTCTGTCTCTGTCTCTCTGTCTCTCTGTTTCTCTGTCTGTCTGTCTGTCTGTCTGTCTGTCTGTCTGTCTGTCTGTCTGTCTGTCTGTCTGTCTGTCTGTCTGTCTCTCTCTCTCTCTCTCTCTCTCTCTCTCTCTCTCTCTCTCTCTCTCTCTCTCTCTCTCTCTCTCTCTCTCTCTCTCTCTCTCTCTCTCTCTCTCTCTCTCTCTCTCTCTCTCTCTCTCTCTCTGTATCTTTCTGTTTGTCTCTGACTCTCTAGATAGTGAAAAGATCCGGGTCGGAGTGTGCGGTGGTTTGAATCTCGTTGGGCCCAAAACTTTTGCACCATCCATTAGACTGTGAGTGGTGGTCTGTGCGCTAGTCTTTCGGATTGTGCTATGTACACATCATTGATTAGCACACGTAAAAGAACCCACGGCAACAAGAGGGTTGTCCCTAGCAAAACTCTGTAAAAAAAAAAAAAAAAAAAAAAAGCCACTCTGATAGGGAATAATACATACAGTTGCAGACAGGAAAAAAGATTTTTTTTAAATGGGTGACGCTGCACTTGTGGCGACGCGCTCTTTCTTTGGAGAGCATCCCGCATTTCACACAGAAAAATCTGCTTTGACAAAAAGTGGTGTAAAATAAGTGAATAAATAAACAGGCTACAGAGTGTGTGCTGGGTCCAAGCTGTGTCAGACTTTATCAAGTATTCCTTAGCTTAAGCTGGATCGTTAGGTGTCTATTAAAACGTGTGTATGTATGTATGTATGTATGTATGTATGTATGTGCGTGTGTGTGTGTGCGTGTGTGTGTGTGTGTGTGTGTGCGTGCGTGTGTGTGTGTGTGTGTGTGTGTGTGTGTGTGTGTGTGTGTGTGTGTGTGTTGTGTGTGTGTGTTGTTTTGTGTGTGTGTGTGTGAATTCTATACACAAAAGTGGGTGTGATAGATTTATTTTTCTACCCCCACCTTCTTCTCTATATTATCAATGCTTATCTTTCTTATTGATGGCCAATTCCTTTTACAGCTTTTGTTTTGTTGTTATGCCATTTTATCTTCTTCTCTGTTTTCTCATTGTGAAAGACTTTGTTTCTATATCCTTCAAGTGTAGATGGTATTTTACTTCGATACTTTGTCTCTTCTGTCTTGTTTCCCTCTTCTCTCTTTCATTCATTTCTGTTCCTCTCCTCTGTCTTGTTACATTCAAATTCTTTTTCTGTCTTTGTGGTTCAAAGATATTCTTCTCTTTTCTGTTTTTTTTTTTCCTTTATTACTTGTCACTTTATCAATTTGTAATTTCTTTTTTTTTTTTCAATTTTCGTGTTTCTTTTATCTTACCTTAATCATGTGTTTTGTTATTAGTGTTGTCCTGCTGTGACTATTTCATGATGTGACTCACAGTTGTTTTACAGTTTTAAAGCCATTTAGTTCCAGCCTTGTGTTTTGTGATCATTATCTTAAAGCTCTAAATTATTATCTATGATACACTTTCTGAAAATAATAATCAGATATTGGTAAAAAAAAAAAAAAAAAAAAAGGGTGGAGAAGACCAAGAAGAAGAAGAAGAAGAAGAAGAAGAAGAAGAAGAAGAAGAAGAAGAAGAAAAGAACAAGAACAAGAACAAGAACAGAACCAGAACCAGAACAAGAACAAGAACAAGAACAAGAACAAGAACAACAAGACAAAAAGAACAAGAAGAAGAAGAAGACGACGACGACGACGAAAAAGAAGAAGAGGAGAAGAAGAAGAAGAAGAAGAAGAAGAAGAAGAAGAAGAAGAAGAAGAAGAAGAAGAAGAAGAAGAAGAAGAAGAAGAAGAAGAAGAAAAAACAACAACAACAACAACAACAACAACAACAACAACATCAACAACAACAACAACAACAACAACAACATGAAGAAAAAGAACAAGAAGAACAAGAACAAGAAGAACAAGAACAAGAACCACAAGAAGAAGAAGAAGAAGAAGAAGAAGAAGAAGAAGAAGAAGAAGAAGAAGAAGAAGAAGAAGAAGAAGAAGAAGAAGAAGAAAGAAGAAGAACAAGAACAAGAAGAAGAACAAGAAGAAGAACAAGAAGAAGAACAAGAAGAAGAACAAGAAGAAGAACAAGAAGAACAAGAAGAGCAGAAAATGTAGCAATTCATAACTAATAAAAAATAAAAATAAAACAATAATATGGGGGGACGGGCAAAAATGCCAGCTGCTTGATTTCACCGTACAAGACTGCAAAATTCTTCAACAAATGTCAGTATTTCTTATCAAGACAAACCAGAGCATAAAGGTTGCAATATCATTACACGTATTACATTGAAACTGTCAAATAGTTTTTCTTTACTTTGAAAATGTTTATTCGTGCCCCGACTTGTGCTCCGAGGTTTGCTAATGGTGAGATTTTGCTCATGTGACCATCTCTTTCTCCCATTTTAAAGGAAGCCAAATTCTAACTTTGGGAATAATAATAATAATAATAATAATAATAATAATAATAATAATAATAATAATAATAATAATAATAATAATAATAATATATAATAATAATAATAATAATGATAATAATAATACCTGGAAATTATATAGCGCTATATATTGAACCGCTGGGCTGAACACTTTCAAACCCTCTTCAGCGCTGATCGCACTGTTGATGACGCAGTGATCCAACAGATCCCACAGCAACCAGTGAAAGAAGAACTAAACAAAGCCCCAACCCTAGAAGAGGTAACCAAACCCATAGAACAACTGAAGAGTGGGAAGGCTGCAGGCGTCGACGGTATTCCACCAGAATTATGGAAAAACGGTGGGCAAACACTGCACTGCAAGCTCCATGAATTTTTTGTTTGCTGCTGGGAGCAGGGAAAGTTACCACAAAACCTTCGTGATGCAATCATATTCACCCTTTACAAAAACAAAGGGGAAAAACCAGATTGCTCCAACTACAGGGGGATAACTCTTCTCTCCATCGCAGGCAAAATCCTTGAAAGAGTTCTCCTCAACAGACTAGTACCTGCTGTTGCAGAACACCACCTCCCTGAGAGCCAGTGCGGCTTCAGAGCTAACAGGGGTACCACTGACATGGTCTTCGTGCTCAGACAACTTCAAGAAAAGTGCCGCGAACAGAACAAGGGACTGTACATCACCTTCGTTGATTTAACCAAGCCATTTGACACTGTGAGCAGGAAGGGCCTGTGGCAGATCATGGAGCGTCTTGGCTGTCCCCCAAAGTTTCTCAACATGGTGATACAGCTACATGAAAACCAACCAGCAGACACCAGCTACATGAACACCAGGTCAGAAACAGCAACGACCTCTCAGAGCCTTTTCCAATCACAAACGGGGTGAAGCAGGGCTGCGTCCTTGCACCAAAGCTCTTCACTATCTTCTTCAGCATGATGCTGCAGCGGGCCACAGAAGATCTTGATGACGAAGACGGAGTTTTCATACGGTACCGCACAGATGGCAGCCTATTCAACCTGCGGCGTCTTCAGGCCCACACCAAAACCCTGGAGCAACAAATTCGAGAGCTACTTTTTGCTGGTGATGCTGCCCTTGTAGCCCACACAGAAACCGCCAGCCCGCACCTCAGGTAGCGTACCACCCACCTCACATTACAATTGGTGAGACAGAGCTGAAGACAGTCCAGCAGTTCACCTACCTGGGATGCACAATCTCCTCTGACGCAAAGATTGATAAAGATGTAGACAACAGACTGGCAAAGGCAAACAGTGCTTTCGGCAGACTCTACCACCATGTCTGGAAAAACAAACACCTGAAGAAAGACACCAAGATCAGTGTCTACAGAGCCGTGGTACTGACCACCCTCCTGTACGGCTCTGAGTCATGGGTCACATACAGACACCACCTGCGAAGTCTGGAACGCTTCCACCAACGCTGTCTCCGCTCCATCCTCGACATCCACTGGAGCGACATTACCACGAATGCTGAGGTGCTGGAGCAAGCATGGATCACCAGCATTGAGGCCATGTTGCTGAAAACGCAGCTACGCTTGGCAGGGCATGTCTCCAGAATGGAGGACCATCGCCTACCGAAGATGGTTCTCTACGGTGAACTTTCCACCGGACACCGCTACAGAGGCGCACCAAAGAAGAGATTTAAAGACTCTCCGAAGAAATCTCTGTCAGCCTGCCTCAGAGACCATAACCAGTGGTCAGTCCTTGCTGCTGACCGGCAGGCCTGGCGACACACTGTGCGTCAATCTGTCTCCTCCTTTGAGGACAATCACAGAGCGGCCCTTGAGGAGAGGCGAATGAGGAGGAAGAACCGCGTCCCCCCTACATCAACCCCAGAATCGACTTTCCCCTGCAGCCGCTGCGGCCGGGTTTGTTTGTCACGCATTGGACTGAACAGCCACCAGCGAGCCTGCACCAGACGTGGACAGTGCCCTTAATCTTCGTTCGCGAAGCCAAGCCATACATTTCTTGCAAAAACAAATCAAAAGCGCTTGCATTCGACCTCTACAACACACAAGCAATCACTGAGAATTAATGGTTTTAGCAAATTTGAACACACACACACACACACTCACACACACACACACATACGCGCGCGCGCGCACACACACACAAACACATACACACACACGCACGCACTCACGCACACATACTTATTCAGATGACAGTATCATTATTTTTTTAGAGAACGACACGTCATAAACATATTACCACCACCACCACCAGCCAACGCCCCCCCCCCCCCTCCCCTAAAGAAAAGAAAAACAAACAAATCAAGAACACAAAAGTTCTTCACCTTTTACAGTGCAGTAAGTAGGAGACTTTTACCCCTTGTATATCTATCTATCTATCTATCTATCTATCTATCTATCTATCTATCTATCTATCTATCTATCTATTATATCTATCTATCTATCTATCTATCTATCTATCTATCTATCTATCTGTCTGTCTGTCTGTCTGTCTATCTATTTATTTAAACTATCTATCTATCTATCTATCTATCTATCTATCTATCTATCTATCTATCTGTCTGTCTGTCTGTCTGTCTATCTATCTATTTAACTATCTATCTATCTATCTATCTATCTATCTATCTATCTATCTATCCTATCTACTCTGTCTGTCTGTCTGTCTGTCTGTCTGTCTATCTATCTATTTAACTATCTATCTATCTATCTATCTATCTATCTATCTATCTATCTATCTATCTATCTATCTATCTATCTATCTATCTATCTATCTATCTATCTGTCTGTCTGTCTGTCTGTCTGTCTATCTATCTATTTATCTATCTATCTATCTATCTATCTATCTATCTATCTATCTATCTATCTATCTATCTATCTATCTATCTATCTATCTATCTATCTATCTATCTGTCTGTCTGTCTGTCTGTCTGTCTATCTATCTATTTAACTATCTATCTATCTATCTATCTATCTATCTATCTATCTATCTTCTGTCTGTCTGTCTGTCTGTACTGTCTATCTATCTATCTATCTACTATCTATCTATCTATTCTATCTGTCTGTCTGTCTGTCTGTCTGTCTGTCTATCTATCTATCTATCTATCTATCTATCTATCTATCTATCTATCTATCTATCTATCTAGGGGCATGGGATATCCTTGTGTTTAGAACATTGCGCTCGCAATTTGACGACCCGGGTTCGATTCCCGTCCAAGGGGATTTTTCCCCTGGAGTTAACATTAGTGTAGACTCCACTCTTCCCAAAAGTCCTTCGGATGAGACTATAAACCGAGGCCCTGTGTACAAACGCACGCGGAACATCTTGCGCACACGTTACATCCTGTTCCGCTTTTCGAAAGAGTACGTCATTGTGTGTCGTAGGGAACAGATGAAAAAAATGACAAAACTGCATTCACACGGGAACTGGATGTAAAATAGCACATTCGTGCTTATTCCATTATCCTTAACATAGAAGAATGAATATGTAAATAAAATAAAATAAATGAATCCGTATATAATGTAGTACCAGCAGTATTGCACATTACACAGATCTTTTTTTTTCTTACTTTCGTTTTTCCTTTCTTTCTTTCTTTCATTCTTTTTTCATTCTTTCTTTCTTTCTTTCTTTCTTTCTTTTTCCCTTTCCTTTCCCAAACTGAATGCTATCAATAGCATTAGCCTGTCAAGAAGGAAGACCCATCACAGAAGGAAAGACTGTTGATATTCACAGCATGCAGGAATAGACACAGAGAAAGAAAACACACACACACACACACACACACACACACCACACACACACACACACACACACACACACACCACACACACACACACACACACACACACACACGCCACGCACCACACACACAACACACACCACACACACCCAACACACACACACACACACTTTCACACACACACACCAAACAACAACAACGACAACAACACACATACACCACACACCAAACCCACACCAAACCACACACACACACACACACACACACACACACACACACACACACACACACACACACACACACACCACACACACACCCCACCCCACAACACACACACACAACACACAACTCACACCTACCCACTCACCACCCCCACCCATCCCCCCGCGCCCCCTCCCCCCCCCCCACACACACACAGAGCTGAACTAGCCAAGGGTTTGGTAAGAGAGTGGGAGGAGGCAAGGGGGGGGGGGGGGGCGGGTGCTAGGAAAGAGGATTTGGGGAGAGAATGATATTGGGAGGAGGAATGAAAAAAAAAAAAGGACTTGTGTGTGTGGAATAGACAGAAGGAGGAGGAGCCTATTTTATGGCATGTCTTAAACCACACATGCCGCCGCTGTAGTCTAGTGGTTAGAGCGTTGGACTCGCAATCTAAAGGTTGCGGGTTCGATCCCAGCTTTCCGCTATGGCGTTGTGCCCTTGGAAAAGGCACTTTACGGCTATTTTCTCACCCCACCCAGGTGTAAAAGGGGTACCAACCTTGTGTTGGGGGTTAACCCTGCGATAGACTGGCGTCCTATCCAGGGGGGGGGGAGTCTATGACTCTCAGTCGCTTAACGCCACAGAAACCGGGATAAGCACCGGCCTGATGAGCCTTATGGCTCGGGACAAACTTTAACTTTAACTTTAAACTTAAACCACATAATGGTCACCCTCCTCAGTGCTCTCTTCGTGGAGAGGGGTGGGGAATATTTATTTATGTAGTAATTCTTTTATATCGAGAATAATGGAATAAGCACTCATGTGTTGTTGTTGTTTT
>CM060328.1:44480871-44485871 GCA_030674155.1 Stramonita haemastoma | reverse complement strand
TGTACTATTTTTCTCTTTTTTTCTTTTACTCTGTGTCGCTGTCTGTCTGTCTGTCTGTCTGCTTTTCTGTCTATCTGTCTGTCTGTATACCTGTTTCTGTCTCTTTGTATCTATTTCTTTCTCTCTCTGTCTCAGTCTCTCTGTCTCTATCTCTCACCTCCACACACACACACACACATGCACGCACGCACATGCACACGCAAGCACACATACACACACGCATACACACACGCAACAGCACACACACACACCATACACACACCACACACACACACACACACACACACACACACACACACACACACACAAGGGACAAAATATGTAACAGAGTAATTGATAAAGGGACAGACAGTCAGACAAGACACAGACAGCCAGCCAGCCAGCCAGCCAGCCAGCAGCCAGCCAGCCAGCCAGCCAGCCAGCCAGACAACAGACAGACAGACAGACAGACGAAATTAGCAGAAGCTTCCTTGTTTAATCTGTGCATTCGAGAGCAGCTCCATTTCACAACAGTTAATAACTTCAACACCAGGTTCGCATGCCACGGCTCGAAACCAAATCAGTCACATGCAACTTGCAATTTTTCTCTATTTTTTTTTCACCCTCCATCTTTCCTATTCTTTGCTCTTTTTTCAGGTTTTTTTTTTGCCATTGTCATACATATTTATTGATTCTCTCTTCTTCTTTCTTTCTTTTTTTTATTTTTTCTATTTCTTTCTGAAAGGTGTTGATTTTTTTTTAAATGTCCGGATGAAGGAGGTGGAGAAGGGGGGGGGGGGGGCATAGCGCAGTAGTTTTTCTTTCTTTCTTTTATTCTTTTATTCGAAGATAATGTAATAAGCACTCGTGGTTTTTTCTTTGTACATCCAATTCCCGTGTGTATGCAGTTTTGTAAAATTGTCTTCCATTCCCACCCTAGCACACGATGGCCTACACTTCCGTAAAGCGGAACGGGTTTTAACATGTGCGCGCAAGATATTCTGCATGTGCTCGCGTACACGGGACCTCGGTTTATAGTCTCATCCGAAGAGATTTTAGATGGAGCTGAGTTGGCACTGATGTTAACTCCAGAGGAAAAATCCTCTTGAACAAGATTCGAACCCGGGTCAGTCGAAGAACGCTTGCGCTCTGGTGTTGTGTTTTGAACATCTTCTATGGAGTAGGAGTGTGGCCACTGTAAACAGGTATTAAAAAAAAAGTAAAGGTGTCCCATAACCTATGCGGTCGTAGGAGAGCGAGGCATCAGAGTCCTCAGCTTCTCTAGGGGGCCAGCATATTGAGGGCGGCGCCCATCTCCTCTTCCTCACTGCTTTACCTTCCCTGACCCTAAAGAGGGCAGGTACCCATTGACAGCTGGGTGAACCTTACTGAAGCCAAGATGAGCAAACGGTCACCCATCCAAGTGGTAACCACGCTCGATGCTTCTTAACCTTAGCTTGGGGAAAGCGTGCTTGGACCGCTGAGCTATTCTGTGGCTCCTGTACTGGTGGATATATGGTCACATCAGCAAATGATGCTATTATATAGTGTTGTTTGGGTTTTTTGTATGATCTAAATATAGCCTGTAAGGATAATTTGACGTGTTAAACAATTGACAATGGCGTGCAATTTGTTTATCAACATAAGAAAATGATAACTGAAAGTTATTTTACAAAACATTCTGCAAAACAATTCTTGAAACTTTTATTGTACTTTGAAACCATCTAAACCATTTACAACATTTTCTTTTCTATGATATAACTTTCATTGTCCTTGCCTGCTCTTGCTATTCACATCAACAAATACTGTTTTGAAATGGAAACCAGCATAATTATCACTAATTGTTGCAGAATCCTACTTCACAGAGCTGAACTTGTTTCTTACCCTGTCTCTTGATTTTGCTTTCATTTAATTGTCAGGTGTGGCAGGTAAACAACAGTTTTTTTTTTTCTTTTTTACAGATGTTGTGGCAGCTCATCAGCTACACCTTCTCCATGGTGTTAATAACATTAGCATTTCATCGTGTTCTCTTTTTCTTCTTCATCAAACGCTCAGACAGAACACTTGTTGTCTGTCATATGACCGAAAATTCGTCACGCTGCCGTTAAGCGCCTGACAAGTCAGGCCCAGCGCATTCGACTTCAGTATGATAAGAAATTGTTATCTTCAAGGTCTTTCTGGAAAAAAAGGGCAGGAGAATGACTGAAGAAGGCAGAAAATAGACAAGAAGGAGGTGGAAGGAAGAAAAGAAACATGGAAGAAACAAAGAGGAGATAGAAAAGAGGAAATTTCTAGCTCAGAATTTCCAGGAGCTTGGGATGCTGTTTATACTGACAGTCCCCGACATCCTTACGGGAGAGTTGTTTTATCTGAACTGCAAGTTCTGGAAATAATGATTTTTAGGATATGATTTGCATAATTATTTAGCTCTTAGGTCTATGGGAAAAAGAAATAAAAGCATTTTTAAAAGCAAAAAGAGTGGTATTGCATCTATAAAAAAGCGTATATGCTGCCCTAAATAAGTATCTTCAAAAAGAAAAAAAGATTAGTACAGATTTCAAGTGTGCGTGCAAAAGAATGTGTGTGTGCTGTGTGTGTGTGTGTGTGTGTGTGTGTGTGTGTGTGTGTGTGTGTGTGTGTGTGTGTGTTGTTGTGTGTGTGGTGTTGTTATGTGTGTGTTGTGTGTGTGTGTTGTGTGTGTTGTGTGTGATGTGTGCGTGTTTTGTGTGTAGTGTGTGTTGTGTGTGTGTGTGTGTGCGGTGTGTCGGCGGTGTGGAGTGTGTGTGTGTGTGTGTGGTTTTGGTGTGTGTGTGTGTGTGTGTGAAGGGGACAGGAACAAGCACAATGAACAGCACATTAACTAACTGAGATCAGATAAAAGATGCAATCCAAAAAAACCAAACAACTCCATGTCAAATCTTTTTCGATCCATGCATTCATAGACAGATCATTTTACAGCCAAAGAAATCTTCGCATAGACCTCATCCTGTTGGCGATTGAAGTGGAATCATTCACGCAGAATAAGAATTTTATTTTATTGTTGCTGTTTTTCGAGTTTTTGATAGCTTTTCATCGTTCTTCTTTTACTTTTTATTCTTTGGTGTTATCTTGTTTTTATGCTTATGAAATATTCATTGTGGCTGCCGCCTCCTTGTATTATGGAAAATTTTGTAATTGATAGCTTGTCCTGGGTTTGCTTGTTTTGTATGTTTTTGTGTGCTACTTTTCTATCTGTCTGTTTTTGTGATTTCATGTCTGTATAGCTGTCTATTTTCTTATTGTCTCTCCCTGTCTGTTGTCTGTGTACATTTTCTGTTTGTGTCTGTTGTCTGTGTCTGTCTGTCTGTTGTCTGTCTGTGTCTGTCTGTCTGTCTGTCTGTCTGTCTGTCTGTCTGTCTGTCTGTCTTCTTCTGTCTGCTCTGTCTTCTCGTTTTCTCTCTCTCTCTCCTTCGTCTCTCTCTCTCTCTCTCGTCTCTCTCTCTTCTCTCTCTCTCGTCTCTCTCTCTCTCTCTTCTCTCTTCTCTCTTCATCATATATTATATTCTATCATCATTCTTATCATATACTATATTATATTTTGTTGTCTCTCTCTCTCTCTCTCTACTCTCTCTCTCATCTTCTCTCTCTCTCTCTCTCCCTCTCTCTCTCTCTCTCCTCTCTCTCTCTCTCTCTCTCTCTCTCTCCTCTCTCCCTCTCTCTTGTATCTTGACTAGAAACAATAATATATCATTTCTTCTCAACATTTCGTTCTTTTAAGATAAGTTAAGAGGGATTTTTTTGTAAACCTCTGTGTTTGTTGTTGAAAATGTCCACACTGTCTAGACATTCTAACAGTTTCTCAACCTGTTTCCTACATTTTTGGTCTTGGTTTTGAAGCAGACAGTAATTATTCGGTATCTTGTTTTTGTATTTTCCTTTCCGATACGCATAATTTGAAGTAGCTTTTTTGAGATTATGTTCCCCTTTCTGTCTCTCTCTTTACGTGACACTGGCTTATAGTCAGCATCCTAAGCTGCTTTCAAAAACATTAATGTACTATTTCATTCTGAAGAACATGCGGTTCCAAGTTTTCTTCATTTGATGCTTAGTTTGGAAGGGGGTTTTGTTTGTTTTTGTTTTGTTTGCGGGGTTTTTTTATATCTTGTTTTGTTTTTTGTTTTTTGTTTTGTTTTGTTTGGGGTTGTGTGTGTGTGTGTGTGTGCGTGCGTGTGTGTGTGTGTGTGTGTGTGTGTGTGTGTGTGTGTGTGTGTGTGTGTGTGTGTGTGTGTGTGTGTGTGTGCGTGTGCGTGTGTGTTGTGTGGAGGGGGGTGGGTTGTCCCTTGGCGAGAGCTGAGATGTTCACCAACAGTGAGATTTTTGGCGTAAAACATGTCTGACCACCCTTAAGGTAGCTGCAAGCTGACTAAGGAAATGATGTCTAAACGCGACACTAGTGTGCCTGCTGGGTTTTAAAAAACTTTTTTTTGTCATCTATTTTTTACGGACACAAATGGAATGCTTTTTGGAAAGGTGGAACGAAATTAACGTGTCTTGCAAGATGTTCTGCCTGCTTTTGCAAACAAGTCCTTGGTTTATAGTCTCGTGCGAAGAACTGGTGTTTAATACAATAACATCCTGTAGGCCTTTCTTTAACTTCATAACACTGATAACCTACCTTTTTCATGATTGTTGCAGTTGACTGGATCAGTTTTTTCTCGTCAATCACTGTAGCTGAAATCGGTATATTGAAAATAACTTTTAAAAAAATAAGGGGAACGAGGCATCAGAGACCTCAGCTTCTCTAGGAGCCAGCATATTGAGGGCAGCGCCCATCTCCTCTCCCTCGCTGCTTTACCTACCCTGACCCTAAAGAGGGCAAGTACCCATTTACAGCTGGGTGAACTGGGCGACTGTACTGAAGCCAAGGCGCACAAATGGTCACCTATCCAATTGGCAACCACGCTCGACGCTGCTTAACCTAGGCTTGGGAAAGTCGAGTGCTCTGACAACTGTAGCTGAAATAAGTATATTGAGAATGAGTA
>CM060328.1:44470871-44473371 GCA_030674155.1 Stramonita haemastoma | reverse complement strand
ATCCATAGACAATAGCATGTCATATCCAAAGAAATCTTGGCATGAAATCCATCCTGCAAGTGATTGTAGCAGAATCAGTTCTGTAGAATCAGATCATGGTTTGAAGAGTTCAGTTTTCTTTCATCTTTTTTTTTGTGCTCATTGACGTTGGTTTGTTGTTGTTGTTTTTTTTGGGGGGAGGATTTTTTTTTATTTTATAGAATATTGTTGTTGAGATTTGTTGTTAGGTTGTTTTTTAAATTATTTTATGCCGAAGTTCTTTGTTACTGCTATTCTTTGTTGTCCAAGTTGTCTCCATGGTTCAAGTTGCTTAAAAAAAATTGTTGCGGCTTTTTAAATTTTTGTTTTTCTTTCTTTCCTTCTTTCTTTTGTCTGTCTTGTTTCATTCTCTTTTTTTTGTTCTGTCTTGGTTTTTTTTTTAATTATTACTTATTTATTTGTTTCTCTTATTCGATCTTTCTGTTAATTTTGTTTGTTTGTTGCTTTTTTCTTATTTAATTTATTCTCTTATTCTTTGTTGCCTTTTTTTTTCGTTTTCTTGTTTTCTTTTTCTTTCACTTTTGGATTTTTTTTTGTTTTGTTTGGTTGCACTGATTTCCATGCTGCTTTCTTGGTTTATGGTATTCTTCCTTGTTCTTTCTCGTCTTCTTTCTTCTTATCTTCTTTCTTGTTTTCTGTCATCCCTGTGGGTTTTATACACACAAACACCACACACACACACACACACACACACACACACACACACACACACACACACACACACACACACACACACACACACACACACACACACACACACACACACACACACTTACAGATATATATATATATATATATATTTATAAATTCCATGTATGACTATTATATTTTTTTTGGACATTTAAAAATATCTTTTTTGTTGTTGTTTTTTTAGCGCACCGCTTTCCCAAATGTTTTCTGTCAGGTGATGAAAAAAGATTATTAATGTATATAATCTTAAAAGATTGAATAACCAAAAATACTTCTTCGATTTTCTTGTGGTTCATTTCATTGCTAGAGTTTCATTATTTACTAATGTTGGGTATGTGACTATTTGCCCTTCATGAACATAGCCGCATTCCGACCTCGGACAGGTGATGATGACCAAACACCACGCCTGTGTGCATGCGTCTTTGGAAAAAATTTCTATTGGTACATAATTGCCTACTTTTCTGAAAGGCGGAATAAGGTTTTGATGTGTGAGCAATATGTTTTGCTTGCGTTCATACATGGGACATCGCTCGGTTTATAGTTTCAAGCGATGGGCTTTCATTTCTTTTTTCTTTCTACAAACTTCGTTTGTTTTGAGCTTTTCCCTGTTCTCTCTTTTCCTGTTCGTTCTTCTGTCTGTCTTCCTCTCTGCCTTTCTTTCTGTTATTTTGCTTTTCTAATAACTGGCTGCATTTTGTCTTTGTTTTCAGTTGATTTTCTGTCTTTACGTATTATGTTTTTTTCTCTCAGTTTACTATCATTTGTGTAAGTGTCTTTTGTTATTGTTTTCTTTTTTTCCAAGGCTTTGGGTTTTTTAATCATTCTGTGTTAAATCTCTTTTTCATGCTATTTCTGTATCTGTTTTTGTCACTCTTTGTTTTTTTGTTTTAGAAATAAAACTTTTCCAAAACAGTATCCCTATTTTCAGATTTGTTGCGGCATAAATTTTGAGCCTAGTGGTTAGACTATTGCACACTTAATCTGACGGCTTGAGAAACGAGGCACCCCGTTCAAGAGGATTATCTCCCCAGGAGTTAAACATCAGTGCAGACTCCATTCCGTGAAAAAAGTCTTTTGGTGGAGACTATAAACCGAGGTCGCGCGTGTGTGAACACACAAAAAACATCTTGCTCACCCATTAACATCCGTTCCGTCTTTCGGAAGTGTAGGTCATTGTATGAGTTAGGAACGGAAGACAACATTCAGAAAAATGCATGCACGCTGGTGTTGTGTTCAGACATCATCCCTGAAGTTGGAAGGCAGCTGCCTTCCTGATGGGCAAAAGCGGTGGCCTACGCGAAATCTCACAACTGGTGAACTTCGGAACTGAAGCCGAAGCATAAAAGAAGCTATACTTAAAAGGATGTAATATCAAAAGTCGTCAAATTCACAATCAGAAGTGCTGTTTTCAAAGTAGTTATATTACACTGCGTTGCGACCTGTGTGTCAAAATATGAATAAGAATTCTAAAGAACACACCATAAAAGAGTGTATTCAAATGCAGTTGCGATGCTGATTTTACAATCATAATAATAAAGAGTTTGTCATTCCTTTCACGTTCTAGATTTTTTTAAAGAAAAAAAGGCCAATGATGCATTATTCACGCAGCGAAATATAAAAAAACTATATCACAAATAATGACTAACATCTCAAGTTGTTCATCCCTGTATTACATTTCGATCAACAGGGCGTCGTTCATTCCTTCTATAATTGTTTTCTGTATTCTGTTTGTTATTGTTCTTCTTGTTCTAGTTCTTCTTCTATATTATTG
>CM060328.1:44460871-44465871 GCA_030674155.1 Stramonita haemastoma | reverse complement strand
ACAGATGACATTTACAAACCTTTGTGCTGGGAACGTCCTTTGGTCCATACCTCTCTTTGTTATCTCTCTGATTATCTCTCTTCCTGTCACCTCTATCTTCTGCACTTTCTGCCTTCTTGGTCCTTTCTCCTGTTTTTGTTTCCAGAAAGACTTTAAAAAAATATAATAACAAGTTTCTCCCACGCCGAAGTGGGATGTGCAGGTCCTGATTTTCCAGGCGCTTAACGGCAGCGCAACGCATTTTCACTCATATGACAGACAACACTAGGTCTGACTAGTCAGGAGCTTAACGGCAGCGCAACGCATTTTCGCTCATATTATAACAAACAACACTACTTGTTGCCTGAGCGTTTGACCACGAAGAAGAAGAAGAAGAAGAAGAAGAAGAAGAAGAAGAAGAAGAAGAAGAAGAAGAAGAAGACAGAGAGGTAGAGCATGTAAGAGAGAAACAAACAGACAGAGAGATGGACAGAGCGAAGGAGAGAAACAGAGAGAAAATCCTCTTAGATTGCTCAACAGACTGTAGCAGGCGGAGAGAGGTCAGAATGCCTCAGTTTTCTTCTGCTGCGTGTCTGCAGCCATCCATTCTGAACTTCACAGGAATACTCTTCGTGCACATGCATTAACACATCCTGACAAGTCCCATTTTAGGAAGAACTTGTGTGTGTGTGTGTGTACAGAAAGTTTGCTTTTAAGAAGAAGAAAAAAAAAGGCAGAAGTTTGCCATACTTTTAGAGATACTTTATATAAAAACATGGTTTTGCCCAAGACTTGTATCAGCATGCGATCTGTAATGTATGTTTAGTGCTTTAGACCTCTAAGGAACAAAAGTTGCTTCTCGCCATTGACCTAGAACTGTACTATGATGCATAATTCGGGAAAGGATTGGTACGGAGGGGGGGGGGGGGGGGGGCAGAGGGTCGTTCACCTGGCTATAGATTATAGGTTTACCAATCGTGGGATTTTTTCTTTATATGCAACCTTTGTTTTTGCCCACCATGAAGGTAGCCGCATTCCGACGTCAAAAACGAGGTCAAAACACAGCGCCAGTGTGTCACCTTTTCCTTTTAAATGTGTTATCTTCCTGCCTCTTTGCAGAGGCCTTCCCTTTTTGGAAAGCTGGAACTGGTTTTAGCGTATGCGCAAGATGTTCTGCAAGCGTTCGCACACAGACCTCAATTCATAGTCTCATCCGAAAGACTGATTCTATGGTGATGATTTGTTTTTTTCTTTCTATGTCTGTCAAAATCAAGAGGTATGAATACAGATATTTTAGAGTTGTTATAACAAGAAAAAATTATAGCCTGATGTCCACCTGAAGAAAATAACAATGAAACAAAGTTATCTACAGAAAAGAAAAAACCCCCAACATACCTCTTCTTTTATCTAGTGTATGTTTTAGGGGAGACAAAAATAGGTAGAATGGGTTGATTGTGCGTCACCAACAGTCCAGAAATAGTTGTGCTAATCATAGGCAATATTTTGAACAAGGCACACAAACAAGAGAGGCTTTTACTATCATCGGAGATTATCAAACTGAATGATAAAATATATCTATAGTAAAAACGGATGGGACTGTGTCCCATATTCTAAGTAATGAGCGCGTATGCAAGCATCTGCGAGGGCCCGGTGTGTCTCTATGTGTGGACGTGTGCCGGCGTGTGTCATACGGTGCCTGTATATGGAAAAAACTGGAAGAAATAGGCCATATTTTCTATGGAATCAGCGAAACACAGTCTGTAGACATTAGATAGGGACGAAGAGGGCTTGCAACACATACTCTCTCTCTCTCTCTCGCTCTCTCTCTCGCTCTCTATTATATATATATATAATATATATATATATATATATATATAATATATATATATATATAATCTATACATATATACAAAATATATATATATATTATACATATATATTTATGTATGTATGTATGTATGTATGTATGTATGTATAATATGTATATATAGAGAGAAAGATATATATATATATATATATATATATATATATATATATATACATATATGTATGTGTGTATACACACACATATATATATATATATATATATTTAATATGAATATGAATAAAATATAAATATATATATATGCACACACTCACACACACACACACACACACACACACACACAGATATATATATATATAATAATAATATAATATATATATATATATATATATATATATATATATATATATATATATATATATATATATATATATATATATATATATAGGCAGGATAGCTGGATAGCTAAGTGGTCAGAGCACTTGCTTTCCCCAAGTCAAGTTAGGCAGGTTCGAGCGTGGTTACCAGTTGGATGGGTGACCGTTCGCGCGCCTTGGCTACAGTACAGTCCCCCAAGTTCACCCAGCTGTAAATGGGTGCCTGCCCTCTTTAGGGTCGGGGAAGGTAAAGCAGCAAGGGAGAGGAGATGGGCACCACCCTCACCCTCCGAGAGAAGCTGAGGTCTCTGATGCCTCGCTGCCCTATGACCGCCTAGGTTATAGGACCTTTACCTTATATATATATATAATATATATATATATATATATATATATATATATATATATATATAATATATATATATATATATATATATACACACATATACTCTCTTTCTCTCCCTCTCTCTGATCTAAATAACTATACAGGTATAGGCCTACAAACAGAGGCACACATGTTAGGATACATGTCGCCACAGGAACACACGCAGAACATCTTTAAACCCGTTCTGCCTTTTAAAAGAAAAGGTCCATGTGTGTCGATAGGAACGGATGACAAAACTGCATGCACACGGGGACTGACAGGAAGAAACGAGCACATGAATGCTTACGCACTTTCTTTGAGATAAAGGAATGGAATATTGAAAACAATACTACAGATATAGACTGTACACACACATGCATACAGGTGTGTACACAGACACACAGACGCAGTCGCACACACACACGCGCGCGCGCGCGCACGCACATACACACACGCGCGCACGTACGCACACACACATGCACACACACTAATAACTGTCTAATATCACTTATGTGAACAGACATTAAACTGAAGAAGAAGAACAACAACACACTAACACACACAGCAATACCAAAATTCCACAAATTCCACAGACTAGAATCCTCTGAAAAAAAATGCATCAGCCCATCACTCTCACCATCCAGTAAAATAGCTGTCGCCCTTGCAGTATTGAGTGTGTGCAAGAATGATTGGAACTACAGGCCAGGAACTCCCCTCCTCCTCTTCCACCTCTCTACCACGCCCTACCTTACTTCCCCCCATGGGCCCCAATAGTAAAGGCACTTATTCCTTCGATTAAAAGGTAAAGGCAAAGGTGTCCCACAACCTGTGTGGTCGTAGGGGAGCGAGGCGTCGCGTCAGAGACCTCAGCTTCTCTAGAGGCCAGCATGTTGAGGGAGGCGCCCATCTTCTTCTCCCTTGCTGCTTTACCTTCCCTGACCCTAAAAAGGGCAGGTACCCATTTACAGCTGGGTGAACTGGGGGAATAAACTGTAGCCAAGGTACACAAACGGTCACCCACCCATTTGGGCAACCAAGCTCGACGCTGCTTTACTTGACTTGGGGAAAGCGAGCGCTCTGACCACTGAGCTAGTCCTTGGTTTAGTGCCAGTACGCTATACCACCGCACAGAATGTAAAATGCATCATTTGCACCAAAAAACACAAACAACCCCCCCCCCCCCCCCCCCCCCCCGAAAAAAAGCATGCACCGTTTTTCACAAGTTTGTTTTCCATGTCCATAGAAGAGGAATTGGTATATTTTATTTGGGTTCTTTTAGTCGGGAATTTGTATGCTTGCCATATTTCTGGGCTAATGTTTTCGGGGGTGATGAGGTTGTATTTGTAAGGGAATCATGGTAAAAATATTTTGCGTGTACACACACCAGCGCGCGCGCCAACATAACGAATATAAAACCATTTGCTAGGGAAAACTATTACCCCCGAAAACCCCTATAAAGAGCAAAAGAGAGAGAGAGAGGAAGGGCTTGACGGAGCGGTATCAAAATTTCACAACCTACACCTCTCTCTCTCTCTCTCCTCTCTCTCTCTCTCTCTCTCTCTCCTCTCTCTCCATCTCTCTCTCTCTCTCTCTCTCTCTCTCTCCAAAAGTCCTTCGGATGAGACTTTAAACCGAGGCCCCGTGTGCGAACGCACGCAGAACATCTTGCGCACACGTTAAATCCTGTTCCGCTTTTCGTAAGAGTAGGCCATCGTGTGCCGGTGGGAACAGATGACAATATTTACAAAAACTGCATACACACGGGACCGGACGAAAAAAAGCACATGTTGCTTATTCTGTTATCCTCGATATAAAAGAATAAAATCTCTTTATTTACTTTTTGTGTTATTTTAATAATCACGTGTTGAATGCAGTTGATTTTGTATAATTTTTTAATTCTCAAGTAAGCTGAATAATTATGTTCATTATGATTACAAAATGGTTATGAACGTGATTTTTATGACTATAAATACATAATCATAAGATTCAGGTATTAGAATATGTATGTTTTAATATATATGCCTTACAGCGGATGGATTCCTTTGTGTTCCGTTACATGACTTGATTAAAATTAGACGTATATACTTCTTTTAAAATGAAGTTTATTGATGACATGAGCGCGAACTTTGTGTGTGTGTGTGTGTGTGGTGAGTGTGTTTGGGTGTTGTGTGTGTGGGGGGGGATAATTGTTTTTATTTGTCATCTCCCCTTGTATTAAAATATTATGATTTGCATGACTTTTTGTTGTTGTTGTTGATAGGTCCTACCTCAAGTTTTTTGATGTTTTGTTCTTGTTTTTTTTATGTTTTAACTTTGCTGTTTGCTTTTGTTTTCTTCTTTTTTATATGAAGTATGAATGTAAAAGAAAGGATAATATTGTCACCTGATATGATTGTTTGACTTGTATCATTCTTCTTTTTTCTATGACTAAAAAATTTTTTTTTTAAGAAAAACA
>CM060328.1:44443371-44453371 GCA_030674155.1 Stramonita haemastoma | reverse complement strand
GTTTTTCTTTTAGTTTCCTTCGTCAACTTTCCTTATTTTTTTTCGTCTTATCCTTTTCTTTCCTTCCTTTTTTCCTTTTTCTTGTTTTTTCTTTTTTTAAAATACAGTTTTTCTTTTCTTTCGTCAGCTAAATGATTGGTGCAATATCGACAATGACAGATAAGCAAGCTCAAATATGAAAATGCAAAAATAATAGCAAAAAATTGTTTCTTTTTTCTTATTCTTTTATATCAAAGACAATGGAATAAGCACTCGTGCGCTTTTTTTTTTTAAAACTCAGTCCCCGTGTGTACGCAATTTTGTCAATCTTGTCATCTGTTCCCACGGCACACAATGGCCGCTCTTACGAAAAGCGAAAAGGATTTAACGTGTACGCAAGATGTTCTGCGTGACACTGTGCTTTGGCAGTGTGTCTACCATGATAAAAAAGAATGCAAAGGAGGGAGAAATCAGGGTTGGAGTAGTTGGATGGGGTGGTATTTATTCTTTTATTTTATTCTTTTCATCAAGGATAATGGAATAAGGCTTGTGTGCTTTTTTTTACACACCATCCCTGCGTGTATGCAGTTTTGTAATTCTTTTATCTATTGGTAGCACGGGATAGGGAGGTACAACCCAAATACAGTCCAATACAGACAGTAGAATACATACAGTACAGTACAGTATCTAACAATAATAATATAGAGAACAGCACAGTCAGCACAGCACAGCATAGCACAGTGTAACTAATAGCTGTATTGCATTTAGTTGTTTTATTTATTTATTTATTTATTTATTTATTTATTTATTTATTTATTCTTTATATCGAGGATAATGGAATAAGCACTCTTGTGCTTTTTTTTTTTACATCCAGTCCCCATGTGTATGCAGTTTTGTAAATGTCATCTGTTCCCACCGGCACACGATAGCCTACTCTTATGTGGATTGGGTGTTGTTGTTGTTGTTGTTGTTTGTTGTTGTTGTTGTTGTTTGTTGTGGTTGTGTGGTGTGGTGGTGGGGTGGTGTGTGGTTTCTTTTATTTTCCATTCCTCTCCTATACCTCCGAGGTTGTTTCCCCAAAAGGTGAGACTTTGTATTTTGCGACCAAGTTTTTTTTTAACCCATCACCATTAAGACATCCTCATTCCGCCTTCGGGCTGGATGGGTGCAATGTCATAAAACACAATAATACAGCACGATGCGTACATACAATACAACACAATACAATACAATACAAAACAAAGCATTGAAATGCAAAACAACCAAATGCAAGAAAGAAATACAACACCAGTTGCCTCAAATAACACACTGTCAGAGTCCCCCCCAAAAAAGGAGAAGATGGGGAGGAGAGAAGGAGGGGTGGGGGAGGGAGAGAACGAGAGCGAGAGAGAGAGAGAAGAGAGAGAGAGAGAGAGACAGAGAAGAGAGACAGAGAGAAGAGACAGAGAGAAGAGAGAGACAGAGACAGAGCAGAGAGAAGACAGACAGGCAGACAGACAGACAGACAGACAGACACAGAAACAAACAGAGACAGAAAGAGAGAGGAGGGAGGGAGGAAGGAGGAGACCCAGCATGCCACTGATTGCTCTGCCACCAACTACTGACACCCCCTCAGAAAAAAAGTGACCCGGGCAATCTGTTTATGGATGCTGGTCACGCTCTCTGCCAGTTTCTTTGTCTCTACATTCCGCCACAAGAAGAACGAGATATTGCCGCTGTGGCTCGTGCTGCTGCCTACCTCCTGATTCCGTGATAAGATCGCAGCACATCTTATCTTGCCACACATGTTAAAGCCTGTTCCGCTTTTCGAAAAGTAGGCCAGTGTGTGCCGGTGGAAATATGAAGAACAACATTTACTAAAAAAAACTGTACACACACGAGAACTGCACGTGAAAAACAAATGCACTGGGGTGCTTGTTCCATTACTCTCGAAATAAAAGAATAAATGAATGAATAAATAAATAAATACGCAAATAAATAATACAGAATAGGCATCCTATGTGGACTGGTAAAGAGGTAAAGGTGTCCCATAACTTATGTATCATAGGCAAGCGAGGCGACAGAAACCTCTAGGGGTCAGCACGTTGAGGGCAGCGCCCATCTCCTCTCCCTCGCTGATTTACCTTACCCTGAACCTAAAAGAGGGCAGGTACCCATTTACAGCTGGCTTGGGTGGAACTGGGAGACTGTGCTGAAGCCAAGGCGTGCAAACGGTCACCCACTCACTTAGTAACCACGCTCGATGCTGTGGCTGGGGGAAAGCGAGTGCTCTGACCACTGAACTGTCCCGACCGACTGACTCTAAATCACGAAAAAGACAGTGTTAGGATGTAACGTAATGTAATGTAATAAAGGTCTAAGTAGAAACCCGTACAGCACTTTGCCTCAAAGTACCATCAAGCTGTCAAATAGTATAACACAGATAAATGGACTAGATGAAAATATAAAGCGATAGCGTAACATGGAACAAAAATATCGTATACAAAACGAAAGTTGACTGTTGTGAATGCAATAATCATATAATACAAACAGGTACACAAAAAAAGAACAGAAACAAACACAGAAACAACAAAAACCAATCTGATTCATT
Organism: Stramonita haemastoma; assembly: GCA_030674155.1. Taxonomy (NCBI): domain Eukaryota; kingdom Metazoa; phylum Mollusca; class Gastropoda; order Neogastropoda; family Muricidae; genus Stramonita; species Stramonita haemastoma. Next base: position 44,450,802 of record CM060328.1, on the reverse strand, counting down.
GTTGTTAATGTTGTTGGGTGTTCCTTAGCATAACACCTTAATCAACAGTAAGCCAAATGTTATTTGGCCCCACCCCTCACCAAACCAATGACTTTAACTTGCAAGATCATCACTACAAATAAATGTTTGCAAGTATGGTTTGTTTTCAAGTTTCTCACTATAACATTCAGCCACTTTCAGACTTCTTTTGATTTTCTTCTCCTGGTTTGTTTTTTTTAATAGAAAAAACACATATTTTCAACCTAGCATTTTTACGGTTTAAAACGATTTTGGATGTAAGCCTTGGTATATACTTTGTTTTACGTCAATAAAAGACAAAGCTTTTTGAGTGTTGGGACTTTCTTCTCTTCTTCTTCTTCTTCTTCTTCTTCTTCTTCTTCTTCTTCTTCTTCTTCTTCTTCTTCTTCTTCTCTTCTTCTTCTTCTTCTTCTTCTTTTCTTCTTCTTCTTCTTCTTCTCACAGACTTTCATGTCACCAGCGCCACCACTGCTGACCTCAGTGTCTGTGTTAGCTGACCAGGAACCGTCACTGTGTTCACAGTCAACAAGGGTCTTGTTGACAGGCTGGGGCCCTCAGACCAGACCTGTACAAGTTAGTTGTCTGTCTGCTTTCTCTCCTCTGAGACTGCTTACTGTTGGTGCCCTGTTCCGCTCTGTGGCTGGCTGATAGCCTAACGTTCTGGCGCTGCTGCTGTCTTGTCTTTGATTGCGCCTTGCTTTTCGGTGCTGAGTTTGGTTGTTGTTGGTGTTGTTTGTTTTTTTCTATTTATGGTTTCTGGTATTTGGTGTTGACTCGTGTGTGTGTGTGTGTGTGTGTGTGTGTGTGTGTGTGTGTGTGTGTGTGTGTGTGTGTGTGTGTGTGTGTGTGTGTGTGTGTGTGTGTATGTGTTTGTATGTTTGTATGTGTGTGTGTGTTTTTGTGTGTTTGTGTCTGTGTGTGCTTGTTTGTGTGTGTGTGTGAAAGTCAAAGTCAAAGTCATTTTTTTTTAATTTCCAGATGATACATCGGTGAAGCATTCATTTGCTTTTTTTTCATCAAAACGTTGGCCACAAACAAAACCTATCATCCCTAAAAAAAAAAACACCAAGAGGTTACAAACGACAACAACAACAACAACAAAACTAACAACAAAACCGCAAGCTGATAGTTTTATTCCACGAAAGGGAACCACTCTCACACGGAAATTCTTCTTCCAGCACATTGACACCAGAAAGACCAACACTGAGCTTCTCCTACACTGTGGCAAGCACTTTTCTCTCTAAAACTTTACAACTGTAGTTGGGGCCCAACTGCCTGTCAGCCAGTAGGCACTAACTTTCTGCTGGAACTGTTTACGAGAACTTTGGGGATAAAGAAAATGGAGGGCAAGGGGGGTGGGGGGGAAGTGGGGAGGGAAGGAAGAAAGCACATGCATGGAAGATGGGCGTTATGTACAGCTTTGGTAACTTCTGCTGCGTTATGTACAGCTTTGCTAACTTCTGCTGCGTTATGTACAGCTTTGCTAACTTCTATTCCTTCTACTCAAACTGTTTACCTCTGTGCTTTTCCTTGTAGATTCCATTGGTTTGTAAAGGATTGAATTGGATTTACAGTGCCATATACTGTACTGTAAGGTAAAGGTTAAAGTAACCTTTACCATAACCTAGGCGGTTCGTACGGGGAGTGAAGCATCAGAGACCTCAGCTTCTCCAGGAGCCAGCATGTTGAGGGCAGCGCCCATCTTCTTTTCCCTCGCCGCTTTTTACCTTCCATGACCCTGAAGAGGGCAGGTACCCATTTACAGCTGGGTGAACTGGGCGAACTGTACTGAAGCCAAGGCGCGCAAACGGTCAGCCATCCAATTGGTAACCACGTGCAATGCTGTTTAACTTTGACTTGGGGAAAGCGAGTGCTCTGACCACTGAGCTATCCTACCCTACCCCCCATACTGTACTGTACTTACTGTACTGCACTGTACTGTAACTGACTACTGCTTACTGTACTGTACTGTACTGTACTGTACTGTACTGCACTGTACTGTACTGTACTGACTGTACTGTACTGCACTGTACTGTACTGCACTGTACTGTACTGTACTGTACTGTACTGCACTGCACTGTACTGCACTGCACTGTACTGTACTGTACTGTACTGTACTCACTGCACTGTACTGACTGTACTGTACTGTACTGTACTGTACTGTACATCCTGTACTGTACTGTACTGTACTGTACTGTACTGTACTGTACTGTACTGTACTGTACTGTACTGTACTGTACTGCTGATACTGTGGACTGTACGGGTCTAGGGTAACGCCTACCTCACCCCTACAAAGCGAGAAGTTTGGTTTCGATCCCCTTTGGAGCTCGAATAATTATCTTCTCTATACACTTGACCTTGAGTAGCGGTCCGGAGGCTAGTCTTTCTGATAAGACCATAAATCATGTCCTGCCTGCAACATACATCAACCGCGTATCAATAACAGGTTCAAGACCAGAGCAACAAGAAAAAGTGTTCCTTGTGAAACTCTGGAGAAAAAAACCATTCTTCCAAAGAGGGATAACTGTACGTGCAAATTAGAAGATTGTTTACCCCCCTCCCCCCCCCCCCCAAAAAAAAGTCAATTAAAGTGTGGCGCTGCTTTTGTGGCAATGCGCTCTCCCTGGTTTGTGAGCAGCTCGAATTTCACGCAGAGAAATCTGCTGTGACTGGAAGTGGTTTATAATGCACTACACTACACTACACTAGCACTACACTACACTACACTACACTACACTACACTACACTACACTACACTACACTACACTACACTACACTACACTACACTACACTACACTACACTACACTACACTACACTACACTACACTACACTACAATGCAATACAATACAATACTACAATACAATATACTACAATGCAATTGAAGACTATTTTGAACAGTTCTATGCTGTGTTGTGTTGTACTGTTTAGACTATACTACATTGTAGTGTCTTTTGCTGTCTTGTGTTATATTGTTGTTGTTTTCATGATCTTACGTTGTATTGAATTTTGTTGATTTGCATTGGATCTTATTGTCTTATGTTGCGTTGCATGTCTTGCAAACACGAACTGTGTTTGTCGCTCTGTGTGTGAGACATACAGAGAAAAAAGAAAGAAGTAAAAAGAAAGAGAGAAAAGCATAAAGAAAGAAAGGGATAGATAGACAGACAGACAGGAAAACAGACAGGTAGATAGACAGACAGACAGCCAGACAGACAGACAGACAAACAGACAGAGAGAGAGAGAGAGAGATAGATAGATAGATAGATAGATAGATAGATAGACAGACAGACAGACAGACAGACAGACAGACAGACAGACAGACAGACCAGACAGACCAAGAGATAGAAGATATAGATAGATAGATAGATAGATAGATAGATAGATAGATATGAGATAGATAGATAGAATAGATAGATAGATAGATAGATAGACAGACAGGCAGACAGACAGACAGACAGACAGACAGACAGATACATAGATACATAGATACATAGATACATAGATTGATAGAGATAGAGGTAGACAGAGACAGACAGAGATAGACAGAGATAGACAGAAAGAGAGGGGGTGGAGGGAGAGAGAAGGCAAACTCTGAAATAGTCTAATAGCCTATCAGCCTTAGGCGACAATACGTCAAAAGGGAGTGGGGAGAAAGGATTAGTAGAATAGAAAAGAAAAATGTTTTCACAAAATACAGTATTGAATTAGCTGTAAAAGTTTGCACTTAAATTTATGTATGTATACGTATCTTCCTCCGTCAGCAACAGAGTATGTTAACATGATAACATTGTACTCTTGCCCGATTCCATTTAGATCGCCAAACATTAACATGGATTAAGAGAGAAAAATTAATATAGATAATCTTCCCGAGAATAGAGAAAGAGAGACTAGACAAAGATAGAGGCAGAGAGGAAGGTAGACAGACGACGGACAGAGATTAAGAAGGCCCGTGACTTTATTCAAAACAAAACAAAAAGAAAACGAGAAAAAAAACACCCACACTGTCGTGTTTTTCACCACAAATCAACCAAATTCAATGTAGACACATAATCAGTTACTACAGCCAAAAACAGCTGGAAAAAAACACCCACCTCTCTCTCTCTCTCTCTCTCTCTCTCTCTCTCTCTCCTCTCCTCTCTCTCTCTCTCTCCTCTCTCTCTCTCCTCTCTCTCTCTCTCTCTTCTCTCTCTCCTCTCTCTCTCTCTCTCCTCTCTCTCTCTCTCTCTCTCTCTGTGAATAGTATCCACGACTTCATAAACATCAACATCATAACAGCGAAAGATAATGATAACTACGAATATCAGACAGAGACAAAGCATTCTGCATATGATGCTCCTCCCCGACACTGGGTCCATTACTCATTTACAGTACATAATTCATAGCTCGTCTATATACATCATCTATATCTATATATGTATAACTCGAATATCGTACTAACCATCTCATGTCATGCTCCCTCCCTCGCTCTCGTCCATTACTCATTCTCTACATATATTATGTATCGTGTTATATATATATTATTATATTTATATTTGTATTTTTTTATATTTTGCAATGCAGCGTAGTTATGCGTGCTCTTCACTCTGATTGCTCTATATGAGTTGATTTTACGTTTATGTTCTCTGTTTTATTCTGCCTTGTTTCTGTTATCGTGCTTTCATCTGTTGCTTTTGAGTGTGTTTTAGTGTTTGTTTTGTCTTTCTTCTCTCCTGTCTGTCTGTTTTGTCTTTGTCTGTGTGTCTGTGTGTGTGTGTTGTGTGTGTGTGTGTCTGTCTGTCTGTCTGTCTGTCTGTCTGTTCTGTCCTCTGTCTGTCTGTTCTGTGTTCTGTTTGTCTCTCTCTCTCTCTGTCTGTCTTCTTCTCTCTCTCTCTCTCTCTCGATGTGTTTTTGCATGTATTTTTGTATGATGTATGTATGTTTGTATGTTTGTCGGTATGTCCTGTCTGTCTGTCTGTCTGTCTGTCTGCCTGCCTGCCTGTCTGCCTGTGTGTGTATAATTATGTGTCAAATTGAAATAAATAACCCTTTTAAAAAAAATTAAACAAGTCTTGACACGAAACGTAAGTCATCGCACGAACAACGTATCGAAGAACCAAATCAACTGCTATGGTATATCAACATAATACAGACTATCAATATCAACCATCATCATAACCACAAAGAAAGAAAGATGGATGGAAAGGACAGGCAGAAGCCAGCAGACAGAGACACAACAGTCAGCAAAGTGGTGATCACTCCCTGGACCATTGGTTTTAGATGAGAACGTCACCAACATAAAATTTTTTGTAGTCGTGTGGATATCACACATACACACACTCACGCGCACGCACGCACACGCGCAGGCACGCGCGCGCGCAAGCATACACACACTCACAGAATGCACGCACGCGTGCGCACACATTCAAACACACAATTTTTTGTATCATCTGAACAAAAAACAATTTGACTTTGACTTTCACACACGTGCGCGCGGACACACACACGCGTGCACACACTCTCTCTCTGTCCCTCTCTGTCTCTCTCTGTCTCTCTCTGTCTCTCTGTCTCTCTGTCTCTGTCCTCTGTCTCTCTCTGTCTCTGTCTCTCTCTCTCTCTCTCTCTCTCTCTCTCTCACCACACACACACACACACACACACACACACACACACACACACACACACACACACACACACACACACACACACACACACACACACACACACACGCATGAAGTCTTATTTACCGTTGCAATGACAATGATATGTCACGGGCAGTGTCAGGTTATCTATACGATATTATGTATTGAAAGATAGATATATTTCATTCTATGTACAGAGTTGTATTGCCTATATTTTTTCCCTAAACTAGGAAGCTGGAGCATAACGAACTTATTTAATAAGTTTCGATGTATATCTCTCTTGATTACCGTCTTTATTTCTCTTGTGTCTAATGTGGTTTTTTCCTGCCTATCTGTCTCTCTGTCTCAGCCTCTCTGTCTGGCTGTCTGGCTCTGTGTCTCTATCTGTGTCTCTCTCTTTCTTTGTCTCTGTCTGTCTGTCTGTCTGTCTGTCTGTCTGTCTGTCTGTCTGTCTGTCTGTCTGTCTGTCTGTCTGTCTGTCTGTCTGTCTGTCTCTCTCTCTCTCTCTCTCTCTCTCTCTCTCTCTCTCTCTCTCTCTCTCTCTCTCCTCTCTCTCTCTCTCTCTCTCCTCTCTTCCCCCCTATCTCTCTCTGTCTCTCTGTCTCTCTGTCTCTCTGTCTCTGTCTCTGTCTCTGTCTCTCTCTCTCTCTCTCTCTCTCCCTCTCTCTCCTCTCTCTCTCTCTCTCTCTCTCTCTCTCTCTCTCTCTCTCTCTCTCTCTCTCTCCTCCTCTCTCCCCTCGGATAGTCTAGTGGTCAGAACATTGCGCTGGCAATTTAACGATTCAGGTTCGAGTGCGGTCGAGGAGATTTTTCTCCTGGAGTCAACATCAGCGCTGACTCCACTTTCCACAAAAGTCCGTCGGATGAGACCTAAAATCGAGGCCCCGAGTGCGAACACACGCAGAACATCTTGCGCACACGTTAAATACTGTTCCGCTTTTCGTAAGAGTAGGCCATCGTGTGCCGGTGGGAACAGATGACATTTACAAAAACTGCACACACACGGGGACTGGATGTAAAAAGGCATATGTTTGTTTATTCCATTTTCCTCGATATAAAAGATTAAAACAAATCAATCAAATCTCTCTCTCTCTCTCTCTCTCTCTCTCTCTCTCTCTTCTCTCTCTCTCTCTCCTCTCTCTCTCTAATTCTTGCCTGTTGTTTGATACTTGGTATGGTTCCTTACTTTTGGTATTTGGATCATTATAATTGTTGTTTATATTTATATTTTTATTAATTGGCAGTATCTCCCCCCCCCCCTTCCAATAAGGATATTAGTTGTTTTTTTTTAAATTTTCCCCCTTTTATCCAAATGTATGATTTATATCACATGTATAATTTTTGACAGATGGTGGTGGATTGATGTTTTCAGTTGTTTATTTCTTCTCTTGTTTGCTCTTTACCTATTAACACTTTTCTATTCTTTCATTATCAAAATCTTTTATTGTGACTTCTGATTTTTGTCTTCTGATCGAGTGCATTTTTATTACCTTATCATATATAGTGTCCTTATTCTTGTGTGTTGTTTGGTTTGCGTAAAGCTTTATTGTTTAGTATCTTTTCAACTTGATGTATCCCTGAAAAGGGCGGGGACTGGATGTAAAAAAGCACACAAGTGCTTATCTATTATCCTCGAATAAAATACTTTGCCTTGCCTTGCCTTGCCTTGCCTTGCTTTGCCTTGCCTTGCCTCTCTCTCTCTCTCTCCTCTCTCTCTCTCTCTCTCTCTCTCTCTCTCTCTCTCTCTCTCTCTCTCTCTCTCTCTCTCTCTCTCTCTCCTCTCTCTCTCTCTC
>CM060328.1:44429125-44430241 GCA_030674155.1 Stramonita haemastoma | reverse complement strand
AAGGAAAAGGGGAGAAAGAGAGAAGAGGGAAGAGGAGGAGGGGGAGTTTTTTTTTCCCACCCCCTTTTTTCTTTTCCTTTTCCTTGTTTTGCGGGGCAAAAGCCAATGCTTTTAGAGGTAGATAAAAGAAGGTGTTCAGATTTTTGTCAGCGACTGGGAGGTGGATAGCCCTAGAATTTAGATAGGAATTTTTGTGCAATTCGAAAGAGTAAAAAATATTATTTTGTGAGATTCATTTGTAATCTGTGAGAGGGCACGAACGAAAGAGAAGAAGAGAGAGGGGGGGGCCGGGGAAAAGAGGGAGGGGAAGAGGATTGAGAGAGAGAGGCGAGAGAGAGAGAGAGAGACAGGACAGAGACGAGACAGAGACAGAGACAGAGACAAAAGACAGACAGACAGACAGACAGACAGACAGAGACAGACAGAGACAGAGAGACAGACAGACAGAGAGAGGACAGAGAGAGACAGAGGGAAGGGAGGGATGGAGGGAAAGCGAGGAGGTAGGGGGAGAGAGAGAGAGAGAGAGAGAGGGAGAGAGAGAGAGAGAGAGAGAGAGAGAGAGAGAGAGAGAGAGAGAGAGGAGACAGACAGACAGACAGACAGACAGACAGACAGCCCAGACAGACAGACAGACAGACAGACAGACAGACAGACAAAACAGACAGACAGAGACAGAGAGACAGAGCCCAGAGGAGAGACAGAGAGAGAGAGAGAAGGCAAGGCAAGGCAAGGCAATTTTTTTTATTCGAAGATAATGAAAAGCAGTCGTATGTGTTTTTACATCGAGTCCCCGCCCTTATCAGGGATACATCAAGATATAAAAAAAACCCTCTAACTAAAGAACAACAAAATAATGATCCAAATGCCAAGAGCAAGAAACCATACCAAGTAGCAAACAACAGACAAGAAATAAGAAAGCAATACTTTTAATCAGGTAATTTTTTTTAAAGGTACGCATTCAGAAATTGAAATAAGAAGTAAGAATTAAATGAAGAATTTGATTTGAAAAAAAGCGCAATAAAGAGAAACATGAGAAGATAATGAGATAAACGACTGAAAACATCAATCCACCACATATATAACAAAACAAGTCATTCAAATCATAACATTTTAATA
>CM060328.1:44414125-44416625 GCA_030674155.1 Stramonita haemastoma | reverse complement strand
TTCTTACATCAACATCTTTTTGGGGGTTAGGGGGATGGGGGTAAGTGGGCTTTTTACAAACTACGACAAAGACTGAAAGCTAACTTTCTTTTCAAGTTGACTTCTCTTCTTTCTCTTTGGGATGGCAGGGGCTTATTGGTGTATATTATATATATATATATATATATATATATATATATATATATATATATATATATATATATATATATATTGTGTGTGTTGTGTGTGTGTGTGTGTGTGTGTGTGTGTGTGTGTGTGTGTGTGTGTGTGTGTGTGTGTGTGTGTGTGTGTGTGTGTGTGTGTGTGTGTGTGTGTATCATCTCCACTTTCTGAGAGTTCTGTGCTATTAATTTCCTCTTTTCTATCACCACCGTCTTTGTTTATGCCTTGTTTCCTTTCCTCGCGTTACCTACTTGTTGTCTGTTCTCTGCCTTCATGGTCCATTCCCCTGCCTTCTTTCCAGAAAGACTTAGAGATAATAATTCCCATTCCTAGACAGGTATGTGTGTTACCTCTAAACCATCGATCCACTACAACTATCTATCTACTTCTGTTTATCTCTTAGTCTGGCGACCGGGCACCTATGAAGACTTGACAACCAGTTTCCCTCCATTCCTCTCTCTGTTATGCCTTTTGCAAAGTTTTGTTGAGTTCTAGGTCTGTCCATTCGCTGATGTTGTCCTCCCATCTCTTCCTTGGTCTGTCTCTTTTTCTTCCTCCTTGGACAGCGCCTTGCAGTATTGTTTTTGCAAGTCCTTTTGATCTTATTACATGCCCGTACCATTTAAGTTTACGCTTCTTTACGATTGATAGAAGGTTTTTATAGGGACCAATGGTTTGCTGGATTCTGTTATGCGCTTCTTTGTTGTTTATGTGGTCCCAGAAGGAGATGTCAAGGAGTCTTCGGGAGCATTGCTTCTCTACCACCTGTGCTCTTCTCTCCAAATCCGCAGTCAGGGTCCATGATTCACAGGCATACAGGAATATGGATATGACAAGGGAGCGCATTAGTCTGTTCTTGGAGCTGAGTGAAACATTTTTATATTTCTAGATGGTGTTCAGTTTTGACAGTGCTGTTATTGTCTGTGCAATCCTGCATACTACCTCTGGCTTGGACCCCTTGTCTGATACAACGGCTCCCAAGTACTTGAAGCTTTGAACCGTTTCCGGCTGTGTCTCCCTGATATCAGTGCCGATGCCCTTGGCGTTAGTGGTCCTCAGTTTGGTTTTCTCTGCACTGATTTCCATGCCGTATGTTTAAGAGGCCTTGTTCAGGTGTTCTGTCAGGCTGGCAAGCTCCTGTTCTGATCCTGCTAGTCCGTCAATGTCATGTGCCAAGCGGGGGTTTGTGATTATTCTGACACCAATGCTGACTGATCTTTTATGGTGTTCCAGTGCATCAGCCATGATTCTCTCAAGGAAGATGTTGAAAAGAGTGGGTGAGAGTAGACAGCCCTACATTACTCCGACTGTTGTTGGAAACCACTCACTCTCCTAACACCGACTCCACCCCCGTCATCTACCCCACCCCCTGCCCCCCGCCTTCTGAAAAAAGACCTTCGGATGAGACTATAACTCGAAGCACGATGTGCGAACGCACACAGAACATCTTGCATACGCGTTAAAACCTGTTCCACTTTTTGGAAGATTAGGCCAGGTGTACCAGCGGGAACGGAGTACAACATTTACAAAACTGCATGCACACAGGAGCTGGTGGTAAAACAAAAACTAAAAGCACACGAGTACTTATCCACATTGTTCTAAAAATTAATTTACTTGTTTGTTTGTTTATTTATTTATTTATTTATTTATTTATTTATTTATTTATTTATTTATTTATCTATTTATTTATCTATTTATCTATTTATTCATTTTATATCGAGGAGAATGGAACAAGCACTCATGGAAATGAAATGCAAGAAACAGATACCTGAAAACAAACACTCTATAAATTAAATAACACAAAAAATGTTTATGTTTGAGAGTTAAGTTAGCAGTGTGTTGCTGCGTGTATGGGTATCGGTCGTTGACACCCAAAGTGGCACAATGGCTGCAAAGTGACTGACTGACCTGTGTATAGTCTGTTGGCGTGACAAGGCAATGAGGAACGTGTGTTCTTTCTTCTTCTCCTTCACTTTGAAGCCAAAGGCTTTCTGTCTTCATTCTTCAGTTTCTATGCATGCAGCCAGAATTAAAAGAAACCATTGGGAAATTTGTGTATATGTGTGTGTGTGTGGGGGGGGGGGGGGGGGGGGGGCGGTGGGGCGTGGGGGGGGGTGGGAGGGGGGGATGTGTGTGCGTGCGTGCGTGCGTGCGTGTGTGTGAATGTGTGTGTGTGTGAATGTGTGTGTGTGTGTGAATGTGTGTGTGAATGTGAATGTGTGTGTGAATATGTGTGTGAATATGTGCGTGCGTGCGTGCGTGTGCGTGTGTGTGTATGAAAGAAAGTACACTAGCACTACACGTGTATTTCTGTTCTCAGAAGCAGCAGGGGATAATT
>CM060328.1:44399125-44401625 GCA_030674155.1 Stramonita haemastoma | reverse complement strand
AAAATGGGTAGAGGCTGCACATGTAGCGACGCGCTCTCCCTGGGGAGAGCAGCCCGAATTTCACGCAGAGAAATCTGCTGTGACATAAAGTGGTATAAAATAAGATAAAATAAAAAGCAGAGAGAAAGAAATTGATGGCTTTACATTTTTTATGATTAGTACAATTCAATCTGCTCCTTCCTGTCTTTTACTCTGTATGTCTGTTAGTCTTTGCTTACCACTCTGTACAGCTTCCTCTCTGTCTCTGGCTCTCTGTGTGTTTGTTTGTCTGTCTTTTGTCTTTTTTTACCTTTGTTCTCTCTATCTCTACTTCTCTTTCCTAGCTAATGTATCATGAGCATTGTTGCTAATATACCGCATGGATGTCTGTGTGAGAGCATTGAAGTTGGACGAAACAGATTAAAACACACGTGATTATGTTTTCTTTCCACTCTTGTCAGTATTGGTAGGATATTTCGCTATAAATTAAAGCAAAATAGGTTACCAGTTTACTTAACACGTACGTACTCGCACCGCACCATACACACACACACACACACACACACACACACACACACACACACACACACACACACACACACACACACACACACACACACACACACACACACACACACACACACACACACGTGTACACACACACACACACACGTGTACACGCACACACACACGTGTACACGCACACACACATGCACGCACGCACCTACGCACACACGCACACACGCACGTTCGCACACACGCACGCACGCAAGCGTGTTCTTCTCCTTTCACATTACTACAGTCTCAAATAAATGGATACACCAGTGAGAGGACCTAGATAAAGTATATCTGGATCGGTGGTCTAGGTGGTCACGCGCCTTGCCTAGAAAGCAAAAAGTCCGGGTCGGAGTGTGCGGGGTTCGTACCCCGTTTGGACCCAAAACTTTTTCCCCATCCATTAGACCATGAGTGGTGGTCTGGGCGCTAGTCTTTCGGATGAGACGATAAACCGAGGTCCCGTGTGTTGCACATCACCATTTAGCGCACGTAAAAGAACCCACGGCAACAAGGGGGTTGTCCCTGGCAAAATTCTGTAGAAAAAAGCCACTCTGATAGGGAAACAAATACACTTGCATGCAGGAAAAAGAAAAAAAAATGGGTAGGCGCTGCACTTGTGGCGACGCGCTCTCCCCGGGGAGAGCAGCCCGAATTTCACGCAGAGAAATCTGCCGTGACATAAAGTGGTACAAAATACAAAATACAAAAATACAAAATATAGTTATGGGTAAAGTGAATAGTTGGTCTGGGCCTACATGTTTTAAACTTCCCTAGAAAGCGAGTATAGTGTGGGTCTGTGCCAAATCATTTCCCCAATAAACTAGACCATAATTATGTGGTGGCCTGAGTGCTAGTCTTTAGAATGAGAGACAATGAGCCGAGGTTCCTTGTCTTCATCACGCATACAACGGGCGTAAAAGAACTTAGGGCAACAAGAGAAATGTTCGTGGTAAAATTCTATTGAAAATAAATCACGTTGATAAGAAAAAAAACAAATCGATATTTATATATGCATACACGTATTTTTGCTTGCTTGTTTTTTAATGGGTGGCCCTGCTCTTGTGGCGATGCGCTCTTCTCTAGGAGAGAGCAGCCTGAAATTCATACAGAGAAAGACTAATATGCCGTGATTGAAAGTGGTATTCAGTTCAATACAAACCCCATAGCGTACAGCTGGGGAACGCCCAACACCGACAACACTCAGACCAGCGGCGGAATTCAAGTTCGATCGGGAATCAAACTCAGGACATTTATTATTCTGATTAGTTATCTTTTAAACAAATATTTACTTATCTCTTTATTAATTTATTCTTTCTTTTATATCGAGGACAATGGAATAAGCATTCGTGTGCTATTTACATCCAGTCTCCGTGTGTATGCAGTTTTGTAAATCTTATCTATTCCCACCGGCACATAATGGCCTACTCTTACGAAAAGCCGAACAGGATTTAACGTATGCGAAAGAAGTTGTACGAGCGTTCTCACACGGGAGCCTCGGTTTACAGTCTCATCCAAAGGACTTAAAGGGAGAGTGGAGTCAGCACTGATGTTAACTCCAGGGGGAGAAAAAAAAAAAAAAAACACCCTCGAACGGGATTCGAACTCGGGTCGTCAGATTGCGAGTGCAATATTCTGACCACAAGACTATCCTGTCCCGACCTTGTGGACACTAGACTACTGCGTGACGAACTAGACTGACTAGCCCACCTATCCATCCGCCCAGACACAAGTCTCAAAGCCTTGGTGTGGCAGACTTGCTGTCAAGGTACTACTACTACTACTACACTGGCAGAGGCGGGTTGGTGCCGAGAATGATGCTAATCAGACCAGACTGCTGCCAGCCTCATTGACGTGTAGGGAGACATTGATCTTCCACAATCAATGAAACTCATTATCAACTTGTGCCAAGAAGCCAAGTGGATGGTAAGAGAGTATTCATTGGTCTCTTGTTTGTTTTTGTTGG
>CM060328.1:44387122-44392122 GCA_030674155.1 Stramonita haemastoma | reverse complement strand
AAATAAAGAAATAAAGAAAGAGAGAAAGAAAGAGAGAAGAAAGAAAGGAAAAGGAAGGAAGGAAGGAAGAAGGAAGGAAAGAAAGAAGAAAGAAGAAGAAAGAGAAAGAAAGAAGGAAAAGAAAGAAAGAAAGAAAAGAGAAAGAAAGAAGAAAGAAAAAAGAAAAAGAAGAAAGAAAGAAAGGAAGGAAGGAAGAAGAAGGAAGGAAGGAAGGAAGAAAGAGAAAAAAAGAAAGAAAGAACGAAACAAAAAAAAAAAAAAACCAAACAAAAAAGAAAAGAAAGAAAGAAAAAGGAAAGAAAGAAAGAAAAAAGGAAGAAAGAAGAAAGAAAAGAAAGAAAGAAAGAAAGAAAGAAAGAAAGAAAGAAAAGAAAGAAAGAAAGAAAGAAAGAAAGAAAGAAAGAAAGAAGAAAAGAAAGAAAGAAAGAAAACCCTATTTACACCAAGTTATAGATTTTTGTTGTAAATTTTTAATGATGTTTTCACTTTTTTTTGTTTTTGGTTTTACTGCAAAATAAATAGAAGATTAAAAAGAAAAAAATAAAGCTTAAGGAAGTGATAGGTTTGGGGCTGTGAACATTTTTTTTTAATGTTTTAAGTTTGTTTGGTTTTTCTCTTTTTCTTTGTATTTGTTTTTCTAAGGAGAATGTTAGTGCGGATACGGTTTCCGGACAACAAGGAAGAGGTATGTAGACGCTTGTTTCGTTTGTCAGTCTGTTTGGTTATTTTGTTCGTGTGTTTCTTTGTTTTGTTAAGTATTTATTTGGTTGTGGAAATAATATGTATTTGAGTTTTTTCTGACTTGTTTCTCTTTTTTTTTGTGTGCTTCTTTTTAATAATTATGTGTTTGTCTTGCTTTCTATCTTTTAATGCTTGTTCTTGGTTTTAACACTTTTTGTGGTCTATTTAGTTATTTTCTAACTCTCTCTCTCTCTCTCTCTCTCTCCTCTCTTCCTCTCTCTCTCTCTCTCTCTCTCATCTCTCCTCCTCTCTCTCTCTCTCTCTCCTCTCTCTCTCTCTCTCTCTCTCACCTCTCACTCTCTCTTCTCTTCTCTCCTGTTCTCTCTCTCTCTCTCTCCTCTCTTCTTGTCTCTCTCCTCTCTCTCTCCTCACCTCATTCTCTGTCTCTTCTTTCTGTTCTTGTCTCTGCTTCTCCCTGTCTCTGCTCTGTCTCTTTCCTCTTCTGTGTCTGTCTTGTCTGTCTGCCTCTGCTTCTTCTCTCTCTCTCACTCTTCACTCTCTCTGTTCTGTCTTTCTGTCTCTGTCTGCCTGTCCTGTCTGTACTCTTCTCTTCTGTCTGCTTGTCTGTTCTCTGTCTCTGTCTTCTCTCTGTCCTTCCCTTCCTCTTCTGTCTCTGTCTCTGCTCTGTCTGCCTGCTCTGTTTCTGTCTTCTTCTGCTTCTTCTTTTTCTCTCTTCTTCGTCTTCTCTCTCTTCTTCTGTCTCTTCTCTTCTCTCTACTCTCCTCCTCTCTCTCCTCTCTCCTCTCACACACACCACTCCAACACACACACACACACAAACACACCCCAAACACACACACACACACAACACACAACACAAAAAACGAACGAACGAAAATCGCGTGGGGGTGGTGGTGTGTGTGTGTGTGTGTGTGTGTGTGTGTGTGTGTGTGTGTGTGTGTGTGTAGCCTGCTTGCGTGTGTGTGTGTGAGGTGTGTGCTAATTGTATATATGTAATGTGTGGTGTGTTGTATATTATATATATATATATATATAATATATATATATAATGTATAAATATATATATATATATATATATATAAAGTGTGTGTGTGCTAAAATGTATATATTTATATATATATAAATATAAGTATAAATATATAATATATAATATATATAAAAAGTGTGTGTATATGTGTGTATGCGTGCACGCGCGCGCGTATGTACCTTTGCTTCCGTCAGTCTGTCTTTCTGTCTTTCTTTCCTCTTCCTTTTTGTGTCTTTTTTTGTTTTCTTGTTTCATGTTTCGATCTCCAATTTGCGTCCGTATTTTCTGTTTATGTTCTTTTTGCTCTTTTGGTTTTTATTTAGACTAGTTTGTCTTTTTTCTTTTCTTTCTTTGGTTTCCTTTTTCTGCATCATTTTCTTTTTTTTTCTTCTTAATTGAACACTACTTTAAACTTAGACAGTAATTACGGGTGATGCTAGCCGAGCATATGATGCTCGTTGATTATATTTTTTACAGTGTTAAATGAACCGGTGTGTACACATGCCGACCGTTCGAATTAGTACCGAAAGAACAGACAAACATATCTTGATCAACCTGATACTAAACTAGATCGTTATGATCCGTTCTAACGCAGATAAGCATGAACAAAATCTATCTTGTCGTCTTCCTTTTGATTAGAATTATTCAGTTGATCATTAATTTGCTGTTTAACAAGCTCGAGAAAGCTTAACCGACTAAACCATACTGATTAACTTTTCATGCAAGTAAGCGCAGGCATGTACGTACGTGTTCTTATGGATGAACTCGACTTTTGAGGAATCTTAGCGATACTGCACCGCTTTTTTACATCCCTGACATATCTTCATCTTCGTCAAACGCTCAGAGAGCAAGTGTTCCTGTCTTGTCATATGAACGAAACTGCTTTGCGCTGCCGTTCAGCGCCTGACAAGTCAGACCCAGCGCATCCGACTTGGGCCTGGTAGGGTATTGTTGTTGTTGTTTTTTTTAAGTCTTTCTGGACACACAAAGGCAGGAGACCGAACCAAAAGGGCAGAAAAAAAGAGTCCAGAAGGAGAAGCTTAAGTTAAAGCTAAAGGTGTCCCTATAACCTAGGTGGTAGCAGGGGAGCGAGGCATCAGACAACCTCAGCTTCTTTAGGGAGCTAGCTTGTTGAGGGTGGCGCTGCGCTGCGCCCATAGAAGAAGGTAGAAACAAAGAGAGGGATAGAAAAGAGGGAAGTCTTTGCATAGAATTTCCAGAAAGGTGGGGATGCTAATTAAGTTTATTCTGATATCCCCTCCCCCCTCTCCTCCTAACATCCCCCCATCAGGAAGAATCTGGCATATAATGTGTAGAGGGAAATAAAGAAGTTTGATGACTATAGGATGGGCTGTGGGAATAGCACAAGAGGTGTATAAGAAGAGGGAAGGAAGATGGGGGGTGTGTGGGGGGGGGTGGGGGGGGGGGGGGGGGGGGAGTGTCAGACACAAATGAAGAAGAAAAAAACAGTGGGGTCAGTGACCATTACTGACCGTCGATCTTTACAGGGAAAAAAAAGGAAGGAAGGTGGGGAGAGGGGGTGGGGGTAGGGAGGTCAGAAGGAAGATAATGATGGGAAAGGTTGGGGCGGGGAAGGGGGGGGGTTGTAGAATTTGTGGGAGGGACAGGAGAGTCTCTGTAAACTACTAGTCCTTACCACTAAACATGGAGGAGTGTTGTGTGTGCTGTTTCTCGTGTAAGTGTGTGTGTGTGTGGTGTTGTGTGTGTGTGTGTGTGTGTGTGTGTGTGTGTGTGTGTGTGTGTGTGTGTGTGTGTGTGTGTTGTGTGTGTGTGTACGTGTGTGTGTGTGTGTGTGTTGTGTGTGTGTGTGTTGTGTGTTGTGTGTATGTGTGTGTGCGTCTGTGTGAGTGTGTGTGTGTGTGTGTCTGCATGTGTGTATGTATGTGTGTGTTTGTGTGTTTGTGTGTGTGGCGTTGTGGTGTGCGTGCATGTGAGTGTGTGTGTGTGTGCGTCTGCATATGTGTGTTGTATGTGTGTGTGTGGTGTGTGTTGTTGTTGTGTAGTTGTGTGTGTATACTGTCTCTTTTGTTGTTGTGTTTGTTGTTGTTTCTCTGTCACTTTCGTCTCTTTGTGTGTGTGTTGTGTGTGTGTGTGTGTGTGTGTGTGTGTGATGTGTGTGTGTACTGTCTGTTGTGTGTTTTTGATTGTTTTGTTGTATGGTGTGTGTGTGTGTTGTGTTGTGTACGTGTGTATTATGTGCGTGGCTGTGTGTGTGTGTGTGTGTTGGTGTGTGTGTGTTTTGTGTGTGTGTTGGTGTGTGTGTGTGTGGTGTGTGTAAAATAGAAATCGGGAAAGACAGAAAAGGAGGAAAACAAACTAGAGAGACAGGTACTGAATAACAGATAGACAGAGACAGAGAGATACTTGAATAGGTCAGAAGAAACAGAGACAAACATAAGCCATACACAGACAGAACTACAGACAAACAAGAGAAAGACCCCCCCCCCCCATACACACACCAACGCTCGCACACACACACACACACACACATACGCACACACACAAACACACAAACACACACGGTCCTGACTACACTCTCCCCAAAAGTCCCTCGGATGAGGCTTTAAACAGAGGCCCTGTGTGCAAACGCACGCAGAACATCTTGCGCACACGTTAAATCCTGTTCCGCTTTTCTAAGAGTAAGCCATCGTGTCCGGTGGGAACAGATGACATTTACAAAACTGCATACACACGGGGAAGGGATGTAAAAAAGCACATGAGTGCTTATTCCATTATCCTCGATATAAAATAATAATGAAATCAAATCAAATCAAACATACACACACTTACACACACATCATGTCTCATCTTATCATCATTTTAGTCCTCATTACTGTTGTAATTACGGTCATCATGTCATTGTTGATATTATTATTTGATATTTATTTTCAGATATATATTTGTTTTGTAAAATTAATGCTTTGATGAAAAAAGCAAGTGTTTTGTTTCTTTAATGTACCATCTGGAAATAAAACGTTGACATTGACTGACACAAACACAGATATATATATATATATATATATATATATATATATATATATATATATATATATATATATATATATATATATATATATAGATAGACAGATCTCCACTTTCTCTCTCTCTCTCTCTCTCTTCTCTCTCTCTCTATATATATATATTATATATATATATATATATCTATATATATATATTTATATACTGTGAGCGTGCGCTTCTTTATTCTTTTATATCGAGGATAATGGAATAAGCACTCTTGTGCTTTTTT
>CM060328.1:44364622-44374622 GCA_030674155.1 Stramonita haemastoma | reverse complement strand
AGTTCCTTCAAAGTTTAGCAAGAACTGTAGAAAGCTGGAGAATGTGGTGCCATTGTAGAATATTTTTAGAACATATTTCTTTTATTTGTATATATAGATATCATGGTATTCTTTAGCAAACAGTAATGCTTGTTTCTGTTTATTAGTGTCTGTGCATTTTCGTGATTGTGTGTAGTGTGTGTGGTGGGGGGGGGGGGGGGGGGGTGCGTGCGGTGTGTGTGTGTGTGTGTGGTGGTGGTGGTGTGTGTGTGTGTGGTGGTGGGTTGTGGTGTGTGTGGTGTGTGTGGTGTGTGTGTGTGTGTGGTGTGGTGGGGGGGGGGGGTGCGGTGTGCGGGTGTGTGTGTGTGTGTGTATCTGTGTTGTGTGAACATAGCTATCTTTTGGCAACTGAATAACACACATATCATAGAATTCACATACATTCCATTGTAACTTATTGGAAACTGAATCACATACATTCCGCATAGAGCATTCCACCACATAGCCAAATGCAGCAGAACTATAGACATAAATACTGTCTTTCCCCAGGTTTATATTATAGGTATAACCCTAGATCCAATAGCAGAGGCTAATCACTGTCATAGGGAGATAACCCATGTGAAGGTGAAACAAAAATAAGCACTCTCCCTTTGAGAGTGGTTGTGTGACTCTTCTACTCTAGTCCTGTTTCATCATAACAACAAACAAAAAATCAGCGTTTGCCATTTCTCTTCTTCATTTTATGCTAAAACGTTTTGAGAAAATTCCACCACATATTCTGCAATGTTGTGATTTCTTTTGATCTAGATTGTGAAAGTTTTGACTGAAATTATTTTATTGTGTTTGTTTTAAAACAGGGAGTTTTCAAAAGGTTACGATTGATATCTTGTCTAGGGGCAGGATAGCCATGTTGCTAAGAGTGTTGCTTTACATATACACCACCATAGTCTCGCCTGTTCAAGGGGATTCCCCCCCCCTCCCCTAGGATTAACATCAGTACCAGTATCACTTCCCCAAAAGTAGTTGAGATGGAACTATAACCCAAAGTCCCTTGTGCAAAAACGCATGCAAAACATCTTGCGCACACGTTAACACCCGTTCTGAATTTCGTAAGATTTGAGCCATTGCGTGCTGGTAGGAACGGGTGACAAAATTTGAAAAAAAAAAAAAAAAACTACATCCACAGTGATGTTGTGTTCAGACATCATCCCTGAAGAAGAAGGGAGCTTTCATATTGATGGGTAAAGACAGCGGCATAGACAGAATCTGGCCACTTATTTTTTAAATACTCGGAGGTCTGTCCGATTAATGGAATGAACATGGTGTCGGGAAAACAACGACACAGTGGCTAAGGGGAGAGGCACAGACACCCACAGGTGTGGTAAGAACACCAACCTTTTTTTTTTTTAATTTATTGGAAGCTATCATACAATGTTTGAACAAATTATATGAAATGTAGCTGTCTTGTGTGTTTTGTATGATTCGTATCGATATACCTGTCATCAGTATTGTAACTGCCCTTCAGGGATGGTTAAAGTGTTTTTGATTTGACTTGACTGGACCAAATACTGCGACTATAACGCGATGATGGTTGATAGGTCACTTATTGCATGGATTCATCTATTTATTTCTCTATCTATTATCATTATTCTATTGATCTATTAGTTTTCTTATTCATGTATGATGTAAGCCCTTGAACAAATTGAAATTGACACATTGTTTAAGTAAAAAAAAAAACTACCCGGGTTTCATCATCAGTTACTCTAATGCCTTTGGGGGATATTTCAGAATCAATTTCTTTTTTTGTGTGTGTGGTCGATATTACTTGTTTAGCTTGATATTTTAGTCTACCAATTGTTTTTACCGTTGTAAGGATTTACATGTGGAGTGCAGTAAATCCTTTTCTGAACTTTGATTAATCCCCGTGTACGAGAAATTTCTTTCAAGACAAACATTGTACTAACTTTAAAATGATCACTTAGACTGTTTTATCTTTCTTCTTTAAAAAAAAATTGTTTGCAAAGTAATCTTATTCTTGATATCTACGGCACAGTTCATACCATTACAAAATTTGACCAAAAAGAATTAGCAGTATAAAAAATGAATAATTTCAGGTCAATGTTTTTGTGGCTCCTAAGACGGAAGGGGGACGGGATAGCTCAGTGGTCAGAGCGTCGCTTTCCGTAAGGTTAAGCAGCTCGAGCGTGGTTACCAGTGGATGGGTGACCGTTTGTGCGCCTTGGCTTCAATCAGTCCCTCAGTTTACCCAGCTGCAAATGGGTACCTGCCCTCTTTAGGGTCAGGGAAGGTAAAGCAGCGAGGTAGAGGAGAGGAGATGGGCGCGCCTTCAACATGCTGGCCCCTAGAGAGCTGAGGTCTCTGACGCCTGGCTCCCCTACGACCACAAGGTTATGGTACAAACTTGAGCTTTTTAAGCAGATGGGAAGCATGTCTGTACATGTGGGATGTTTTTCTCCCAACGTATGACTCCCGCTGGCTTGGCTGCCCTGACACCTCTGGCGGAGTCTTAGAGGAGCCCCTGCCCTGGATGTGGAGCACAAGTCATTGCAAAGCGAATATTATGGCATAACCCCTGCCTCTGTCTCCGTCCGTCTGTCTGTCTGTCTGTCTGTCTCTGTCTCGCTCTCCTCTCTGTCTCGCTCTCTCTCTCTTTCTCTGTCTGTCTCTGTCTGTCTGTCTCTCTCTCTCTCTCTCTCTTTCTCTTCTCCTCTCTCTCTCTCTCTCTCTCTCTCTCTCTCTCTCTCTCTCTCTCTCTCTCTCTCTCTCTCTCTCTCTCTCTCTCTCTCTCTCTCTCTCTATCCATCCATCCATCCATCCATCCTCATCTATCTATCTACTTCTATCTTCTATCTATCTATCTATCTACTTCTATCTATCATCTATCTATCTATCTATCTTCTATCTTCTATCTTCTTCTCTCTCTCTCTTTTATATTAAAAGTCCTTCGGATGAGACTATAACTGAGGTCCGTGTGCGATCGCACGCAGAACATCTTGAGCACACGTTAAACCCGTTCCTTTTTTCAGAGGAGTAGGCCATTGTGTGCTGCTGGGAACGGATGACAAAATTGACAAAACTTCATACACGCGGGGACTGAATAAAAAAACCCACAAGAGTGCTTATTCCATTATCCCGGAAATAAAAGAATAAAATAAAGAAAGAAAGAAGTATGACATCACCTAGGATACAGTCAACTAAAACAGACCACGTAAAGAGATAATTAGATAACCACTTAGCCCAACACGACAAAGAAGCAACAAATAGAACTGTGCTTTGGTCTACGCTTTTGTCTATCATGTTTGTTTGCTTAAAAGAGAGTGTGATATCTGGTCTTCAAAAGAAAGGAAGAATCACAGAAAGAAAGAAAGAAAGACACAGAGACAGAGAGAGAGACAGAGACAGAGAAGAGAGAGAGAGAGAGAGAGAGAGAGAGAGAGAGAGAGAGAGAGAGGAGAGAGGAGAGAGAGGAGAGAGAGAGGGGGGAAGAGAGAGAGGGGGGAAAGAGAGAGAGAGGGGGGGGGGGAGGAAAGAGAGAGAGAGAGAGTGGGGGGAGAGAAGAGAGAGGAGAGGGAGAGAGAGACAGAGAGGACGAGGGAGGGACAGGGATGAGAGGGAGAGAGACAGACAGACAGACAGACAGACTGACATAGACACACAGACAAACCGACCGACCGACAGAGAATGCATGTGCGTGTGATTGCGTATATGCGTGCGTGCGTGCGTGCGTGCGTGTGTGTGTGCGTGTGTGTGTGCGTGTGTGTGTGTGTGTGTGTGTGTGTGTTGTGTGTGTGAGTGTGTGTGTTTTTGATTTGTGTGTGTGTGTGTGTGTCCATTTGTTTTTGTGTACATGTGTGTGCCTTTATATGTAATATATTGTGTGTGTGTGTGATAATAAGTTGCGTAAAGTGTGTGCGAGCATGTGCTGTTGCAGTGTGAACTGTAAGTTTGTGTACTGTGTATGTGCTGTGCTGTGTGTGTTGTGTGTGTGTGTGTGTGTGTGTGTGTGTGTGTGTGTGTGTGTGTGTGTGTGTGTGTGTGTGTGTAAAGTTGCGTTTATATATTGCAATTCAAAGTATAATGTGAGTTTCTGGTATCTCTATACTTATGGGGATAGGATTCTGATTTACGCGGAAATGGCAGTAGATAAGAAAAAAAACGTCTCTCAGCTTAGTTACAAGGTTGTGGCCAAATAAGTCAGTCATCTAATATTATTTTTTTAGTGAACAGCATCAATTAAAACAAAATTTAATACCAAATGAAATAACTCACCTAATTATTATAGTTAGTGCCTTGGACTGGTTCAAAAGATTTTTTCCCGTCGTTTATGAAATTGGCTACAAAATATTAAAGACACATTCATACAAGATTCAGGACATTTTCAACTTTGTGTAAGTTTGCATAATGCGAGTAAACATTGTAATATTTGTCAGGAAGAGTTGCCTTTTACTTGGGAAAAAAAACTAACAAAATTAAACTTAATAGAATGGTACAATTGATCAAAAGTACTGGTTACAGTGTACTATAACCTATGCGGTGGTCGAGAAGCGAGGTGTCAGAGACCTCAGTTTCCCCTGGGGCCAGCATTTTAAGGACGGCGCCATCTTGTATATATTTACGAGTATAAAAGTATGACAGCATTGAAATGTTGCATTTGGACTGATACCAAGTGTGGTGTCTACTAACTAAAAAAAAAAGTGATGCAGGGTATTACGAATGTAGATCAAACTCTAAACTTGTTTAAGAATGGTCAATTGCGGTCATGAGCCTCAAAGACTCGGTGGTTGTTTTTCATGTTTGATCATACTTTGCATACCAATATACTGGCTTTCCTCCTTCCCCCCAAATTCCACGTATTGTGGCCTAAGGCCAATGTAAATCTCTCTGTCTGTCTGTCTGTCTGTCTGTCTGTCTGTCTCTGTCTCTCTGTCTCTCTCTTTGTCTCTCTCTCTCTCTCTGTCTGTCTCTGCCTGTATCTGTCTCTCTGTCTCTCTGTCTCTCTTCTCTCTCTGTCTCTCTCTTTGTCTCTTCATTTCATTTCTCTTTGTCTCTGTCTCTCTGTCTCTGTCTCTGTCTGCGTGTCTCTCTCTGTCTGTCTGTCTTCTCTCTTTCTCTCTCTATCTCTCTGTCTTGCTGCTTTACTTTTCTTGTCCCTAAAGAGCGCAGGTGCCCATTTACAGCTGGGTGAACTTGAGGACAACACTGAAGCCAAGGCACACGAACGGTCGCCCATTCAAGAGGTAACAACGCTCAATGCAGCTTAACCTTAGCTTAGGGAGAGCGAGTGCTCTGACCACTGAGCTGTCCTGTCCGATTAATAAATTCAGCTAAATACGACTTGATTTATCTCAATAAATTTAGCTAACTACGACGTGATATATCTCAATAAATTCAGCGAACTAAAACTTCATTTATCTCAATAAATTCAACTAACTACGACTTCATTTATCTCAATAAATTGAACTAGCTACGACTTCATTATCGCAATTAATTCAGCTTACTACGACTTGGTTTCTTTCAATAAATTCAGCTACATTTGACTTGAGTTCTCTCTTCCCTTTCTCAATAAATTCAGCTAACTTCGACGATCTCTCTCAATAAATTCATATAACGTTGATTTGATCTCTCTCAGTAAATTCAGCTAGCTATGACTTCATTTCTCTCACTAAATTTAGCTAATTACGACTTGATTTCTCTCACTAAAGTGAGCTAATTAGGACTTGATTTCTCTCAATAAATTCAGTAACCCTGAATTAATTTCTTTCAATAAATTTAGCTAATTACGACTTATTTTTCTCTCAATAAATTCAACTAATTACGACTTGATTTCTCTCTCGATAAATTCAGCTAACTTTGACTTGATTTCTCAATCACTAAATTCAGCTAATTACGACTTGATTTCTCTCACTAAATTCAGTTAATTACGACTTGATTTCAATCATAAAATTTAGCTAATTACAAATTGATTTCTCTCTCGATAAATTCAGCTAACTTCGACTTGATTTTACTCGGTAAATTCAGCTAATTATGACTTGATTTCTCTCAATAACTTCAGCTAATTACGACTTGATTTCTCAGTCACTAAATTCAGCTAATTACGACTTAATTTATCTCACTATATTCAGCTAATTACGACTTGATTTTTGAATTAAGCTAACTTCAACTGGATTTTACTCGATGAATTCAGCTAATTATGACTTGATTTCTCTCAATAATTCATATTACATGATTTCTCAATAACTTACTAATTACTACTTGATTTCTCTCAATAACTTCAGTTGATTACGACCTGATTTCTTTCTCAATGAATTTCCCTCATTAACTTCAGCTAAATACGACTTGATTTATCTCAATGAATTTAGCTAAATACGACTAGATTTTCTCAATAAATTCAGCTAATTACGACTTGATCTCTCAAAAAATTCAGCTGTCTTTGATTCAATTTCTCTCAATAAAATTCAGCTAAAATCTCGAATTCTTTGATCTTTCTCAATAAATTACGACTTGATTTTTCTCAAAAATTCAGCTAACTTGACTTGATGTCTCTCAATAAATTCAGCGAACTTTGGCTTGATTTTTCTCTGAACTCTTTGAGCAGTTATTCTGGAAGAGCGCAGGCTGCTAAACCTTTCAGGCAACTTGTCGGTCATGGACCATTGCGTCTGGTGGAGCCCATCCATCCCTGCGTCGTAGAGTGCATGCTAAACATATTTGTATAATCCATACAACTGGCAGGAGCTGATCTAGTCTTGCGAGAAAGAGGCAGAGGTTGCAGAATTCGTATATTTCTTTTGCTCTGGACTTCTTGTGTAAGCATAGTCTCATACGAAGGATTTGTATTTTAAAAAAAAAAGGATGGCAGTACTCATATTAACACCAGAAGGAAAAAGATTTATCAAATGTGGATACTAGCAGCAATGCAAACCCGTATCGAATGATTTTTTTATTATTCACTTTTTTTTTTTACATTTTACACCACTTTAAGTCACCCCAGATTACTCTGCGTGAAATTCGGGCTGCTCTCCTGGGGAGTGAGCTTGTCGCTCGAGAAGGCCACCCTTTTTTTTTTAAAACTGTTTGTAATTGTATTTGTTTCCCTATCAGAGTGGCTTTTTTTCCTACAGAATGTTACCAGGGACAACTCTATTGTTGCCGTGGGTTCTTTTACGTGCACTAAAAAAATCTGTGTAACACACGGGACCTCCGTTTATCGTCTCATTCGAAAGACTAGCACCCAGACCACCACATAGGTCTAATGGATGAGGGAAAAGTTTTGGGCCCAAACGGGATTCGAACCACCGCACACTTTCGGCCTGGACTTTTCCCTTTCTAGGCAGGCGCGTTATCCATAGACCACCGATCCACAAGCAGGTTACATACTAGGCTTTCCAACCAGTAGGCTATTCATCCTAGGTATTTATGATATACTTAAACAAATTCCTTTTTTTTTAAAATTGTGTAATTCGCCATTGTTGATGATTATTTTTTTTTTTTTTTATTTCGAGGATGAAGGAATAAGCACTCATTCACTGAATAATTGTGTCAGCTTTTCGGATTGTTTGTTGTCTGTTTGTCTCGTGTTCGACGATGACCTCCAAAACAGCAGATGGAGGCAGCTGCTGTTTCGGAAACTGGGCAGGATTGATTTAGTGGAGTGCTTGCCTACATATATACATCCCCACTCTCTCGGCCAATGTG
Organism: Stramonita haemastoma; assembly: GCA_030674155.1. Lineage (NCBI taxonomy): Eukaryota > Metazoa > Mollusca > Gastropoda > Neogastropoda > Muricidae > Stramonita > Stramonita haemastoma. The sequence goes on along the minus strand of CM060328.1, from coordinate 44,366,927 downwards.
GCATAAGACAGTCAGCGTTGGAGATGTTCTCCAAAGGCCAACTAGCCCCAGGGCTGCAGCACGTAAGGACTGTGCAAGTCAGGCCTCCTAGTCAGAGAGTCATAGTCGATCACTAAAGACTAAGCTGTAAAGTGGAACTCTTGAGTGGGAGAAAGCCACTGATCATACAGCCTCTCACTTTGTGTTGCCCCCACCATCAAGGACTTAATCAAGAACTGTGATAAAGCCCAGGCGCTCGGATATAAGATAAATACAAAATGCCTATCAGCAGAGTCTTGAAAATGACCGCTGTAAACTTGTCATACGCATAGGCAAGTGAACAGTAAACAAGACTATAAACATTATTCGGATGAAGTGAATCCTATATAAAAAGGGATCACTTTAAACATTGAGGATTCAGGCATAGTTGTTTATTTCTCACCCAATTTAGTGTCGCTTATGTGGTTCTCCCACATACAAGGCAGTGATAGTTCTAGGTTGATCCTTATGTTGGCTAGGGCTTTGATACAAAAATCAAACGGAAGAAACGATTTTATTTGTCTGTACAATTGTTGGGCAGATTTTTAACCTGAGCTTTCAATTTCTAACGTAGTGACGGCTCTTATAGTGGCCTCTGTGGTTGGCAGAGCTTTAAACAATAGGGCGTGGGTTGGATTGTTTGAAGGTGGATTATAAAGAAAAGGATAATTTTTTTGTATTTTATACCACTTTATGTCACAGCAGAGTTCTCTGCGTGAAGTTCGGGATGCTCTCCCGGGGAGAGCACGCGTCACCACAAGTGCAGCGCCTACCCATTTTTTTCTTTTTTTCACATGCAACTGTATTTGTTTCCCTATCAGAGTGGCTTTTTTCTACAGAATTTTGCCAGGGTCAACCCCTTGTGCCGTGGGTTCATTTACGTGCGCTAAATAGTGATGTGTAACACACCGGACCTCGGTTTATCGTCACATCCGAAAGACTAGCGCCCAGACCACCACTCAGGGTCTAGTGGATGGGGAAAAAATGTTCGGCCCAAACGGGGTACAAACCACCGCACACTCCGACCCGGACTTTTTACTCTCTAGGCAAGGGGCGTTACCACCTAGACCACTGATCCACCGTCTGCCATAACCGTCTGTCCATTACTCAGCAAAACTGTTTTCGTGCAAGCACTTTTACCAAAATGTCGATCATTTTTTCTATATAATCGGATATTAACTAATGTATCAACCATTGTTTTCTTTCAAGAAGAAAGCCTCTCTGATGGTAACAATGGTAGAATGATCGATAACTATTGTTTTCTTTCGAGAAGAAAGCCTCTCTGATGGTAACAATGGTACAATGATCGATATCCGAATACTGGGATAAACCAGATTTTTTGTGTTTATGTTATGGTGGTAGATGGTTAGGTTTGTTTTTTTAATCTATGTAAAACACGTACACCAGAGGTGTGTGTGTGTGTGTGTGTTGTGTATGGTGTGTGTGTGTGTGTGTGGTGTGTGTGTGTGTGTGTGTTGTGTCTTTGTGTTGTTTAGGCAAGAAACTGTGAGCTTTGTGTGTGTGTGTGTGTGTGTGTGTGTGTGTGTGTGTGTGTGTGTGTGTGTGTGGTGTGTGTGTGTGTGTGTGTTTGTGTGCGTGTGTGTGTGTACTTGTGTGCGTGTGTTAGGGGGAGGGGATAGACTGAGAGCGTGATGCCTGACTCTATAACGATATAGATACTGTTTAACCTCACACACACACAGACACAGACACAGACACACAGACACACACACACATACACAAAACACACACACACACAACACACACACACACACAACACACACACACACACACACACACACACACACACACACACACACACACACACACACACACACACAAATGAGATTTTGTGTGTGTGATCGTCTTTGTCCTCCATTGTGGTTGCTGTATTCCGACTTCGTGGATGATGTCATACAACACACACATACACAAACACACAAAACACACTCACTAACACACTCACAAAAGGCACACACACGCGCGCGTGTGTGTGCCCACACGCATGTGTGCACGCAAGCACGCACACAAGTCATGTGCACACACACAAGAGCAGAGACAGACAGACAGACAGACAGACAGACAGGCAGACAGACAGACAGACAGACAGACAGAGAAACAGACAGACAGAGACACAAAGAGGTAGAGAGACAGACAGACAGGCACAGACAGATAGACAGAGACACAAAAAGAGAGAGAAAGACAGAGAGACAGACAGACAGAGACAGAGACAGACAAACACAAAGAGATAGAGAAGACAGACAGACACTAAGATAGAGAGAGAGAC
>CM060328.1:44354622-44357122 GCA_030674155.1 Stramonita haemastoma | reverse complement strand
ACACACACACACATGCACGCACATGCATACAAGTGCGTACGTATTCGCGCGCACACACACATACCCACACGTGTAATATATATATATTTTTATATATTAATATAATTATTATATATATAGTATTATTATTATATTATTATATTATTATTATTATATATATATTATTATATTATGTATATATTATTAGTATATTATATAAAGAGAGAGATAGACAGACTACAGAAAAAGAGAGACACAGAGTTAGGAGAGAAAGACACAGACAGACACACGACAACACACACACCCGCCCAACTCCACACACACACATACACACACCCACACACTCCCTCTCACACACACCCTCCCCCTCTCTCCCCCCCCTCTCACCTCGTCTCTCTCTGTCTCTCTCTGTCTCCTCTCTGTCTGTCTGTCTGTCTGCTCTCTCTCTCTCTCTCTCTCTCTCTCTCTCTCTCTCTCTCTCTCCCCTCTCCTCTCTGTCTCTCTGTCTCTCTCTCTTTCTGCTTCCCGTCTCTCTCAATTGAATAAAGCTGCATCCGTTTCTAAAATATCGACTCATGACGCACCTAACTACATCCGTTCTTTGTTTTACTAAATGTCAGGAACGAAATCACCTGTCAGAGAAAGGCTCTCTCTCCTACCACCACGTATTGATCTCTAGAAATCCAGCACAGCTTTTTCCCGTCCTTTAGTGCGGAATGCTCTTTCATCACAGTTGCATAATACTATCTATTTACAAGTTTTTTTTCTAGAAGTTAATAGGGACTGGATAGTTCAGTGGTCAGAGAACTCGCCTCCCCCCCCCCCCCCAGCCAATGTTAAGCAGCTTCGAGCATGGTTACCAATTGGATGGGTGACCGTTTTGCACGCCTTGGCTCCAGTAAGGTTCCCCAAATCATCCACCTTCTAATGGGTATCTGCCCTCTTTAGGGTCAGGGTAGGTAAAGCAGCGAGGGAGAGGAGATGCGCGCCGTCCTCAATATCTGGCCCTTCTGGAAAAGCTGAGGTCTCTGGTGCCTGCTCCCCAATGACCAATAGGTTATGGGACACCTTTACCTTTTATATGAATTAATGAGCTGTCACCTGTTGTGATGTCACAAAACTGAAGTCTTTTTGTGTTGTGTATGGTTGTCTTGTTGTGTTTGTTGTTGTTGTTTTCCATTGCTTGTTTGCTTTTAACTAGAAAAAATTTGAATATGATTATATCTTATTTCGCGTTCTAGCTTTCGCTTTTAATTGTGAGTTATAGTGAATCGGTTTTCAATTTTACGTCTGTTCACATAAAAGTGATATTAGACCAAGTTATGTATTTTATTTAAATTATATATTATTTAAATATATAATTATATTATATATATACATTTTTATATTTATTATGTATTTTATTTCATATATAATATTAATAGTGTGTGTGTTGTTTGTGTTGTTTGTTAATGTTGTGATGTGGTTTGTTGGTGTTTGTCAGTGTTTGTGTGTGTACAATCCTATTAGTATGTGTAGGTTTAGACATAATTTTTTTTTCCATCACGCTTATAAAATGTATGCTTTCCTTTGTGTATTTGTGGTGACGGTGTTGCTGTTATTTCAAAAAGTAAATTGAAAATAGCCTGCTGTATGCAATATTTTGGTGATTATGATTTTTTATGTTGTCGATGCTGCTACTAAATATGTATGCGTGATTCCTTGTCCATGTTTTTTATTTAGTTTAGTTTCATGGTTTCGTGATTGTTTTTAGTATATGTATGTTTACATATGTCTACATACATGTCTACGGAGGGCGAAGGACCTTGGATAGTGGAGGAAGCTGGTTGCAAAATTTCAGTTGTGCCCCCACGGTCCACGGGACTACGGGACAGGTGAAGGTGAAGTGATGTTTACAGGCAGAACAGAGAGAGGAATGGAGGGAAGTGGTTGTCAAGTACTCATGGGTTCCCCCACGGACGCCAGACTAAGGGATAGATAGATAGATAGATAGATAGATAGATAGATAGATAGATAGATAGATAGATAGATAGATAGATAGAAGACAGCAGACAGCAGACGACAGACAGACAGACAGACAGACAGACAGTAGATAGATAGATAGATAGATAGATAGATAGATAGATAGATAGATAGATAGATAGATAGATAGATAGATAGATAGATAGATAGATAGATAGATAGAGAGAGAGAGAGATAAGAGAGACAGAGAGATAGAGAGAGAGAGATAGAGAGATAGAGAGATAGATAGAGAGATAGAGAGTAGAGAGATAGAGAGAGAGAGAAGAGATAGGAGAGAGATAGAGGATAGATAGATAGATAGATAGATAGATAGATGATAGATAGATAGATAGATAGATAGATAGATAGATAGATAGATAGATAGATAGATAGATAGATAGATAGATAGAGAGAGAGAGAGATAGAGAGATAGATAGATAGATAGATAGATAGATAGATAGATAGATAGATAGATAGATAGATAGATAGATAGAGAGAGGAGATAGATAGATGGATGGAT
>CM060328.1:44332122-44337122 GCA_030674155.1 Stramonita haemastoma | reverse complement strand
TTGATGTGCGTGCGTGTTTGCACAACGTACAGGATCTCCATATTATAGTTTCAATCCCAACAACTTGTCTGCCAAAAGAAATGGAACGGACCTGGACCCAGTTTGATTTTATTTTGATTTGATGTATTCTTTTATATCGTGGATAATATAATAAGCACTCTTGTGCTTTTTTTTACATCCAGTCCCCGTGTGTATGCAGTTTTGTAAATGTCATCTGTTCCCAGTTTCTGATTCTGAGAAGGAAAGAAAATCTGTCCTAATCAGGGGGCTCTGTAGGGAGCTATACAATGCACTTCAAAACTCCCCCCCCCCTCCCCCCCCCCCACACCCCCCCCCCCCCCCCCCCCACAGTTCAGTTTGTGCAGTCCTTTTTTTTTCTTTTTTTGCAGATTGTGCAGATCTGTTTTTTGTTGTTTTTTTTTTCTTTAAACTGCTGCAGGTGTTCAAACGACAAAACCAGCTTGCTGTGATTGTATTCCTTTCGTATGATTTTTCCTCGTTTGAATGTGTGGGTGGGGTGTGTGGGGTGTGTGGTTGGGGGGGGGGGGGGGTATGTGTGTGTATGGTGTGGGTGCGTTTGTCAGAGAGAGAGAGAGAGAGACAGAGACAGAGAGACAGAGAGACAGAGAGACAGACAGAGACAGAGAGAGACAGAGAGAGAGAAGAGAATGGGGGATTGGAGGGGAAGAATAATTATGTGTATATGTTGTGTGTTGCTGTGTGTGAGGGGGAAGAGGAGGGAGAATTGTGTCTGTCCGTGTGTGTGGAGGGGGGGAGGGGAGGTAGGACCGTGTGTATGTGTGTGTTTCTGTGTGTGTATGTGTGTGTTTTTGAGTGTGTGTGCGTGTTTAAAGGTGTGTGTGTGTGTGTGTTGGTATGTATGTATGTGTTTGTGTGTGTGTGTATGTATGTAGTACGTACGTAGTACGTACGTACGTACGTACGTACGTACGTACGTACGTACGTATGTACGTACGTACGTACGTACGTACGTATGTATGTATGTATGTATGTATGTATGTATGTTGATATGTATGTATGTATGTATAGTATGTATGTATGTATGTATGTATTGTATGTAATGTATTATATGTATATATTATATATATATATATATATATATATATATATATATATATATATATATATATATATATATATATATAATATATATATGCGTCTGTTTACCTACGTACGAACGCACTCGCACACGTACCTACCTAAGGTGTTTTCACGTACACTGAACATGCAGTAATCCAGGTTGCTTTCTCTGCCAGCAAATAACCAAGGTGTTGTCGCCTGTTTTCCCGTTCGCTGTCCGTACATTCCGGCATGGCTCTGGCACCTGTGGGGTGTTAATTGGAACGATCCTATTGATCCCAGTTGGCCTAGGAGAGCTGTTTTCCTCTCCGGCAGAGATTTCCATAGGATAGGGAGGGACTTTTGGAGCCTTATTGGGGGGTGAGGGGGTGAGGGGGGGGGGGGAGGTTGGCTTGTCTGTAATGAAGCCTGTTTTTCTCTGTTGTTGTTATTATGTTTATATGTTGTGTGTTGCTTACGAGCTATATGCTCAGCTACAGTGTGTATGTGACGCTCCACCACGAAATGAGTCGCTTAGCACATAATCTACTTTTCCGCTAGGAGCCATTAAAGGCAGGTTGGGTGAAGTTTGCACATTTGAGATTTTGATTGATTACTAAAGTATAGCCATTGTTCTACCTCATAATGAAATATCAAATCACAATTTTGTCTCCTTTTGCCTTAAAAACGTGTTTTAAAAATACCAAAGCCCTCATTCTGACCACCTACTACGATGCTAAAATTTCCCCAGTCTAGCATTCCAACTTGTAATAACTTTTCATAGAATTGTCAGATTTTCAATCTGTTTTTTTTTTGTATTGTATAGCCATTTTGATTGCAGTTTGATAACATACCAATAACTAAAAATTGACCTCTGGTGCAAAGCGACTCATTATGTGGTGGAGCGTCACATATGTTGTTTGTAAGGGTGGAATAGCCTGGTGGTTAGAGCGTTGCGTTGCGTTTGTGTTTTTTTTTTTTTTTTTTTTGCCCGGATCGATCAAAACCCGGTTCAAGCCACCACCGAGATGTGAGTTCAAGGGGATTTTTCCCCTGGAATTACCGTCAGTACTGAATCGACTCCATTTCCCTTAAAGTCTTTCGGATGAAATTATCAACTAAGACCCCGTGTGTGAATGCTTGAGAATATCTTGCGCGTACTTTAAAACCTGTTCTGCTTTTCGAAAGAGTAGGTATTCGTGTCGGTAAAAATGGATGACCTCCCCCCCCTCTTTCCCCTCAAAAAAAAACTTTAATGAGTATGGATTGCCGTGCGTGTGTATGTGTGTAACGTGCACTTGTTTGTGTTGTGGTGTTTGTTTGTTTTGTTTGTGTGGTGTTGTGAGTGCGTGTGTGTGGTGTGTGTTTGTGTGTGTGTGCGTGCATGCGTGTGTGTTTGTGTGGTGGTGTGCGTGTGTGGCGTGCGTGGCAACGGAGAGGAGAGATCTGGGGAAGTTGCCACGTCTTGTCTTTCTTTCGGTGTAAAGACGGGGCCATGGTCTATATGGTTAACTCACTGGAATTTCTTGTAATTAACAGTATTGATAATTTTCTCTCTCTCTCTCTGTGGTATACATACATACATACAACATACATACAAACATACATACATACATACATACATACATACATACATACATTCATACATACATACATACATACATACAACAGACAGACAGACAACAGACAGACAGACAGACAGACAGACAGACAGAGACAACAAGACAGACAGACGGACAAAAGAGAAGCGACAGCGAGAGAGAGAGAGAGTGTGTGGTGCTAGTGGTTGTGTGTGTGTGTGTGTGTGTGTCTGTGTGCGTGTATGTGTGAAGTGTTTGTATGCATGTGTGTGTGTTTGTGTCTGTCCTGTCTGTCCTGTTGGTCTCTCTTCTTTCTCTTCTCCTTTCCTTTTTTCCCTCCCCTTTCCACTCTTTCTTCTCTTTTTCCCACCCCCCCTCTCACTCTCTCACTCTCTCCCCTCTCCTCTCTCTCTTCCTTTCCCTCCATCTTCTCTCCCCCTCTCTATCCCCCCCTCTCTCTCTCTCCCCCCCTCTCCTCTCCTCTCTTCTCTCCCTCCCCTCCTCCTCACTCCCCTACTCTTTCCCTCTCTCTCTCTCTCCTCTCTCTCTCTTCTCTCTCCCCTCTCCCCAATCTCTCGCTCTCTCCCTTCTCTCTCACCCCTCATTTTCCACCTCTCCTCCTCTCCATCCGTCGTTCGTATCCGCTCTCTCTCTCTCCCCTCGCTGACCTCAAGTCCTTCCCGATCCACCCCATAAATCCCCAACCGCACCTCGGAGGGGATTATTTTAGATCCCATGGTATTGATCGTGCCGTGTGGAAAATGTCATTTATGGACACCTTTCATACAGTCTTGGCTATCTCTCAGGATTCATGGCGGGGGTGGGGTGGGGAGGGTTCTTTCTCTTTCTTCATTTTCTTCTGTCCTTTCTGCCTGTGTGCCCTCTCTGGGTTTTTATTTTCTGCACACACACCACAACACACACAACATACAACACACACGAACGCCACGCACACCCGCGCCGCCACGCACACAAACGCACGCACAGACACACACATACACCACCCGCACACACGCGGCACACGCACACAACACGAAGCACGCACGCACGCACGCACAGTAGGCATGCGCCCACACACACACACACATCATTTTTAAGTCATGGTAAATTTGTTTGCGTGAAATTCGGGCTGCTCTCCCCCAGGAGAGCGCGTCGCCACAGAAACATGCCACCTATTGTTTTTTTTTTTTCCCCTTTTCTTTCTCTGTCTGCAACTTTATTTCTTTCCCTGTCAAGTCATTTTATTCTTCACAAAATTTTGCCAAGGGTCAACTTTTTTTTTTTGCCGTGGGTTCATTTACGTACGCTAAATAACAAATTTCAAGATTCAAGATTGAATTCGCCTTCGACCCCTCTTGGGCATGGAGGATTTCAAACAAAATCAACTGTAACATATATAATTTGCATTAAATAGAATATGTTCATAACACAGAATTTTTCACAGAAATAAAAGTATAGTCACCTTTTCATTAATGTCATGCAACTTTACTCTTAAGTATAAATTTGCTACAGTTTTAAATAACATATTTTATCAGAAGAGATCAAATTACAAAATGTGAACATGGATCTTGGATACAAAATATTCATGAGGTAGGAACATTCTTCCGAAGCTCAAAAAACTTTGGACAGTCCATTAATGAAGTGAAAACTCATCTCCTATCGTTGTTCATGTTGAGACCGCTGGGTGGTGGTGCTTATGAACAAAAAAACGATTTTCGCGCGGAATGCCTTGACCCGTTATGTAACTATATAGAGATACATTATATAGCATAGATATAGATAAATAGATAAGATAGATAGAAATATAGATAGATAGATAGATAGATAAAGATAGATAGATAGATAGATAGATAGATAAATAGATAGATAGATAAGATAATAGATAAGATAGATAATAGATAGATATAAGATAATAGATAGATAAAAACAGTCAGACAGACAGACAGACAGACACTAGATAGATCGATAGATCGATCGAATCGATGATAGATAGATAAGATAGATAGATAGATAGATAGATAGATAGATAGACAGACAGACAGACAGACAGACAGACAGACAGACAGACAGACAGACAACAACAGACCAGACAGAGACAGGTTAGGTAGTAGGTAGGTAGGTAGTAGTAGGTAGGTAGGTAGTAGGTAGGTAGGTAGGTAGGTAGGTAGTAGGTAGGTAGTAGGTAAGACACACAGAACTGGACAGAAACCGCAGACAGACAGACAGACAGACAGACAGACAGACAGCAAACATACAGGCAAACAGTAAGATAGATCATACTCAGGCTCTTTGTCTCTTTCCCCTCTCTGTCTCTGTCTGTCTGTCTTCTGTCTGTCTGTC
>CM060328.1:44316123-44318623 GCA_030674155.1 Stramonita haemastoma | reverse complement strand
TTATTCTATCATCCTCGAAAGAAATAGATAGGAAAACAAATAAGTAAATATAGGAAGAAAGAAAAAAAGAAAGAAAGAAAGAAGAAAGAAAGAAAAGAAAGAAAGAAAGAAAGAAAGAAAGAAAGAAAGAAAGGAAAGAAGGAAAGAAAGAAAGAAAGAAAGAAAGAAAGAAAAAGAAAGAAAAGAAAAATACATAGTGATTGAAATAAACCGAAAGTATTGCCTCATGCCGTACATGGCAATTCAGTAGGGCAGGGAAACACGGTATTTAGCAAACTGGGGCTGAAAGTCACACAGGAAACATGGTGTTATTTAATCACTGGTGACTGAAAGCATTAGGACACCTTACGTCATGCGGTGATCTGTACATGAAAGAGATAGAACCGCTGTGTTGTACTACAAAGTGTGACTGAAAGCATTAGGACACCTTACGTCATGCGGTGATCTGTACATGAAAGAGATAGGAACCGCTGTGTTGTACTACAAAGTGTGACTGAAAGCAATAGGACACCTTACGTCATGCGGTGATCTGTACATGAAAGAGATAGGAACCGCTGTGTTGTACTACAAAGTGTGACTGAAAGCATTAGGACACCTTACGTCATGCGGTGATCTGTACATGAAAGAGATAGGAACCGCTGTGTTGTACAACAAAGTGTGACTGAAAGCATTAGGACACCTTACGTCATGCGGTGATCTGTACATGAAAGAGATAGGAACCGCTGTGTTGTACTACAAAGTGTGACTGAAAGCATTAGGACACCTTACGTCATGCGGTGATCTGTACATGAAAGAGATAGGAACCGCTGTGTTGTACTACAAAGTGTGACTGAAAGCAATAGGACACCTTACGTCATGCAGTGATCTGTACATGAAAGAGATAGGAACCGCTGTGTTGTACAACAAAGTGTGAGTGAAAGCAATAGTAGACCTTACGTCATGCAGTGATCTGTACATGAAAGGAATAGAAACCGCTGTGTTGTACAACAAAGTGTGAGTGAAAGCAATAGTAGACCTTAAGTCATGCAGTGATCTGTACATGAAAGGAATAGAAACCGCTGTGTTGTACAACAAAGTGTGACTGAAAGAAATAGGAAACTTACAAGTGCCTGAATTATTTTTCATTTGTTTTTAATTAAAAGTCATTTGAACTCTTTTATTTCGAAGATAATGGAATAAGCACTTATGTGATTTTTTTTTATATCCTGTTCCTGTATCCATTCGGTTTTGCAAATTTTGTCATCCGTTCCCATCGGCACAAGATGGCCTACCTTTAGGAAGAGTGGAACGGGTTTTAACGTGTGTGTAAGATGTTCTGCAAACTTTTGAACACGGGACCCCAATTTATAGCTTCATCTGAAAGACTTTAGAGGGGAGTGGAGTCGGCACTGATGTTGACTCCAGGGGGAAAAATCCCCATTGAAAAGGTGTCTCAGTGATGGTTCAAATCCGGGCTGAACCCTGGGCCATCTGATATCGAGCTCAGTGCTCTAACCACTAGGCTATCCCACTGTTACTGAAAGAAGCAACAACTGATATGTTAGATGTTCAACCTGAGGAGGCACGATAGTATCACGTCATAGAGCAAAACATGATTGAAAAAGCTCAGGAAAAAATTATTATAGAAACAAGTATGTTAAGATACCACTAAAGAGGAGGACCGATGATATTACATCGTAGAGTGAAATTTGATTGGAAAAGCTCAGGAAACACTACAGGAGGCGATGAAACGTAACCGATTAGAGAGGAAAACAAGGCGTTAGATCAATACCAAACCAGGTAAATCAGTTCTTGCACCTATAGGTGAGCGAAAGGAGTCTTTAAAAAAAATATGTGCTGTTGTTGATCATAATCAAAATCCTTTTTTTTAAAAAAAAAAGCCTGTCCTGAAGTTGATTATAATTAAAATGTTTTTAATCTATCCTGTTGTTGATTATAATTAAAAAGAAGAGCGAAGATTTATTTTAAGGTGATGAAATTTAACTGAAAGGAAGGAGCACGCAAATATTATTTTCACTGGCCCCAAAACAAAATGTTTTAAAGCTCTTTTTTGTTAATTTCGGCTTAGCAAAGATAAAACGCGAGTCCTAACTTTGCCAGTGAGGGGAGGATGGTGATTGCATGTACTTGCTGGCCCGTGCGAGTGCGTGCATGCTCGCATTTTGTGCCTCCTTGTATGGAGAATGGGGATGGTAAAAGTTTTTCCCTGATTAGTTTCAACCTTGTTCGAGATGTGAATGATTTGCTAAATGTTTTTAGATGGGATTGGGTTATGAAATGTCAGCGTAAATTTCATTCGGAATTCTTTTTTTTATGTGATTAGATTATAAACTGTCAACATAAATTTCTTTCATTGAAAATCCCGAAGGCACTCACACTCAGATTGAATTTTATGAGTGTCTTTTTATTTATTTCGCATTCTTTTTTATCATTCGCATTCTTCTTTGCAATTCTTCTTCGCAATTCTCCTTCGCAATTCTTTGCAATTCTTCTTCTTCTT
>CM060328.1:44303623-44306123 GCA_030674155.1 Stramonita haemastoma | reverse complement strand
CAGTGAGCCACACGTGAAAGATTTTTCGGGGTTAGCAGAGAGTATCAATATCTTTAGTCTGTTCTAAGTATGGTTGATTGGATTGATGTGTAGTTCTTAAACATTTTTGCATAAGCGCATTAAGTGATTTTTCAACTGATTTTTGAACTGATTTTTATTTTGATACATTTAAATGTTTTGGGAGCTTGTTCCATAAATCACTACCTGAATATAGGAAGCTTGTTTTGTAAAGATTGTTTCTGGGTCTGGGAAATGTTAGTAGATGGTTATGCCTGTGCTCATTAATTTTGAAACTATGGTGATCTTGGGAGGGGCATTTCCATTGACAACTTTTTGTACAAATAGAGCTTTATTGAGATAAAGCCTGTTTTGAAATGTAAGAATATTTGTCAGCTTATAATCATTGATGGTTAGGGAGCTTGATTTTAATAGGACAAGTTTTAGTGCTCTTTTATATAATCGATGGATGAATTTTAAATTAGTTTCACTGCAGTTGTCCCAAAGAGATGAGGCATAGTCAACTATAGGCAAGATGTGTCCACAAAAAAAAGAGTTTGCGTGAATGACTATCTAGAAAGTGTTTTATTTTTGATAGCTGACGTACCTTGTTTGTAAGACGTTTTCCTTGTGCCATCACATGGTCAGTCCAAGTAAGATTATTGTCGATAATTACACCCAGAATTTTGTGTGAGTCAACTTCTTCAATGATTTTTTGATCTATCAACAGAGGTTGAAATTTACTTTTCATTTTTTGCCTCTTTTGTCGTGCTAGTACGTACATACTTTTAGTTTTTTGAGCATTTAAGGACATATGGTTTAATTGAGTCCAAGTAATCAATTTGTTGATATTGTTTTGAAGTTTGAGTGTTAGTCTGTGGGGGTCAGTATCACTACAATAGAGGGATGTGTCATCAGCAAACATTTCACAGCTACAATCTAGAAATAAGGTAAGTCATTTACATATATTGAGAACAAAAGAGGACCAATATTGATCCTTGTGGTACTCCATATCTAATAGATACTAATTCTGATGTTTGATTATTTGCAGTTACCAACTGCTGTCTATCTAACAAAAAACTTTTTAAAAGATTGATTATTTCAGGTGTTAGTTTGTATAGGTGAAGTTTACGCACTAGCAGGGAGTGATTAATTACATCAAATGCTTTTTCAAAGTCAACAAAAATTAGGCCTGTATAGTTATTTTCATTTATGTTGTGTAAGAGACTGTCTGTAAGTTGAGTTAGAGCTGTGTGACAAGAATAGTTTTTACGAAAGCCTGACTGATCTTCATTTATTAGGTTGTTGTTAACAAAGTAGGAATATAAAGATTTTTGGATATGTTTTTCAATGGGTTTGGATAAGACCGATAGGATTGAAATTGGTCTGTAATTTGAAGGACATGAAGAATCTCCAGATTTGTGGACTGGTATGACTTTTGCCTTTTTAAATATGAGAGGAATGTTGCTTTTATCTATACACAAGTTATATAGATATGTCAGTGTTTCAGCTATAATAGGACCAGAAAGTTTCAATATTTTTCCATCCAGATTGTCAAGGTCACGTGTTCTGGAATTTTTTTTGAGAGATAGACTTTCCAACACGTCTTTAATTGTCATTGGCAATAATTCAACTGGGAATTTAATTTCTTTTGATTCAATATATTGTTCTAAGTATTGGAGATCATTTTCATTTGACTTATCACATGATATGATTTTAGTAGCGATGTTTGAGAAACAGGTGTTCAGTTCATCAGCTGTTATGTCTTTAACTGTCTTTTGGCTTTTTGATATAGGTCTATTACATAAAATATTGATGGCTTTCCATACCTGGCGAGAGTCAGTAGTTGTAATTAACAGTTTTTGAAAGTAATCACGTTTTGATCTCCGTTTTAGTGAAGTTACTTTTTTTCTTTGCATTTTAAATTCTTCTTTTGTACCATGGGTTTTCAAATAGTCTCTTAAGCGCATTTCTGACTCTATGTCTTTTGTTATCCAAGGAGGTTTTATTTTTTCTTTAACTCTTTTTTTGATGAAGGGGGCATGCCTATCATACACTGAAATAAATGTGGTAATCCAGAATTCTGCAGCTTCGTTGGGGTCTCTGATTTTATATATGTTCTTGGAATGGCGAATTTATCAAGTCTGAAAGAAAGTCTTGCTCGTTGAAGTTATTAAATTTTCTGTAAAAGATGGTTTTATGTCCTACTTTGGGAATTTTGACACGAGTTTTAAACCAAGTAAAACACACAGCATTGTGATCACTGCATCCACAGAGGGGGCACATACTTCTGTTATGTTTTGTTTTGTAGTAGTATAGATATGATCTATCAAAGTTCTAGAGTTATCTGTTATCCGAGTTGGTTTGTCTATTAGTTGTTCCAGGCCATGTATAGTAATGTTGTGACTCCATTTAGGCTTGGTTTTTAATAAGTCGATGTTAAAATCCCCAAGAATAATTGTTTCATAGTTTAAAAATGTCACTTCATCCATAAGAGAGTTGA
>CM060328.1:44296123-44298623 GCA_030674155.1 Stramonita haemastoma | reverse complement strand
GAATAAAGTCTTTTTTTTTTAAAAAAAGGTCTGTTTCTTTCGTTGGCTCCCTATCCTGCCGCTCACTTAGCTGATTATTACATGAACATTCTGAGAGAGAAAAAATGTCCCTTTTAAGAACTATATTCGTGCATCCTTTGGAGAATGTTACGCCTTAGGATTGAAAAAAAAACAACTTTAAAAAAAATGCTTGACTGTTTTTGATCACAGCTAGCGATATTCAAAACCGATAAACAGTTTTTAAAAAAATAATAATAATAATAAAAAAAATAATAAAAATTTTTAAATAATAAAAATAAATAAATACATAAAAATATTTTTTTTAAATATAATAATAATAATAATAACATAAATTAATAATAATAATAATAATAATAATAATAATAAATAATAATAATAATAATAATAACAATAAATAAAAAATATAAAAATAAAATAATAATAATACGATTTTAAAGAAAAAAAAGAATTTTATCCAGATAAAGTCCCCCAAGGCTGGAATGCAGCTGCCTTAATGGTGGGTTAAAAACAGTCACATTATTAGCCGGAATGTCAACAGTGGTGAACATTGCAGCTCAAGCTGAAGAAGAGGGAAAAGGTCAACACGAAGAACGTAACACTGAGACATAGTTTCTCACAATAAGGCTATTTTATTTTATTTATTTTATTTTTATACCACTTTATGTCACAGCAGATTTCTCTGCGTGAAATTCGGGCTGCTCTCCCCAGGGAGAGTGCGTCGCCACAAGTGCAGCGCCTGCCCATTATTATTTTTTCCCCTCAGGGTTGGTGTCTAAACACGACACCTGTGTGCATGCTGGGGTTTTGGAAAAATAATTTTGTCATCCGCTCCTACCGGCACACGATGGCCTGCTTTTCCGAAAGGCGAAACGGGGTTTTAACGTGTGCGCAAGATGTTCTGCGTGCGTTCGCACACGGGGCCTTGGTTTATAGTCTTATCCGAATGACTTTGACATTCAGTTCGATTTTTTCGACAAACTGGGAAGAAAGGGCGAGGCTGGACACGAACCCAGAATCTCATGGTTTACTTGTTGGCAGCGAACGTCTTAACCATCCTGCCACCTTCCTTCCTCCTTGAGCTCTTCAGAACTATTATTATACTGTGTGTGTTTATTTTATTTTATTTTATTTTATTCTTTTATATCGAGGATAAAGGAATAAGCAATCATGTGCTTTTTTCACTCAGTCCTTGTATGTATGCAGTTTTGCAAATATTGTCATCTGTTCCCACTGGCACACAATGGCCTACTCTTACGAAAAGCGGAATATGATTTAACGTGTGCGCAAGATCAAATCAAATCAAATCAAATCAAATTTCTATTTCCAGATGGTTCATTGAATAAGCATCGATTTGCTTTTTATCATCAAGCCATCTATCTAAAGATGTTATGCGTGCGTTCGCACACGGGGTCTCGCCTGTGTGTGTGTGTGTGTGTGTGTGTGTGTGTGTGTGTGTGTGTGTGTGTGTGTGTGTGTGTGTGTGTGTGTCTGTCTGTCTGTCTGTCTGTCTGTCTGTCTGTGTGTCTGTGTGTGTGTGAGTGTGTGTGTGTGTGTGTATGTGTGTGTATGTGTGTGTTTTGTGTGCGTGTCAGTGTGTGTTTCTATGCGTGTCTGCGTGTCTGTGTGTCTATGTGTATGTGTACGTGTGTGCATGTGTGTGCGAGTGGGTGTGTGTTATGCATGTCTGTGTGTCTATATGTATGTGTACGTATGTGTGTGAAAAAGTAATGGATCTTACATATTACTAAATGCAATTTCACTGCAAAAAGAGTATTTCTGAGAAAAGTTCTGATGTGAAATAGGTCTACATACACAATCAAACAGGCAACCTGAGGCAGGATTAAATCATAAATAATTTATTCACTTATATTTTTTGTCCCAGAAAAATTAATAAAAAAAAATTACACCCATCCCCCCGACAAGAAAGCAATATGCTCAACAAAACAAATAAAAGCCCCAACAAAAACATCAATAATAATAATAATAATGATAATAATAATAATAATAATAATAATAATAATAATAATAATAATAATAATAATAATAATAATAATAAATAATAATAATAAATCAAGGAAAGAAAATGCGTTGGGGGCAGTTTAAACGGGAAAAAAACACTACTAAACATAATTTTTTTAAAATGTTTTTTACCCTCATATTTTCTGGTTTTTAACACTTGCACTGTCATTTTTTCCCATCCCATATAATTATCATATTGTGTATCTGTCTAGTGTCTCTTGATATTGTCTGGTCCTTCGGATGAGACTTTAAACCGAGGCCCCGTGTGCAAACACACGCAGAACATCTTGCGCACACGTTAAATCCTGTTCCGCTTTTCGTAAGAGTAGGCCATCGTGTGCCGGTGGGAACAGATGACATTAACAAAACTGCATACACCCGGGACTGGATGTAAAACAGCAAGAATAAACCAAATCAATCAAATCAAATCAAATCAAATCAAATCTCTTCCTCTCCCTCT
>CM060328.1:44263623-44278623 GCA_030674155.1 Stramonita haemastoma | reverse complement strand
CATACATAGTGGCGCTGCTCTTGTGGCGACGCGCCGCTCTCCCTAAGCCGGGAGAGCAGCCCGAATTTCAGCAGAGAACTCTGCTGTGCTTTAAATATAGGAAAAGTTTACCCATTGAGATCACATTGTCTGCACCTATGGTGACCCCTTCATTCAAAGGTAAAGCGACCATCGAGCTGTCCGTTCAAGGAAATTTTCCCTGACTTCATATCAGTACTGACTCCACTCCTCCGAAAAGTTCTTCGAATAAGACTATAAACCAAGACCTCGTGTGCAAATCCACGCAGAGCATCTTGTGCACATGTTAAAATCCTATTCCTCTTTTTCGAGAGTAGGTCATTCGTGCCAGTAAGAAGGAATGACCAAAACATTAATGTCCTAACATTTTTTGTTTAAAAACACATTCACACGGCTGTCGTTGTTTGACATTATTCCCGAAGTTTGAATGCGGCTATCTTCATGCTGAGCCAAAACGGTCACAGACGCAAAAAAATCTCACCGTTTGCGAACCTCAGAGCTCTAGCTGAGGAACGAAAAAACAAACAAACAAAAACAACCCCCACTCAAACCTTCCGATCCTGCCCGTAGATACCCCATCACGCCTGTCACCAAATCAATGAAAAACACCAACAACACTGACGCCATGGAAACTAGAAGCCAGGACAACAACAAAACAAAACCAACAAAATATATAAAAAAATACAAGAACTTGACAAAAAGCTCAGCGAATCTAGGAGCAATATCTGTGACACTGCTATCTCTTCCACAAACACAGCAGTATCTGATATCTGCTACCGTCACAGAAAGATCAATCACAAGCAGTGAACTAGAAACAATTTGAAAGACCTGGCAACTTGCTATGTAAATGGATACAATGCGGGGAAAATGTTGGGTTCACAAATGATTGGAACCGATCCTATCCGTCTGTGCATCAGTAAACTCTCTTTTAGTCATTTGTCCATGTCTGTTTGTTAGTTTCCGCATGTCCACGAGAGAGATCATGAAAATGAAGCAGCTTGATGCCTTGCTGATATGATATGCCTGATACAGTCCTATATTCTCCAAAACCCTGTTCTGTCCCCCAACGAAATTGCTGTAATATGGGGAAGTTTTATAAGGCTATCTCTTGGACACTGATTAAAGGTAAACAGATCTGACGTTTTTGCTTGTGTTTTAGAAGCAACCAGAGATGAACCAATCGGATTTAGCATTGTAGAGTTTGTCTTAAGAAATAGTGAGTCAAGCAAATGAGATTTAGCGTTATAGAGTTTGTCTTTAGAAGAGGAATCACTCAGATTCAACGTTATAGAGTTTGTCTTTTGAAGAGGAACCAATCAGATTTAGTATTTTAGAGTTAGCCTTTAGAAGAGGAACTAATCAGATTCAACGTTATAGAGTTTGTCCTTAGAAGAGAAACCAATCACATTTAACGTTATGAACTTTGCTTTTAGAAGGTGAACCAATCACATTCAACGTTATAGGGTTTGTTTTTAGAAGAGGAACCAATCAGATTCAACGTGATAGAGTTTGTCTTAAGAAGAGGAACCAATCAGATTCAACGTCATAAATGTTGTTTTTGGAAGCGGTGAAAGGCAAACAAATCAGAATCAGTGTTCCATGCTACCAGCTAGTCAGCAGCCAGCCTTCCTATTCATTGTCATGAACTAATTAAAACTCCATGATACGCTATCAGTCTCTGAACACTCTGCAACGTTGTACCTGATTTCTTTGCATATGGCTGCTGATGATGGTTATCAGCAAAGAGCACTCCCGGGTTAAATTTCAGTGTATGACTGGATATAAACGAAAAGGTTTTGTTTGTCATTTATGTCTTGTGAACATTATGGTGTTATGCTGCAAGTCATATCACTGTATCTGGGCTTGGATCTCTTTGTTCATATTCTTGATGCAGAGGCCTCAGACCAAAGCCTCAGATACAGAAGCCTCAGACTCTCGCGATTGATATTTGCCAACAAGAACCATGTTGGTGTATCACTTTGTACAATATTGTATTGTTTATCACTGACAGATACAGTAGATTTGTTTATATGAAATCTGGGCTGTTCTCCTCCAGCTCTTTTTGGGAAGAGCGTGTTATGGCAAAAGAGCAGTGCCACCCGCTTTATTTTATTTCTTTTTTCTTTTGTTTTATTGTGGGTGTGGCTGTTTCTCTATGAGAGTGCTTTTCTAAATGAGCATGGCCTGGGGTAACCCTCTTGTTGCCTTGGGTTCTTCTATAATCGGTTGTCGTGCACGACACGTTAGTTGATCATCTCATACGGAAGACTATCACCCAGACCACCAGCTATCATAAAGTGACTAGAAAAAAGTTTCGCTTATTTTCGTTTGTTTGTTTTGTTTTGTTTAATGTCCTTCACTACTTGGTGATATAGACACACCCGCATTCTTCTCTCTCTCTCTCTCTCTCTCTCTCTCCTCTCTCTCTCTCTCTCTCTCTCTCTCTCTCTCTCTCTCTCTCTCTCTCTCTCTCTCTCTCTCTCTCTCTCTCTCTCTCTCTCTCTCTCTCTCTCTCTCTCTCTCTCTCTCTCTCTCTCTCAGATATATATATATATATATCGCTTATTTTCTTATCGTGTACAATGCCAGTATTAACATCAATCATAGACACCTGCTATGAGAGCAAACATAGTTTAATATACAGTGACGTCTTGCTGCATAAAGTCACACCCCCTAGAGTTATGATTATACAAACAGATTATCTTTGTAGCGGTTTTCTTTTTATTTGTTTTGGTTTGTATAGTTTAATTTGAGTATATGGTACTGATGTTAATGCTGAGTTAGGTTGAGCAATGTTGTGTTTTCATATCTAAAGCACAAAAACAGAAAAATATGTTTTAAGTGTAAAGATAAAGCATAGTTCTAGACCTCGTATGTTGTACTTAGACTTTTTTTTTAACCTAATACACAAAAGCACATTTCAAAATTAGTGTTTTACAGGTGTCAAGGGCAGATTGCAAAAAATAATTATAAAACTTTGTACTCTCATATATTGCCATTTTAAGGAGAAACTCTAATTTTAAAAAAGTGCAATGAGGCATGGGGAAGAAAAGGCATATACCAAATAGAAGAAAAAAAAAAACATGCGTTCAAAAACGCCGTTCAAATTTTGCAACATTCATTGACCAGAAGAAGACTAGGATTTTAGGACTAACGAGTTGAAGAATATCGATACACACTCAGCGTGCTGCATTAGTAATCATAATCAATGCCCCCCAATCATTCATCAGTATCATGCACCTTTACCGCCACACGAGTCAAAATAATTACCCACCAGCGTTGACAGCTCGGTCAATCAGATCCACAACGTACCGATGGACACTGATCAAAATTACTCAGCCTCGAAAAGCTGTCTTTGGGAGCCATGACAGACAAGTGGAGAAAGCCCCGCGACAGGTAGATCACTGAAGGTTTCAGTCCTGTAAGACAAACAGGGACCGCTCGATACCATCCAACACGGAACACTACTTCCAGACAAACTACGTGATGAAGGCATGCTCTCTGACTGCTATTGAATTTCTGTCTCTCACAGGACGATTCCACCGGAAACTCGTGTGTGTTGCGAAAGACCACTACTCCTGCAAGTGTTCCAGAGTAGAAGAAGAAAAAAAAAGGGGGGAAAAGATTAGAAAATAGATTTTTTTTCTCCACAGAAAAACTGTCATTCCATTTGGAAAGGCTCCAAAGTGCCGTACGTTTGTTTGCACTAAAAATATCCACATGGTCGGTAGCGCTCATGCGTGGGGGGGAAAAGTGTAGAATGTTGAGAAACGGGAAATACGGACAGTATCTGGGTTTTATTTCCTGGAATAAAAGGAGAAAAAAAATAGTGTTATGTAGCAATCCAACAAATAGACATGAATGGGCAGGATCGGTGGTGGAGGGTGGGGTGGGGTAGGATGGGTTTAATGGCGCTATGCATGAATAGACGAAGAGCTGAGGTAGAAAGATTGTGTGGACAGCTCGGAATGCTTTCGGTTGATGGATAGGCCTGCAGACAAGGCAGGAGGGATGCGGAGGCCCTCAAAATTAAAAAAGGTAAAGGTGTCTCATAACCAGTGTGGTCGTAGGGGAGCAAGGCGTCAGAGACCTCAGCTTCTCTAGGGGCCAGCATATTGAGGGCGGCGCCCATCTCCTCTCCCTCACTGCTTTACCTTCCCTGCATGACCCTAAAGAGGGCAGGTACCCATTTACAGCTGGGTTAACTGGGGAACTGTTCTAAAACCAAGGCGGTATATGGGGAAGGGTTAGGGAGGGGGTATACGTAATTAAGGAGGAGGGAGGGGGTTATATAGGGAAGGGATAAGGAGGGGGTTTACGCAATTAAGGGGGGGGGGGGTATAGGTAAATATGAGTAGTATTTTCAACAACAATTTGCCAGGGATAATTTTCTTCCAGCCGCGAATTCTTTTACATGCATAATACATCGAAGCGCTTAACACAGAAAATAGAGAGTAGTGCCAGCCACACTGCTTTGAACATAACGGTGTACAAAAATAGATCGATTAAAATCAATGGACTTAGAAAGATAATAACGACAAAACAGCTGGCATCAACTGATACTCATTTCGGACACTACTTTGAGCTCAACAGTATCTATGTGACAGCCAGAGAACGATTAGCCAAAGCTGGGGATGACTAGACAGCTGTTGCATTCCTTGATACCTTGGAGATTCAGAGCTTCCCGATAACAATCTGCCACTCAGTGGAATCAATTAGCTGAGGATGCCGGAATCACAGGCAGCTTTTCTTTTTTTTTACCACTGCTATTAATTCAAGCACTGATCAAAGATAAACAGCTCTCACCGCTTTCTCTACAGGAGCAACTGGAGATGAGCACATTCATTGATTGATAGCGCCATCGTGGGGTATTGCATTGATTGATTGATAGCGCCATTTTGGAGTGTTGCATTGATTGATAGTGTATTATGGAGTATTGCATTGATTGATAGTGTATTATGGAGTATTGCATTGATTGATAGCGCCATTTTGGAGTTTTGCATTGATTGATAACGTCATCATGGAGCATTGCATTGATTGATAGCGCCATCATGGATGGAGTATTGCATTGATTGATAGGGCCATCATGGAACTTCAGCCCCGTTCAAACAAGAGGAATGGTGGATAACACACAACACAGTACATCACCACTACCTGGTACCCTGCACTGTTCACAGAGGATGCTCTGACTGCTATTGGATTTCTGTCATCACAGAGCACTTCTGCTGAATGTTCATACCGTGAAAGAACAGTAAAAACCCTACACCGATCTGCAGATAAAAAGTGAAATAGTTTTTAAAAAAATAAAATAAAGTTTTAAAAGCCCGACTACATTTCATCTGTCGAGGCATCAAAGCACCTGAGGTACACCAGAGCTGAAATATCGACATTGTCTGTTGTGTTCATGCGTGAAAAGAAATGTAATTGAAAAATGAATGGCGACAGCATCGTTTTTGTCTGGGGGATAGAAGGAATGAAGAATCATGCAAACATAGACATGTTCGTGGAGGATGAATTGCTGCGTTCAAGGTGAAAAAGCAGCTAGGTGTGCAAAGATAGGATGGAATGTAGTGTCTGACTGATAGTTTTTTTGACAAGTAGGTGAGAGAAATATGTGAATTTTTTTTACCTGTTGCTGCTGTACAGATCAGCATCTTCACACCCCGTTCTCAGTTTGCTTTAACAGTCATTATTTAGTCTTATTGGGGTTTTTGTTGCTGCTGTGTATTGTTGCTGATCTGTCATTCCCTATTCTTGCTTCTTTTGTTGTGCACGCACTTTACTATAGTATAATGTATCAAGTAGGATTAGATAGTGCCAGTGTTAAAAACTTTACTGTATAACACCATGCAACGAACTCTGCTATGTTTCTGATGTTTGCTGGAACAATGAACAAAACAGAACTTTTTAAAAATCATTTAAACAGTTGTTAACTTGGATCCGTGTTCTTTATAATCAAAACATTATTCAATACAAAGATCATTCCAAAAGTTGGTTTCCTTTAATATATAACTAGACTCAAACTGATTTGATTTGCTTTGATTGATCAATCAAATCAGAGACGGCAAAATAGTAATGTCAGATTTGCAAATAATATGTATTTACACTACGCTGCTAGTTCTACACTTTCGACCAATGTTGGGTTGGGTTTTCTTTTCGCGGAATGGGTTGGTTTAGTGATTCTTTCCTTAATAATTGCAGTGTCAATATGAACATTAACTTTAATGACAGATGGGCACTGCTTTAGAAACAAATTGCGACCTATTGTGTTGTGACAGCATTTTTCGTGCATTCATTGACAGAAATTGAAGATGATAATCATTCCCCGCAGAAGTTATTGCTGAATGTATTTGAATATGTTGCAGTGATACAAAAGGTATAAAATTAAAAAAAGCCTACTTCCCAAAAGCAAAAAAATTCCTTCATTGGTGAAAAAGGGATGTTTAGTGTTGCTGACATTTCGAAATTATTTTAGCATATTTTACACACACACACACACACACACACACACACACACACACACACACACACACACACACACACACACACACACACACACACACACACACACACTTAAAATTACGAACATAAAACACAGCGCTTTTCCCGAGAGTATTAACACTTAGAATTGTTACTGCTAACAAAAAAAAACCCTGATCTTTTAATTTTGGAGAAAAAAAAAGTTACATAGAAATTGAGCACGGTAAGATATAAGCAAGCAAAGACATGAATACACTAGAAAAAGTAACTATCTGTTTTCGAATTGACCATTAAAGACTGTGTACTATTGATTTTAAGTGTGAAGAAGAATGCTTATTTCCGAAATAGCAGGACATTGTGTGCCGACGGGAACAGATGACAAAATTTGCAAAAGTGCATACACAAGGAGACTAGATGTATAAAAGCACACGAGGGCTTATTCCATTATCCTCGATATAAAAGGAAAAATAGCAATGGAAGGAGGGGGTGTAGACTGGAAGGCTAAACACTGTAGTGTGTAGTCACCATGTTGTATTATTTGATACTCGTAACATCCATTAGTGTCAGGTACCCTCGCTCCTAGGTTAGTTGAGATAATAAGCCATGGATACTGAAAGCTCACAACATTACAACTTCACCTTCACCTTCACCTGTCCCGTAGTCCCATGGACCGAAGGGGCACAACTGGAGATTCTGCAACCAGCCTCCTCCACTTCCCGCGGTCTTCCACCCTCCGTAGCAGGTCGTTCCACCCAAGGCCTGTCCACTCTCTTACAACTTAACTTACCTCATATAAAATCCCCAGACTACACAGTTTGTCTTTAGAAACAAGTGGAGCCAAGCAGTTCAAACAACTTGCATCTGCAGTTTCAGTCCTGTGAAACAGAAAGGGACAGAAAATGTTATTGATAGCACATGACGTGAAATCATGCTCTCAGAAAACAGCAACAGTGTGATGAAGACTGCTGTGACTGATATTAAATTCCTGACCTTCAGAATGATGATGGCTCAGCTGAAAGCCTATAATATTGCGAAAGACCACTTCAACTATTCCAGATTTTGAAATGAAATACAACATTTTTTTTTCTCTCTCTCTCTTTTTTTGTTGTTGTTGTTATTAAAAACAAAATCTATGTCATTCCATTGAGGAAAGGGCCAAAAGTGCCCCAGGCTTGTTTGCACTGAAATATCAACAGGGTCCACAGCATTCATGCATGAAGAGAGTGGAGAGTGCTGCGCTGGAGAAACGAGAGATGATGCCAACAGCATCGTTCTCTGCTGGGAGGAAGGGACAAAAAGAAGTGATGGAGGGTCTATGAAGCAACCCAACAAATAAACATGAATTGATGGCTGGGTGTGGGGTGGTGATGTGTGTGTGGGGGGGGGGGAGTGGGCTGGGGGGGGCGGTTTTAATAGCAACATGCATGGATAGACAGACAGACAGACAAACTATGAAGCAATCCAACAAATAAACATGAATTGATGGATGGGTGTGGGGTGGTGTAATGGTGGGGGGTTAGTGGGCTGGGGGGGGGGCGGTTTTAATAGCAACATGCATAGACAGACAGACAGACAGACTATGAAGCAATCCAACAAATAAACATGAATTGATGAATGGGTGTGGGGTGGGGGGTGGAGATTGTGGGCTGGGGTGGGTGGGGGGGCTGGGTTTAATAGAGATGTGTATGGATAGACAGACACGCAGACAGACAGACAGACAGACAGACAGACAGACAGACAGACAGACAGACAGACAGACAGACATGCTGAGGTAGAACAATGTTCTGGACAGTGGGGATGTTTGGTGCGGATAGAGAGATGGACATACAGATCCTAACAAGAGAAGTGGCAGTGAGAGGGGGGGGGGGCAGGGGGGCAGTGGGGGGGCAGGGGGGGTAGGGGAGGCGGAGGGGGGTGGGTTTGGAAGTGCTCAAATTGTAAGCTGTTACATTTGGTGATAATTCTGTGTCACTAGCCTCCGTGGTTGTAAGATGACAATAGCAGCATCGACATAAGTAGTAGTAGTAGTAGTAGTAGTAGTAGTAGTAGTAGTGTAGTAGTAGTAGTAGTAGTAGTAGTAGTAGTAGTAGTAGTAGTAGTAGTAGTAGTAGTATCATTTTTTATTACCACATTATTATTATCATTATACTTATAATAATCATTATTATCATCGCTAGCATTATCATCATTGCTCTTGTTACTGCTGTTGTTGTGTTTTTTTTCTTCTTCTAGGATTGATAACAGCTATTGTTTTTATTTCCTTTTGGTTTCGTTATGGATATTACTGCCGTTGCTTTCTTGTTGAATTGCTAACACTTCTGTAATACACTCACTGACTTAACATATGCCAGTTGTCCGTGTTGACACGTTCGTTCTTCATGTAGCGCTGCTCTTGCGGCGGGAGACGGGATAGCCTAGTGGTCAGAACATTGCGCTCGCAATTTGACGACCCGGGTTCGATTCCCGTTCGAGGAGATTTTTTCTCCTGGAGTTAACATCAGTGTGACTCCACTCTCCCCAAAAGTCTTTCGGATGAGACTGTGAACCGAGGCCCCGTGTGCGACAGCACGCAGAACATCTTTTGCGCACACGTTAAAACCTGTTCCGTTTTCGTAAGAGTAGGCCATTGTGTGCCGGTGAGAACAGATGACAACATTTACAAAACTGTATGCGCACAGGGGACTGGATGAAAAAAAGCACATGAATGCTTATTCTATTATCTCGATATAAAAGAATTTAACTAACTAACTACACCGTCTCCCCGGCCATTACCCTCTTGAAATAAAATTTATTCAATTCAATTCTCTCAATTCAATTCCCCGGGAGAGTAGCCCGAATTTTACGCAGAGGAATCTGCCATGATTTAAAGAGGTATACAATACAATACAACACAACCAACACATACAACACAAACAAACAATAAAAAATAACAATACACAATACAATACAATACAACACAAACACAACACAATACAATACAATACAATACATACAAAACACAATACAACACAACACAACACAACACAACACAACACAACACAACACAATACAATACAACACAATAATTATGATATGGGAACTGATCATCGACGTTACAAAAATTTTGACAATGAGTGTTTTATATTTGGCGGCGCTACAAGAACAAAGGCTGGAAGACAGTAAGTATCACGCCGATATCTTGTCAGCATTTTAGATGGTGCAGGCTGTTGGTGATGAATAAGCTATTCAATTCTGTATTGTTTCTAGTGGTTAGGGCGTTGGACTCTAATCTAAAGGTTGCGGGTTCGATCCCAGCTTTCGGCTATGGCGTTGTGCCCTTGGAAAAGGCACTTTACGGCTATTTTCTCACCCCACCCAGGTGTAAAAGGGGTACCAACCTTGTGTTGGGGGTTAACCCTGCGATAGACTGGCGTCCTATCCAGGGGGGGAGTCTATGACTCTCAGTCGCTTAACGCCACAGAAACCGGGATAAGCACCGGCCTGATGAGCCTTAGGCTCGGGACAGACTTTAACTTTATTGTTTGTAACACGCCCACAACTTTGATTCAGTCTTACAGAAGTAACATAATGAATCAGACTTGTTCTGATTCGCGAGAAAAAATCAAATTTACCAAACAAAGTGTCGTAGATTGAAAGGTTATGATTGTTTGATGATGATGATGATTTAAGAGATAACACCTTTGACTAGGCACTCGTTAGTGTGCAGTAATTGTTTGTTTTTAACCATTTGGAAGTAAGTATTTAGTTGAATTGAAAGTGGAATTGAATAAAACTGAATCCTAAAATGTTCAGATTTTAATGCTGTCAACCTGAGAAGATGAAACAGTGTAATGAAAATGATAAGGGGAAGGTAGAACAAATGTGAGAAATTACACTAAGTGACATCGACACTAACATGCAAGCAAAAAAAGGAAAATGAGAGATGAGAATTTCACTTCGAAAAAAAAAACTGTTTCAATATATACGACGTTCGCACTGTGACTGTTCTTACTGCTTTTGAAATGCTGTCATTCACCATAAAGATTTTTGAAAGCCCATATTGACAAAAAAACAACACAAAAAAAAACATTGTGAATGACTTCAAGGGAAAAAAGTTAAACTTGGGAATAAATGGCATTTTATCATAACTCCTTTTTTCGAAATGTCAGAGACTTTTTTGAGCCTACATATCAATATGCAGTGTGACGTTTATTTATGTAGAAAGATGTAATACGTCAAAAAACAATCCTGAAACGACAGTAGCATCGCTTGTGATAATAGATAGATATATATAATATATTATATATATATATATATATATATATATATATATATATATATATATATATATATATATATATATATATATTATACATATATAAAGAAAACCGACTGAAAAAAAAAATCGATGCATGTTTAACAGTTGACTGCGTGGGTAAACAGACACGTGGGAGCAAGACGATAACTATATAACATCAGACAAGAAGAAGGGTGTTTCCAATGATTGTGCTGACTAATCTCTTAGCATCGTTGTTCAGCCCTGCAGACAGGCACACACAGTGAGGAGGACTCTTACTTTTGATTTTCACCCGATCCTGCCCTGATATATCTAGTTGCTAAAAATGTGTGTGGCCTAATGGGTTTTGTTGTTGTTGTTGTTGTTTGTTGTTGTTGTTGTTGTTTGTTTTTTGCTGCCTCGTCTTTTGTGACGTTCCTGTCCTGCAGATTTATTTTTGCCGTCCATTTTAATCTCTCCCGCGCCAGCCACACCCAGATTTGTTTAGTCGCATCCCCAGGATCAGAAGTCCACAGGGAACAGTAGAAATTATACAGTGAGTGTTTCACTAATATCCACGTCTAATATGTATGTTCAGCATTCTTCAAAGTCACCCTTATAATTATAAAGTAGTAGGCACCCATCAGTCTCGGAAGACTATGGAGTTGCGCTCTGGTCTTTTAGAGCGCAAAGCCTGGGTAAGTAAGTATGGAGGGCAAGCTGTTACCCATGCAGCAGAACCCCCCCCCCCTCCCCACGCCACTGGAATAATCCATTGGAAAGGCAATGACCGATACGAATGGTTCCAGTACCGTCGCAGGAGCCGCCAGAACGTTGCCATATACAGCCCGGAACCGCCCTGGGGACTCCATCCCCGATTTTTTTTTCTCAGGAATGGTGTCTAAACAAGACACTTCATATTATATGCTATTTTAGTTAGACCATAATTACATCTCCGAAGTGGAATTGCGGTACCTTAATATTGGATGAAGATGTCACATGTGCAAAACCTCAGAGCTCTAGCAAGGGAGTTGGGAGATAGCCTAGTGGTTAGGGCCTTACACCCGCGATTTGACGGTTCAGGATCGAGCCCGGGTTCAAGCCATAACGAAACACCGTTTGGAGTTAACATTAGTACTGACTCCACTCACCGGAAAGTCCGTTAGATGAGACTATAAACCGTGGCTCCGTGTGCGAAACACGTAGACCATTTTGCACACACATTAAAACTCGTTCTGCCTTTTGGATGAGTAGGCCCTTCGTGTGGTGAAAACGCAGAACAAAAATAAAACGCATGCACAGTGGAGTCGTGTTTAGACATCACCTCTCAAGTGGGAACGCAGCTACCTTAACGGTGGACAAAAACGGTCGCATACGCAAATTTCATACCGTAGGAAAACCTTAGAGCTCACGCAGATGAACGAGAGGGGAAAGAAACACCAATATCCAGTGAAATTCTGGACCCGACTCGACTTTTCTAGTAAGCTGTGCAGGAGTGAAGTATATGGGGTACTGCAAAAGAAGCTGGAACCATTCCTATACCTTTTCAATGGACCATTCCAGTCTAGGTGGAGAGGGCCGAGAGGGGTCTGCTGCATGGCTAACGTTAGGCTTGCCCTCCATACTTACCCTCCATACATACCCTCCATACTTACCCTCCATACTTACCCTCCATACTTAAACTCCATACTTACCCTCCATACTTACCCTCCATACATACCCTCCATACTTACCCTCCATACTTACCCTCCATACTTACCCTCCATACTTAAACTCCATACTTACCCTCCATACTTACCCGGTACCCAGGCTTTACGCTCTAGAGCCTAGAGCGCCACTCCATAGTCTTCCGAGACTAACGGATGCCTGCCTACCTTTTAAAGAAGTGTTCAGACTGTGTGGGCAATTTAAGCCTGCTTTAACCCATCCTGCTTAGGAACGCAGTGTACGCATGTTAATAACATATTGTGAAACAGAATTTGTGTTGTTTTTCTTTAATGGATGGTCGTTAAGTTACAGAAAAAGTGGGGCTGTCTCTTTTTCTTGCTGTCTTTCTTTTTTCTTCTTCTTCTTCTTCTTCCTCTCTTATTGTATTTTCTTTTGGGGGATTTGGTTTTTAATTCGCTGGGGTGGGGGGTTCTGGGGGTGGAGGGAGGTTGGGGAGAGAGAGGAGGCGGTGGTAACAGTTGGATTTTTATCAAAAGAAGGAGGGAAGGAAGCCAAGATTCAAGATTTCAATATTCAAGAAACAAATCTGGCTGACGTCATGAACACTTTCGATGTAATGTTACAGCAAACACATTTACAAACCTGAGCTATATATTGAACATAATTCCTGAATATGACTTGACCCCAATCTTACCCTGCAAAAAAAAAGTGTATCCAAATCCAGCTGCAATGTTGCGTTTCTCATCAATAAGGTTTTTAAAGAGAGAGAGAGAGAGAGAAGAGAGAAGAGAGAGAGAGAGAGAGAGAGAGAGAGAGAGAGAGAGAGAGAGAGAGAGAGAGAGAGAGAGAGAGAGAGAGAGAGAGAGAGACGGTACTTTATGCCTTCTAATGCTCTGGCCGGGTGTTTCAGAATCCCTTTAAAACAGACATGTTTATAGAATCTTCGCGACAAGATTCTGATTTAGAGTGTTAATACACTGAAAGTTGTTTCAATAACAGTTTGAACATTTTCGTGGGTGTTTGTGTGTGATGAGCAACACAGTTTTAGCTTTCAACCGTCATTTACTTTCGTCTTCTGCAAATACTTACTGTGGCCGAAGGGATGACAGGACAATAAGTCTATTTTGTCAGATTCAATATTGTGACAAGCATTTTTAAATCGTTACGTGTAACATTGCGTTTGTTGAACAGATCAGTCTATATCAGGGACAGGAGAAAGGGGGAGAAACAAAACACACACACACGCACGCACAACACATACACAACACACGCACACACACACACGCTCACACACACATGTGCGCACGCATGCACGCACGCACACAAACATACACATACATACACACACGCACACACACACGCACACACACACACGCACACGCACACGCACATACACACATACACACACATACACACAATAGCGGGTGCACACATGGACACACGCGCAGTAAGAGAGAGGGGGCAAGGCGAGAGACAGAGACAGACAGACAGACAGACAGACAGACAGACAGACAGACAGACAGACAAACAGAAGGACAGACAGAAAGTATATTGTCAATAAATGTGGGTCCTTTTCTTTAGCACATTTGACCATTGTGTCTTTATCGTGTGTGAATAGACTAGTCATTATTATCGTTATTGTTATTGATATTATAATTAGTGGTCGTGTTAGTAGAAGTAGTAGTAGTAGCAGCAGCAGCAGCAGCAGCAGTAGTAGTAGTAGTAGTAGTAGTAGCAGCAGCAGCAGCAGCAGCAGCAGCAGCAGCAGTAGTTAGTAGTAGTAGTAGTAGTAGTAGTAGTAGTATAGTAGTATAGTAGTAGTAGTAGTAGTAGTAGTAGTAGTAGTAGTAGTAGTAGTAGTAGTAGTAGTAGTAGTAGTAGAAGTAGTAGTAGTAGTAGTAGTATAGTAGTAGTAGTAGTAGTAGTAGTAGTAGTAGTAGTAGTAGTAGTAGTAGTAGTAGCAGCAGCAGCAGCAGTAGTAGCAGCAGCAGCAGCAGCAGCAGCAGCAGCAGTAGTAGTAGTAGTAGTAGTGGTAGTAGTAGTAGTAGTAGTAGTAGTAGTAGTAGTAGTAGTAGTAGTAGTGTAGTAGTAGTAGTAGTAGTAGTAGTAGTAGTAGTATAGATCCGTATGAAGCTTTTTTTTTCTTTGCTTTTCTCTGAAAGCAGTGTGAAATGGAAATACCCACTGGTAATGATTAATTAATATGCTTCTTTATATTGATCTTTAAATTCTTGACAGATTATGTTTAAAAAAAAAAGCACAACACTTACAGTAAATTCACTAAATCAACAGCACCTAAGTCAGGCCACAGTGAGCCACAAGCTGTGCTTTCTAATCTAAACCACCCAACATTTTTCTTTTCTATCATGATTTTTTTTTGTCAAGAAACCTGCGCTGCAATTTCATTCTCTTTTTGTTGTTGTTGTTGTTGTTGTCTTCCTCGAAGTATGATGAAGAAGGTAGGGTCGGTGTTCAGTACTTAGCAACTGCAACAAAAAAATCGATAGTGGTCTGTTATGAATCCCACCACCACCACACCCACACCCACCTTCCCCAGCCCCTCCCTCCCTCCCCCCACC
>CM060328.1:44253623-44258623 GCA_030674155.1 Stramonita haemastoma | reverse complement strand
GATGGATGGGCGAGTGGGTGTATGGATAGATGGATGGACGGACGGACGGATAAATGGAAGGATTGATTGATAGATGAGTGGATAGTCGATGGGACTTTTGCATTAACAAATTGTTAAACAGAACGATTTGATGTTCGTTGTTGAAAACACCGATATCACCAAACCTCTCTATCTCTCACTCTCCTATTTTCCAATATGTTTTCAGGTCTCACAGCTTCCATCATCAACGACCTTTTCTCCCCCCCCCCACTTTCCAAGCATCATCACCACCCCCACCCCCACCCCACCCTACCACCACCACCACCAACCACCACAACCACCACCACAACAACCACCACCATCAACCAACCTATACCTCCCTCCTATCCTCACCTCACCCTGTTTTTTTCCCTTTGACGTCTGACGGATCTGCAAACAAGTCTGACTCGTCTGACACTACCACTGCTGCTGGCGGTGGCCCAAAAGGTCCCATCCACCCATCCACCGCCGTGACGTCAGCCACCCCTCCACCGCCGTAACGTCACTTCCTCTGTCCTGTTTGTCGTCATGTCCGGCGGTATCGTCTCGGAGACCATGGTGATCCTCTGTGTGACACCACTTCAGCCCCTGGGCAGCTAATGGAACGAGGACACCCCTGCTCTGATCTGATCTGATCTGAAACTCTTGTTATAGGCTTTGGTCAACATCGTCCTGTCCTAAACGTAACCACGGTCATCGGAGAGAGGTAGAGGAAGAAGAAGGAGAAGGAGGAGGTGGGGTGGGGGGGTGGTGTTGGGGGGTAGGGAGGAGGAAGGAGGTGGGGGAGGGAGGAGGAAGGAGGGAGAGGAAGGGGTGTGTGTGGGGGAGGGGGTGTTCGGGTGTTTGTGTGTTGTGTTGTGTGTTGTGTTGTGTTGTGGTGTGTTGTGGTGTGTTGTGTTGTGTGTGTGGTGTGGTGTGGTGTGTGTGTGTTGTGTTGTGGTGTGGTGTGATGTGGTGTGGTGTGGTGTGGTGTGGTGTGGTGTGGTGTGTGTGTGTGTGTGTGTGTGTGTTGTGGTGTGGTGTGGGTGTGGTGTGTTGTGGTGTGTGTGTGTGTATATGTGTGTGTTGTGTTGTGTTGTGTGT
Source organism: Stramonita haemastoma (assembly GCA_030674155.1). Lineage (NCBI taxonomy): Eukaryota > Metazoa > Mollusca > Gastropoda > Neogastropoda > Muricidae > Stramonita > Stramonita haemastoma. The sequence goes on along the minus strand of CM060328.1, from coordinate 44,257,522 downwards.
GTGTGTTGTGTTGTGTTGTGTTGTGTGTGTGTTTGTTGTGTTGTGTTGTGTATGTATGTATGTGTGTGTGTGTGTGTGTGTGTGTGTGTGTGTGTGTGTGTGTGTGTGTGTGTGTGTGTGTGTGTGTGTGTGTGTGTGTGTGAATCAAGCCAAAACGGTCAGAAATCCTAACGGAGAGAATTGAGGTTTGAGAATGTGATTTGCGTTGATGAAGTTTACGTGTTTTTTTTAAAATAGAAAATAAAAATGAGGTGGCTAGAGGTGTAACGGAGTAGAAAAAAAACCTGTATCACTGGAAAAAAGTTTTAGCAATATTTTTTTTTGTTACTGAATGAAATATCCAGTTCTACAAGAGACTGAGTAATCACTATGTTTCTGTTGTAGCCATTCCTACAAAGGCCACTGTCTACCATTATGATAAATTGATTTTGATCTGTGAGTAAAAGGAGGCCAATAAATCCTTTAGAATTAAGAGTCAACAGAAGAGGCAATCTTTTCAAAGTAACGGATACAAACTCATTTATGAGAGAATTCTTGTTTCTCAATATAAATCTTATATTTAGAGAACATAAACAATATTGATATTTCGTAACCTGGGCTATGAAAGCGATGTTCTGGCAACTAGTGTTGAAATGTTATGGTTAACAAAAGATTTAAGACGAAAGGATTGTTTATGAAAAGAATGAAACAGTTTTTGTGGTTTGATTTATTTGATTTATGACTTTGATTTATTCTTTTTTTTTCGAGGATAATGGAATAAGCATTCTTGTGCTTTGTTACGTCCAGTCCCCGTGTGTATGCAGTTTTGTAAATGTCATCTGTTCCCACCGGCACACAATGGCCTACTCTTACGAAAAGCGGAACAGGATTTAACGTGTGCGCAAGATGTTCTGCGTGCGTTCGCACACGGGGCCTCGGTTTAAAGTCTCATCCGAAGGACTTTTGGGGAGAGTGGAGTCAGCATTGGTGGTTAATATTGCTAGCATATTCAAAGGCTAAGGAAACTCGGTATTTAATGACCTTCACGTAAAAGGATTTCATAGTTTAGACTCACATGGTGTTCGTCATTTCTAAAGCAGTGCACCACACGGTGAGAGCAGAAATGTTTGTCATCTTAAAAACACTCAGCAGTCAATATTGAACAAGGAATATTCGTCATTTCAAAAGCAATATTCCATAGAAGAGAAAGGAAAAATGTTAGCCACCTTTAAAGCAAGCAGCGTGTGTAAAAGTTAGCCATTTTTAAAAAAAATCGACATTGATTCATGTTTTTTACCATCTTTAAAACAATCAGCTCTGAGCAAAGGAAAAAAAAACGTATCGTGATTAATTTGTGAAACAGTATATATCAAGAAAAAGGCAGGCTTGCAAAACAGGCAGGCTGTCTTTTGCAGTGTGTGCATACACAGGGTATAATAAACCTGAAACCGTTTCTCTTCTGAGCGGTGTTTTGTGTCAGCAGATTGGCGGGAACGCGGATCACGCCACTTCGATTTGTGGTAGAGGGAATCACAGACATGTCTAGAGTTGACATTTACAGCCCATGTTGGCACTGCTACTGTGTTCCGTAACTGCTCGCTGCCTGTGGTGCCAGAGGGCCCATGGGAACCGGGCTTATGTCAGCCCTCTCTCTCTCTCTCTCTTTCTCTTTCTCTCTCTCTCTCTCTCTTCACTTTCTGATGGTGTGATGGTTGTGGCTGCAGTGACAGCTAGCCACCAGCTCTCTTTGGAGTTTACAGATGGAGTTAGTCTGTTTGTGTGACTGCTGAATATCTGTGTGTTGTGTAACAAAATAATTGCCGATTTTTGCCTGACAAGAGATTTTCTGTGACACAGTTGAAACCATACGTGCGGCATTTTTTTCTTCTACGGGCTGCTTAGTATAACTTTCTGGATGTAGATATACCTTGAATGTGACACGATCCTGTTCAGTGCTATCAGATTTTGTTCACGTGTAAATTTACAAGATAGTCAGTAGGATGTTGATGAAAACTGAACATAAATGATCAACAGATTTGTGTGTCTACTGACTACAGTAGAAACTAATACATGACGTGTGATTTCGTGGCAGATTTACAGTTTTTGATAGACAGCAGCGGTCCAGGCTCTTAGAATAACTGGTCTGAGAAAGTCAACGAACTCAAGAGGTTATAATTGTCTGAAACACCGAAACAGTTCATCCTGCGCTGACCGAGTTCTGAACGACCGAGGTCATTTTCTGGTGCTTCTGTGACTACTCTTTCATACATTCCCACATTCTTCAACTCGACAAGGAGACCTTTTTTTTTATCTTTACAAGGATATCTTCGCTTCAACATGGCTGTAATGACTTCTATCATCGACTGCAAAAAATGAGTGAATGAATCTTGTTGGAAAACTTAATACAAAAAACGACATACGGGAATGAACCTTGTTGAAAAAGAATTAATACAAAAAACGACATGAGTGAATCAACCGTGTGGGAAAACTTAATACAAAACGCATAAATAACTTAACCTTTCGGAAAAAACTTAGTAAAAAAAAAAAAACCATGAGTGTATGAACCTTATGGAACATTACAAAAAAACAACATAAATTAATGAACCTTGTGGAAAAACTTAATATGATAACAACATGAGTGAATGAAACTTGTGAGGAACAAAAAATTAATATAAGAAACATCATAAATCAATACATCTTGTTTGAAAGAAATACAAAGAAACAACATGAGTGAGTAAACCTTGTGAGAAGACTTAATACATAAAAATATGACTGAATGAACCTTGTGGGGAAAAAATAATAATAAAAATATCAGTGAATGAACCTTATGGGAAAACTCAATACAAAAAAAAAATTACTTAAGCTTTTGGGAAAAAAATTAATAAAAAAACATGGGTGAATGAAACTTTTGGGAAAAATATAAATGAATGAACCTTGTGGAAAAACTTAATACAAAAAACAACATGGCAGAATGAACCTTGTGTGGGGGGAAAAAACTTAATAAAGAAAAGACACGAGTGAATAAGACTTGTGGACGAAAACACTTAATGAAAAAAAAACCTTGAGTGAATGAAACTTGTGGGAAAACTTAATAAAAAAAAAATAAATTTAAAAACCAAAACCAAAACAATCCGCTGAAATCAAACATTACTACTACCATGGAAAACCTCGACCTCTACATTTTGTGAATAGGATCTATAGCAATGAATTCTTGACACTTCCCTACCTATTGTGCTGTAACTTGTGAAGATGATACCTACATTAGCATAGAGGAATCTTCTAGAGTACTCTCAAGGCAGTGACACTGGACAGCTGACTTGGCAATAATCCACAAGGACACACACACATACACACACACAACAACACGTTGTGCACGAAGGGGACATGCATCGCGGAATTTGGAGCAGCGCGGAGGGAGGAGAAAAGAATAGCTGACGCAGACTAGCCATGATACAATGGGCTCCTTACCCTCGCTCTTCTTTTGGGTGTACTGCCTCCCCCTGACCAGTCTCCTCTGGCAAGGTGAGAGTTAGATCTTGTTGTTGTTGTTGTTGTTGTTGTTGTCATTGTTGTTTTTGTTGGTGGTGGTGTTTTTAGGGGTGTGGATGTTGTGTGGACAGATAGTGGGCGTTATGGTGGTTAGGGTTTGTGAATGGTGGTGGTCGTGGGTGGTGGTGGTGGTTGTGGTGGTAGTGGTGGTGATGATGATGGGGGTGGTGGTGGTGGTGGTGACGATGTTGGTGGTGGTGATGGTAGTGTTTGTGTGTTTTCTCTCTGTCTCTGTCTCTCTGTCTGTCTCTCTGTCTGTCTCTATCTCTCTCTGTTTCTGTCTCGGTCTCTGTCTCTGTCTCTCTCTCTCAGTGAATGCATGTGTTTATGTATGTATGTGTGTCTGTCTGTCAATGAGCATGTGTGTCTGT
>CM060328.1:44233623-44246123 GCA_030674155.1 Stramonita haemastoma | reverse complement strand
CTTACAGGGTGGAAAAAAGGCGAATTAGATGAGAGGGAGAACAGTAAGAACAGCAACAACAACAAAAAAAGATGACATTTTCCCTTTCTGGTTTATCAGAAGCCTAAATCAAAGAAGCTGCCTTCTTCCAGCTGGGGTTTTTTGGGGGGTTTGTTTTTTATATATATTTTCTTTCGGTTTTTAACTTTTAGAATATTGCTATCTAGGTGTGGTAGGGACAGAAATTTTGACAAGAATTGTAGCAAGTAAGTACACTGTAAACCTTAACCAAAAATTACAGAATTAGTGGATTCAGAAATGATCAAACATAAGCAAAGAATCGAATGTCATATTAAAACATGTAATGGGAAAAAATATAGCAATGGTTGATATTGATAGTAACAATGCTGTGTAATAATACCCAGCTAGAGAGAGAGAGGGGGGGGGGTGTCATGGAATAAGCACTCATGTGTTATTTTTACATCAAGTCCCCGTGTGTACAGTTTGTAAATTTTGTCATCCGATCCCACCGACACGCAGTGGCCTACCCATCCGAAAAGCGGAACAAGTTTAAACGCGTGTGCAAGTTGTTTTTGCATGCGTTCACACGCGTACACAGGACCTCGGTTTATAGTCTCATCAGAGAGAGAGATTGATTGATTGATTTATTTATTCTTTTATATCGAGGATAATGGAATAAGCACTCTTGTACTTTTTTACATCCAGTCCCCGTGTGTATGCAGTTTTGTAAATATTGTCATCTGTTCCCACCGGCACACGATGGCCTACTCTTACGAAAAGCGGAACAGGATTTAACGTGTGCGCAAGATGTTCTGCGTACGTTCGCACACGGGGCCTCGGTTTAAAGTCTTATCCGAAAGAGAGAGAGAGAGAGAGAGAGAGAGAGAGAGAAGAGAGAGAGAGAGAGAGAGAGAGAGAGAGAGAGAGAGAGAGAGAGAGAGAGAGAGAGAGAGAGAGAGAGACAGACAGACAGACAGACAGACAGACAGACAGACAGACAGACAGACAGACAGACACAGACAGAGACAGACAGACACAGAGAGAGAGAGAGAGAGAGAGAGAGAGAGAGAGAGAGGAGAGAGAGAGAGAGAGAGAGAGAGAGAGAGAGAGAGAGAGACAAGGCAAGGCAAGGCAAGGCAAGGCAAGGCAAAATTCTTTTATTCGAGGATAATAGATAAGCATACATGTACTTTTTTACATCCAGTCCCCGCCCCTTTCAGGGATAACATCAAGATAAAAAGACAGCCTCAACTAAAGCAAGAACAATTATAATGATCCAATTACCAAGAGCAAATCATACCAAGTATCAAACAACAGGTAAGAAATAAGACAGAGATACAATATTAAGGTAATGTTATTAAAAAAAAAAAAAAAAAAAGGTACTCATTCAGAAACGAAAATAAGAAGTAAGAATCAGTGATGATTTCGATTTGGATAATAAACAAGCAAACAAACAAATAAAGAAACAAAACAAAAAATAAATAAATAATTAAATATCTTAAAAAAATTAGATAAAATAAAATTTAAAATAATAATAATAATAATAAAAATAAGTAAGTAAATAAATAAAAATAAAAATAAAAAACAAAACCAAAAAAAAAAAAAAGCCAACCAACCAAACAAACAAAAGAGGCGCAATGATTCTAGATCAAATCTAAGAGAGAGAGAGATCATTCGAGAGAGAGAGAGAGAGAGAGAGAGAGAGAGATCATTCGAGAGAGAGAGAGAGAGAGAGAGAGAGAGAGAGAGAGAGAGAGAGAGAGAGAGAGAGAGAGAACTCGAACTCGAACTCGAACTCGAAAAATTTATTCACAGAAAGGCCATTGGCCCATACATGAAGGGGGTTGCCAAACTGCTTAGTATTTTGGTGGAATAAAAGACAACAGCAATGACAACAGCAGAATTGTATTGCAACAAAATCAGTAGCAAAAATATGACTTAAGATAATAAAGTATCTCTTATTCTAAAGGCTTTACACAAATAAAGAGTGAGGCTACGCACAACCTCAGGCTGACTTGATGCCATGAGTAAACAGAGTCTAAATGAATTAGGCTGCTTTCTATATTTCACAGGGATGTAACTCTGCCTAACATCCTCTAGCACTGGGCAGCATAACACAAAATGCACCTCATTTTCAGGTGCTTGCTTACATAACGGGCATAGTAACCTGAGGTCATCAACATCATATCCTCTGTATCTGAATTTATGAACATTTATATCTGATACACCAAGTCTAAACTTTGACATAATTCTTTTCAAATGTATGTCCATATCAAGCTTTAAATAAGGTTTGATATCATGTGCACTTATAAATTGTCTATACATTTGATACCTATCACTGGTTTGTATATGATCATTCCATTGCTGCCATCGGCAGTCAATCAGTCTTTGTCTGAAAGTGTTTATAAATTCTCTACAACTTCCAACACCTTGATTGAGCCAAACAAATCCAAAACCAAGTTCACATAAACAGGTGCGTATTTGTGTAGCCCAGTTGTTTTTCCCTTTCACATCTAGATCATAAAGCATCTTGTAAGATTTAAAAGGTAGCCTGTTCTCATCCATATGTAGAATCTTAATCCAGTATCTAATACATCTTACCGCAGCATTAACAGAGAGAGGATATCTATTAGTTTCACCATACACAAGGTCATTGGGCGTTCGTCTATCTAAGCCTAAGAACTGCTTTAATGCAAAGAGGTGCACTGATTCACAATGCGTTACAGCAGCATCCAAACCCCAAATTTCTGCACCATATAGCACAGTGGGTTGTATTTGGGCATCAAATATTTTAATGAACAGGTCAAAAGAGTTATTATTCAATATTCGCAATTTCCTCAAAACCAATAACAAGCTTCGTTTACCTCGACTTGCCAGATCTTTACATGCAGTTGTGAAACTAAGTTTTGTAGAAAAACAGATTCCTAAATATTTATATACATTAATCACAGGCATGACTTTTCCATTGTACAACCATTTTTCATGAACAGCTAAATGACCACCTTTTCTGAATACAACGATATTGCTCTTATTCAGATTAACCTTAAGATCAAGTGCAGATGCAGCACTGCTCAAGCTATTTAACTGCTTTTGTAAGCCAACAACTGTTTCAGATAGCAGGATAACATCATCAGCAAGTAGAAGAATAAACAATTCTGTGACATCTTGGGAGAAAGTGGCACCATGTTTACCATTATTGATGACTTCTCTGGCTAACTCATTAATGAAAACAGAAAACAGTAAAGGGCTACATACATCGCCCTGTTTAACACCAGTGGTACAGTATATTATGTCAGTCAGTTTAGTACCACATCTTATTCTACTTTTGACATTCTGATACATGGCTCTCAGACAACGTAATAATTTACCCGTCACACCATTTTTCTGGAGAACAGGCCACAACAAGTTTCTATTAACAGAATCAAATGCCTTTTCAAAGTCAATAAATGCCACATAGAGTTTACGGTTATGACTAAACTGTTTCTGAACAAACGCAAGCAGAGTGAACATATGATCTATAGTAGAGTATCCTTTCTTAAAACCAGCTTGGTTTTCACCTGTAATATCATTTTTCATAACCCATTCCTGTAACCTGTTATTAATAATAGTACTATACAACTTACTACTTATGTCACTAAGAGAAATCCCCCTGTAGTTATTAGGGTTATCAACATCTCCCTTTTTGTGTAATGTTAGGATTATAGATTCAGTCCAATTATCTGGGAAAAGACCATCATCAAAGATTTTGTTGAATAATTTTAGAAGGAAAAGCACTACATCTTCACCTCCATTTTTTAGCAATTCTCCAATGATTTGATCAGGTCCAGCTGCTTTCTCATTCTTTAGCTTTCTTAGTGCCCTATATACTTCATCTAAAGATATTGGACGATCAAAATCTTCCTCTGTTTCATTAATGTCAGCATCATTATTCACTGAGATGTCTATTGAGTCTTTCTCCAAGAGGGTTTTGAAATGTTGAAACCAACTGTCAACAGATATATTATTCTTTGGTTGACTATTTCTAAATGATGCCTTCTTAACACTTTTCCAGAACTGGACTTGAGAAGAGATTGAAGACATCATGTCTGCAAGTAAAGTCATGTTATACTGTTTTCTTTTCCTTTCTAGCATGTATTTATATTCCCTTCTTAAGACACAGTACACATTTTTGTCTTCATTCTTTAATGTTTTCCGGTAAGTCTTCAAAAGTTTTCTGACCCTATATTTCATACTTTTACATTCATTATCAAACCATGTAGCATTTGATAGACCTTTTTTGACACGTATCTGTTTTATCATACATTCAGCACTGGACTTTATGCAATCATTGAACAAATCTAGAGCTTCATTAATGTTCTCATCAATCATCTGTAAGGCATTTAAAAAGTTTTCACACATATTCTCATTACAAAGATTATCCTTATAAGCTGAGAGTTTGTTTTCATCCCACACAAGCTTTTCCACAACAGATGGCTCCTCAGCTACTGCATAAGTTTTATATAATGGATTAATATGTAATTCAACAGGAAGGTGATCTGAATCTGAACGCTCAGCAACAAACAATTGACATGAGTCAAAAATTTGAGAGAACAAATCATCTGACACTAAAAAATAATCATTAACACTGCATCCACCATCAGAAATATATGTGTAGCGTCCTTGCTGGTCGCCATTACATACACCATTTAAAATTTGTAAACTAAGTGCAGTACACATATTCAATAATAATTTACCATAATTGTTGATAACAGAATCTTCAGAATAACGATTACTACAGAGAGACATGCTTTTACTTTGAAGATCTGGAATACAGTCATTTACTACATAATGACAAGAAAAATTTGATGTCCTGCTGTTCAAGTCTCCACACAATATTATATCTACTTCATCCAGTGTCACCACACAATTTACTAAACATTCTTCCAACATGGCAATTCCATTATCATTGTCAAACATGTTATAAAAAGGAGAACCTTCAGGTGGGATATACACACAAACAAGCAATACATTTCTTGAAGTACACAAAAGAGATTTGTCACAGAGAAAACAACAAATGTTTGGGCATGGAACATCTAAATATTTCACAAGAGCAGCTAACTCGTGCTTAATCAAACAAACTACTCCCCCTGATCGCCTCCCTTGATGGCTAACTTTAATTGCTGACTTACAGAAGGCCTTATAGCCACTAAACACATCTGACTGGATATTTTCCAGGAATGTTTCTGTCAGACAAATAAAATCGAAGCTACGCACATACGATAGGAAATCTCCATCAGAGAGTTTTGACAGCAACCCATTAACATTCCAGGACAAAAATGAAAAAGTTTTATTTGTTCTATTGGTATTACCACAATTCCATTGATCTACGACATTATATAGACTGACCCTTTCATCAATTTCATTTATATGACAAGACACGGAACTATTACTTTCAACAGTACTATGATCATCATCTTTATTTGAACACTGTCCAAATCTAGCTGACTCATCATTAGGCTTAGTTTGTGCTAGGCCTAGACCTAGACCTAACTGGTCTTTGTCTTCAACAGCGAAGCCACGCGCCGTGTCTTTCACATGCGCCGTGTCTTTCTCACTCCCTAGGCTTACGGCACAAAGCCGTGGGCCTATTACGTCAGTATCTATCTGAGGCGGTGTACGTTTACTTTTGTCCCTACCCTGTGTATTGCCTCTGTGGACAGATGTGTGTATGGGCCGGCCAACACGCTATTCATTTCTTCCTAGATCATTGACGGTCACCTTTTCACCATCAATGATCAGATGATCAAAGATCATTCTCACATTTTTTCCTTCTGCTCGGGCACTCTTCAAATATGGGGTCAGTTTGCGTCTAACTTCTCTAACAGCTTGGGAAAAATCTTCATCTACAAAAATCTTTGAACCTTTCAGCTGAGTCTTTGCCTTCAGTATTCTAAGCTTATCTTGAAAGAAACAACACCTAGCAATAATAGGAGAGTTGGGTTTAGAGTTTATCCTGTGCACTCTATCAAACTTGACATCAGCTACATCCATTTTTTCTGACAGAAGATTTTTCACAATCTTTTCACAATCAGCTCCAGTCTCATCAGTTTTCTTTTCTAACCCATGAAAAATCACATTATTTCGTCTTGACTGTCCTTCTAACTCATCTGATTTCTTTTCTAGCTTTTCAACTCTATCCTTCAATCCTGAATTTGACTGTTTTAATTCTACGTTTTCAGTCCTAAGGTTGTCTAACTCTTGCTTTAGGCTACTCATTTCATCTTTCAAAGCACCAACACTGTCTGTCAATACTTTTATCTCATTAATGAGACTGTCAGTGGTAGTTTTTATCAAGGTCTCCACTTTCTCGATTTTGGCCGACATGGTGTTGAAGGATGGTACCTCAGTAGCAGCAGTAGAGGAGGAGTCCTGGCCATGGTGTATGTTGGTAGGCGTGTTGGTTGTCACATCAGCGGTCACATCAGCTCTCGTTCTGGTTGTCCTGGAGGCTCTGCCAGTAAAGGTGCTTCGGCCACCAGCACCACCCACCAAGCTGGTTTGCCTCAGTTTGCGGCCAGTGGATCCAGAAGGGGTGGTTGGTCCAGGGTTGGTTTCGACATCACCACACCGCAATAACAGCCCGCCCCAAAATAGATAGGTGAGGGTCAATCCCAACATGACACCGTCTCGCCGGCTTCTCAACGTCAGAATGGAGGTTCTGGTGGAAGATTTGAATTCTGCCCGTTTCAACATGAAACGGACATATACTGCGGCAAATGTCCCACATACTGCTCTGTACGCCTGTACCGATATGCCCATCCTCTTGATCTAACAATATACAAACAATGAAAAGCGAAAGCCACTTAAAAGCTAGTTAGTAAACATAAAAACACTAGAGCGATTTCAGTACGTCTTCACCTTCACCTCACGTGATCGGCCCCCCGAGAGAGAGAGAGAGAGAGAGAGAGAGAGAGAGAGAGAGAGAGAGAGAGAGAGAGAGAGAGAGAGAGAGAGAAATTATCACATTTTAATGTAGTTCTTAGCATACATTTGTCATCAGCAACTGACAAAGCATTTGATCTGGACCAGTAACTTAGTGCTGTCTTCTTACATTTAAAAAAAAAAAAAAAAAAATTTCTTTTCTTTTTCTCTTTTTTTTTTTTTGATGGAGCAGGGTTCGTACTTTTTAATCTGGATATAACGTAATCGATGCTAAAAGTTTGAGAACGACGTAATCTTATTTGCTTTATGCCATGAAACAGAATATTCACTGTTGTTATTTTGTGTATATTAGGGCTGGTTTTGAAGAAAATCATATTATACACAGTTGCTTCTTTAACTTCGATGCCAGAAAAATAATATCATGTACGGAATTTCTGGTGATGAGTTCATTTCGGTTCTGAGATTTCGCTTTGAAGAAAGCACTGTGGATTTTTTTGTGTTTTTTTTTCATGTTAGTTTTGCGTTTCCATTCGGGCGGCTAGGCTGTTTGCAAAATGGAATGAAATCATTATGGCAAGCTGGGAGACGGCAGACGGAAATATGACCTTTTTGTGTTTTCCTGTTGGGGTTTTGCGTTTCATGCATGCTTGTGTGTGTGTGTGTGTGTGTGTGTGTGTGTGTGTGTGTGTGTGTGTGTGTGTGTGTGTGTGTGTGTGTGTGTGTGTGTGTGTTTTGTGTGTGTGTGTGTGTGTGTGTGTGTGTGGTGTGTGTGTGTGTGTGTGTGTGTGTTGTGTGTGTGTTGTGTGTGTGTTTGTGTGTGTTGTGTGTTGTCTGTGTGTTGTGTTGTGTGTGTTGTGTGTGTGTGTTGTGTGTGTTATGTGTGTTGTGTGTGTGTTTTTGTGTGTGTGTGTGTGTATGTGCGCGCGCGCACACGTATGTGTGTATGTGCGCGCGCGTGCACGGGTGTATGTGTGCGTCTTTGTATGTGTGTGTTTGTGTAAATTTGTCTGTAGTTTATTTTCACGCACTCGCACGTACATATAATGTATAGTTTTCTTTCAGTTTTTGGATGTATTTGATGAACGCCTCTATTTTGTATTTATTTTCTCTTTCTTTATTTGTTTTCTATTGGCATGGGGTTATGATAGTCTAATCCATCTTGGGTTATCAGGATGGACGGACGAGGGTTTATCATTACACAACATAGCGTGCATGTTTGATGCCGAAGGGAAATGATTGTTTGGGGTGTATTTATGCAGATACATTCATAGCAGGCCTGATGTGATCAACCGAACACAACAGGCGTACTGCTGCTCTCACATGTGCACGAAAGTAATGTAGAAATGAGCTGCATACCTTGACATCCCTTTCTTTTTGTTAGTTGGTGTTGGTGTTGGTTTTGGTGGTGATGGTGGTGGTGGTGGTGGTTGTGGTGGTAATGATGGTGGTGGTGGTGGTGGTGGTGGTGGTGCAGTTGTTGCTGTTGTTGCTGTTTCTGTTATTAGCATTGTTGTTTGTTGTTGTTGTTAGTTGTTGCTGTTGTTGCTGTTTCTGTTATTAGTATTGTTGTTGCTGTTGTTGTTGTTTTCGGGAAATTTGTGATTGTGTGGGATTGTATTTCTGGCGTGTGTTGCATCCTTGGTTATGTGTTTGTGTATGTGTATGATAAGCTTTTTGTGTTTGGAGTTTTTTCTTGTTTTCTTTTGTGTTCTGTCTTGTTTACCGTTGTCTCTTTCGTTCTCTAATGCCCTGGGGGGGGGGGGGGGGGGGGGGGGGGGGGGGGGGGGGGGGGGGGGGGGGGGGGGGGGGGGGGGGGGGGGGGAGGGGGGGGGGAGGGGGGGGGGAGGGGGGGGTTCTGTCTTTCTGTCTCTGTGCTTCTATGTCTTTTTCTGTCGGTATGTATGTCTGTTTGATTTACTTATTTAATTTTATTTTTATTCATTCATTCATTTATATCGAGAATAATGAAATAAACACTCATATGCTTTTTTTTACATCCAGTCCCCGTGTGTATGCAGTTTTGTAGATCTTGTCATCTGTTCCCGCTGGTACACGACGGCCTTCTCTTACGAAAAGTGGAACAGGATTTAACGTGTGCGCAAGATGTTCTGCGTGCGTTCACACACGGGGCCTCGGTTTATAGTCTCATCCGAGAAGGACTTAAGTGTCATCAGCGTGTCTGTTTTGACATTTATGTTCGGGTCAGAGGGAGATTATGTGATTGTTGGATACATAGCTATCTTTTTTGTTTGAATAACTATCGACGTGTCCAGTTGGGGATTACGTGTTTGTTGAATATACACCTGCCTATCTCCTTTTTTAAATCATAGAGTTTGTTAAATATATTTATGCCGTCTGTTTTCTTTAAACCATAGGTTCAACTTTTGGTGGTTGTGGTGGTGGGTTTTTTAGGGGGTGGTTTGTTTGCTATTATTATTTTGTATTTTGTTTTGTTTTATATTTTTTGTTTTTATTTGTCTTTGGTTTGGGGGGCTTTTTTGTTCGTTTCTTTCTTTCTTTTTTTTTGTTGTTTTTGTTGTTGTTTTGATAGTCCCTAATATGGGCAAGGGCCGAATAAGAAAAACATGTGAATGTTTATTTGTAACCCTTAAAAAATAAAGATTAGTCATTCGTTCTTTCTTCTCCTTTCTTTTTTTTCTTCTTTCTTTCTTTCTTTCTTCTTTCTTTCTCTCTTTCTTTTCTTTCTTTCTTTCTCTTTTCTTTCTTTCTTTCTTTCTCTTCTTTCTTTTCTGTTCTTCTCTTTCTCTCGTCTTCTGTACTCTCTCTCTCTCTCTCTCTCTCTCTCTCTCTCTCTCTCTCTCTCTCTCTCTCTCTCTTCTTCTCTCTTCTTCTCTTCTCTACTCTCTCTCTCTGTTTGCTTGTTTTTTGTTAGATAGATGGCTTGATGAAAAAAAGCAAATTTATTGCTTACTCAATGTACCATCTGGAAATATCTTTTTTTTATTATTTGATTTGATCTGATCTGTATAAAAGAGGGACAGAGAGGAGACGCAGACACATATAAAAAAACACATGAAAACAGTAGGACAACTCGTTTGACAAATGTGACAAGCGCAAGACAGAAAGAGAAAGACAGAACCTGCTGCAAACAAACAGAGACATACACTGATACACACAGAGAGGAACAGAGAAAGGCATACACAGACATGAAAGTAAGACAGAGATAAAGAGACTGACTGACTGACTGACTGACTGACTGACTGACTGACTGACTGACTGACTGACTGACTGAATGAATGAATGAATGAATGAATGAATGAATGAATGAATGAATGAATACTTATTTTATTTTTAAGAGTTACAGATAAGCCTTCACATACTTCGTTTCATCCGGCCTTTTCTCCTTTGATATGAGAGAGACAGGCACACACACACATACACATACACACACATATACACACACAGAGGCATACAGACAGACACAGACAGGCAGGCAGACACACAGGCAGACAGATAAAGACATACACACACAAATACACAAAACACACACAAACACACACAAACACACACAACACACAAACACAGACAACACACAGACACAGACACACAGACACACAGACACAGACACAGACACAGACACACACAGACACACACAGACACACACACAACACACACACACACACACACACACACACACACACACACACACACACACACACACACACACACACAACACACACAGGGGGGGGACGGGATAGCCTAGTGGTCAGAACATTGCGCTCGCAATTTGACGACCCGAATTCGATTCCCGTTCGAGGAGATTTTTCTCCTGGAGTTAACGTCAGTGCTGACTCCACTCTCCCCCAAAGTCCTTCGGATGAGACTATAAACCGAGGCCCCGTGTGCGAACGCACGCAGAACACCTTGCGCACACGTTAAATCCTGTTCCGCTTTTCGTAATAGTAGGCCATCGTGAGCCGATGGGAACAGATGACATTTACAAAACTGCATACACACGGGGACTGGATGTAAAAAAGCACAAGAGTGCTTATCCCACTATCCTCGATATAAAAGAAAAGAAAATAAATAAATGAATACACACACACACACACACACACACACACACACACACACACACACACACACACACACACACACACACACACACACACACACACACACCAACACAAGAGGGAGGGAGGAGAGAGAGAGAGAGAGAGAGAGAGAGAGAGAGAGAGAGAGAGAGAGAGAGAGAGAGAGAGAGAGAGAGAGAGAGAGAGAGAGAGAGAGAGAGAGAGAGAGAGAGAGAGAGAGAGAAGAGAGAGAGAGAGAGAGAGAGAGAGAGAGAGAGAGAGAGAGAGAGAGAGAGAGAGAGAGAGAGAGAGAGAGAGAGAGAGAGAGAGAGAGAGAGAGAGAGAGAGAGAGAGATCCGACGCGACCACAGTCATAAACTCGTATTTAGCTTAAAAGGAACTGATGGACAGAGTTAGACAAACAGAGAGGTTAGGCGCGGACGGATGGAAGGAAGGAAGGAAGGGAAAATCACCTTAAGAAGACGGACAATAGATTCGGACGGATGTAAGGAAGGAAGGAAGGAAAAATCACCTTAAGAAGACGGTCGATAGATTCGGACGGATGGAAGGAAGGAAAAATCACCTTAAGAAGACCGACGATAGATTTCTACCTGGTCGTAGATCATTTCCATTGCTGGCCACTGACAGCTGGTCTATTGTCTAGGGGCTGATATGTAAGCACTTCTGTATAGTATGCACTACCTTTTGCTGAGCTTTGTCTCTCTCTCCAGTGTCTGTGTTGGGGGAGGGAGGGGGTCTGTACTTTACGCTTTCTATCATGATATATCCCGGCGTCAACCGGGCCTGGGAGATACAGACACCTGCAGTGTTGGTCAGATAATCGCAACCTTAAAGTGGATGAAGCTCAACAGTGCAGTCCCAGTCTTCCTAATGAGCCAAAAGCAAACTCACTCTCAGTATAAGGGGGGGGGGGGGGGAGGGGGGGGGGGGGGGGAGGGGGGGTTCTGTCTTTCTGTCTCTGTGCTTCTATGTCTTTTTCTGTCGGTATGTATGTCTGTTTGATTTACTTATTTAATTTTATTTTTATTCATTCATTCATTTATATCGAGAATAATGAAATAAACACTCATATGCTTTTTTTTACATCCAGTCCCCGTGTGTATGCAGTTTTGTAGATCTTGTCATCTGTTCCCGCTGGTACACGACGGCCTTCTCTTACGAAAAGTGGAACAGGATTTAACGTGTGCGCAAGATGTTCTGCGTGCGTTCACACACGGGGCCTCGGTTTATAGTCTCATCCGAGAAGGACTTAAGTGTCATCAGCGTGTCTGTTTTGACATTTATGTTCGGGTCAGAGGGAGATTATGTGATTGTTGGATACATAGCTATCTTTTTTGTTTGAATAACTATCGACGTGTCCAGTTGGGGATTACGTGTTTGTTGAATATACACCTGCCTATCTCCTTTTTTAAATCATAGAGTTTGTTAAATATATTTATGCCGTCTGTTTTCTTTAAACCATAGGTTCAACTTTTGGTGGTTGTGGTGGTGGGTTTTTTTAGGGGGTGGTTTGTTTGCTATTAT
>CM060328.1:44203623-44223623 GCA_030674155.1 Stramonita haemastoma | reverse complement strand
CACACACACACAGAACATTGCGCTCGCAATTTAACGACCCGAGTTCGATTCCCGTTCGAGGAGATTTTTCTCCTGGAGTTAGCATTAGTGCTGACACCACTCTCCCCCCAAAGTCCTTCGGATGAGACTATAAACCGAGGCGTCTTGTGTGAATGCACGCCGAACAACTTGCACACACGTTAAATCCTGTTCCGCTTTTCGTAAGAGTAGGCCATAGTGTGCCGGTGGGAACTTATGACATTTACAAAAACTGCATACACACAGGGACTGGACGTAAAAAAGCACAAGAGTGCTTATTCCATCATCCTTGATATAAAAGAATAAAATTTTAAAAAGTTTAAAAAGATAAATAAACACACACACACCACGCGCGCGCGCACACACACACACACACACACACACACACACACACACACACACATGCACACCACACACACACACACACACACACACACACACACACACCACACACACACACACACACACACACACACACACACACACACACACCACGCGCACTGGCACATGCAGGCGTCCATGGCATAAGTCAGCATGAATGAAGCGCTTATTATTAAGAGGGGATGACGTGGGTGTTGTGCTGTAAAATCTGATTACTGCCCTCACAGCGCCCCAACAGACTGCTTGCTGACTGTGCTCTAAGTAAAGCATCAACAAGCTCACAACATTCGATTCATTTGACAACGTGGATGGATGAATTGATTGGTGAGTGGATGGGTAGATAGAAGAGTGGATGGATGGACTTGTGAATAGCCTGGATGGGCAGGTACGTGGAAGGATACACCTGGGTTGATTTTTCATTCATTGAATAATCAACTCATTCATATAATTATTGCTTTAATCTGGGCAAATTTTTACTTGGTTTAATGAAGGGTGAGGTGGTGGATGGATGGTTTCGCTGATGTTGCCTTGCTTGCATTGATAAGCAGCTGATGGTCAAAATATAAGCTTTGTTGACAGTTTTACATAAACTGGTTGGTAATAGAAGTGTGTGTGATTCAGCAACAACAGATATGAGGTGAACTTGAGTGAAGAGGCTGTCTTGCCACTTCCAATATTAACTTGATAGGTTTTAACTTTTTGTTCCTCGGCTAGAGCTCTGAGGTTCCACCAAGTTTTGAGATTTTGAGTATGCAACCGTTTGTCCACCATTAAGGTAGCTGCATTCCAACTTCAGAGATTGATGGCGAAACACGACACCAGCACGCACGCGTTTTTCTTTTTAAATCAGCATTCATTTCTTCAGGTACGCTGTGGCCTACTCTTCCAAAAGCTGGAACAGGTTTTAACATGTATGTGCACAAGATGTTCTGCATGCGTTTTGCACACGGGACCTGAGTTTTATTACCTCATCCAGAGGACTCAGAGGAATAGAAAAAAAATCCCTTCGAATGGGCGTCTTGGTGGTGGGTGGTTCAAACCCCATGCAGTCTGATGGCAGGATCAATGTTATAACCACCAGTCTATTCCACCCTCAACTTGGTAGATGAAAGGACTAAGAGGTTGATCTCGTCCTCCATCCACGCATATGATTGCTTGGTGATCATATGCCTAAACTTGATCAACGCGGACAGTCCGTGGTAAGGCCTGGCTTTGGTCTGACATTTTGATCAAGGGGCTTTTCCTATTAGCAGTCGCTCAGACACATGATAGTCTGGAATATGAAGCAGAACATTGTGAAATATGCTTTCCAGACATAATGATGATGGTTTAGTATAAGGATGTGATAATCCTGTTTATTAGTGTCTGTAAAGAATAAAGAATGTAAAGTATGGAATTGTTGTTTAAACCATAATGACAAATGTGACACAGGAAAAATCATAAGGTATAAATGGGTTGTGTAAAATGTGTTTGGACATACATGCAAATACGTACTGCCCCCCCCCCCCCCCCCCCCCCCCCCCCCCCCCCCCCCCCCCCCCCCCCCCTCTCTGTCTGTCTGTCTGTCTGCTGTCTGTCTGTCTGTCTGTCTGTCTCTCTCTCTCTCTCTCTCTCTCTCTCTCTCTCTCTCTCTCTCTCTCTCTCTCTCTCTCTCTTTCTTTCTTTCTTTCTTTTTCTTTCTTACTCCCACACTTTTCATCAATATTCCTTGTCACGGCAGGCAGGTAGGCAGGCAGAACACAGTACACAAGAATGGAATTGAGGGTTTTTTCTCGATGAATTCTGCACATCGGCATCACGTTGTGCCATCATAATGAACATGCTACTTAGCTTGTGGTGCCATCATAATTAACATGATACTTAGCTTGTGGTGCCATCATAATGAACATGCTGCTTAGCTTGTTAAAGTCTGTCCCGAGCCTAAGGCTTATCAGGCCGGTGCTTATCCCGGTTTCTGTGGCGTTAAGCGAGTGAGAGTCATAGACTACCCCTTGGATAGGATGCCAGTCTATCGCAGGGTTAACCCCCAACACAAGGTTGGTACCCCTTTTACACCTGGGTGAGGTGAGAAAATAGCCGTAAAGTGCCTTTTCCAAGGGCACAACGCCATAGCCGAAAGCTGGGATCGAACCCGCAACCTTTAGATTACGAGTCCAACGCCCTAACCACTAGACTACAGCGGCGGCTACTTAGCTTGTGGTGCCATCATAATTAACATGATACTTAGCTTGTGCTAAGAGCCTCTGCTCTTTCCCTCCTACGTTGTCTGGTGTCTGACAAGGAATGTGTCATGGTGTGGTGGTGTGTTGTGTTGTGCCTACACTCAATCTCTGCTTGTCTCGGTAGTTGGCTCACACATTGAAGTATGGCTTGACCTTCTTTTATCGAAGGAGGCTTCAAAAGTGCCCAATGCAATATTTGTATGTCAAGAGTTGACATGCAGGGGCGTTTTGGGCAATTGTTTCTTTTGGGTTAAAGTGCCCAATGCAATATTTGTATGTCAAGAGTTGACATGCAGAGGCGTGTTGGGCAATTGTTTCTTTTTGGTTTCTGTATTTCTTGTATGTATATAAAAAATTAAAAAAAACTGCAGTAGGAGACAGTTTGGAGTGAAAATTGGGATTTGTCAATATTGTTTTTGTAGGAGGGGTTGTTGGGTTGAGCAAAAATGTATTAAGTTTAGTTATCCTGTAGTAAAGATTTGTCTGTACGTTACTAATGTTTGCAGTTTTGTCTGAATGAATTTCATTTATAAAATCTAACTCAGTATTAAACCTACATTGAGGTCAGACTATTTGTGTGGCAATACTGAATGAGCTTTTTGTTTCACAGCAATGCACAACTGTTTCAATGGCTTCACACAGATTGTGTTCTTTCAAAACAGACAAAAATGCTGGAACAAGGGGTTTTTTCATCAAAACGTTACTTAATACATTAATAATGCTGCTACATCAGTCCTGATACTAAAACAAATCAAAGAGTGTGTAGTGCTACCTGACAGATTTCATTTCATCACCAAGATGTCTCCCTTACAGCATACCTATTCTCACAAACAAGGCTTATCACTGCAGGGGGGAAAAAAAGGTTTGCTCCAAATCACAAACGTACTTTTTATTGATTTCGATTCATGTCATTTTTTTTTTCAAGAAAAAGGTTGTATGTTGGATTTCTGGCTAGGTTTTGAGCACGATTCTCATTCGTCGAGTCAGATTTTCTTTCAGCCTCTGGCAGCCTCTACCAAGACTAAGTTTGGTATGAGCTCACTGGGGAGAGCGTGACCAAACACATATCATGCATATTATGTATTTATTTAGGGAGTACTGCTGTAATTACTTCATCAACACTATTAGTGTTTCGACCTGTCTATCCTGCTTAACACTAGGAAATGTAATGATATTGATAGGAATATAGTTGATATTAATAGCGTTGTTGTTAAACTACCCTCATTGCCATCAAATATTATGCAATATAAGAAAATTGTCGATTATTTGGTGGGGCATCATGCTGGTTGCTCTGCTCTCATTGTACCTCTTTTTTTTCTGGACCCTATACATTTGATAATCTCTTTGTAAACGTCTGGCTCTTAGTTATGAGGAGATGTGGCGGGTGTGGATATTGTCGTTGTGGGGAAATCGGAATAAGCGGCAGGGGAACAGTCAGATTCGTACATTACAGAGGACGAGGCAATAGAGAGCAATATCAAGGATATAGTTTTTGTTACAGTATTTCACTGATTGATTGATTGGTTGATTGGTTGATTGATTGATTAATTGATTGATTGATTGATTGATTGATTGAGTGATTGAGTGATTGAGTGATTGAGTGATTGAACGATCAATCGATTGGTTGATTGATTGACTTGTAAAAAGGCACGCTTCTTCACGTTCAAACCTGGTGGGGTGCATGTGTGTGCTTGTCCGATCGTGTGCGTGCGAAACGCCCATATTGAAAGCCAGAAGAGACGAGACGAAATTAATCAGGGATGGATTGGAGGTCACCCTGGCGAAATCCGATTAGTTCGATCAACTGGTGCTCTCAGACTGTTGACGTGAGGCGGGGTGTGTGGGCACAGCCCCTCTCTAGCCCTCTCCCTGAGCCAGGCCTGCTCTCATACGTTGTCTGGAGCCTGACAACCATTGCCTTGTTGTTTTCCACTCCCAGCTCTGTCCAGACAGTCACGATATTGTGCTAGAGAAGTGATGTCTACCGTCGTCTTTTCTTCTCCTAGGGCTTCTAACACTACTGAAAAGGTCAACCACCACGTCTGAGGGTTGGTTGGGTTTTTTTTTTGTTTGGTTTAAATCGTGGGACTACTAACTTTACTTAAAAAGGTCAACCACGACGTCATTTTTTTGTATTCTCGGGGCTACTGGTGTACTTTTTTTTACAAAATCAATTACCTTATCACTTTTTTGTCTCAGGCCTGCTAACCTTATTACAAATGACAACCATGAGGTTTTTTGTTTTTTTTTTAACTTAAGCACGTTGAAGATCTGAGATAGGTCCATTACAATGTCCCTGTCCTGAATTGGTAACCTACTTTGCGTTAGTTGGTCAAAAAGTATCCACGCATAAGCTTAGTAAAGATAGACTACAGATTCGTTCTCAAATAGTGTACGAATTCCAGGTCTCAGCTTCAAACTTTAGCAGAATCTGTAAATTCACGACGGGCATTTTTTTACGATTTTCCAGTCATCTTGATACGTTTCTTTCCTGTTTCCTGTTCTTTGTGAATTTCAACACAGCCAATAAACAACCAAATAAAAAGCATGAAAATTGACTGGGGGGAAAAGGTTTAAGAGTCAAATAACAAAGTCTGACCTTTTGCCCATCTTGTCTTCTCTTGTGTGAATGTCCTGAAGGTCTTGGTTGACGGCTGTTTACCCCGAAGTTTTAAGACAGTAAACATGATCAAAAAGTAACCATGATATTCCAACACTACAGCGTCACGCGATAAGCGCATAATACTTACTGATGTAGAGGAGGCAACAGCATGCGATCGGTATATACATGAAAATTGTTGCGGTAAAGCATGCTCTTATAGTATACTTGATAATGCAGTACTCTGTGACGAAAAGATATCATGGATATTGCTTTCTGTTTGTTACATTTTACTGTATGTTTTTTTTTATATAAAAATGTTCACAGTAATTACTTTTTTAAGAGGGGCATGCTCTGTTTGTTACTGTGTGTCTTTGTGGTGGTTAGTGGTAGTGGTGGGATTTTTGTTCTTTGTTTGGTTTAATTTGGGTCGGGGTGGGGTTGGAGGTTGGGTAGTTTTTGTTTGTTTGGAGGGTTGTTTGTTTGTTGTTGTTGTTGCTGCTACTGTTGATTCTTCTGGGGTTAGGGTGTGTTTGGTTTGTTTGTTGGGGTTTTTTGGGGGGATGGGAGGCATTAGGGGTTTATGTTATTGATTTGTTGTTGTTGTTGTTGTTGTTGTTGTTGTTGCTGCTGTTTCTTCTAGGGTTAGGGTGTTTGGTTTGTTTGTTGGGGATTTTGGGGGGTGGGAGGCATTAGGGGTTTATGTTATTGATTTGTTGTTGATTCTTATTTGAAGAGGTGGGGTGGGAGTTCGCTTTGATTGTGGTCGTGGTATTCCAATTTGGCTACTAAACCATGAAACCTGTTCATCCACTTTTAGCCTCTCACATCATCTTGCATTCATTGATTTACTCAGCTTCCTTCCGCTAGGTTCATCTAGCCTGTACAACTGACAATGATCCATTGATGGCAGCTCTGTCCTCATTATCTTGAAGGACACACATGTCACGTCTGGACTCCTGTCTATGAACACAAGGCCCACCAACTAACCGTGTGACCGAGTTATCATCGTAAGTTTCCAGCCACAAGAAGGGGAACACAAGCCTAGAGGGTAAAGACTCCAACTCATGATCCGACGAGAACTGAATGTGCAGGTTCAAAATTTGCTAAGTCAAGAACTTTATTTTATTTCATTTTTATTTTATACCACTTAATGTCACAGCCGATTTCTCTGTGTGAAGTTCGGGCAGCCCTCTCTTGGGAGAGCGCGTCGCCACAAGTGCAGCGCCTACCCATTATTCGTTTTTCTTTATCCTGTCTGCAACTGTATTTGCTTTCCTATCAAAGTGGTTTTTTCCACAGAATTTTGCCAGGGACAACCCCCATGTTGCCGTGGGTTCTTTTCCGTGCGCTAAATAATTATGTGTAACACACGGGACCTCGGTTTTTTGTCCCATCCGAAAGACTAGCACCCAGACCACCACTCATAGTCTAATGGAAATCTGCTGTGACATAAAGTGGTACAAAATACAAAATACAAAAAGGACTGGGTGGGAAGGATATGTTGGTTATACGGAGAAAACCTCTTCCGACCTAACAGCGTGAGAGAGAATCAAACTCAGGCCATCAAATTTTACATTGGTCCGTACAAATATCTGCTGACGTCTGTCCAACAAGATTTATTACAGTAGCATGGCTGGCCACGTAAATCTGGTAACACCTTTCAAGGAAGATATATGACAATAGAATGGCCGGCCAAGTTACAAGATCTGATGGCCGTGACGAAACAAGTTTTCCAGAGAATGAGTGAGAAAGGAAGACAGAAGAAAAGAGCTGGCCGACAACACCGTACAGTGGTCAGAACATTGCGCTTGCAATTTGACGACCCGGGTTCGATTCCCGTTCGAGGGAATTCCTACCCTGGAGTTAATATCAGCGCTGACTCCACTCTCCCTACAAGTCTTTCGGATGAGACTGTAAACCGAGGCCCCGTTTGCGAACGCACACAGAACATTTTGCGCACACGTTAAATCCTGTTCCGCTTTTCGTAAGAGTAGGCCATTGTGTGCCGGTGGGAACCGATGACAAGATAAACAAAAACTGCATACACACAGGGACTGGATGTTAAAAAAATCACATTTATGCTTATTCCATTATCCTCTATATAAAACAATAAATAAAAATAGAATAAGATGAATTAAGCAATTCAGCGAGAGCCAGGCTTTGGTGCACAACCAACATTGATGGGGACATCTGATTAAGGGTGGTGGTAAAGGTGTCCCATAACCCATGCGGTCGGTGGGTAACGAGGCATCAGAGACCTCGGCTTCTCTAGGGGCCAGCATATTGAGGCGGCGGCGCCCATCTCCTCTCCCTCGCTGCTTTACCTTCCCTGACCCTAAAGAGGGCAGGTACCCATTTAAAGCTGGGAGGAGGGGGGGTGACTTACTGAAGCCAAGGCGCGCAAACGGTCACCCATCCAAAAGGTAACCATGCTCTATGCTGCTTAACTTAAGCTTGGGCAAAGTAAGTGCTCTGACCGCTGGGCTATTCTGTTCCCCATTTGATCTGATTAGACACAATAATAATATATATATATATAAACCCACCACTAGTGCGATTCTCTAGTACAGTGACTCTCTAGAAAGTGAAAGGAAGAAAGAAAGGAAATAGAGAGTTGACCCTACCTGTTCTTCGCTTTGACAGGGTTAATATGGACAGAGACTGATTTCATGACCCTCACCATCATCTTAGCCATCCGCCCATGTCAGATTTACTCTCCAAGATCTCTGACTGGCAGGTGCTCAGTCTTTTTTTTTCCCAGACTGTCGTCCGTCCTAAGTGACAGGTATAAATGAGAACTAAAGACTCCTGCCGCCATAAAAAAAAGAATGACATCCAGTTGGATTTAGATAGATATTTTCTTCTGTTTCGTAGTTTTCTTTTTCTTTTTTCTCGCTTTTTTCCTTCATTTTTTATTAGTTTGAATGCTGTGAACTAAAAGTTGTCATTTTGGAGATTTGTCCAAGCATTTTTTTTCAGCATTTGGGCATTTCGTGAAACAAAATATGGACAAAGTCGTGCTTATCTCTGTCTGTGTATCTCCGTGTGTCTTTGTGTCTTTCTGACCCCCCCCCCCTCTCTCTCTCTCTCTCTCTCTCTCCTCTCCCTCTCCCCCCCCCCTCTCTCTCTCTCTCTCCCTCTCTCTCCCCCCCTCTCTCTCTCTCTCTCTCCCCCATCTCTCTCTCTCTCTCTCTGTCTCTCTGTCTCTCTCTGTCTCTCTCTGTCTCTCTCTCTCTCTCTCTCTCCTCTCTCTCTCTCTCTCTCTCCTCTCTCTCTCTCCCTCTCTCTCTCTCTCTCTCTCTCTCTCCTCTCTCTCTCTCTCTCTCTCTCTCTCTCTCTCTCTCTCTCTCTCTCTCTCTCTCCCTATCACTCTTTATGATTGTGCTCACTCATGTGTGTGTGTATGTGTGTGTGTGCTTGTGTGTGTGCTTGTGTGTGTGCACATGCATGCATGAGTGCATTATGTGTGTATGTATCTGTATGCTGTGTGTATGTGTGTCTGTCTATGTGTGCATGTCTCTTTGTCTATATCTATGCTTAAGCGCGCACACACTCACAAACACACGCACTCACACACACACACACACACACACACACACACACACACACACACACACACACACACACACACACACACACACACACACAATACACATACACCTGTGTGTTGGGTTAAAGATACGTAGGTTAAAGTACAGTAAATAATGTCCCATAAACGTATGTGGTGTCAGGGGATCAAGGCAACAGAGACCTCAGCTTCTCTAGGAGCCAGCATATTGAAGGCGGCGCCCATCTCCTCTCTCTCTCTCTCTCGCTGCTTTACCTTCCTTGACCCTAAAAAGGGCAGGTACCCATTTACAGCTGGGTGAACCGTGGAACTGTAGGGAAGCCAAGGCGCGCAAAACAGGCAGTCACCCATCCAATTGGTAAAACGAGTGCTCTGACCACTGAGCTGTTGCGTCCGACATACGTACGAGGTTATAAAAGAGAGACAACGTAGAGAAAGAGAGTGAAGATAAAACTGGGTCATCGTGAACAGAGAGAAGTAGAGCTGCCAAAAGCAAAGGCAGCAGAAGTGTTTTATATAACTGTCCTTTGACCAAAAGCCAGTACAGTAGCCACCTTCTGAGAGTGGCACTACTCCGAGTCCACGAAGAATCAGTGTTTCTGTCTGTCTGTTTGTCTGGCTGTCTGTCTGTCTACCTGTCTGTATGTCTGTCTGTCTGTCTGTCGGTCTGCCTGTGCTCCTGTCTGTTTCTGAATTAAGTGTCTGATCGCCTACCTGTGTGTAGCATGCCCTCATGAATATACACACGAGTGTGTGTGCGTGGTGTGTGTGTGTGTGTGTGTGTGTGTGTGTGTGTGTGTGTGTGTGTGTGTGTGTGTGTGTGTGTGTGTGTGTGTCTGTCTGTCTGTCTGTCTGTCTGCCTGTGCGTGCGTTCGTGCGTGTGGTGTGTGTGTCGCGTGCGTGCGTGCGTGCGCGCGGGCGTGTGTGTGTGTGTTTTGTATGTGTGTACGTGTGTGTGTATGCTGTCTGTCTGTCTGTCTGTCTGTCTGTCTGTCTGTCTGTCTGTAGTTATCGTCGACACCACTACCTTAATTCATCGTCCCTATCCACATTTCCATGTCTTCCTCTTCCATCACTGCAGCCATGCCTGCTAGATATGGTTATTTCATACACCCTGTACATTATACAATCATCTTTTTTCCTAGGCACGGGCTGCTCTTATCATCAAGTTGCCTTAAGGATGGGCACAGAAAATAATCCTATCTTGTCTTTTTTTGTCTGCACGTTGAGTTTGAGCGTGGAGAGGATTGATGTCATTTTAACTGGATGTGATTATTTTAAACCGGTGGCGCTGATATGAGTTGTTTTTTTTCAATTTTCAAAGAGGTGACAATTCTCTCATAGCCTTAACGACCGGTAAGATTGAAATAACAACAACAACAACAACAAATATTTTAATTCACACCTGCCTTTCAAGATTTACATCTTGACTGTTGGAAAAAGCTCATCCTTAAAATAAATTTTAAAAAAAAAACAGAATGAGAATCACACGACATTGAATATCTGCCTTTAACGCAGAAGGGAGAACAGTAAAAGGTACTGTTACTAGATCCATCTTCAATCAAGTGCATGCTATCTTTTACACAAATTTGTGAATTTTGGAGATACTCGGTAAACATGCTTTCTTTTTCCATGTTAAAATTGTATGTGGGTTTTTGTTTCCTTTTTTTTTTTTTTGGTTAAGATTTTAAGGAGCTATGGGGGTCAGGTTTAGAACGTTTGCCTGGGCGTGAAATACAAGAGCATGTAAATACTTGATATTGCTCATTTCTTCGAACGGAAACGATTATTTCTCACAACATTTTGTTAAGAAAATGGGTATGTAATAAATCGTTAGGTGTTCAAACATTTTTTTGTTGCTAAAAAGATTTTGATGTATCAAAAAAGAATCGAAGGGACACAGATATATGCACACACACATTTACCCATGCACATGCATGCATGCACGTAAACACACACATTGGTCGTAATAGTTGTAGTCGTAGTAGTAGTAGTAGCAGCAGCAGCAGTAGCAGCATACATTCATTCATTCATTCATTCATTTTTAATTTTTCTCTCTCTCTCTCTCTCTCTCTCTCTCTCTCTCTCCTCTCTCTCTCTCTCCTCTCTCTCTCTCTCTCTCTCTCTCTCTCTCTCTCTCTCTCTCTCTCTCTCTCTCTCTTTATTTCTTCTTCTTCTTCTTCTTCCTTCTTCTTCTTCTTCTTCTTCTTCTTCTTCTTCTTCTTCTCTTCTTCTTCTTTGCATTCTTCTTCTTTCATTCTTCTTCTTCTTCCTCTTCTTTGCATTCTTCTTCTTCTTCTTCTTCTTCTTCTTCTTCTTCTTCTTCTTCTTCTTCTTCTTCTTTGCATTCTTCTTCTTCTTTGTATTCTTCTTCTTCTTCTTCGCAATTCTTCTTCTTCGTCGTCGTATTCTTCTTCTTTATCATTTTCAGCTCTTCCTCAAACTCTTCTTTTTCTTCAAATTATTTTTCCCTCCAGCTCTTTTTCTTCTTCTTCAAATTCGGACTCTTTTTTTAATTGATCTTCGTCTTTCGATTTTTTTTTTGTTTGTTTGTTGTCTTCTTTGTCTTTTTTTTCTTTCTTCAAAATTTCAGAAAAATTCTTCTATCTGTCTATCTATCCAGACGTTGTTTTAAAACTGGAATAAACAACAGAAAAAGATAAAAGACGTAAATTTCAACATACATCCCCTTTCTCTGATCTCAGTGTAGCTCCTTTTAAGGTAGTAGATATAGACATCAGCATCGCCTTTAAATTCAAAGCGTTGATTAGACAACAATTCAGCTTTAGTTTTAAAACGGTCTCTGTGTCCTACCTTTTTTTTTTTTTTTAATCATTTTTTTAACACCGTGGCTACAACACCAACGCTGAAACAGGCGGGTGTTTTTTTGGTAGATGTATTCTTACCGCGGACATGAGAAGATCGGGGACAATGTTCATCAACTTACTTGTTGGAAGTCAACGATGAGGGAGCTATGTTGAATCAGTCTGTAGACCACTTCACTGGCTTCCTGTTCTGTCTGAAATCAATATCATGTTGTTTTCCTTTCACTCTTGGTCTGTCTGGGGCCGATAGCATTGTTTTCCTTTCTCTTCAGTCTATGTTTGTGTGTCAAAGTGTCCGTGACTTCGATTTTATGTCTGTTCACTAAAAGTGATATTAGCTTCTGTGTGTGTGTGTGTGTGTGTGTGTGTGTGTGTGTGTGTGTGTGTGTGTGTGTGTGTGTGTGTGTGTGTGTGTTTTGTGTGTGTGTGTGTGTGTGTGTGTGTGTGTGTGTGTGAGTGTGTGTGTGTGTTTTTTATTTATTTTTTATTTTATTCTTTTATATAGAGGATGATGGGATAATCTCTCTCTCTCTCTCTCTCTCTCTCTCTCTCTCCTCTCTCTCTCTCTCTCTTCTTCTCTCTCTCTCTCTCTCTCTCTCTCTCTCTCTCTCTCTCTCTCTCTATCTCTATCTATCTATCTATCTATCTATCTATGTCTCTGTCTCTGCTTCTCTGTCTCTGTCTCTCTCTCTCTCTCTCTCTCTCTCTCTCCTCTCTCTCTCTCTCTCTCCTCTCTCTCTCTGTTCTCTCTCTCTCTCTCTCTGTTACACACACAGACACATCCACACACACATACACACACGCGCACGCATGTGCGTGCGCAACTGAGTTGTTTCTACATGTGCTATGAAACATGTTCACTTATGTATGCATACAGTAGAGACACGGACAGACAGGCAGACAGATAAACAGGCAAACAGACAGACAGACAGACAGGAAAAAGAGGTAAGGGAAGACAGGAATACTGAGAGAAAAACTTAGAAAAGCCAGCAACAGACTTCAGACTGTCGTCAAGACGGAAGTCGGTCCATCCGATGCAGACACAGTTGATTATGGTCTATATAACAGGCACGTCAGAAGGGAGTCAGACCCCCATGAGAATTGCCCACCCTGGTCATTTGTATCCCATCTAGTTCTCCACTGTTGCCTTCAATGGCAACATAGCGAGAGAGACTTTGGTGTGTGAAAAAGCAGTCTGTTGGTACAGCAGCTGAACAAATGGATTCTGATTTGTCCATGTGTTGATTTGTGGTGGGGGGGAGGGGGGTTCTTTCTTCTAAAAGCTTGGATATTGTGTATTTCTATATCATGAGTTTATTTGTCTATCTTGCGGTTGTTGCCTGAAAATTTTTGTTGCCTGACTTTGGTTTGGGTTTTTCCGATTTTAATGTTTTGTTTTGTCACTGTTTTATTTTGCATAATTTTTGTCCAAAAAAGACGCAGATTCATGATGTTTGCCTACCACCAGATGAAAGACATGTTTCAGTGAATAAACAAGGAACTCTTCCTCAAAGAGTGAGCTTTAGGCTGAATGATCCTCATCATTTTACATACTCACACAACTGCAAATGTACACAAGAAATGTGCAAACATAAGATCAGCATTTTATTCCAGAGTGGATCATCCATTTTGAGGGGAAAGAGAACGGAAGAGGGAGGACAGGAATGCCAAAAACACAAAAAAGAGAGCAAAAGACTTCAGACTGTCATCAAGACGGAAGTCGGTCCATCCGATGTAGACACAGTTGATTATGGTCTATATAACAGGCACGTCAGAAGGGAGTCAGACCCCCATGAGAATTGCCCATCCCGGTCATTTGTACCCCATCTAGTTCTCCACTGCTGCCTTCAATGGCAACAGAGCGTGAGAGACTGAGTGTGTAAAAAAGCACTTTTGGTACAGGAGCTGAACAAAAGGATTCTGATTTGTCCATGTGTTGATTTATGGTGGTGGTGGGGGATTTCTTTCTTGTGAAAGCTTATGAGTCGTGTGAGGTTTTTCTTACGTTGCGAGTTGTATTTGTGTACGTTTTTTGTTGCAGGAAAAAAAAAAATGTGTTTATGTTTGTTGTTGTGTTCTGTCTTTTGTTTTCCTGTGAAAGCTCCACTTTCTTTTGTTGGGGAATTGTTGTTGTTGTTGTTGGGGGGGTGTTTTTTGTTGTTGTTGTTGCTGGGGGGGGTGTTTTTTTGTTGTTGTTGTTGTTGGGGGGGGGTTGTTTTTTGTTTGTTGTTGTTGCTGGGGGGGGTGTTTTTTGTTGTTGTTGTTGTTGGGGGGGGGGTGTTTTTTGTTGTTGTTGTTGTTCTGGGGGGGGGTGTTTTTTTGTTGTTGTTGTTGTTGGGGGGGGTTGTGTTTTTTTTGTTGTTGTTGTTGTTGGGGGGGGTGTTTTTTTGTTGTTGTGTTGTTGTTGGTGGGGGTGTTTTTTGTTGTTGTTGTTGCTGGGGGGGGTTTTTGTTGTTGTTTGTTGTTGGGGGGGGTGTTTTTGTTGTTGTTGTGGGGGGGGTGTTTTTTGTTGTTGTTGTTGTTGGGGGGGGGGTGTTTTTTGTTGGTTGTTGTTGGGGGGGTTTTTGTTGTTGTTGTGGGGGGTGTTTGTTGTTGTTGTTTGTTGTGGGTGGGTTTTTTGTTGTTGTTGTGGGGGGGTGTGTTTTTTGTTGTTGTTGTTGTTGGGGGGGGTGTTTTTTTGTTGTTGTTGTTGGGGGGGGTGTTTGTTGGGGTGGGGGGGTGTTTTTTTTGTTGTTGTTGTTGGGGGGGGGTGTTTTTTGTTGTTGTTGTTGTTGTGGGGGGGGGTGTTTTTTGTTGTTGTTGTTGTTGGGGGGGGGTGTTTTTTGTTGTTGTTGTTGTTGGGGGGGGTTGTTTTTTGTTGTTGTTGTTGTTGTTGGGGGGGGGGTGTTTTTTGTTGTTGTTGTTGTTGGGGGGGGGTGTTTTTTTGTTGTTGTTGTTGTTGGGGGGGGGGTGTTTTTTTGTTGTTGTTGTTGTTGGGGGGGTGTTTTTTGTTGTTGTTGTTGTTGGGGGGGGGGTGTTTTTTTGTTGTTGTTGTTGGGGGGGTGTTTTGTTGTGTTGTTGTTGTGGGGGGGTGTTTTTTGTTGTTGTTGTTGTTGGGGGGGGGGGTGTTTTTTGTTGTTGTTGTTGTTGTTGGGGGGGGTGTTTTTTTGTTGTTGTTGTTGTTGCTGGGGGGGGGTGTTTTTTGTTGTTGTTGTTGTTGCTGGGGGGGGGTGTTTTTTTGTTGTTGTTGTTGTTGTTGGGGGGGGGTGTTTTTTTGTTGTTTGTTGTTGTTGTTGGGGGGTGGGTGTTTGTTTTTTTTTGTTGTTTGTGTTGTTGGGGGGGGGGGTGTTTGTTTTTGTTGTTGTTTGTTGTGGGGGGGGGGGGTGCATTTCTCTTAAATTGTTGTAGATTCTGTGATTTTTTTTCCGGTCATTTTTTCATTCTTTACTTATGAACTGGGTTTTTTTTTCTCTTCACTGTACCGAGTAACAATGTTTGTTTAATTTACAATCATTGTTTATAGATGTTTGACGTATTCTTGATGTTGCATACAAGCAAAGAAGCTCACTGGTTTGCACACTTAACTTGTGATCTAACAATAACTGAAGTAATGGGTTCGAGTATCCAAATAGGTGCTCAAGGGAATTTTCCTTAACGAAGTCAACATTTGTAATGAATCCACTGTTCCAGAAGCCCTTTAGATGAGACTATGGGGCGTGGGATAGCCTAGTGGTTAGAGCAATGCGCTAGCAATAGGATGCCCAGGTTCGAGCCCTCAACAAGGCACCCAGTCTAGGAGATTTTCCCACTGATGTTAACACCAATACGTACTTTAATTCCCTGAAAGTCCTTTGGATG
Organism: Stramonita haemastoma; assembly: GCA_030674155.1. NCBI lineage: Eukaryota > Metazoa > Mollusca > Gastropoda > Neogastropoda > Muricidae > Stramonita > Stramonita haemastoma. The sequence continues at coordinate 44,208,170 of CM060328.1, read as the reverse complement.
AGAAACTAAACCAAGAACCCATGTAAAACGCACGCAGAACTTCTTGCACGCATGCTTAAACCCACTCTGCCTTTCAGAAGATTAGGACATTTTGTGCCGGTAGGAACAGATGACAAATGTCTTTTTAAAGTGCGGGCACTCTGGTGTCGTGTTTAAACATCATTTTTTTGTTAAGTGGGAATGCAGCGCCTTGATGGTGGGCAAAAGCAATGCATATTCAAATCTCTCTGTTGGTATATATAGAGAGAGAGAGACAGAGACAGAGAGACATAGAGAGAGACAGAGACAGAGAGAGACAGAGACAGATAGAGGGCAGAGAGAGGAGTACTGTACATGTGCAAACTTAGGCAAGTAGACACTTTGTGACAGAGAGCAAGATAGAGACAGAGCTGGTAGAGAGAAACCATACCCATTTTTTAACCTTTTCTTTTTGTACCTTGCATTGCAGGACATATTCTCTCATAAAGCACATACATCTCCATCAGTACAACTCACATCATTTATCGTCCAATATCACTTATAAAATGGACGAACGTTAAAGCGAAAAAAAACACAACAAAATGATCAATTCAAATACAGTATGTAGCATACTGACATTGTGATTGTAGTACACATATCACTGTTTTAATTATGTTGCGATGGAATTTTTTTTTTAGCAAAGAAGAATATAGAAATACAGTTGTCTTGAATATCTTCATGAATACTAGAACAAAGGCCACAGAATAATAGTAACAACAAAAATCCAGTTTTTCTTTTAAAATGAAATAAAAGGCTATTGTTACAAAATAAACAAGGCATCAAAAAAAGATGTATTAAACAAATGTGACGGGGCGGTAATTAGATTACTCCCATGCGATCGGAACTGCCAATCGCAGCGTCGTGGATCTAAATTTAAAATCTACACCTGCGAATTGCGCGACGTTTTGTTTCGTTGGGGGTGGTTGTAACACCGTACCTTGCATACACTATGCCCGTAGCGGTAAAATGTCGTAATTCATTGCAGCCTCTTTTTAAGAGGCCACATTTCCCGCTGTCTGACCGTGCTGTCGTTGCCGAGAAGTTGAACAGAGTCGCGACAGATCAAATATCTGTACTCTGTTACACAGAGTATATAGTGCATGTGTACAGCTACTTTGATGCTTAATGGTAGGAAAGTTAATTTACAGTAAATAGCAGCAAAGCACTACACAAGCTGAGGGAGAAGGGAGAAAAAGCCAGCGTAACCATGATACAAAATACGAAAACAATGACAACCATATAGCCTATATTATTCCTACCATGCCCATTATTTTATCCTGCTCAGCAATTCAATTCTGTCACTTAAACCTGAAACTCTAAAGGCCCCTCGGAAATGAAAGCATCTCACCTCCCGGGGAGTAAACAACACTTAGCTCATCCATGCAGGCAGCCATTATGAGTCTTGGAACTCTCCTCAATCTCTTCCACTCTTCTAGCGCCAAGGTCAGAGCAGGGAGGGATAATCTAAAGCCCTAACTCAGTCGATGAGGTTGGCCTCCCTTGGGAGGCTGTGTCGGGGGGGGTTTCATTATCTTCTTCCTCACTCTTGCGCTTCTCTCGGTCTCTCTTCACTGTTTTTATGTCTGGCTCTATCTGTATGTCGGTCGTTCGTCTGTCTTCTGTCGGTCGGTCGGTCTTCGTGTTCGTGTCGTGTCTTGTCGTCGTGTTGTCGTCGTTATGTCTGTCAGTTGCTGTTGGCTCCGGATGCGGTCTATCCGTCCTGTCTTTTGTCTGTCTATCTGCATGGCTGTACTGGCTCTACCTCCCCCCCCCTCTCTGTCTCTCTCTGTCTCTCCTCTCTCTCTCTCTCTCTCTCTCTCTCCTCATCTCTCTCTCTCTGATATTCCCTAATTAGGGCAAGGGTCGGATGAAAAAAGTATGAATACTTACTCTGTAACCCTTGAAAAACAAAGATCATTCATTCACTCATCATTCATTGATATCTCTCTCTCTCTCTCTCTCTCTCTCTCTCTCTCTCTCTCTCTCTCTCTCTCTCTCTCTCTCTCTCTCTCTCTCTCTCTCTCTCTCTCTTCACACACACACACACACCACAACAACACACAACAACAACAACAACAACATCATCAACAACAACAACAAACCTGACCACAACATTTGTCAAGTCGAAATCTCACACCTACATCAAGATCAAAAGGGAGCATTTTATCAGATTACATTTTTTTTGTACCTGCATTGTTGAAAGCCTTGAGTGCTAATTATCCTGTGTATCTGTTCTGTTTTCCGTGTCATTTGCCTTGTTTGCTTCTTGCTAAGCTGTTATAGTCATGCTGCTGCCGTCAATAGAATCCCCTATTCCTGAGTGCTTTGTTTAGGATTGTGCTGCCTTTAAAAGCTTGCTTTCAAGAATTGATATACATTGATTCTGATAGAGGTGGTGGTGGTGTGGTGGTGGTGTGGTGTGTGGTGGTGGTGGTGGTGGGGGGTGGTGGTGGTGGTGGTGTGGTGGTGGTGATAGTAGTGAGTGTAGTTGTGGAAGTAGTAGTAGTTAGAAGAGATGTTAGTAGTAGTAGTAGTAGTAGTTAGTAGTAGTAGTAGTAGTAGTAGTAGTAGTAGTAGTAGTAGTAGTAGTAGTAGTATGTATAGTAGTAGTAGTAGTAGAGGAGGAGGGGAGGGGGGAGGAGGGCACCAGAGTAGTAGTAGTTCCTGTTATTGTAGTAGTATGTAGTACAGGGCGCATAGTAGTATAGTAGTAGTACAGCAGCAGCAGCAGCAGCAGCAGCAGCAGCAGCAGCAGCAGTAGTAGTAGTAGTAGTAGCAGCGCAGCATGCAGACAACAGCAGCAGCTAGCGAGATAGTAGTAGTAGTAGTAGTAGTAGTAGTAGTAGTAGTAGTAGTAGTAGCGTGAGTAAAAGCAGTAGGCAGTAGTAGAGTAGTCAGTAGTAGATGCGAGTGAGGAGGAAGAATAAGAATAGTAAGAGAAACAGTGGTAGGAGGAAAAGGAGGAGTGCTGGTGATGGTGATGGGTTACAGTACGTGTGGTGGTATTATAATTATGTATTATAATCATGTTGTGTCAGTAGTAAATGGTAGTTGTTCTTGTTCTATTCTTGTGGTTAGATACTGCCCTTGTGTGTGTGTGTGTGTGTGTGTGTGTGTGTGTGTGTGTGTGTGTGTGTGTGTGTGTGTGTGTGTGTGTGTGTGTGTGTGTGTGTGTGTGTGTGTGTGTGTTTCGTGCGTGCGTGCGTGCTGTTGTGTTGTGTGTTTGCTGTGTGTTGTGCTGTGTCGTGTATTGTGTGAGTGTGCCGTTCTTACCGTGTAGTGTGTGAGCGTATTTGTCGTCTTCTTTCTGTCTGCTGTCTGTCTGTCTTTCTGTCTGTTTTCCTACGCTCTGGTTTCTCGCTTGCTCTTTTTATTCGTACAGTGAGACTCTGCCACAGAAAGGCTACCTACCATTACCCGTAAAGTAAACCAACGGCAGTGAGAGATCATTGAATCATCTATCATCGTACCAGTCTGGGCCCTCACCTAGCGACTGGGGATCAGCTTTCTACAGTGCAGAATACACCACGTAGTGGAGGAAAACGGAACAGCAATCGGCTGTCCAATATTTGGCCAATAACACATTTTCTGGATAATAAAGAGTCCAGACTGCTTTTATTCCTTCTTCCGAGGCTTTTTCAGACAACAACAATCGTGTAGATGGTTGGGGGTAGAGGGGGGGGGGGGGGTGTTGTTGTTCGTTTCTCGGTTAGAACTCCGAGCTTTACCGTTGGTGAGTTTTTTGCGTATGCGAGTGTTTTCTTGCCCAACATGAAAACAGGTAGGTATAATGGATCCCTTGTTTAGTTTGTTCTTGAGAGTTATTAAGAGAGAAAGGCGAATCAATTCCCTTGTGTTATGCTTGCCTAGGGATGCCAGAGGCTCTGCGGGTAAAGTATTGTCTCTTTTCTCTGAAAATTCTGCGTTAGAAAGATTTTTTTGTGGGTTTGTTTTGCAGCTCTTTTTTCTGTCTTGTTTGTCCTATGTGTCTATTTCTTGTTGAATGTTTACTTTCTTCCTTCCATGCCTGTTCCGTTTTCAAGCAAATGTTTATATTGTTTTCAGTTTTTGAAGTTTTGTACATTATGAGTTAATTTCTGTGGTGTTTATTCTGCGATGTTGGTAATTGATACGGCTATTTTTATGAAGAATTTTATTTTGCTTGTGCTTTTTTTGTATTCTAGGAGTCATTAATTGATTAGAGGCTGGCATTTTCAGCAAATATAGCTTCATTTGTTTAACTACATTTTTGTAAAGATGTGTTTGGACAAATATTTTCAATTGTGCGTTATGAAGTGGCTTTGACACGCACGTTATGTTTCTCTTTGAAACAGTCTTTGTTAGTGACGTTTTTTCCATTATGGAGTTATTGAATAGTGAAAATTATCACACTCTGTTCTTTTGGCAAACATAGTCTTTGTTTGATTTAATCCCATATTCCTGCTGACACGTTTGTGATTTGTCATTCTGGTTCAGTGTCGGCCATTTTTTACAGATTTATCTTTCAAATTGAATAAAAGAACAGTTGT
>CM060328.1:44193623-44196123 GCA_030674155.1 Stramonita haemastoma | reverse complement strand
ACAGACAGACAGACAGACAGACAGAGACAGACAGACAGACACACAGACAGACACACAGACAGAGAATTGAACGAAAACGAAAGATGTCCACACGCGATTTTTTAAGACTCATCGGCTCTCCCTACTCCTGACAGAGTTAAACCATAAAGCGAAAACATCTCACATCCCGGGGAGTAAACAACACTCAACTCGGCCATGCTGGCAGCCATTATGGGTCTTCAAACTCTCGTAAATCTCCGCTCATCTGGCGTCAAGGTGAGATCAGGGGAAGATACTTTAAACACAAAATCAATCGAAGAGGATGATGTCCCTTGCTTGGCATTCATTTTCTTCTTCTTTTCTTCTGCTCGTTCTTTGTCTGCCTTCTTTTTTCTCTTTGTTTGTTTGGGGTTGTTTTGTTTTGTTTTTCTTTTGTTTATTGAGTTAGGTTGTTTTATGTTTGTTTGGGGGGGGGGGGAGGGGGTTGGGGGGAAGGGTTGTTTTTATTGTGTTTTTTTTTTTTTAGTGTGTGACAAAAGGCTCGTTCCTGCTGTCAGTTTTTGTCATCTTCATTTTCTTTTTTATTGTTGGGGGGGGTTGGGAGGGGGGGGGATGTTTGTTTTTGTTCTTGTTTAGGGGGGGGGGGGTGCGGTGTTCTGGTTTATCGAAATCACTGTCACCACATTTTTGTTGGGGGAGCACTAAGACTTGAGATACGCTATTGATAGGTGCACGCGCGTGCGTGCGCCTGTGTGTGTATGTGTGTGTGTGTGTGTGTGTGTGTGGTGTGTGTGTGTGTGTGTGTGTGTGTGTGTGTGTGTGTGTGTGTGGTGTGTGTGTGAGTGTGTGTTTGTGTGTGTGTTCTCTCTTGTGTATGTTTGTGTATGGTTATGTGCCTGTCTGTGTATGTGTCTGTCTGTCTGTCTATGTCTGTCATCTGTCTGTCTATTGTCCACTATCTGTCTGTCTGTCATCTAGCTGTCCATCTGTCTATCCATCTGCCTGTCCGTCTGTCTGTCTGTTTGTTCTGTCTGTCTGTCTGTCTGTCTGTCTGTCTGTCTGTCTCTGTCTCTGTCTGCTGTCTGTCTGTCTGTCTGTCTGTCTGTCTGTCTGTCTGTCTGTCTGTCTGTCTTCTCTCTCTCTTCTCTCTCTCTCTCTCTTCTTTCTCTCTCTCTCTCTCTCTCTCTCTCTCTCTCTCTCTCTCTCTCTTCTCTCTCTCTCTCTCTCTCTCTCTCTCTCTCTCTCTCTCTCTCTCTCTCTCTCTCTCTCTCTCTCTCTCTCTCTCTCTCTCTCTCCTTCTCTCTCTCTCTCTCTCTTCTCTTTCTCCTTCTCTGTTTCTTTGTTTCTTTCTGTCTGTCTGTCTGTTCTGTCTCTGTCTATATGTCTGTCTGTCTGTCCATCTGTCTGTCTGTCTGTCTGTTTGTCTGTCTGGCTCTCTCTCTCTCTCTCTCTTCTCTCTCTCTCTCTCTCTCTCTCTCTCTCTCCTCTCTCTCTCTCTCTCTCTCTCTCTCTCTCTCTATCTGTGGTTGTATGTTTTCTCCATCACTTTGTCTAGTCGCCTCCTGGTCAAGACTTTTCATGGCCTTGCAGCAGCTAGCGTAGCCTCAAAATAATTCACTTCTTTATGAGGTTCTGGCCTGAGAGATATTTGGGCCAATCACTTGTTCCCACACGTTTTTTTGTTGTTGTTTTTTTGCTTCGAGCAATAGCCGTTCCCTACATTGATAACTCAATTTGTTTAACTCTAACTGTGCCATTACAAATATCACAGAAATTGTAGGCTTCATGATTAGGATTTGGAAACTGCCAGGGAACCAAACTTCTTTAAGACCATAAACTTATCCAAACGTGTTAAAGAAAGCAATTTCACAAAAACCTGAAAAATCCGAATTTGGAGAAAAAAAATGAAAATGCAAAATACTAAAACAAATTAAGTGATACAGATCGAAAAGGGGCAATTTCGTTTGAAAAACAAAAAAAGTTTTTAAAAAATCTAGAGATACTTTTTTCTGACGGAGCAAAAACATATAAAAAGCAACACAGCACCACCACCACTACTACTACTACTACTACTACCACCACCACACTTTTACGTTTACTTCTATAACTTTTAAAAATCAAAGGCGGAAACAAAAAAATCACACGGGCGAGTTTACACAGACTGTGACGGGATGAAACGCGACTGACGCCACGTATTGGTGTTGGTACTGTCGTTACGTGTTGGTGTTGGTGCTGTCGTGGGAAATCCATTCAAAACGGATCACATGTCACTGCGAGGCGCCTGGTGTGGAAATACAGAACTGTGTCTATGGAGGATCGCTCCCACCATGCAATCTATGCTTGTATACGGACACTCAGACGCACATAGAGACTCGTGCGTGGAGTCGCACATAAACACACATGCCGGGAAGCATGCACAGACACATGCATGCATGTGCGCATGAGCGCACGCACGCACGTACGCACGCAAGCACGCACACGCATGCACAGGCACACACATACATATATACATGCACATACA
>CM060328.1:44176123-44181123 GCA_030674155.1 Stramonita haemastoma | reverse complement strand
TGTCGGGGTGTGTTGTTTGTTAGGTTTGTGGTTTTTGTTTTGTTTTGTTGTTGTTGTTGTTTTTGCTGACGATAATTATTTTTTTTTTCTCTGAAACTGTTCTCAGTGTACAAAATCAGTTAAATGTCTTAGGAGATGAGGCAGATCGTTTTGATTTCCCAGTAGATTGGATAAAGAAAAAAATTATGTCTTTCAAAATAGGTGGATGTTTGTCAGTATGTGTAAAAACTCTGGTCAAAAATGTTTTAGATATTTAGGCATAATATTGTCAACAAGGATATGTCTAAATTTTGGCATGGCGAGAGTCTTGTAGAAGGGGTAAAAAAAAAAGAAGAAAGTTTGATGGAAATTAAAACAAAAAAAGCATTACGAACGCTCGATTTGATATACTGTCCTCTGTTCTGGAAATATTTCGCCACACAAATAACCTTTGCTATCTACTTATGCTTCAGAGATAAGGAGGTTATTTGTAAATTAACAAATGTAAAAAGTTTATACATTTACAACGTTTTCTTATATAATTATGCCAGTTCATCCATCTAAGATTGTACTTTATGGGCACACAGGACGGTATCATTAAATACAAAAAACTTTGGTAAAATGTATGAAATATTACTGATGTGTCCAAGGTGGATCCAGTATATTATAGTGTCAAATATTACTTATGTATGTTGAAACCTCCACAGGCACGTTTATTCAAGATTCGATATAAAACCTTCATTGGCCACTTCCATGTGCAAAAATGTCTATGTTTACGTAAACAGTCGCATGATATGATAATAATACAAACATTATATTAATAATGATAAATTAATGATAATAATGATAATAATGATAATAATAATAATAATAATAATAATAATAATAATAATAATAATAATAATAATAATAATATAATAATAATAATAATAATAATAATATACAAACTGAGTAGGGTAAATAGAACTAGGCATATCAAGTCGTTTTGTCCGAACATGACTTTGGGATTGTTTGGTTTGTCTCAGGATGCAATGGGCATCACTTTTTTATTTTTACAATTTCTAGAAGGGCTGGTGTGTTGCTTTAAACTTAACTGGCATTCAAATAACTATGGAGAGTAAAAACATATATAGCTGCATATTTTTGTTTAAATTGTCTTTCAGATAGAAAGCTATCTTAAATAACTACGGATAAATGACACAGATTAATTATGCTCGATTCAGATTAAGAGCACAAGATTTTGATGCTAACAAAAGATGGTTCCAGCTTGGGGTATCTATTACAGATTCATGTCCATTACGTGGTACAATGTTGATGAAAAAAATGTTATGTTTTTTTTCAGCGTAAAAATACATGAAACTATACGTAAAAAGTTCTTTTCTCTCTGCATAAACAGCGAAAAGTCAGATTTTGTTTTAATCCTGAGTCTGAAAATGAACATGTAATCATATCTGTGGCTAAGTTTAAAGCAGAAATACAGAGAATAACATAAAGCCAAGTCAGCACCAGTTCTATCAATATATTATGGACAACTCAGTATTTTAAAAAAGTCTATGTATTTTCGAGTAAGAATTTTTTTAATTGATGTAATTACATGAAATCTGAGTACTGGTTGATTCTGAATCTGTTATTGCATCGCAGTTTGATTTCTGTGTTTCTCTCTCTGTATTTGCTGTGTGTGTGTAATACATACGTCATGCCAAAACATTCATTTGTTTATCATAAAAGTGGATCTTTTCTTCATAAAACGTAATTATTGGCCTTGTCAGATATTTGCATTTTTCTGTTTTTTGCAAAAAATAATTTTTGTTACCGCCCTTGTCAAAAGACTAAGTTGAGCAATAATGTAACTGTCGAAGCGTAACGCCTCTCTCTCCGTCTCTGTCTGTCTGTCTCTGTCTCTCTGTCTCTGTCTGTCCGTCTGTCTCTGTCTCTCTGTCTGTCTGTCTCTGTCTGTCTGTCTGTCTGTCTGTCTCTGTCTCTGTCTCTGTCTGTCTGTCTGTCTGTCTCTGTCTCTGTCTCTGTCTTCTGTCTGTTCTGTCTGTCTCTCCCTCCTCTCTTCTCTCTTCCTCTCTCTCTCTCTCTCCTCTCTCTCTCTCTCTCTCTCTCTCTTCTCTCTCTCTCTCTCGTCTCTCTCTCTCTCTCTCCCCCCCCCCCTTTAGAGAATGACAGAATGTTATGTAAACTTAGTTTTTCCCTCCCCTCACACCCCCCCCCCTCTTTACTCCATGCATCCCCACATTAACCCACAAAATGCCCCCACAAATAACACACATCTGAGCCGGCGCGGGCCCGAAAGTACAAATTTGCATTGCTTAAAGAAATCTCAGACTCACTTCTTTCCATTCCACGATGCCGTTTTTGGGAGCTGCCGGAGAAAACCTCATTGCATGTAAGCCTAGCTACAATTTGATACTTAGAGCAAACGAAGGCGGACAGAAGCGAAACACCAAATGAATTTTCAATGCTCAAATGGGTTGGGAGGAAGGAAATATTGTTTGGGCTTTATTGCTTTTATGAGCTGTCTTTTCCTCCGTTTTTGGTCGGTTTTGGGGGAGAGTTTGGGTTTTTTTAAAGGGAAAGGGAAGGATGTGTGTGTTTTGTGTGTGTGTGTCTGTGTGTCTGTGTGTCTGTGTGTCTGTGTGTCTGTGTGTTGTGTGTCTGTGTGTGTGTGTGTGTGTGTGTGTGTGTTTTGGGGTGTGTGTGTGTGTGTTGTGTGTTATTATTTTGGTTGTAAAAAAATTCTGCCATCTTTTGTATTAGTTATTTTTTCTGTCTGAAGTATGATCTTTGTACATTTCCGTGGAAAATGATTTGTTTAAAAATTTTTTTCTTAGATTTAAGTTGAATGAAGTACAAGCATCGGGACAACATTCATAATAAATGCCCGTCCCTCTTCCGTCCATTCCCTGCATACTAGTACACCCTGCCACACACCCACACACACACACACACACCACACACACACACCCCAAACACACACACCACACACAACACACAACACACACACCCACACACACGCATGTACGCACACACACACATACACACACACACTGCGCACGTGCGTTAGAGAGAGAGAAGGAGAAAGTACCAATTAACCTTAAGGGCCATTTCAGCATTGCTACTGTGAAAGAATCCCTTTATTGCTATCCGCAAATGAAAGGGTTTCGTTTGTGCTTCAAATCTTACCTGAAAATCAGCCTGAGTACCAGAAGGAGCAAAGCCAAAACAAAAAAAAAAACAGTTCATTTTAATGATAGATACTGTCTATTTTTATACTGTCGATTACAGGATTTTTCTTAAAAAATCCAGAGGGTAATTATAGTCTAACCAATAGCTCTGACAGAGAATGCGATTTTTGCTTGTTGTTACCGAAACTTTCGCCCGGATGGAGCCAACCCTCCTTTTTTTTCCGAAATTTTGGATTCCTGTCTTGTATGAGAATTAATCTCGCAATTTACAGTGAACGCTAAAAAAACAAATACTTCACTTCACCTTCCTTTTTTCCCCCAAAAGACAGAAGAAAAAAAGGGGCAAGGTGACAAGAAAGATAGGTAAACAATGAAAAAGATCAGATATTAAAAGTTGGGTTTTACTATCGGGTATTAAGAGATTATACTATTTCCCGTGTACGCAGTCTTGCAAAATCTTCAGGGGCCCCCATCGGTCCCAACAACTACGGGGTAGGTGAAATGAAAAGGGGGATGTATCACAGACTGGTTTGTACTATGTTGCTTATATCGAAAGGGGGGCGGTGGTCTAAAGACAACGCGCCTGTCTAGAAAGCGAAAATCCGGTCGGAAGTGTGCGGTGGTTCGAATCCCAAATTGGGCCCCCCAAAAATTTTTTTCCCCGTCCCTGACCCATGGGGGGTTGGGTATTTTCTTTCGGATGAGACGTTAAACCAGGTCCCGTGTGCTCACAAAATTATTTGCAGACGTAAAAAAACCCCCCGGGAAAAAAGGGGGTTTTCCCTAACAAAAAAGCCCCCCCGAAGAGAAAAAAAAAAAAGTTGCAGACAAAAAAAAAAGAAAAATAATAAGGGTGCGCTGCTCTTGTGGCGACGCGCCTCCCCCGGGGGAGATCCCCCAAATTTTCCCCAAAGAAACGTCGTGCTTAAATAATCTATAAAAAAAAAAATTAAAAAAAAAAAACCTTAAAATCATAAAGTATGATATTTATTACAAATGATTCATATATTTAGATTTCACAAAAGTTGGTTGAACTATTCTAATATAAATTTTTTTTTAGTACAATTAGATTTTCAACTGGTTTTTTTTATTGTAGTTTTACAAATGATTGATGCAACTGTTATTACAACTGTTGTCTCTATCCTAGGTATTTAAAAAACCCCTTGATTATTTTGTACAAAGGTTTGATTTATTTTTTAAATAATTCAGACAGATTTTGTTAAATTTTCTCCACAAAAAAGGTGACATTTTCTCCCTCAGTATCTAGTTTTTGTCGGGGGACGACCCATAAGAGGGGAAAGGAAGGAAGAGAATTGGTGGGGGGGGGGGGGAAAAGTGGGGGTGGTTTAAAAAAATGGAGTGGATGGGTAGTGATTTTGATTGTGTGTGGGGGTGTGGAGGGGGGGGGAGGAGCAATAATAGTATCCAAACCAGGGGAGTTAGAGAGATGGGGGAGGGAAGGGGGGGGGGTTCAAAAGTTGGAGGGTTTAGTAGACTCCATTTTGACAGTAACGGCCGGTTTTTTCCTTGTTTTGGGCCCGGAGGTAGATTTTTTTAAACCTTCGACTATCATAAAATGTCTGTCGTGTGTCCCTTCCGGTTTTTCTCCTTGTCTGTGGTCGCGCACAAACTGTTTTAAAAAATTGTCTGTTGTTTTGCTGTCTTTTTCCTGTGTTTTTCGCAAATCTGTTTAAAATGTCTGTATTCGTTTCTTTTCCTTGTTTTTTGTTGTGTATGGGAAAATTTTTAAAATTATGTCGTCTGTTTGTCTGTCTTTTTCTCGTGTTGCGCCAAATTTTTATAAGTCTGTATGTTTTTGCCTGTCTTTCT
>CM060328.1:44173104-44176023 GCA_030674155.1 Stramonita haemastoma | reverse complement strand
AAATTTTTTGGGAAGCCGTTTGCTGTTCTTTTTTCCTCCCTACGTGGTTATTTGCACTGTGAAAAGCTGCCCCCAGTCGTGGGTGAGGGCCGACTGGTACGTGATGACAGATGATTCAATGATTCTCTCGCGTTGGTTTACTTTAGGGTAATGGTAGGTAGCCTTTTGTGGCGAGTTCACTTACGAATAAAAGAGCAAGCGAAAAACCGAGCGTGGGAAAAAGACAAAAAGCAGCAGACGAAGAAGAAAACAGACAAACACATTCACACACAACCCACACACACACACCCACACCACACCACACCCCACACCCACACCACACACACACCCCAAAAAAGGGAGATCAAAACCCCAAAGAGTAGAAACAAGAAAACCCTACCATTTACTATGACACAACATGTTTAATAATAATTATTTTCCCCCACAGTATGTAACCATCCATCCCAGCCGCTCCCCTTTTCCCTTTACACTGTTTCTCTTCTATTCTTATTTTCCTCCTTCCTTACTTATTTCTTACTACTACTACTACCTACTACTTACACTACTACACTACTACTATTACTAACTTTACTACTACTCTTGCTGCTGCTGCTGCTGCTGCTGCTGTGCTGCTATATACTACTACTACTACAAAAACGGAATCTACCTACTCGGTGCTCCTACTCCCCCCTTCTACTACTATACTACTATACTACTATACTATACACTATACTATACTATATTACTACTACTACTACTACTACATCTTCTACCACCACCCCACCCCACCACCACCCCCACCCCACCACCACCCCCACCCCACACACCCCCCCCACCACCCCCTTATCAAAATCCATGTATATTTTTTTAAAAGGCAAGCTTTTAAAGCAGCACAACCCAAAACAAAGCATCAGGAATAGGGGATTTTTGTCGGCAGCCATGATATAACAGCTTAGCAGAAGCAAAAAGGCAATGATAGGGAAAAACAGAACAGATAACAGGATAATTAGCACTCAAGGCTTTAAAACAATGCAGGTAAAAAAAATGTAATCTGATAAAATGTCCCTTTTGATCTTGATGTAGGTGTGAGATTTCAAACTTGACAAATGTTGTGGTAGGTTGTTGTTGTTGTTGGTTGATGTTGTTGTTGTTGTTGTTGTTGTTGTTGTTGTTGTTGTTGTTGTGTTGTGTGGTGTGGGGGCCGGGAGAGGAGAGAGTGAGAGAGAGAGAGAGAGAGAGAGGAGGAGAGAGGAGAGAGAGAGAGAGGAGAGAGAGAGAGAGAGGAGAGATGAGAGAGGACGAGAGAGAGAGAGAGAGGAGAATATCAATGAATGAATGATCTTTGTTTTTCAAGGGTTACAGAGTAAGTATTCATACTTTTTTCATCCGACCCTTGCCCTAATTAGGGAATATCAGAGAGAGGAGAGGAGAGAGAGAGAGAGAGAGAGAGAGGAGAGAGAGGAGAGAGAGAGAGAGAGAGAGAGAGAGAGACAGACAGACAGAGAGAGAGAGAGAGAGACAGAGGAGAGAGAGAGAGAGAGACAGACAGACAGAGAGAGACAGACAGAGAGAGAGAGGGGGGGGGGGGGGAGGGGGAGGTAGAGCCAGTCAGCCATGCAGATAGACAGACAGACAGACAGACAGACAGATAAACCGATCGACCAACCAACTGACAGACAGATTGACATACGGACAGACCGACCGATAGACCGACCGACCGACAGACAGACAGACAGACGGACCGACATACAGATAGAGCCAGACATAACAACAGAGAAGAGAGACCGAGAGAAGCACAAGAGTGAGGAAGAAGATAATGAACCCCCCCCGACACAGCCTCCCAAGGGAGGCCAACCTCATCGACTGAGTTAGGGCTTTAGATTATCCCTCCCTGCTCTGACCTTGGCGCTAGAAGAGTGGAAGAGATTGAGGAGAGTTCCAAGACTCATAATGGCTGCCTGCATGGATGAGCTAAGTGTTGTTTACTCCCCGGGAGGTGAGATGCTTTCATTTCCGAGGGGCCTTTAGAGTTTCAGCTTTAAGTGACAGAATTGAATTGCTGAGCAGGATAAAATAATGGGCATGGTTGGTAGGGAAATATAATATATGGTTATCACCGTTTTCATATTTTGTATCATGGTTACGCTGGCTTTTTCTCTCTCCTTCTCCCTCAGCTTGTGTAGTGCTTTGACGCTATTTACTGTAAATTAGCTTTCCTATTATAAAGCATCAAAGTAGCTGTACGTATGCACTATATACTTTGTGTAACAGAGTACAGATATTTGATCTGCCGCGACTCTGTACAACTTCTCGGCAACGACAGCACGGTCAGACAGCGGGAAATGTGGCCTCTTAAAAAGAGGCTGCAATGATTCGACATTTTACCGCTACGGGAATAGTGTATGGAAGTTACGGTGTTTCAACCACCCCCAACGAAACAAAACGTCGCGCAATTCGCAGGTGTGGATTTTAAATTTAGATCCACGACGCTGAGACTGGCAGTTCCGATCGCATGGGAAGTAATCTAATTACCGCCCCGTCATATTTGTTTAATACATCTTTTTTGATGCCTTGTTTATTTTGTAACAATAGCCTTTTATTTCATTTTAAAAGAAAAACTGGATTTTTGTTGTTACTATTATTCTGTGGCCTTTGTTCTAGTATTCATGAAGATATTCAAGACAACTGTATTTCTATTTTCGTTTTTGCTATAAAAAAAAATCCCATCGCAACTTAATTAAAATAGTGATATGTGTACTACAATCACATTGTCAGTATGCTACCTACTGTATTTGAATTGAACATTTTTTTTTTTTCGCTTTAACGTTCCTCCATTTTATAAGTGATATTGGACGATAAATGAATGTTTTGTACTGATGGAGATGTATGTGCCTTATGAGAGAATATATCCTGCAATGCAAGGTACAAAAAGAAAAGGTT
>CM060328.1:44158104-44168104 GCA_030674155.1 Stramonita haemastoma | reverse complement strand
CTCTTTTATAACCTCGTACGTATCTCGGACGCGACAGCTCAATGGTCAGAGCACTCGTTTTACCAATTGGATGGGTGACTGCCTGTTTTGCGCGCCTTGGCTTCCTTACAGTTCCACGGTTCACCCAGCTGTAAATGGGTACCTGCCCTATTTATGGTCAAGGAAAGTAAAGCAGCGAGGGAGAGAGGAGATGGGCGCCGCCCTCAATATGCTGGCCCCTAGAGAAGCTGAGGTCTCTGATGCCTTGATCCCCTAAGACCACATACGTTTATGGGACATTATTTACTGTACTTTAACCTACGTATCTTTAACCCAACACACAGGTGTGTGTGTGTGTGTGTGTGTGTGTGTGTGTGTGTGTGTGTGTGTGTGTGTGAGTGCGTGTGTTTGTGTGTGTGTGCACGCTTAAGCACAGATACAGACACAGAGACATGCACACATAAAGACAGACAGACACGCATACTCACAGTCATACAGACACATACACACATAATGCCCTCATGCATGCATGTGCACACACACAAGCACACACACGCACACACACACACACGAGTAAGCACAATCATAAAGAGTAATAGGGGAGAGAGAGAGAGAGAGAAGAGAGAGAGGAGAGAGAGAAGAGAGAGAGAGAGAGAGAGAGAGAGAGAGAGAGAGAGAGAGAGAGAGAGAGAGAGAGAGAGGAGAGAGAGAGAGAGGAGAGAAGAGAGAGAGAGAGGAGGAGAGAGAGAGAGAGGAGAGAGAGAGAGAGAGAGAGAGATGGGGAGCGATAGAAAGAGAGAGAGAGAGAGGAGGGGGGAGAGGAGAGAGAGAGATGAGAGAGAGAGAGAGAGAGAGAGGAGGGAGAGAGAGAGAGAGAGAGAGAGAGAGAGAGAGAGAGAGAGAGAGAGAGAGAAGAGAGAGAGAGAGAGAGAGAGAGAGAGAGAGAGAGAGAGAGAGAGAGAGAGAGAGAGAGAGAGGAGAGAGAGAGGAGAAGAGAGAGGGGGTCAGAAAGATACAAAGACACACAGAGATACACAGACAGAGATAAGCACAACTTTGTCCATTTTGTTTAACTTAATGCCCAAATGCTGAAAAAAAGCCAGGACAAATCTCCAAAATGACAAATGTTAGTTCACAGCATTCAAACTAATAAAAAAAATGAAGAAAAAAAGCGAGAGAAAAAAGAGAAGAAAACTACGAAACAGAAGAAAATATCTATCTCAATCCAAGTGGATGTCATTCTTTTTTATGGCGGCAGGAGTCTTTAGTTCTCATTTATACCTGTCACTTAGGACGGACGACAGTCTGGGAAAAAAAAGACTGAATACCTGCCAGTCAGAGATCGTGGAGAGTTAATCTGACATGGGCGGATGGCTAAGATGATGGTGAGGGTCATGAAATCAGTCTCTGTCCATATTAACCCTGTCAAAGCGAAGACCAGGTAGGGTCAACTCTCTATTTCCTTTCTTTCTTCCCTTCACTTTCTAGAGAGTCACTGTACTAGAGAATCGCACTAGTGGTGGGTTTTTTATATATATTATTATTGTGTCTAATCAGATCAAATGGGGAACAGAATAGCCCAGCGGTCAGAGCACTTACTTTGCCCAAGCTTAAGTTAAGCAGCATAGAGCATGGTTACCTTTTGGATGGGTGACCGTTTGCGCGCCTTGGCTTCAGTAAGTCACCCCCCCTCCTCCCAGCTTTAAATGGGTACCTGCCCTCTTTAGGGTCAGGGAAGGTAAAGCAGCGAGGGAGAGGAGATGGGCGCCGCCCTCAACATGCTGGCCCCCTACAGAAGCTGAGGTCTCTGAGGCCTCGTTACCCACCGACCGCATGGGTTATGGGGACACCTTTACCACCACCCTTAATCAGATGTCCCCATCAATGTTGGTTGTGCACCAAAGCCTGGCTCTCGGTGAGTTGCTTAATTTATTTTATTCTATTTTTATTTATTGTTTTATATCGAGGATAATGGAATAAGCATAAATGTGATTTTTTTAACATCCAGTCCCTGTGTGTATGCAGTTTTTGCTAATCTTGTCATCGGTTCCCACCGGCACACAATGGCATAGTCTTACGAAAAGCGGAACAGGATTTAACGTGTGCGCAAAATGTTCTGTGTGCGTTCGCAAACGGGGCCTCGGTTTACAGTCTCATCCGAAGGACTTGTAGGGAGAGTGGAGTCAGCGCTGATATTAACTCCAGGGTAGGAATTCCCTCGAACGGGAATCGAACCCGGGTCGTCAAATTGCGAGCGCAATGTTCTGACCACTGTACGGTGTTGTCGGCCAGCCCTTTTCTTCCGTCTTCCTTCCTCACTCATTCTCTGGAAAACTTGTTTCGTCACGGCCATCAGATCTTGTAACTTGGCCGGCCATTCTATTGTCATATATCTTCCTTGAAAGGTGTTACCAGATTTACGTGGCCAGCCATGCTACTGTAATAAATCTTGTTGGACAGACGTCAGCAGATATTTGTACGGACCAATGTAAAATTTGATGGCCTGAGTTTGATTCTCTCTCACGCTGTTAGGTCGGAAGAGGTTTTCTCCGTATAACCAACATATCCTTCCCACCCAGTCCTTTTTGTATTTTGTATTTTGTACCACTTTATGTCACAGCAGATTTCCATTAGACTATGAGTGGTGGTCTGGGTGCTAGTCTTTCGGATGGGACAAAAAACCGAGGTCCCGTGTGTTACACATAATTATTTAGCGCACGCACGTAAAAGAACCCACGGCAACAAGGGGGTTGTCCCTAGCAAAATTCTGTAGAAAAAAGCCACTTGATAGGAAAGCAAATACAGTTGCAGACAGGATAAAGAAAAACGAATAATGGGTAGGCGCTGCACTTGTGGCGACGCGCTCTCCCAAGAGAGGGCTGCCCGGACTTCACACAGAGAAATCGGCTGTGACATTAAGTGGTATAAAATAAAAATGAAATAAAATAAAGTTCTTGACTTAGCAAATTTTGAACCTGCACATTCAGTTCTCGTCGGATCATGAGTTGGAGCCTTTACCCTCTAGGCTTGTGTTCCCCTTCTTGTGGCTGGTACCTTACGATGATAACTCGGTCACACGGTTAGTTGGTGGGCCTTGTGGTCCTAGACAAGAGTCCAGACGTGACATGTGTGTCCTTCAAGATAATGAGGACAGAGCTGCCATCAATGGATCATTGTCAGTTGTACAGGCTAGATGAACCTAGTGGAAGGAAGCTGAGTAAATCAATGAATGCGAGATGATGTGAGAGGCTAAAAGTGGATGAACAGGTTTCATGGTTTAGTAGCCAAAATGGAATACCACGACCACAATCAAAGCGAACTCCCACCCCACCTCTTCAAATAAGAATCAACAACAAATCAATAACATAAACCACCCCCCCCAAAAAAAAAAAGAACAACAACAAACAAAAAACTCCTATCCCCCGAAGAAACAACAACAACAAACAAACAACCCTCCAAACAAAAAAACCAAAACCAACCTGCAACCCGGCCCCTCCCCAAATAAAACAAAACAAAGAACAAAAATCCCACCACTACCACTGACACCACCAAAGACACACAGTAACAAACAGAGCATGCCCCTCTTAAAAAAGTACACACTGTGAACATGTTCATAAAAAAAAATCGTACAGTAAAATGTAGCCAACAGAAAGCAATATCCATGATATCTTTTCGTCACAGAGTACTGCATTATCAAGTATACTATAAGAGCATGCTTTACCGCAACAATTTTCATGTATATACCGATCGCATGCTGTTGCCTCCTCTACATCAGTAAGTATTATGCGCTTATCGCGTGACGCTGTAGTGTTGGAATATCATGGTTACTTTTTGATCATGTTTACTGTCTTAAAACTTCGGGGTAAATAGCTGTCAACCAAGACCTTCAGGACATTCACACAAGAGAAGACAAAATGGGCAAAAGGTCAGACTTTGTTATTTGACTCTTAAACCTTTTCCCCCCAGTCAATGTTCATGCTTTTTATTTGGTTGTTTATTTGCTGTGTTGAAATTCACAAAGAACAGGAAACAGGAAAGAAACGTATCAAGATGACTGAAAAATCGTAAAAAAATGCCCGTCGTGAATTTACAGATTCTGCTAAAGTTTGAAGCTGAGACCTGGAATTCGTACACTATTTGAGAACGAATCTTAGTCTATCTTTACTAAGCTCATGCGTGGATACTTTTTGACCAACTAACGCAAAGTAGGTTACCAATTCAGGACAGGGACATTGTAATGGACCTATCTCAGATCTTCAACGTACTTAAGTTAAAAAAAAACAACCCTCATGGTTGTCATTTGTAATAAGGTTAGCAGGCCTGAGACAAAAAAGTGATAAGGTAATGGATTTTGTAAAAAAAAGTATACCAGTAGCCCCGAGAATACAAAAAAAATGACGTCGTGGTTGACCTTTTTAAGTAAAGTTAGTAGTCCCACGATTTAAACCCCCCCAAAAAAAACCAACCCTCAGACGTGGTGGTTGACCTTTTCAGTAGTGTTAGAAGCCCTAGGAGAAGAAAAGACGACGGCAGACATCACTTCTCTAGAACAATATCGTGACTGTCTGGACAGAGCTGGGAGTGGAAAACAACAAGGCAATGGTTGTCAGGCTCCAGACAACGTATGAGAGCAGGCCTGGATCAGGGAGAGGGCTAGAGAGGGGCTGTGCCCACACACCCCGCCTCACGTCAACAGTCTGAGAGCACCAGTTGATCGAACTAATCGGATTTCGCCAGGGTGACCTCCAATCCATCCCTGATTAATTTCGTCTCGTCTCTTCTGGCTTTCAATATGGACGTTTCGCACGCACACGATCGGACAAGCACACACATGCACCTCACCAGGTTTGAAGCGTGCCTTTTTACAAGTCAATCAATCAACCAATCGATCGATCGTTCAATCGATCGATCAATCAATCAATCAATCAATCAATCAACCAATCAACCAATCAATCAATCAATCAACCAATCAATCAATCAACCAACCAACCAATCAACCAATCAATCAATCAGTGAAATACTGTAACAAAAACTATATCCTTGATATTGCTATCTATTGCCTCGTCCTCTGTAATGTACGAATCTGACTGTTCCCGTGCCGCTTATTCCGATTTCCCCACAACGTCAATAGCCACACCCACCACATCTCCTCATAACTCAGAGCCAGACGTTTACAAAGAGGTTATCAATGTATAAGGTCCAGAAAAAAACATTGAGGTACAATGAAAGCAGAGCAACCATCATGATACCCCACCAAATAATTGACAATTTTCTTATATTGCCTAATATTTGACGGCAATGAGGGTATTTCAACAACAACGCTATTAATATCAACTATATTCCTATCAATATCATTACATTTCCTAGTGTTATTTAGGGTAGACAGGTCGAAACACTAGTAGTGTTGGTGATGTAATTACAGCAGTACTCCCTAAATGAATACTTGATATGCATGATATGTGTTTGGTCACGCTTTTCCCAATGAGATCATACCAAACTTAGTCTTGGTAGAAGCTGCCAGAGGCTGAAAGAAAATCTGACTCGAATGAGAATCGTGCTCAAAACCTAGCCAGAAATCCAACATAAACCTTTTTCTTGAAAAAAAAGAAATGAATCGAAATCAAGAAAGAGTACGTTTGTGATTTGGAGCAAACCTTCCCCCTCCTGCAGAGATAAGCCTTGTTTGCGAAAATAGGTATGCTGTAAGGGAGACATCTTGGTGATGAAATAAAATCTGTCAGGTAATACTACACACTCTTTGATTTGTTTTAGTATCAGGACTGATGTAGCATTATTAATGTATTAAGTAACGTTTTGATGTAAAAAAATCCCTTGTTCCAGCATTTTTGTCTGTTTTGAAAGAACACAATCTGTGTGAAGCCATTGAAACAGTTGTGCATTACTGTGAAACAAAAAACTCATTCAGTATTCCCACACAAAAACAGTCTTACCTCAGTGTAGGTTTAATACTGAGTTAGATTTTATAAATAAAATTCATTCAGACAAAACTGCAAACATTAGTAACGTACAGACAAATCTTTACTACAGCATAACTAAACTCAATACATTTTTGCTCAACCCAACAACCCCTCCTACAAAAACAATATTGACAAATCCCAATTTTCACTCCAAACTGTCTCCTACTGCAGTTTTTTTTTTATATACATACAAGAAATACAGAAACCAAACAGAAACAATTGCCCAAAACGCCTCTGCATGTCAACTCTTGACATACAAATATTGCATCGGGCACTTTTGAAGCCTCCTGCGGTAAAAGAAGGTCAAGCCATACTTCACAGTGTGAGCCAACTACCGAGACGAGCAGGGATGGAGTGTAGGCACAACACAACACTACACTACACGGTGACACATTCCTTGTCAGTTACCAGACGTCAGTTACGTAGGAGGGAAAGAGCAGAGGCTCTTAGCACAAGCTAAGTATCATGTTAATTATGATGGCACCACAAGCTAAGTAGCATGCTAATTATGATGGCACAACGTGATGCCGATGTGCAGAATTCGTCAAGAAAAACTCAATTCCATTCTTGTGTGCTGTGTTCTGCCTGCCTACCTGCCTGTCGTGACAAGGAATATTGATGAAAAGTGTGGGAGTAAGAAAGAAAAAGAAAGAAAGAAGAGAGAGAGAGAGAGAGAGAGAGAGAGAGAGAGAGAGAGAGAGAGAGAGAGAGAGAGAGAGAGAGAGACAGACAGACAGACAGACAGACAGACAGACAGATAGACAGACAGATAGACAGACAGACAGACAGACAGACAGACAGACAGACAGACAGACAGACAGAGGGGGATGGGGGGCAGTACGTATTTGCATGTATGTCCAAACACATTTTACACAACCCATTTATACCCTATAATTTTTTCTGTGTCACATTTGTCATTATGGTTTAAACAACAATTCCATACTTTACATTCTTTATTCTTTACAGACACTAATAAACAGGATTATCACATCATTATACTAAACCATCATCATTATGTCTGGAAAGCATATTTCACAATGTTCTTCTTCATATTCCAGACTATCATATGTCTGAGCGACTGCTAATAGGAAAAGCTCCATGATCAAAATGTCAGACCAAAGCCAGGCCTTACCACGGACTGTCCGCGTTGATCAAGTTTAGGCATATGATCACCAAGCAATCATATGTGTGGATGGAGGGAGAGATCAACCTCTTCATCCTGTCATCTACCAAGTTGAGGGTGGGACAGACTGATGGTTATAACATTGATCCTGCCATCAGACTGCACAGGGTTTGAACCACCCACCACCAAGACGCCCATTCCAAGGGATTTTTTCCCCCACTCCTCTGAGTCCTCTGGATGAGGTAATATACTCAGGTCCCATGTGCAAAACGCATGCAGAACATCTTGTGCACATACATGTTAGAACCTGTTCCAGCTTTTGGAAGAGTAGGCCACAGCGTACCTGAAGAAATGAATGCTGATTTAAAAAGAAAAACGCGTGCGTGCTTGTGTCGTGTTTCGCCATCAATCTCTGAAGTTGGAATGCAGCTACCTTAATGGTGGACAAACGGTTGCATACTTAAAATCTGAAACTTAGTGGAACCTCAGAGCTCTAGCCAAGGAAGAAAAAGCTAAAACCTATTAAGTTAATATTGGAAGTGGCAAGACAGTCTTTCCACTCAAGTTCACCTCATATCTGTTGTTGCTGAATCACACACACACTTCTTCTATTACCAACCAGCTAATGTAAAACTGTCAACAAAAACTTATATTTTGACCATCAGCTGCTTATCAATGCAAGCAAGGCGACATCAGCGAAACCATCCATCCACCACCTCACCCTTCATTAAACCAAGTAAAAATTTGCCCAGATTAAAGCAATAATTATATGAATGAGTTGATTATTCAATGAATGAAAAATCAACCCAGGTGTATCCTTCCACGTACCTGCCCATCCAGGCTATTCACAAGTCCATCCATCCACTCTTCTATCTACCCATCCACTCACCAATCAATTCATCCATCCACGTTGTCAAATGAATCGAATGTTGTGTGCTTGTTGATGCTTTACTTAGAGCACAGTCAGCAAGCAGTCTGTTGGGGCGCTGTGAGGGCAGTAATCAGATTTTACAGCACAACACCCACGTCATCCCCTCTTAATAATAAGCGCTTCATTCATGCTGACTTATGCCATGGACGCCTGCATGTGCCAGTGCGCGTGGTGTGTGTGTGTGTGTGTGTGTGTGTGTGTGTGTGTGTGTGTGTGTGTGTGTGTGTGTGTGTGTGTGTGTGTGTGTGTGCATGTGTGTGTGTGTGTGTGTGTGTGTGTGTGTGTGTGTGTGTGTGTGTGTGTGTGTGCGCGCGCGCGTGGTGTGTGTGTGTGTTTATTTATCTTTTTAAACTTTTTAAAATTTTATTCTTTTTATATCAAGGATGATGGAATAAGCACTCTTGTGCTTTTTTACGTCCAGTCCCTGTGTGTATGCAGTTTTTGTAAATGTCATAAGTTCCCACCGGCACACTATGGCCTACTCTTACGAAAAGCGGAACAGGATTTAACGTGTGTGCAAGTTGTTCGGCGTGCATTCACACAAGACGCCTCGGTTTATAGTCTCATCCGAAGGACTTTGGGGGAGAGTGGTGTCAGCACTAATCCTAACTCCAGGAGAAAAATCTCCTCGAACGGGAATCGAACTCGGGTCGTTAAATTGCGAGCACAATGTTCTGTGTGTGTGTGTGTGTGTGTGTGTGTGTGTGTGTGTGTGTGTGTGTGTGTGTGTGTGTGTGTGTGTGTGTGTGTGTGTGTGTGTGTGTGTGTGTGTGTGTGTGTGTGTGTGTGTGTGTGTGTGTGACAGAAACAGAAACAGAAACAGAGACAGAGAGAGGTTGGCACTAGGATACAAGAGTACATCTCTTTATCTTACTACGGATTTTCCCCCACGTCAATTTACCGTAATCTTGTCGCTTTTAATTGGAATAAATTCGTCATGTGTAGGTTATCATTCTACAAGACTGTATCTGTATTCCCTACACCACACCAGAGCTGCAGAAACAGCCTAGCTGACGATCTATCCAGTCTGTAATCCAACACGTTGATGAAGTATTGGGTGCGGGCCGGGTCGGGTCGGTGTTTCTGCGTTTCTGTAATCCAACCAAAAGCTGACAGGAATAACAGAACCATTGATTTTTTCACTCACTTCGCCTTGCTCTGGCAAGTGTACACACAGAGCAGGGAGGTCCTACCTAGTACGTCTGCACTGAAGTGGAGCTGGAAGAGAGGGAGCAGTTTCCTCATCTTTTCATCTATTGGTGCTGTTGAAATTCCAACCCATGGTCTAAGACTTCAGTATTTGAGGAACAGCCTTACCTCTGCTCGTCAAGTGTGGCATAAACTACACAGCAATTGAAGGTTTTAACCTGTTAACACAGGCTTTTAACCCTCTAAAAAACAGGCTTCAGATGAAACAAAAATGAGTGTTTGACCACCCACACTATAACCTGATGACAAAATTAAAAAAAAGTCTTGATGGACTGATTTTACAGCTAGATGCGACCATGTTTCTTCATCCTAAACATGATTTGACTAGATAAACGCTACAAAAGAGGCTTAAGCTCGCTTTAACACGCGCATAAAGATTCAACACACCAATCCAAACATGATGTTTATAACCTTGCTGATTGCTCAGGGGTGTCAACTTGTTTGAGACTTTAACATCAGACTGAAATTGCTGTCTGTTTGCAAAGTCGAACACAGAGATTAGAAAATGAGATTCAATCATCCTCTGCCCTCATGCCCCCATCAACCAAGAGAGCAATACCAGAACTGACACGATGAAGTGAAACAACCCAAAAAAATGACACTAATCACCAAAATAAAAACAGTCACTAAGACCTAAAACAGTGCACACAGCTGTTGGTTTCCCCCACTTTCAGCTTCTCTCAGCTGCTAATGATCCCATACAATCCCTGCCCAGCTGTGGCCAGCTGGTGCTATTTATAGCAGGAGCTGACCACACTTGGGCTAGGTAAAAGGAAGGAG
>CM060328.1:44145604-44153104 GCA_030674155.1 Stramonita haemastoma | reverse complement strand
CCCCTTTTTGGTATGCCCATTCTGATTGCAAGAGACACATGTCCCCTTTAGCACTACTACCCCCCCCCCCCCACCCTTACCTTTTAGGGATGTAATAATCGTTTCCGAGATAAATGTTCCCGAATAGTCCGTGATTTTAGGGATGCCCATACTGATAGCCAAACATATTTGTCTTGCTGGCACGCTCCTCTTTTTGGCTTCGGGGTTTTTGCTATCCACGGAAGCATTTAAGAAAAAAACACAAGCAAGGGAGATGTTTTTGAATCTACCTTTGGATTTTGTTTTCGATTTTAGGAGGACTAAGACTAAAGTACAAGAAAAACAAACCACCAAAGACAACAGTAGGAGAGACAGTGTGTAAAAAATGGTTTTCTTTCTTTTCGAAATACATTCTTTGTATGGCTGGACGTTGATTTATAAAGCACATAATAAATTTTAACAATAAACGAAGAAGATTTAAAACTCAATTAAAAAAAAAAAAGCCTACCTAAAAAACCAACCAAACACAAAACTCCCGAAAGCACAAAACACCATCAACACCGCCCCCCCCCCCCCCCCCCCCCCCCAATAATAAACCCTAAGCAGACCAGCCACCTTGGCGAAGTGGACAGAGACTCGACTTATGAACTTGAAGGTCGTGGGTTCGAATCCAATAAGATGTATAAGGATTTTTCGACTTCGGCCGGCTCTTCTACTGAGAGTGAGTTTGCTCTTGGCTCATCAGGAACACTGGAACTACACTGTTGAGCTTCATCCACTTTAAGGGTGCGATTATCTGACCAACACTGCAGGTGTCTGTATCTCCCAGGCCCGGTTGACGCCGGGATATATCATGATAGGAAGCGTAAAGTACAGACCCCCTCCCTCCCCAACACAGACACTGGAGAGAAAGACAAAGCTCAGCAAAAGGTAGTGCATACTATACAGAAGTGCTTACATATCAGCCCCTAGACAATAGACCAGCTGTCAGTGGCCAGCAATGGAAATGATCTACCACCAGGTAGAAATCTATAGTCCGTCTTCTTAGGTGATTTTTCCTTCCTTCCTTCCTTCCATCTGTCCGCGCCTAACCTCTGTTTGTCTAACTCTGTCCATCAGTTCCTTAAGCTAAATACGAGTTTATGACTGTGGTCGCGTCGAATCTGTGTGGTGTGTGTGTGTGTGTGTGTGTGTGTGTGTGTGTGTGTGTGTGTGTGTGTGTGTGTGTGTGTGTGTGTGTGTGTGTGTGTGTGTGTGCCTGTCTGTCTCTCATATCAAGGGATAAAAGGCGGGATGAAACGAAGTATGTGAAGGCTGATCTGTAACTCTTAAAAATAAAATAAGTATTCATTCATTCATTCATTCATTCATTCATTCATTCATTCATTCATTCATTCATTCCTTCATTCATTCATTCTTTCATTCTTTCATTCATTCATTCATTCTCTTGATCTCTGACTTATTTTCATGTCTGTGTATGCCTTTCTCTGTTCCTCTCTGTCTGTATGTCTCTGTTTGTTTGCAGCAGGCTCTGTCTGTCTCTTTCTGTCTTGCGCTTGTCACATTTGTCAAACGAGTTGTCCTACTGTTTTTATGTTTTTCTATATGTGTCTGCGTCTCCTCTCTGTCCCTCTTTTATACAGATCAAATCAAATCAAATAAAAAAAACATTATTTCCAGATGGTACATCGAGTAAGCAATAAATTTGCTTTTTTCATCAAGCCATCTATCTAACAAAAAACAAACAAACAAACAAACAAACAGAGAGAGAACACTGAACACTGAACACTGAAATGATTTAATGTACATTGGCCTTGGACCACAATACACTTGTTGGGCTTGGGGTTCGGCAATGGATTCATTCATATTATTAGCAATGCAAATGCATAAACAAGTAACTATTATCAACGATTAAAGAGGAAAAAAACACAATTATTCCATTTCATGATTGAAACCTGAAATCAACCATGATACAGCTACAAAAGAACAAAAATGATGTCTAATAAAACCTGCATATTAAGTATAGCCTATATCTGATCGTAACAGCTAGTCAAGAAAGCATTTGGGTCAACAATATTTTCCTTTTGTTAATAGAATGAAAAATATATCTAGACAAACAAACAGAGAGAGAGAGAGAGAGAGAGAGAGAGAGAGGAGAGAGAGAGAGAGAGAGAGAGAGAGGAGAGAGAGAGGAGAGAGAGAGAGAGAGAGAGAGAAGAGAAGAGAGAGAGAGAGAGAGAGAGAGAGAGACATACAGACAGACAGAGAGAAAGGAAGAAAGAAAGAAAGAAAAAGAAAGAAAAAGAAAGAAAAGAAGAAAGAAAGAAAGAAAGAAAAAGAAAGAAAGAAAGGAAAAAAGAAAAGGCAGAAAGAACGAATGACTAATCTTTATTTTTTAAGGGTTACAAATAAACATTCACATGTTTTTCTTATTCGGCCCTTGCCCATATTAGGGACAATCAAAACAACAACAAAAACAACAACAAAAAAGAAAGAAAGAAACGAACAAAAAAGCCCCCAAACCAAAGACAAATCAAAACAAAAAATATAAAACAAAACAAAATACAAAATAATAATAGCAAATAAACCACCCCCTAAAAAACCCACCACCACAACCACCAAAAGTTGAACCTATGGTTTAAAGAAAACAGACGGCATAAATATATTTAAGAAACTCTATGATTTAAAAAAAGGAGATAGGCAGGTGTATATTCAACAAACACGTAATCCCAAACTGGATACATCGATAGTTATTTAAACAAAAGAGATAGCTATGATCCCAACAATCACATAATCTCCCCCTGACCCGAACATAAATATCAAAACAGACACGCTGATGACACTCAAGTCCTTCGGATGAGACTATAAACCGAGGCCCGTGTGTGAACGCACGCAGAACATCTTGCGCACACGTTAAATCCTGTTCCGCTTTTCGTAAGAGAAGGCCGTCGTGTACCAGCGGGAACAGATGACAATATTTACAAAACTGCATACACACGGGGACTGGATGTAAAAAAAAAGCACATTAGTGTTTATTTCATTATTCTCGATATAAATGAATGAATGAATAAAAAAAAATTAAACAAGTAAATCAAACAGACATACTTACCGACAGAAAAAGACATAGAAGCACAGAGACAGAAAGACAGAACCCCCCCCCCCCCCCCCCCCCCCCCAGGGCATTAGAGAACGAAAGAGACAACGGTAAACAAGACAGAACACAAAAGAAAACAAAGAGGAAAAAACTCCAAACACAAAAAGCGTATCATACACATACATAAACACATAACCAAGGATGCACCACATGCCAGAAATACAATCCCACACAATCACAAATTTCCCGAAAACAACAACAACAGCAACAACAATACTAATAACAGAAACAGCAACAACAGCAACAACTAACAACAACAACAAACAACAATACTAATAACAGAAACAGCAACAACAGCAACAACTGCACCACCACCACCACCACCATCATTACCACCACAACCACCACCACCACCACCATCACCACCAAAACCAACACCAACACCAACACCAACTAACAAAAAGAAAGGGATGTCAAGGTATGCAGCTCATTTCTACATTACTTTTGTGCACATGTGAGAGCAGCAGTACGCCTGTTGTGTTCGGTTGATCATATCAGGCCTGCTATGAATGTATCTGCATAAATACACCCAAACAATCATTTCCCTTCGGCATCAAGCATGCACGCTGTGTTGTGTAATGATAAACCCTCGTCCATCCATCCTGATAACCCAAGATGGATTAGACAATCATAACCCCATGCGAATAGAAAACAAATAAAGACAGGGAAAATAAATACAAAATTGAGGCGTTCATCAAATACATCCAAAAACTGAAAGAAAACTATACATATATATGAACGTGCGAGTACGTAAAAATAAACTACAGCTAAATTTACAGAAACACACACACGTACAAAGACGCACACATACACCCGTGCACGCGCGCGCACACATACACACACATACGTGCTCGAGCGCGCGCGCGCACACACACATACACACACACACACAAACACACACAACACACAACACACACACACACACACAACACACACACACACACACAACACACACACACACACACACACACACAACAACACACAGACAACACACACACACACATAACACACACACACAAAACAACACACACACACACACACACACACACACACACACAACACACACACACACACACACACACACACACACACACACACACACACACACACACACACACACAAGCATGCATGAAACGCAAAACCCCAACAGGAAAACACAAAAAGGTCATATTTCCGTCTGCCGTCTCCCAGCTTGCCATAATGATTTCATTCCATTTTGCAAACAGCCTAGCCGCCCGAATGAAAACGCAAAACTAACATGAAAAAAAAACCACAAAAAATCCGCAGTGCTTTCTTCAAAGCGAAATCTCAGAACAGAAATGAACTCATCACCAGAAATTCCGTACATGATATTATTTCTCTGCCATCGAAGTTAAAGAAGCAACTGTGTATAATATGGTTTTCTTCAAAACCAGCCCTAATATACACAAAATGACAACAGCGAATATTCTGTTTCATGGCTTAAAGCAAATAAGATTATATCGTTCTCAAACTTTTAGCATTGATTACGTTATATCCAGATTTAAAAAAAAAACGAATCCTGCTCCATCAAAAAAAAAAAGAGAAAAAGAAAAGAAAAGAAAATTTTTTTCCTTTTTTTACTGTAAGAAGACAGCACTAAGTTACTGGTCCAGATCAAATGCTTTGTCAGTTGCTGATGACAAATGTATGCCAAGAACTACATTAAAATGTCATAATCTCTGTCTGTCTGTCTGTCTGTCTGTCTGTCTGTCGGTCGGTCTGTCTGTCTGTCTGTTTGTCTGTCTGTCTGTCTCTCTGTCTCTGTCTCTGTCTCTGTCTCTCTCTCTCTCTCTGATGAGACTATAAACCGAGGTCCCGTGTGAGGGGATTTTTCCCCTAGAGTTTAACATCAGTGCTGACTCCACTCTCCCCAAAAGTCTTTCGGATGTGACTGTAAACCGAGGCTTCGTGTGCGAACGCACGCAGAACATCTTGCGCACACGTTAAATCCTGTTCTGCTTTTCGAAAGAGTAGGCCATTGTGTGCCGGTGGGAAAGGATAACAAGATTTACAAAACTGCAACCACACGGAGACTGGATGAAAAAAAGCACAAGAGTGCTATTCCATTATCCTCGATATAAAAGAATAAATTAAAAAAATCTCTCTTTCTCTCTCTGTCTCTGTCTCTCTGTCTCTCTGTCTCTGTCTCTCTGTCTATGTCTCTGTCTCTCTGTCTCTGTCTCTGTCTCTCTGTCTCTGTCCTCTCTCTCTCTCTCTCTCTCTCTCTCTCTCTCTCTCTCTCTCTCCTCTCTCTCTCCAACTGGGTGTGTATTACACAGCATTGTTACTGTCAATATCAACCATTGATATATTTCCCCCCCCCCCCTTCATGTTTTAATAATTATGACATTCGATTCTTTGTTTATGTTTGATCATTTCTGAATCCACTAATTCTGTACATGTTTGGTTAAGGTTTACAGTGTACTTACTTGCTACAATTCTTGTCAAAATTTCGGTCCCTAGCACATCTAGATAGCAATATTCTAAAAGTTAAAAAACTGAAAGACAATTACCCCCAAAAAACAACAACAACAACAACAACAACAAAAACCAAATCAGCAACCCAGTTGGAAGAAGGCAGCTTCTTTGATTTAGGCTTCTGATAAACCTGAAAGGGAAAATGTCATCTTTTTTGTTGTTGTTGTTGCTGTTCTTACTGTTCTCCCCCTCATCTAATTCGCCTTTTTTCCACCCTGTAAGGCGCAGAATCCCAAATCAATCATCAACCTCCCCCGCCACCCTCCCCTCCCACCCTTCCCTCCCCTCTGTAAATCCCCAAACAATAATGACCATCTCGTAGGGGGAGGGGGGTGGGGGAGGGGGAGGGGGAGGGGGGGAGTGGGGAGTGGGGGCGCTACCCTTGTATCAATCGGACTTGTCATGTTTCCTTTCGTCTTCCCGTAGTCGTTCCCTGGGTGCAGCATCGGCGGCCCAATCACAGTCCGTGTCTTTGGTGGTATCGAACGGGGGCCAATCAAAACCGCTGATTTATCTGGGGCCCCATATGCGCGTGACGAGGCTCCCAAAGGAGCGTAATGAAGGACGATTTCCACGGCTGGCACAAGACACTAGGCCTTAGCTGCTCTGCCCTCTCACGCAATGCTGCAATGCACTGGGGGCTGTGGGGGTGTGGGGGTGTGAGGGTGTGAGGGGGGGGGGGTGCTGGACGTGAGGTGGGAGGGTGGGTGTGGGGGTCGGGGGGGGGGGGTTAGAGGGGGAGGGAGATAGTTTCTAGTGCATTGGTTAGGGTCCTTGTGTCAGTGTGTCTGGGCTGTGGGATCGACTCCTAGAAAATGACACTAGGAAATAGACAAAACACTGCTCCTTTCCCAGATTCAGACTCTAATTGTCACCCCCCCTCCCTCCATAAACAACAACAACAGCAAGCAAACTAACCTCCCCCCCCAAAAAAAAAAAAAAAAGATAAAAAACAAAAAAAACACAACAAAATAAACAAAACAATTAAACAACAACAAGAACAAACAAACAAAATCAACAATATGGTTATGCGTACAAGTTTGCATCCTTAAATGATACCGCCTATTTCCCAATGAGGATGCCGGAGGCCTGTCAGTATAAATAGCATCCCCACCATCTCGAAATGATGTGCTAGGAATTCCCTCTTTTCTACCCCTCTCTTTGTTTCTACCATGTTCCTTTTCTTCTTTTTGTTTTTGGTGATCTCCTTCTGATCTAATTTCTGCCTTCATTTGAACCATTCTCCTGCCTATTATTTTTTTCCTCAGAAAGACTTAAAAATATTTTTTCTCCCCTGCCGAAGTTGGCTGTGCTGGGCCTGACTTGTCAGGCACTTAACGGCAGCGCAACGTATTTTCGCTTATATGACAGACATCAATGAGTGCTGTCTAAGTGTTCTGCGAAGAATGAGAACACGGCGTATTTTCTACTTATTACCAACCCCAAAAGTGTGGTAAGGCTGTTTTGTGATTTCACTATTAAGGTAAAAGTTAATGGTGTCCTATAACCTAAGTGGGTGTAGGGGGGGGGGGGGGGAGGCATCAGCTTCTCCAGGGTCCAGCATATCGAGGGCGACGCCCATCTTCTCTCTCTCTCTCTCTCTCTCTCTCTCTCTCTCTCTCTCTCTCTCTCTCTCTCTCTCTCTCTCTCTCTCTCTCTCTCTTCTCTCTCTCTCTCTCTCTCTCTCTCGCTGCTTTTACCTTCCCTGACCCTAAAAAGGACAGGTACCCATTTACAGCTGGGTAAACTGATTGTGCCGAAGCCAAGGCGCGCAAACGGTCACCCATCCAACTGGTAACCATACTTGATGCTGCTTAACCTTCGCTTGGGGAATACGAGTGCTCTGACGTGACCACAGAGCTATCCCG
>CM060328.1:44130604-44138104 GCA_030674155.1 Stramonita haemastoma | reverse complement strand
TTTTTGCAGTCGATGATAGAAGTCATTACAGCCATGTTGAAGAGAACATATCCTTGTAAAGATAAAAAAAAAGGTCTCCTTGTCGAGTTGAAGAATGTGGGAATGTATGAAAGAGTAGTCACAGAAGCACCAGAAAATGACCTCGGTCGTTGACAACTCGGTCAGCGCATGATGAACTGTTTCGGTGTTTCAGACAATTATAACCTCTTCAGTTCGTTGACTTTCTCAGACCAGTAATGCTAGAGTCTGGATCGCTGCTGTCTATTTAAACTGTAAAATCTGCCACGAAATCACACGTCATGTATTAGTTTGTACTGTAGTCAGTAGACACAAATCTGTTGATCATTTATGTTTTGTTTTCATCAACATCCCAATGACTATCTTGTAAATTTACACGTGAACAAAATTTGATAGCACTGAACAGGATGGTGTCACATTCAAAGTATATCTACATCCAGAAAGTTATACTAAGCAGCCCGTAGAAGAAAAAAAATGCCGCACGTATGGTTTCAACTGTGTCACAGAAAATCTCTTGTCAGGTAAAAATCGGCAATTATTTTGTTACACAACACACAGATATTCAGCAGTCACACAAACAGACTACCTCCATCTGTAAACTCCAAAGAGAACTGGCTAGCTGTTACTGCAGCCACAACCATCACACCATCAGAAAGTGAAGAGAGAGAGAAAGAGAGAGAGAGAAAGAGAGAGAGGGCTGACATAAGCCCGGTTCCCATGGGCCCTCTGGCACCACAGGCAGCGAGCAGTTACGGAACACAGTAGCAGTGCCAACATGGGCTGTAAATGTCAACTCTAGACATGTCTGTGATTCCCTCTACCACAAATCGAAGTGGCGTGATCCGCGTTCCCGCCAATCTGCTGACACAAAACACCGCTCAGAAGAGAAACGGTTTCAGGTTTATTATACCCTGTGTATGCACACACTGCAAAAGACAGCCTGCCTGTTTTGCAAGCCTGCCTTTTTCTTAAATATACTGTTTCACAAATTAATCACGATACGTTTTTTTTCCTTTGCTCAGAGCTGATTGTTTTAAAGATGGTAAAAAACACGAATCAATGTCGATTGTTTTAAAAATGGCTAACTTTTACAAATGTTGCTTGCTTGCTTGCTTTGGTGGCTAACATTTTCCCTTTCTCTTCTATGGAATATTGCTTTTGAAATGACGTATATTCCTTGTTCAATATTGACTGCTGATTGTTTTTAAGATGACAGACATTACTCCTTTCACCGTGTGGTGCACTACTTTAGAAATGACGAACACCATGTGAGTCTAAACTATGAAGTCCTTTTACGTGAAGGTCATTAAATACCAAGTTTCGTTAGCCTTTGAATATGCTAGCAATATTAACCACCAATGCTGACTCCACTCTCCCCAAAAGTCCTTCGAATGAGGTTTTAAACCAAGGCCCCGTGTACGAACGCACGCAGACCATCTTGCGCACACGTTAAATCCTGTTCCGCTTTTCGTAAGAGTAGGCCATTGTGTGCCGGTGGGAACAGATGACATTTACAAAACTGCATACACACGGGGACTGGGCGTAAAAAAGCACAAGAGTGCTTATTCCATTATCCTCGATATAAAAGAATAAATCAAAATCATAAATCAAATAAATCAAACCACAAAAACTGTTTCATTCTTTCTATAAACAATCTTTTCGTCTTAAATCTTTTGTTTACCATAACATTTCAACCCTAGTTGCCAGAACATCGCTTTCATTGCCCAGGTTACGAAATATCAACATTGTTTTAGTTCTTTAAATATAAGATTTAAATTGAGAAACAAGAATTCTCTCATAAATGAGTTTTTATTGGTTACTTTGAAAAGATTGCCTCTTCTGTTGACTCTTAATTCAAAAGGATTTATTGGCTCCTTTTACTCACAGATCAAAATCAATTTATAATAATGATAGACAGTGGCCTTTGTAGGAATGGCTACAACAGAAACCTAGTGATTACTCAGTCTCTTGTAGAACTGGATATTTCATCCAGTAACACAGATATTGCTTAATTTTTTTCCAGTAATAGTTTTTTTTTATCTACTCTGTTATACCTCTAGCCACTTCATTTTTATTTTCTATTTTAAAAAAAACCACGTAAACTTCATCAACGCAAATCACATTCTCAAACCTCAATTCTTTCCTTTAGGATTTCTGACCGTTTTGGCTTGATTCACACACACACACACACACACACACACACACACACACACACACACAAACACACAACACACACACACACAACACAACACAACGCATACACACAACACACACATAAACACACACACACAATACAGCATAAACACACCACAACACAACACACACACACACACACACACACACACCACACACACACACACACACACCACACCACACACACACCACACCACACCACACACACACCACACCACACACACACAACACACACACCACACCACACCACACACACCACACCACACCACAACACAACACACCACACCACACAAACACAAACACACACACACAACACCCCCCCCCCCCCCCCCCGAACACCCCCCCCTTCCTCTCCCCTTCCTCCTTCCTCCTCCCTACCCCCCACCACCTCCTCCTCCTCCCCCTTCCTCCTCCTCCTCCTCCTTCTTCCTCTACCTCTCTCCGATGACCGTGGTTACGTTTAGGACAGGACGATGTTGACCAAAGCCTATAACAAGAGTTTCAGATCAGATCAGATCAGATCAGAGCAGGGGTGTCCTCGTTCCATTAGCTGCCCAGGGGCTGAAGCGGTGTCACACAGAGGATCACCATGGTCTCCCAGACGATACCGCTGGACATGACGACAAACAGGACAGAGGAAGTGACGTCACGGCGGTGGATGGGGTGGCTGACGTCACGGCGGTGGATGGATGGGTGGGACCTTTTGGGCCGCCAGTAGCAGTGGTAGTGTCAGACGAGTCAGACTTGTTTGCAGAACCGCCAGACGTCAAAGGGAAAAAAACAGGGTGAGGTGAGGATAGGAGGGAGGTATAGGTTGGTTGATGGTGGTGGTTGTTGTGGTGGGGGTTGTGGTGGGCGTGGGGGTGGGGTGGTAGGGTGGGGAAGGAGGGGTGTTGTTGTTGTTGTTGTTGGTGGTGGTGGTGGTAGGGGTGGTGGTGTGTGGGGGTGGTGATGATGCTTGGAAAATGGGGGGGGGGGGAGGTCGTTGATGATGGAAGCTGTGAGACCTGGAAACATATTGGAAAATAGGAGAGTGAGAGTGAGAGAGGTTTGGTGATATCGGTGTTTTCAACAACGAACATCACATCGTTCTGTTTAGCAATTTGTTAATGCAAAAGTCCCATCGACTATCCATCCATCTATCAATCAATCCTTCCATTTATCCGTCCGTCCGTCGGTCCGTCCATCCGTCCATCCGTCCATCCCTCCATCCACCCACCCACTCGCCCATCCATCCATCCATCCATCCATCCATCCATCCATCCATCCAGCCAGCCAGCCAGCCAGCCAGCCAGCCAGCCAGCCAGCCAGCCATTTAGGCGCATACACACAGGTGCGGAAAGGTACACACAGACACATACAGGCATAATCACACAAACATATACATAATAACATTTATACACAGACACACCACCCCACCCTACACCTACACAGACACAAACGCACAAATCTTCACATGAATGCACATAAGCACATATACACGTGCACGCGCGCGCGTGCATAAACACACACAGACTCACATACACAAACACAGACACACAGACACACACATACACAGACACACAGACACACACACACACACACACACACACACACAAATACAGACACCACACACACACACACATACACACATACACACACACATATACACACACACACTTGCGTGCGCACGCACCCTCACCCACATTTAAAACAAATAAACAACCACTACGAACTTCTGTCAGCATCAACAAATATTTTGGCCTAGCCCTCTCCATCGCGGCTATATTTACGATGGATTTGATTTCTGTTGCCATTTCAGAGAATCCAATGTAATATGGATGGAACGTGGATCGAATAATACAGATGCCATCAACAAAAAGCAGATAATTCAAAGTGTCTAGAAACACATTTACACACACGCACGCGCGCGAGCGCATAACATGCATGCTGCACACACGCGCACTCCACACGCACAAGCACATACGCACACACACACACCATCTGGATATACAATTTGACTTTCACATACATAATTATATACAACACACACTCACACACACAAACACACACAAACAAACACACACACACACACAGAGTATATACAAGGACACATACACAAAGACACACTCATCCCTCCTGTCTGTCAACCTATCTATCTATCTATCTATCTATCTATCTATCTATCTATCTATCTATCTATCTATCTATCTATCTATCTATCTAT
The DNA here is from genome assembly GCA_030674155.1 of Stramonita haemastoma. NCBI lineage: Eukaryota > Metazoa > Mollusca > Gastropoda > Neogastropoda > Muricidae > Stramonita > Stramonita haemastoma. Next base: position 44,133,687 of record CM060328.1, on the reverse strand, counting down.
CTATCTACTATCTATCTATCTATCTATCTATCTATCTATCTATCTATGTATCTATCTATGTATCTATGTATCTATCTATCTATCTATCTATCTATCTATCTATCTATCTATCTATCTATCTATCTATCTAGGTGCTTTTGTTTTTATAGTAGCTAATCAGGCCAAGGGCCGAATGGAAAAAAAATGTGAATGCTTATCTGTCACCCTAGAAAAATACAGATCATTCATTCATTCATTCATTCATTCATTCATTCATTCATTCATTCATTCATTCATTCATTCATTCATTCATTCATTCAATGCTTTTGTATCCGATTTTGATTAGCAATTCATTAGAACAACACACGCACACTCTTACCAATGTATATAGCAATACTGCTTTAGTACATCTGTGTCAGTTTTTTTTCAATTTTGCACGCGTGCATGTGCGTGCACCCCTACACATTCACATGCACGCACGCACTCACGCACGCAGACACACACTTACTCACAAAGACACACACACCCCAACACCCACCCCACCCCCACACACATACACACTCTCTCTCTCTTTTCTCTCTCTCTCACACACACACACACACACACACACACACACACACACACACACACACACACACACACACACACACACACACACACACACACACACACACACACACACACTCTCTCTCTCTCTCTCTCTCTCTCTCTCTCTCTCTTTTGTTTTTAATAGAGAGACTACCGACAACAACAAAAAAAACCCAAACAAAAAACCCCAACCAACATAAACACGTACAGGCCCTGACACACATTCTTGTCATTCGCCAACTCTCATAATGCCCTTTTGCGTGACAACAAGTGCAAGTCAACACTCACGTCGTTGATCTGCATCAATAACGTCTTTACAAATGATGCATACATACATACAGCTTTTTCTTAGAGAGATGAAAAGGAAGTGTTGTCTCTCTCTGTGTCTCTGTCTGTCTGTCTGTCTCTTTTCTCTCTGTGCGTTTGTTCTCTGTGTATGTCTGAATCTGTGTCTGTTTCTCTGTCTCTTTCATTGATTTTTTTTTTTTTACAGTGATTCATATCTAAACAGTTCATTCTCTTCCCGTGTAATCTATCGACGTATGTTTGTATGTATGCACGTGTGCACGTGTGCATGTGTGCACGTGTGCACGTATGTATGTATGTATGTATGTATGTATGTATGTATGTATGTATGTATGTATGTATGTATGTACGTATGCACGTATGCACGTATGCACGTATGCACGTATGCACGTATGTATGTATGAATGTATGTATATATATACACATATACATATATATATATATTATGTATGTATGTATGTATGTATGTATGTATGTATGTATGTATGTATGTATGTATGTATGTATGTATGTATGTATGTGTATATATAATATATATATATATATGTATGTATTATGTATGTATGTATGTATGTGTATATATAAATATATATAATATATATATATATATATATATATATATATATACAGAGAGAGAGAGAGAGGAAGGAGAGAAGGAGAGAGAGAGAGAGAGAGAGAGAGAGAGAGAGAGAGAGAGAGAGAGAGAGAGAGAGAGAGAGAAGAGAGAGAGAGAGAGAGAGAGCTTATGTGTGCGTGTGTGTGTGTGCGTGTATTTCTGTCCCTGCCTCCCTCCCTCCCTCCCTCTCTCTCTCTCTCTCTCTCTCTCTCTCTCTCTCTCTCTCTCTCTCTCTCTCTCTCTCTCTCTCTCTCTCTCTCTCTTGGTTGCTAAGTTGTTTATTTCATTATGTTTCTTTGGTTGGTCTTTATCTATTAACGCTTCTCTTTTTTCTTTTTTTTTTTTCTTTTATAATCAAAATCATTTTATTGTGGCTTCTGATTTTCGTCTTCTGAATGTGTGCATTTTTATTATCTTATTATGTATAATGTCCTTATTCCTTTATGTTGTTTGGTACTGCACAAAATTTTACTGTTTAGTATCTTTTTATCTTGATGTTTTCCCTGAAAAGGGCGGGGACTGGATGTAAAAAAGCACATGAGTGCTTATCTATTATCCTCGAATAAAAGAATTTTGCCTTGCCTTGCCTTGCCTTGCCTTGCCTTGTCCTCTCTCTCTCTCTCTCTCTCCTCTCTCTCTCTCATCTCTCTCATCTCTCTCTCTCTCATCTCTCTCTCTCTCATCTCTCTCTCTCTCTCTCTCTCTCTCTCTCTCTCTCTCTCTCTCTTCTCTCTCGGAGGAACATGAGATTATTGACTGTCATATGTATGAATTGTTTGTTCACATCACCCCCTTCATGAGGGGCCAATGCCTATTATGAAATAAACTATTCGTATTCGTATTCGTATTCTATCTCTCTCTCTCTCCTCTCTCCTCACTCTCTCCTCTTCTTCTCTCTCTCTCTCTCTCTCTCATCTCTCTCTCTCTCTCTCTCTCATCTCTCTCTCTCTCTCTCTCTCCATCCTCTCTCTCTCTCTCTCTCTCTCTCTCACCTCTCTCCTCTCCTCTCTCTCTCTCTCTCCCCTCCCCCCCCCCCCCTCTCTCTCTCTCTCTCTCTCTCCCCTCTCTCCTTCCTCCCTCCTCTCCCTCTCATCTCTCTCTCTCCCTCTCATCTCTCTCTCTCTCTCCCTCCCTCCCTCTCATCTCTCTCTCTCCTCCTCCTCCTCTCCTCTTGCCAACCACTCATCACCCCCCACCCCCCTCCCCTTCATCAAACTTTCTCGGCTGAAGCATTGCAACCACGCCATTGTGACAAAGTTGGTCCTGTCAAAGAATTGCTTACTTTCCTAACACCACCATCCCAAAGGTTTGCAGACGACAAAAGCAAACACGTCCTCCCCAAACCTGCAGCTGCGTCACTGGCAAATTACCAAACGTCCATAAGGATAATATTGAAACTATTCTCACGTGTCCACCTCCTTCCCTTTCCCCTACCCCCTCCTTCCCTCCTCTCCTCTCCCTGGTCGATAGATTTGCAATAGACTCGGTAGGCTTATGGGTTCTTTTTGCAGAGTTGGTGCTGGTGAATGAATGAATACCTTAGTCATGATCAGTGTGGAAGGCGATGCGAGGTGAGGTAAAGCGTTAATTAAAC
>CM060328.1:44124643-44130504 GCA_030674155.1 Stramonita haemastoma | reverse complement strand
GATGATGGTTCTTTTACGTGGGCTAAATAATGATGTGTAGAACACGAGACCTCGGTTTATTGTCTTATCCAAAGGACTAGCTCACAGACAACCACTCAGGGTCTAATGGATGGAGGAAAAAATGTTGGGGCTCAAACGGGGATCAAACAACCGCACATTTTCGACCCGGACTTTTCGCTTTCTAGGCAAGTGCGTTACCTCTAGACCACCATCTGCACATGATGGATATATGAATCTCAAGGCTATAAATGTGTGTCTATAGGTTATGGATGATAGTAGCTTTTCTTCACAGCCCTTGCTTAAACAGCAATATTCCAATAACTTCTTGTAGTCTTACAGCTACCAAAAAAATTTTTTTTACAGCGATGAGTTAGATTCCTGACAACTGAAATAAGTTTTCAGACTGGTGTCTGCTACTCTACTCTAGATAGCTAATCGTGTCACGGCCCCAACCCGTTGATTCTCCCTTAAGCAGAGGGGGGAAAAAAACTGGCGAATGCTGTCATCAGTGGGTTTCACAGATATGTGACATCACGCAGAGTCAACACTGTGGCACCAAAGCATTTTGTCTGGGTACCCAATGCCTAGAAGCTAACTTATAGTAGTAGTAGTAGTAGTAGTAGTAGTAGTAGTAGTAGTAGTAGTAGTAGTAGTAGTAGTAGTAGTAGTAGTAGTAGTAGTAGTAGTAGTAGTATAGTAGTAGTCTCAGACTCTGTTTTTGAGGAGTGCGCTTTGCTCAGAAATATGAACGGAAAGAGGATTCGTGTCTTACACAGTCGTGGTTGAAGGTGGGCTGTTGTGCTACTGTCCTATGTGGGTCAAAAAATTTACATGTGCTGAGGTCAGGTGTTTTAAAATGGTTTTCTTTGGGGTTCGATGAGTAATACAGAAGACTTGTCCTCAAAATGTTTCATACAAAAGAAGATAAGTCCATGGTTTCGGTCCTAAGGAATTTTTGCGTTATGACTAGGGCCTATATGAATTTAACTTGTTTAGACCACAACCTTTGGTTTTATTTTCTTGCACTAAGACAGTTAACTTGTTTAGACCACCAACCTTTGGTTTTATTTTCTTGCACTAAGACATGATGCGCTGAAGTAGGAAGTAAAATCAGAGTATAAACGTAGGGTAAAGCAGTCTTGGGACAAGAAAGGTAGGATTGTAAATGAAAACAGTCCATAAACAACTGGCAAAAGTGCAGATATGTATTTTTTTTTAATTCCAAATTGATCATCTCAAGGTTGTTGTTGGGGTTTTTTAATTAGTGGACATCAGTGTCGTTGTATCAAGGATAAGTAGAGTTCAGCCTGATACTCCGTCACTCAAATCTGTGATAGAACTCATTTTAAAATATTATTTTAAGAGTTTATTAAGAGATAGGGGAAACGCAGATAGAGAGACAGACAGAGGGGCAACACGGTACAGTTTATAGAAGAGAGGCGAGAGATAAACAGACAGGCAGACAGACAGACAGACAAACAGAAAGACAGACAGGCAGAAAGACAGACATACATACAGGCAAGCAGACGGACAGATACAGACAGAGAAAGGGGGTAGCACAGTGCAGTTGATAGGACAGAGGTGAGAAAAAGACAGACATGCAAGCAGACAGACAGAGACACAGTACAGTTGATAAGAGAGAGGTGAGAGACAGACTGAGAGACAGAGAAGGGGGTAGCACGGTACAGTTGCTAGGTGAGAGACAGACAGACAGAAAGACAAACATGCAAGCAGACAGACAAAGGGGGTAACACGGTGCCGCTATTAGGAGAGAGGAGACAGACAGACAGACAGACAGACAGACAGACAGGCAGGCAAGCAGAGAGACAGACAGAGAGACAGAGAAAGGGGGTAACACAGTACAGTTGATAGGAGAGACGTGTTAGACAGGCAGGCAGGCAGACAGACAGACAGACAGACAGACAGACAGACAGAAAAAGGGGTAACACAGTACAGTTGATAGGAGAGACGTGTGAGACAGACAGACAGACAGACAGGCATACAGAGAGACAGACTGAGAAAGGGGGTAACACGGTACAGTTATTTGGAGAGAAGAGACAGACAGACAGACAGACAGACAGACAGACAGACAGGCATACAGAGAGACAAACAGAGACAGGGGGTAACACAGTACAGTTGATAGGAGAGACGTGTGAGACAGACAGACAGACAGACAGGCAGACAGACAGAGACAGACAGGCAGACAGACAGAGACAGGGGGTAACATAGTACAGTTGATAGGAGAGACGTGTGAGACAGACAGAGACAGACAGGCAGACAGACAGAGACAGACAGGCAGACAGACAGAGACAGGGGGTAACACAGTACAGTTGATAGGAGAGACGTGTGAGACAGACAGAGACAGACAGGCAGACAGAGAGACAGACAGACAGAGAGAAGCGGGGTAACACGGTACAGTTTTGTTGGCACTGATGTTTTTGCTAGCGTCTTTGACGCGAGCTGATGCCATCCCCTCCTGGCTTCCTTGCTATACTATACTATACCGGTCTACAATACAGACAATGGAAGATTATTAAGGAACAGTGGACCACCTGACTCTCTCCCGCATACCGTAGTGTACCGATAATAATATAGTGTGGATTGGAAAAGGGAATAGTGGTGAGTGAGAATGAGGAATGATCTTCAGTATGTTTGTCCGTCTGTGTTTCTTTCTTTATTACTGATATAGTGTGGATTGGAAAGGTTGTGGGGAGGAGTGAGAATGGGGAATAATCTTAAGTATGTTTGTCAGTCTGTGTCTCTTCATTTATCTTTTAAAATTCTATTTTATTCTTTTTATATCTTTCTGTTTGTGATATCTTTCTCTGTGTAAGTGTGACTGGTCCTTTTTTTCTGTTCTGTCTCTATGTATCTGTTTTCTGTGTGTGTGTGTGTGTGTGTGTGTGTGTGTGTGTGTGTGTGTGTGTGTGTGTGTGTGTGTGTGTGTGTGTGTGTGTAAGTGTGTGCAAGTGTGTGTGTGTGTCTGTGCATGTGTGTGTGTGTGTGTGTTTGTGTGTGTAAGTGTGTGTGTGTAAATGTGTAAGTGTGTGTATGTGTGTGTGTGTGGTGTGGAGTGATGGTTGTGGTGTGGAGTGGTGTGTGCGTGCATGCGTGCGTGCGTGCGTGCGTGCGTGTGTGTGTGTGTGTGTGTGTGTGTGTGTGTGTGTGTGTGTGTGCGCGCGCGTGTGTGTGTGTGTGTTTGTGTGTGTGTTTGTGTGTGTAAGTGTGTGTGTGTGTGTAAGTGTGTGTAAGTGTGTCTGTGTGTCTTTGCATGTGTGTGTAAGTGTGTGTGTGTGTGTGTGTGTGTAAGTGTGTGTGTGTGTGTGTGTGTGTATGTGTGTGTATGTGTGGTGTGGTGTGGTGTGGTGTGGTGTGGCGTGGTGTGGTGTGGTGTGATGTGATGTGGTGTAGTGCGTGCGTGCGTGCGTGCGTGCGTGTGTGCGTGCGTGCGTGCGTGCGTGCGTGCGTGCGTGTGTGTGTGTGTGTGTGTGTGTGTGTGTGTGTGTGTGTGTGTGTGTGTGTGTGTGTGTGTGTGTGTGTGTGTGTGTGTGTGTACAAATGATGACTCCTTCGTCTCATTCTGACGACTCCAGTCATGAAACCTAAATGATCACTTCATCACCTACTTTCGATAATTATGTTTACTGTCACTATCTGTGTGTGTGTGAGTGTGTGTATGTGTGTGTGTGTGTGCGCGTGTGTGTGCGCGCGCGCGCGCGTGTGTGTGTGTGTGTGTGTGTGTGTGTGTGTGTGTGTGTGTGTGTGTGAGTGTGTGTATGTGTGAGTGTGTGTGTGGTGCGTATGTGTGTTTATGTGTGTGTGTTTGTGTGTGTGTGAGCGAGTGTGTGTGTGTGTGCTTGCGTGCGTGAGTGTGTGTGTGTTTGCACCTGCGTTTGTGTGTGTATGCGCCCGCGTGTAATATGTGTGTGCGTGTGCATGCGCGTGCGCGTGTGTGTTTGTGTGTGTGTGTTCTATGTGTGCGCGCGCACGTGTATGTGTGCTGGCGCACGCGCGCGCGTGTATGTGTGTGTGTATGTGTGTGTATGATTGTTTGTGCGTGTATGTGTGCACCTGCGTTTATGCGTATATGCGCGCGCGTGTTGCGTTGTGTTGTGGTGTGTGTGTATGTGATAGAGAGACTGATGGAGATTCGGATTCGGATGGTTTATTCATGTAAAGGCCATTGCCCCTAATGAAGGGGGTACAGTACACATGCAATAATAGTTAAATCACTAAACACATACACACACATTAACAAACTAGACTATGTCAGAACTGATCGTAATTTGAACGCTTTGTATATGTAAATTGATACATTCCGGATAATACTTTCATTTGTAGATGCCAAAAGCAAACTCAGACGAAATTGGCTAGGGTATTTATAAAATTTCAATGGTATATATCGTATTCTTAGTTTACTAAAAATCGGGCAGTACAACATAAAATGCACTTCGTCTTCAATTCCGATTTTGCACAAAGAACAAGTCAAATCCAAATCAGGATGTAGTTTATAGCGGTTTTGGTGTGTATTAATTTCCGAAATGCCACATCTAAACCTGGTCATAAGAAATTTCAAATGTTTGTCTAGCTCTATTTTGAGATATGTTTTCCTGTCATGAACACCACAAAAAGTTCTGTATATACTAAATCTCTCACTGTTTTCAATATGGAAATCCCATTCTTGCCATCTGCTTAAAATTAGTCTTTCTTTAAACTGATATAAAAACTCTTTAACGTTTTGAACCCCTCCATTTTCCCATACATACCCAAAGCCATTTTCATACAATCTGCAGCGAATGTTTGATACCCAGTTTCTTTTCCCTCTTGCATCTAGATCGTGTAACATTTTATAAGCTTTTCTTGGTAATCTAATATCTTCCATTACTACTAACTTTAACCAATAACGAATACAGCGTACAACAGAATTAATATAGATAGGGTGTCTATTTGTTTCACCATAAACAAAATCATTTGGGGTTCTCATTTCGACCCCCAGAAATTTTTTCAATGCAAACAAATGCACCTGTTCGCACTGATGTGCTGTCTTGTCTAAACCCCACAGTTCTGCTCCATACAAAACTATAGGCACGACCTGTGAATCAAAGAGCTTTAAAAATAATTCTAAGTTGTTATTATTTAGAGCTCGAAGTTTTCTCATAATGCATATCACAGCATTCTTGGCTTTGCTTCCAAGGTCGTTACATGCTGCTGTAAAACTAAGTCTTGTTGAAAACAATACACCTAAATATTTGTATGCATTTACAACAGGCATTTCAACATTATTATATTTCCATTTTTCTCTTGCTGAAAGATGGCCGCCTTTTCTAAATACAATGATTTTACTTTTATCTGAGTTTACCTTTAAATCCATGGACAGTGCTGCTCTTTGTAAACTATTTAGTTGCGTTTGTAAACCAATAACTGTTTCAGCTAATAAGACTATGTCATCTGCCAGTAACAATATGAAGAGTTCAAAATAATCATTTGTAAACAAAGCTCCATGCCTTCCATTTCCAATTACTTCATTGGCAAGCTCATTGATAAATAATGAAAATAAAACTGGACTACAAACATCACCTTGTTTCACACCATAAGTACAACTAATTAAATCTGTCAATTTTGAGCCACATCTAACCTTTACTTTAACATTATTGTACATGCTTTTGATACATTCAAATAGTTTACCTTTTATTCCATTTTTTATGAGAATCCGCCAAAGAATACTCCTATTTAAAGAATCAAAAGCCTTTTCAAAATCTATGAAGGCTACGTATAATTTTCTGTTACAAGAAAACTGCTTTTGTACTAAAGACATCAAAGTAAACATATGATCAATAGTTGAATAATTCTTTTTAAAACCA
>CM060328.1:44117143-44119643 GCA_030674155.1 Stramonita haemastoma | reverse complement strand
CACTCTTGATCAAACCACAGAAGATTAACATTATAAACGGTTTCTGCAGTCTGCTTTTGCTTTAACTTATAATCTCCTTAAGGGGACAGTTTGCCTGGAAGAAGAAGAAGAAGAAGAAGAAGAAGAAGAAGAAGAAAGAAGAAGAAGAAGAAGAAGAAGAAGAAGAAGAAGAAGAAGAAGAAGAAGAAGAAGAAGAAGAAGAAGAAGAAGATGAAGAATTGCAAAGAAGAAGAAGAAGAAGAAGAAGAAGAAGAAGAAGAAGAAGAAGAAGAAGAAGAAGAAGAAGAAGAAGAAGAAAGAAAAGAAGAAAAGAAGAAGCAAAGAAGAAGAAGAAGAACAAGAAGAACAAGAAGAAGAACAAGAAGAACAAGAACAAGAACAAGAAGAACAAGAACAAGAACAACAAGAACAACAAGAAGAACAAGAACAAGAACAACAAGAACAAAAAGAAGAAGCAGCTAGCTGTTAATAACCGTTTCGTTCTCTAAGGTAGTGATCCATGTGCAAAAATACAGTAACGTTGATGCTTGACATCTTACATCTTCATCAGTTTCTCTAAGAGGAAATTGGTGATTTCATTTTGAAGGTCTGTTTTTCTTTGCAATAAAGAGAAAGGGGTGTTGTTTTTCTTTTTCTTTTCTTTTTTTTAATTCTATGTGAAAGGATACTTCTGCATGCAAAGAGGCGCTGAAAGAGATGCAATGCAACATGGATTTTACACGTGGACGCGCGTGCGCGCACACACACACACGCACGCAAGCAGGCACGCACGCATACATACATACATACATACATACATACATACATACATACATACATACATACATACATACATACATACATACAACACATACATACATACATACATACATACATGCATGCATGCACGCATGCATGCATGCACGCACGCACGCACGCACGCACGCACGCACGCACGCACGCACGCACGCACGCATACATACATACATACATACATACATACATACATACATACATACATACATACATACATACATACATACATACATACATACATACATACATACATACATACATACTTCTTATGCATGCATACATACATACATACATACATACATACATACATACATACATACATACATACATACATACATACATACATGCATACATACATACATACATACACACACACACTACACACACACACACACACACACACACACACACACACACACACACACACACACACACACACGCATACACATACACACACACACACACAACACACACACACACACACACACACACACACACACACACACACACACACACACACACACACACACACACACACACACACACAGAACGAGACAGACTCAGACCAACACAGGAATAGAAGACAGAGAAAGAAAGAGGGATATGGGGGGACGGGGGGGGGGGGAGGGAGGGAGGGGAAAGAAGCTCTTCTCCACAACCTGAAAGGAATAAATCAAAGCTGGAAAGATCAACATGGGGGAGAGAAAAAAGAGACAGCAGAGATAAACAGGTAGCAAACAAAACAAAACAAAAAAAGACAGAAAGAAACGAAAAATCGTGAAATAAATAGCAAGAGAGAGAGAGAGCGAAAAAAACAAAAACCACAGAAAAAATACCCCAGGAAAGCAAACGACCCGAGACTGGGCTAAATCTATTTCTGATTTTCTTCTTCTTCTTCTTCTTCTTCTTCTTCTTCTTCTTCTTGTTCTTCTTCTTCTTGTTCTTCTTCTTCTTCGTCGTCTTCTTCTTCTTCTTCTTCTTCTTCTTCTTCTTCTTCTTCTTCTTCTTCTTCTTCTCCTTCTTAAATTCTTCTTGTTCTTGTTCTTTTTCTTGTTCTTCTTGTTCTTCTTGTTTTTCTTCTTCTTCTTCTCTTCTTCTTCTTCTTCTTCTTCTTCTTCTTCTTCTTCTTCTTTGCAATTCTTCTTCTTCTTTGCAATTCTTCTTCTTCTTCGCAATTCTTCTTCGCAACTCTTCTTCGCAATTCTTCTTCGCAATTCTTCTTTGCAATTCTTCTTCCTTGCAATTCTTCTTCTTCTTCGCAATTCTTCTTCTTCGTCTTTGCAATTCCTCTTCTTCTTCTTATCATTTTTTTTTTATATCATAAATTATTATCATTATTATTATTATTATTATTCACAATTCTTCTTCTCCTTCGCAATTCTTCTTCACAATTCTTCTTCGCAATTTTTCTTCGCAATTCTTTTTCGTCACAAAGCTGGAGATTTGTGCATAATCTATCCCCACTCCCACCCCCACCCCAAACACCAGCTTTGCGACCATTGGGGGGGGCCACTTCATTGTGGGACACGTGACAAATTGGTGATTGATAAAAAGCCGCTACTGTGCTGCCTCTGCAACTGTTAGATGCAAGGAATTTTGAGAGAGAGAGAGAGAGAGAGAGAGAGAGAGAGAGAGAGAGAGAGAGAGAGAGAGACAGAGACAGAGACAGAGACAGAGACAGACAGACAGACAGAGACAGACAGAC
>CM060328.1:44109643-44112143 GCA_030674155.1 Stramonita haemastoma | reverse complement strand
CAGACTCTTTGAGGAAAATGAAACCTCAGGCGTATGATTCAGGCCCTTCTTTATAGTCCCTTTTCTTGGTTCTTTTGTCAATAACAGCCAATAATTTGGTATAAAAAAGGCAAAGGTGTCCCATAACCTATGTGGCCGTAGGAAAGCGAGGCATCAGAGACCTCAGCTTCTATAGGGACCAGCATATTGAGGGCGGCGTCCATCTCCTCTCCCTCGCTGCGTCACCTTCCCTGACCCTGAAGAGGGCAGGTACTCCTTTGCAGCTGGGTGAACTGGGGGGGTGGGGGACAGCACTGAAGTCATGGCGCGTAAACGGTCACCCATCCAACAAGTATCCACGCTCGATGATGCTTTAACTTTGACTTGGGGGGAAAACGAGAGGTCTGACCATTTAGCTATCCCGCCCTCAATAATTTGGGTTTAGTTTTATCCTTTTCTGTTTCCTGGAGACCATGTACCGTTTTCTTTCGTTTTAAAACAACGGCTGTTTCCATATGTCTTCCATGACCATAATTCTGGGTGCAATAGTTGGATAGACCAAGCCAAAGCTTACGATACCATAATCGTCCCAAAGTGGTTGATGGCTTCTTTGAAACTCGGTGAGACCAGGTGGATGAGTAATGATAGTTTTTAAGGTATATCACAAGTTAATTGCGACATGTCTCCAGTTCACAGACACGCAACAATCCCATGGCATCATTGTCCCTCTTGTGGACACAGTATAATGCGAAAGATCAAGTATGCGTGTGCAAGATACTGCATTTCTGGTCTGCCTGCAGTGAACTGCAAAACAAAGACATAGACTATAGACTGAATGCCTGGCATTTTACACGGGCAATCGTCATTCCCATTTTCTCTCGAACAGCGCTCGCAGAAGACAAGAGCTAGAGAGACCAGTTGTTGCTGCCAGTCGGCATCGTTCCACAGGATCGGCCAGTCCCTCAACAGAGCCTGACACAGAGCATGTGTGCTGCTGCTCAGTGCGCCTCATCTAACGAGAACAGACTGCGCCGTATCTTTGACCTGTTGTCCGTCCCCTGTGGGAGAATCGATCGAAATAAAACAGAGCTGACCATCAGCAATTAGAACAAAACAAAAGAATTCAATTCAAAATACTTTTTTTTTATCTCATAGAGAAATACACGCGGGTTACATGCCACACATAAAAAAGCAAGTATGTAAAATGTAACATCACGGGGGGAAAAAACATATAGTATCCGAACATCAGTTCGCACATATCATAATATAAAAATCACCCACAATTCAGCAATACCTCACCCAGTCATAAACTCACCAAAACAAAATCTCAACCGTACCTATGCACACCAGTTTGCTCACGCATTCACACACACACACACACACACACACACACACACACACACACACACACACACACACACACACACACACACACACACGCACGCACGCACGCACGCACGCACACACACACACACAGGTCATTCACACACACGCAATCGGGCGGGCGCGTGCGCGCGCTGTTGGAAACACTGCATACATGTGCACTCATTTTTGTGAAATAAACCCTATTGATATTAAATCATTTAACTTGTTCTAACAAGTCGTATGATAAGACATATATCAATGAAAGTAACAAACAATCTTTTTAGCAAAATGTTAAACACAGTCTAAGATAATAACACGCGCACACATTTACACATCAAGGTGATGTCCACGCAAGTAGGTGCAAACGCATTCGCATATACATAAATGCATACACGCACACAAGCAAACGCACATATATGCAAGAATCTACGCATGCATGCATGTCTGTGTGCACACATTCATGCACGCCTGCACGCGCACCTGTCCATGCATGTATACGCAAACACACAAACACGCACACACACATACACGTGTTCGCGCAAGCGCGCGCACACACACACACACACACACACACACACACACACACACACACACACACACCACACACACACACACACACACACACACACACACACACACACACACACTTTACCAAAAACAATGATAAGAATAATAACTTACGAGACAGGGACAGACAAGAAGAAGACCAACAACAAAATCAGAGATTTTAACGTGAAATATGAGACGCTTTATCACATAAAGGGTTGTTTCTCTAGAATGCTTTTAGCTCGTTCTTTACTTCTTTGTTTTGTTTATTCGTTATTATCATCTACTTTATTTATCTATTCACCTATTGTGTTGTTTATTTGATTCTACGCTTTTCAGCCATTGTAGATTTGGGGGGGTTGTGAGGTTTTTTGTTGTTGTTTTTTTTTTGCAGAGAATGAGGAGGGGAGAATGTTCGGTGTACATTTTATTTGTCAGTCATCAAAGAGCCCATGTTTTCTCGTCTTGTTGCAATTTCCTTTTTTTTTTTATTTAATGTGCAGCTTGAAAGGAACGATGTATGGAATTGAGTTTTAATATCCGCGTCACATAAAGTGGTAACTAAAGACATTGTAAAACTTAAAGTTAAAAAAGAGTTTCACGAGAGAGA
>CM060328.1:44102143-44104643 GCA_030674155.1 Stramonita haemastoma | reverse complement strand
GTACACAGGTGTCGTGTTCAGACATTATCCCCGAAGATGGAAAGTAGCTACCTGCATGGTGGACAAAACAAAACAAAAAAACAAAACAAAACAAAAACGGTCGCATACACCAAAAGCTCACCATTAATAAACCTCAGAGCTTTAACCCAAAAACAAAAAACCAATGACCATCAACAAAAGAAACTATATAAAAAAAAAAAAACACCCCAAAAAACCCCAACAGTTCTCGGAACTCTTCCTGTCTAGTTTTCCTCCACACTTAAGATATCGTTCTGTGCTTCAAAACTTTTTTTTACCCTAATCTTTCAGCCTTACTATTACCAAAGTCTGCGACACTTATAATATGTGTATACATGCCAATCAGCTCGCAGGGAAAAGTTTGGCCCATCTCTCCAATGCGTTCGTCCCCTCTCTCTCTCTCTGTCTCTCTCTCTCTCTGTCTCTCTCTCTCTCTGTTCTCTCTCTCTCTCTTCTCTCTCTCTCTCTCTCTCTCTCTCTCTCTCCGTCTCTCTCTCCTCTCTGTCTGTCTCTCCTCTCTCTCTCTCTCTCTCTCTCTCTCCTCTCTCTCTCCTCTCTCTCTCTTGTCTCTCTCTCTCTCTGTCTCTCTCTCTGTCTCTCTCTCTCTGTCTCTCTCTCTCTTCTCCTCTCTCTGTCTCTCTCTGTCTCTCTCTCTCTCTTCTGCTCTTCTTCTGTCTCGTCGTCTGTCTCTCTCTCTCTCTCTCTCCTCTCTCTCTCTACTCCTCTCCTCTCATCTTCTTCTGTCTCTTCTTCTCTCTTCTTCTCTCTCTTCTCACGCTTCTTACCTTCTCAACTGCTCATTTCGTTCTTCTGTATATCTTTTTCTTCTCTTCTTCTCTTCTTCTTCTTCTCCTCTCTTCTTCTCTCTTCTTCTTCTTCTTCTTCTTCTTCTTCTTCTCTCCTTCTCTCTTCTCTCTCCTCTTCTCTTCTCTTCTTCTCTCTTCTTCTCTTCTTCTTCTTCTTCTTCTTCTTCTTCTTCTCTTCTTCTTCTTCTTCCTTCTGTACTCAAAAGATCAGGCTGAGACGGAGAGAAATTTGGTACCATGGGGGAGGTCGTTAGGTAGGGGGGAGGGGTGGGGGTGGGGGGTTACAGAGGGTGGTGGTAGTGGGGAGGGGGTGGGGTCCCCCCCTCCCCCTCTGGCTGGAAACCATCTTCGGCACGTGTAAATGGAAGCTCTCTGTGGGGTTTGGGTCCATTAGGAGATCTGAGAGCCGTCTGTCTGACTTTTGTCTCTTTTTGGTTCTGGGTGAAGTTTTGTTGCTTTGATATGTTTGTGTGTGTGTGTGTGTGTGTGTGTGTGTGTGTGTGTGTGCGTTCGGGGAGGGGGGGGGACGCGGTAGGTGGGGAGAGGGGAATCTTGAATCTTGTGTGTTTGTGTGTGTTTCTCAGTGTGTGCGTGTGTGCGCGCGTGCTTATGTGCGTGCGTGGGCCCGCGCGGGCGTGCGGGAGGGGGGGGGGAGCCTGTTGGGGTGGGATCGTTGTGTGTTTGTTCGTGTGTGTGTGTATGTGTGTGGGGGGGGGTGCGCGCGTGCACGCGCGCGTGGACGTGCGTGCCCATCCGTTTACCAGTATGTGTGTGGAAACTGTCATTAAAAACTCTTCTGGCAAAAGTATTGAATCTTACCTTTACAAACATTTCTATGAAAAGGGATGGAGAACAGCTTTTAAAAACACACACAAAAAAACAATGATAAATCATCGTTCTGTAGCCATCATGATCGTAACTTTGTCAGACTAAAAATATATATATATTCTTGTTTTGCCACTTGTGGGCATTTCCTCCTTCATAGAGCTCGAATGTTGTTACCACAAATTACAAAATGAAGCAAGTGGGCAAATCGGCATTGAAGGTAGTAGTTGGCACCCATCAGTCGCGGAAGACTATGGAGTTGCGCTCTAGTCTTTAGAGCGCAAAGCCTGGCTAAGTAAGTATGGAGGGCAAACTGTTACCCATGCGGCAGACCCCCCCCCCCCCCCCCTCCACGCCACTGGAATGATCCATTGGAAAGGCAATGACCGATACAAATGGTTCCAGTACCGTCGCAGGAGCCACCAGAACGTTGCCATATACAGCCCCGAACCACCCTGGGGACTCCAACTCCCCGATTTTTCCTCAGGGATGGTATCTCAACACGACACCTGTGTGCACGCTGTTTTTTTATAATTTTGTTATCCGCTCCTACCTGCACACGATGGCCTGCTCTTCCGAAAGGCGGAACGGGGTTTTAACGTGTGCGCAAGATGTTCTGCGTGCATTCGCACACGGGGCCTCGGTTTACAGTCTCATCTGAATGACAAAGCCCGGGTAAATAAGTATGGAGGGGGAAACTGTTACCCATGGGGCCCAAACCCCCCCCCCCCCCCCCCACGCCCCCTGGAAGAACCATTGGAAAAAGGGAATTTACCCAACCCAAAAAGGTTCCCGTAACCCTCCCCAAGGGGCCCCCCGAAAGTTGCCTTTTACACCCCGAACCCCCTGGG
>CM060328.1:44085531-44098031 GCA_030674155.1 Stramonita haemastoma | reverse complement strand
ACAACTCAGTATTTTTAAAAAAGTCTATGTATTTTTGAGTAAGAATTTTTTTAAGTTCATGTAATTACATGAAATCTGAGTACATGGTTGATTCTGAATCTGTTATTGCATCGCAGTTTGATTTCTGTGTTTCTCTCTCTGTATTTGCTGTGTGTGTGTAATACATACGTCATGCCAAAACATCATTTGTTTATCATAAACAAGTGGATCTTTTCTTCATAAAACGTAATTATTGGCCTTGTCAGATATTATGCATTTGCTGTTTTTTGCAAAAGATATTTTGTTACCGCCCTTGTCAAAAGGCCAAGTTTGGCAATAATGATAAACTGTTAAAGCGTAACGCCTCTCTCTCCGTCTCTGTCTCTCTGTCTCTGTCTCTCTGTCTCTGTCTGTCCGTCTGTCTCTGTCTCTCTGTCTGTCTGTCTCTGTCTGTCTGTCTGTCTGTCTCTGTCTCTGTCTGTCTGTCTGTCTGTCTCTGTCTCTGTCTGTCTGTCTGTCTGTCTGTCTGTCTGTCTGTCTGTCTGTCTCTCTCTCTCTCTCTCTCTCTCTCTCTCTCTCTCTCTCTCTCTCTCTCTCTCTCTCTCTCTCTCTCTCTCTCTCTCGGGGTGCATGTTCAGACTCTGAACCGACAAGACGCACGCTGAATGAGCTCTGACTATTATGGTATATTGCAAGGTCCCAACAAGTCGATAAGTTACCAACGTTTACAGAGAGGAGAACGATAGTACCCGGAACACTATGCCGCAAGATTCCCTCACCTTTCGTGCGGTATGTGGCAGATTTACCGCAGTCTATATTGGCTTTATGGCCAAAAGAGCAAAAAAGAAGAAAGCCATGTTTTTGCCGACCATGCAGGTGCGAACAAGGTTAACCGGTGTCATGGTAGGAGTGCTCCTCACTCTTTTATTCTACGGGGATTTATTGCACAGGTGTGGGGACATTGAAAAGAACCCTGGACCAAAGGACAGGCAAACCCGGCTGACCTCTACAGGAAAAATCAACAGCAAGGATGCAGAAGAAGCCACGTCACAGCAACCAGGCGGACAGCAAACGTCATCTCTGGACACCATCATGGAGAGCCTGGCGACACTAAGCGCACAGTTCAAAGTGATGCAAGAAGACATCAGAGAGCTGAAAGATGTGTGCAGAGCCATGAGTTCCGACATTGGAACGCTGGAAGAGAAGATGTCTTCCCTGGGACGAGCGAATGAAGACCTGAAGAGGGAGAATGAAGAGCTGAGGAACAAAGTGGACACGCTGGAAAGAAGGACTGAAGACCTGGAGAACCGCTCCAAGCGGAACAACATCATCATCCATGGAATTCCTCGAGAGGAAAACGAATCGCGGCAGGACTGCGAGGACATTGTGAAGGAAATGCTGGTAGACAAACTAGAACTCACTGGCCAATGCCAGTTTGATAGAGTACACCGCTTGTCCTCCAAAGAGAACTCCCCTATTATGGCCAGGCTTACCTTCTATAAGGACAAAGAGGAGATTCTGAGAGCCAGAGGTAAGCTAAAGGGGTCAAAGATATTTGTGGGGGAGGACTTCAGCAAGAGAGTGAGGGACACACGGAAAAAGCTGGGTCCATACCTTAAGGCTGCAAGGGATGAAGGGAAAAAGGCCGTGATGGTTTTCGACCATCTCATTGTTGAGGGTTCAAAGTACTTTCTGGACGCAAACGACAAGCTCGTAATGGGAAAATAAGGATGCGGCCGGCCCAGTGTATTAGAAGGAAATATAAAGTCTACTAGTTTTCATTCTACCAGGTCCAATTTTTCACTAGGGGGTAGAACTAGACAACTGTCACCGGATAGCGTAGCGGCAAAAACAGTTCGTGCAAACCATGCAACTTTTCATGCCTGTGACAGAATTGACAGTTCATTGCACTTACAGAATAGTGGGGATGATGGGGCAGAGATGTTGGGGGACCATAAAGAAAGTGAATTTGAACATGTAGATAGTGTAGACACAGGTTATTCAAAACAGGATTGTCAATATATAAAGAAAAAAATTTCCTTCCTGCATTGGAACATTGCAGGCCTTTTGTCTAAACTAAATGATAACGATTTCATTTTATATGTTTCATCTTTTCATTTTATTTGTTTAGTAGAGACTTTTGTTGATGCTTTTACCTCCCAAGCATTCCCAAATCACACAGCCTATTGCAAACCAGCCTATAAACTATCACACCAGGGGAGATCTTCTGGGGTGTTCTTTGTCTTATCAAAAATGAATTCACGAGTTATGTTAAGCAAATTACTACTCCTGATGGGAATTTTTTATGCTTTTTAATAGATAAAACTCTCTTTGATTTGGACAAGGATATTCTTTACATATGCTGTTACATACCTCCAGAGAACTCCCCGTATTATGTATCAAGCAATTTAGACAGTGACTTAGACATGTTGGAAGAAACTGTTGTTGTTAATATGCTGAACAATGAAAATGGTGTGTATGTCTTAGTGTGTGGGGATTTAAACAGCAGAACAAGTGACCATATGCCAGTGATGGATGATTGTCTTAACAATTTGACAGCAAACTACAAAACATACAGTGAAGTACAACGACAATCACAAGACA
Organism: Stramonita haemastoma; assembly: GCA_030674155.1. Taxonomy (NCBI): domain Eukaryota; kingdom Metazoa; phylum Mollusca; class Gastropoda; order Neogastropoda; family Muricidae; genus Stramonita; species Stramonita haemastoma. The sequence goes on along the minus strand of CM060328.1, from coordinate 44,095,448 downwards.
AAATACTTAATAACTATGGTAAAAAACTGTTGAATTTGTGTACATCACTCGATTTATGTATGTTAAATGGTGTGTGTGAGGGTGATAAAAATGGTCATTTTACGTACATTGCAGAGAGTGGTTGTAGCGTGAATGATTATTTTTTGGTTTGTGAAGAATCTTTTTCAATGTTTCATGGAACTAGCATTATGCATGTAATTGAAAGATCAGAGTCAGATCATTTACCGGTTGAGTTATACATCGAGACATCAAGTGTTAATGTTCATGACTTTGAGAATAATAAGGAAAAATCAGTTATTGAAAGATACACATGGAAATCAGAACATGCGCTTGAGTTTATGGATTCAATGAATAGTCAAGAATGTCAGGAAGCATTTAATCGTGCAACAGATGTGATTGATGTAGATATAAATAGTTCTGTGTCTTTATTTAATATGTGCATACTACAGCAAGCTACATGTATGAAGGAAAGAATCTATGACAACAAAAGAACTAATAATAGAAAAACCAAAGACTGGTTCGACAGTGAATGTAAATTTACAAGAAAACAAGTCAGAAAACTGCTTTCAAAATTTTGTAGAACACTATGTAATACGGACAGAGTGGATTATTGTAAAGCTAAAAGAGAATATAAAAACATGTTAAGAAGAAAAGAAAAAGAACACAAAAACATATTATTGAACAGTCTTGTCTCCTCAGTAGGTGATCAGTGTAGATTTTGGGAAGCTGTTCGTAAAACAATTCCAAGGCGTAAAGGTAAGCTGAGCTGTAATATTACAACGGAAGATTGGTTTATTCACTTTAAAAATATTTTAGAAAATGAAACAGATATAGATATCACAGAGTCTGATTTTGATCAAGATGCCCAGTTAGTTGATTGTGATGAAACAAATGAGTGCTGGTTTAACCAGCCTATAACAAAAGAAGAGGTCACACATGCATTAAGAAAAATTAAAAATTCAAAATCTGCGGGGCCAGATGGCATTATAGGCGAATTTCTCAAGTATTCATGTGATAGTGCTGTTATGTTTCTTGTAAAGCTATTCAATGTTTTGTTTGATAGCGGTGAGTATCCTGAGCAGTGGACTGAATCCCTTATCTGTACCATCCATAAAAAGGAGACATACACAATCCAAATAACTATAGAGGCATAACTTTAAGTAATATATGTAGTAAGTTATATAGTTCTATGATTAATTCAAGACTACAAGAGTGGACCAAAGATAATAACTGTACTGGGGAATATCAAGCAGGGTTCAAAAAGAATTATTCTACAATTGATCATATCTTTACTCTTATGGCATTTGTTCAGAAACAGCAAGTTAATAATCATAAGTTATATGTAGCATTTATAGATTTTGAAAAAGCATTCGACTCTATTTCACGAAAACTCTTATGGCCAATACTTGCTAAAAACAAAATAAACGGTAAGCTATACAAATGTATAAGAAGTATGTATAATGAAGTTAAAGCCAGAATACGAAATGGATCTGATTTCACAGATATCATTGACTGTACCAAAGGGGTCAAACATGGGGACGTATGCAGTCCTGTTTTGTTTTCCTTATTCATTAATGAGCTAGCACTAGAAATAATTCAAAATGGAAAACATGGTGTTACATTTTCGCATGATGCTTGTGAACTTTTTATTTTATTATTTGCAGATGATATTATTTTGTTGTCAGAAACAGCAGTAGGGCTACAGAATCAGTTGAATAACCTTTACAGGGCAGCTAGTAATCTTAAACTGAGGGTTAACATGACCAAAAGTAATGTAATAGTTTTTCGAAATGGAGGATACTTAGCTTCAAGAGAGAAATGGGTATATGGTGAAAAAGAAATGAAGATTGTAAACAGTTATAAGTATCTGGGCATATACTTTTCAACAAAACTTAGCTTCCTCACAGCATGTGATGACTTGGCAGGGAGAGCTAAGAAAGCACTAATGAAAATACTTTTTACTTTACGCAGATTAGAAAACAGTTCACCCATCGTATTTTTAAAGCTGTTTGATGGACAGATACAACCAATGTTACAGTATGGGGCTGAAATATGGGCATTCCATGGAACAACATATGAGTTAGAAAAAGTACACACTTATGGTTTGAAAAAATTTCTGGGGGTAGATATAAGGACACCAAATGAGCTATTGTATGGTGAGTTAAACAGATATCCCATATACTTGAACTCTTATGTAAGATGTATTAGATTTTGGCTAAGACTAACACGTATGGAGGAACACAGAATACCACGTAAAGCATATAAAATGTTGATGTTTTTGGATCAAAGGGGAAAAGTAACGTGGGCTACACAAGTAAGGACAATGCTAGCCAGACATAGGTTTTCATTTGTTTGGGATAACCAAGGAGTAGAATCAATTTCGGCATTCATTAAAGTTTTCAGACAGACACTTGTAGACTGCAGATGGCAAGAATGGAATAACCACATTCAAACGAGTGAAAGATTTCAGTCATATGCTCTGCTAAAAACACATCACTTAATGGAATCATACTTGAAAATGAATATGAATACATTGGTAAGAAATGCTTTAACAAAATTTAGATTTGGAGTTTCACCCATATTGAAACATTCAGCAAGATTCAGTAAAACAACTAACACTAATCAGTTGTTATGTCCATTGTGTAAGGCTGATAGTGAGGATGAAATTCACTTCATGTTTTTATGTCCAGCTTATGACGACCTTCGGGAAGAATACATTGCAGGAAAATATTACCGTAATCCTTGTGCATTTAGGTTACGACTTTTGCTGTCATGCTCCAACGAGACTACAGTAAGGAATCTGTCATTATATATACACAAAGCACTGACAAGACGGAACATAGCCATAAGTTAATGATTGTAGTATACTGTTTGCATGAATTTTTTTGTCTTTTGTCTTTTGTAAAATGTTTGTCATTTCTTTTTGATATATTGATATTGTACAGGCCCCTTCAGAATGGGCCAATGGCCTTCCTGAATAAATTATCGTATTCGTATTCGTATTCGTATTCGTATTCGTATTCGTATTCTCTCTCTCTCTCTCTCTCTCTCTCTCTCTCTCTCTCTCTCTCTCTCTCTCTCTCTCTCTCTCTCTCTCTCTCTCTCTCTCTCTCTCTCTCTCTCTCTCTCTCTCTCTCTCCCCTTTAGAGAATGACAGAATGTTATGTAAACTTAGTTTTTCCCTCCCCTCACACCACCACCCCCCCCCCCCCCCTTTTACTCCATGCATCCCCACATTAACCCACAAAACTGCCCCCACAAATAACACACATCTGAGCCGGGCCCAGAAAGTACAAGTTTGCATTGCTTAAAGAAATCTCAGACTCAGCTTCTTTCCATTCCACGATGCCGTTTTTGGGAGCTGCCGGAGAAAACCTCATTGCATGTACGCCTAGCTACAAGTTGATACTTAGAGCAAACGAAGGCAGGACAGAAGCGAAACACGCAAATGAATTTTCAATGCTCAAGACTGGGTTGGGAGGAAATATTGTTTAGCGTATTGCTTTTATGAGCTGTCTTTTCCTCCGTTTTTGTTCGGTATTGGGAGAGCTTGGTTTTTAAGGAAGGATGTGTGTGTGTGTGTGTGTGTGTGTGTGTGTGTGTGTGTGTGTGTGTGTGTGTGTGTGTGTGTGTGTGTGTGGGTGTGTGTGTGTGTGTGTGTGTGTGTGTGTGTGTGTGTGTGTGTGTGTGTGTATGTGTGTGTGTGTGTGTGTGTGTGTGTGTGTGTGTGTGTGTGTGTGTGTGTGTGTGTTTATTATTTTGGTTGTAACAAAAATTCTGCCATCATTTGTATTAGTTATTTTTTTCTGTCTGAAGATATGATCTTTGTACATTTCCGTGGAAAATGATTTGCTTAAATTTTTTTCTATAGATTTAAGTTGAATGAAGTACAAGCATCGGGACAAGCATTATAATGACCGCCCGTCCCCTTTCCGTCCATTCCCTGCTTACTAGTACCACCTGCCACACACACACACAACACAACACACAACACACCCCCACACACACACCACACACAAAACGCATGCTACCACGCACGCATTGCGCACCAACACACACACACTGCGCACGTGCGCTTAGAGAGAGAGAAGGGAGAAGTACCAATTAACCTTAAGGGCCATTTCAGCATTGCTACTGTGAGAATACCCTTTATTGCTATCCGCAATCGAAAGGGTCTTCGTTTGTGCTTCAAATCTTACCTGAAAATCAGCCTGAGTACCAGAAGGAGCAAAGCCAAAACAAAAAAAAAACAGTTCATTCTAATGATAGATACTGTCTATTTTATACTGTCTAGATTACAGGATTGTCTTAAAAAATCCAGAGATAATTATAGTCTAACCAACAGCTCTGACAGAGAATGCGATTTTTGCTTAGTTAGTTACCGAAACTTTGCGCTCTGGATGGAGCCTAGAGCGCAACTCCATAGTCTTCCGAGAATTACGGATTCCTGTCTAGTATGAGAATTAATCTCAGCAATTTACAGTGAACGCTAAAAAACAAATACTTCACTTCAGAGCCTTCTCATTTCTTTCTGAGCCAGAGAGACAGAAGAGGAACAGGGGCAAGGTGACGAAGAAAGATAGGTAAGCAGATGAAAAAGATCTAGATATTAAAGGTTGGTTTATACTAGTCTGGGTATTACAGACTGATTTATACTATTTCCTATGCTACGCAGTCTTGCAAAATCTTCAGTGGTGCCCCCATCGGTCCAACAGACTACGGGATAGGTGAAAGTGAAGGTGGATGTATCACAGACTGGTTTGTACTATGTTAGCATATATCGAAGGGATCGGTGGTCTAAAGACAACGCGCCTGTCTAGAAAGCGAAAAGTCCGGGTCGGAAGTGTGCGGTGGTTCAAATCCCATTTGGGCCCAAAACTTTTTCCCCCATCCATAGACCATGAGTGGCGGTCTGGGTTCTAGTCTTTCGGATGAGACGTTAAACCAAGGTCCCGTGTGCTACACAAAATTATTTAGCAGACGTAAAACAACTCACTGCAAGAAGGTAGTTGTCCCTAAAAAAAAGTCACTCTGATAGGAAAAAATACAGTTGCAGAAGGAAAAAAGGAGGAAATAATGGGTGCGCTGCTCTTGTGGCGACGCGCTCCCCCCGGGGAGAGCATCCGAATTTCAGCAAGAATCTTCTGACTAAAGAAATTCCTTCATGTGACATTACAAACTGATTCCTCAATTACAAGTGTGGTATGTACACTATTCTAGATATGACATTTATGTTTTGTAGATACTAATCTAGATTTTACAGACTGGTTTATAGTATTGTAGTTATTACAAACTGATTGATGCTAATCTGTATATTACACACTGTTGTCTACTATCCTAGGTATTAAAAAACCTATTGATACTATTCTTTGTACAAAGGTCTGATTTATACTTAAATAATTACAGACAGATTTATGTTATTCTCTCCACAAAAGGATGACATTTCTCTCCATCAGTATCTAGTTTTTCGTCTGGGGGACAGACCCGATAAGAGGGGAATGGAAGGAAGAGAGATTGGTGGGGGGAGGGGGGGATAGAGTGGGAGTGGTTTGAAAAAATGTGGAGTGGAGTGCGGTAGTGATTTTGATTGTGTGTGAGGGGTGTAGGAGGTGGGAGGAGCAATAATAGATATCCAATATGCCAGGGTTTGAGAGAGATGGGGGAGGGAGGGGGGAGTTACAAAAGTCTGGAGGGTTTATGTAGACTCCATTCTGACAGTAGACGGCCGGTTTTTCCATTGTTAGCGCCGGTAGGTAGATTTTTGAAGCACTTCGACTATCATCAAAATGTCTGTCTGTGTGTCCGTTTGCCTGTCTTTCTCTCTCTGTCTGTGTGTCTGCGCACAAATCTGTTTAAAATATATGTCTGTCTGTTTGTCTGTCTTTCTTCTGTGTCTGCGCATGAATCTGTTTAAAATGTCTGTATGTCTGTTTGTCTTTCTCTCTGTCTGTGTGTCTGTGTATGAATCTGTTTAAAATATATGTCTGTCTGTTTGTCTGTCTTTCTCTCTGTGTCTGCGCACGAATCTGTTTATAATGTCTGTATGTCTGTTTGCCTGTCTTTCTGTCTGTCTGTGTGTCTCCACACGGATCTGTTTTCTTCCTTTCATATGCATCTGGTTAGTTGTTGCTTTTAGTTTGGTGTGGACGCTTTGAAGGCTTTTTAGGAGGTGCATATTGTAGGAAATGTGTTGACTTTGACAAAACAAAAAAGATAACGGTTACTGTCTGTAAGCATGCAAATCTGTGTTTCTTCTTACGTGTCTTTGAAGTTGTTTTTTTTTATATTTTGGCGCTGATGCTTTTAAAAAACATTCTGCGGAATTAATATTGTGTGGACTGAGGTATTGAAAATTGCCATTGTAGGATACCCTTGTGAAAAAGTCAATTAGACTGGCCTGGATGACTTTTTGGAATGATGAAAAAAAAAGAAAGAATTGAAGTAGGCAGCATAATTTAGCATGTTTTGTTTTCTCAAAGAAAAGATCTTACTCTGAACTTCATTTCTTATCGTTGTTTGCTATGTCTTTCACCTCTGTCTTCCAAAACTGTGAATTAAAGAATCGTTGTAAAAACGATTTTTACACTGACATTGTTTGTAAAAGTTGGTGTAAGGAGTAAACAGCATAATGAACATACTCACGTTCCAAAGCAAATACATAAACTTTTGCGTGCCACAGAACACACACACACACACACACACACACACACACACACACACACACACACACACACACACACACACACACAGATATAGATAGATAGATAGATAGATAGATAGATAGATAGATAGATAGATAGATAGATAGATAGATAGATAGATAGATAGATAGATAGAGAGAGAGAGAGAGAGATAGAGAGATAGAGAGAGAGATAGAGAGAGAGAGATAGAGAGAGAAGAGATAGATAGATAGATAGATAGATAGATAGATAGATAGATAGATAGATAGATAGATAGATAGATAGATAGATAGATAGATAGATAGGTAGATAGATAGATAGACAGATAGACAGACAGACAGACAGACAGATAGACAGATAGATATATAGATATATATGATAGATAGATAGATAGATAGAAATAGATAGATAGATAGATAGATAGATAGATAGATAGATAGATAGATAGATAGATAGATAGATAGATAGATAGATAGATGTGCACAGATTCACACAACTGGTCTACAAATAAATGTATATTTTGGACATATGCTTCTTGGGTGCACTGATTTTGCTATCTATATTTCAGAATATTCAGTTGTATCAACAGACTGTTACCAGTATGTAACTGTTAAAAATGTTCAACCATTCACATTATGCCTAGTAGTCTTCTTCTTCTCTTCTTCTCTTCTTCTTCTTCTTCTTCTTCTTCTTCTTCTTCTTCTTCTTCTTCTTCTTCTTCTTCTCCTTCGTCTTCTCTTCTTCTTCTTCTTCTTCTTCTTCTTCTTCTTCTTCTTCTTCTTCTTCTTCTTCTTCATCTTAATTTTTCTTTGCAATTCTTCTTCTTTGTCGCAATTTTTCTTCGCAAGTCTTCTTCTTCTCCGCAATTCTTCTTTTTCTTTGCAATTCTTTGCAAATTTTTGCAATTTTCGCAAATTTTTGCAATTGTTCACAAATTTTTGTAATTCTTTGCAATTCTTTGCAATTCTTCTTCTTTGCATTCTTCTGCTTCGCAATTCTTTGCAATTTTCTTCTTCGCAGTTCTTCTTCTTTTTCTTCTTCGCAATTCTTCTTCTTCGCAATTCTTCTTCTTCGCAATTCTTCTTCTTTGCAATTCTTCTTCTTCTTCGCAATTCTTCTTCTTCGCAATTTTTCTTGTTCTTCTTCTTCTTCTTTTTTCTTCTTCTTCTTCTTCTTCTTCTTCTTCTTCTTTCTTCTTCTTCTTCTTCTTTTAATCTCACAATTCTTCTCAGTTCTTCGCAATTCTTCTTTGTGGGCATTCCATACCTTAACACCCTAATGGTCACCCAGAATATACACATGGGCTCTCTCATCACACCTCAGAATCACCAATAAGACCCAAAGTATACACTGGCTGATGGAAAAGGAGTGAGTTTCATCTCATGACGTTGCTTCTAGAATTGCAACATTTTTGGGGTGGCCCGAGGTGCTGAAGTGGGAGAACTTGCCGAAGCGTGGGACCTCCGACTTTCTGGCTTCTGACTACAGTCGTGATATCAGAGAATTCTGGAAAGGACTATAATTTGACTAAAACAAACAAACAAACAAGCTGATGGAAGTTTGCCTGTATAACTGTTGACAATGACGTTGCCATACTCCGACTTCAAAGGATCTTTTGTTTCTCTCTCCTTCAATCAAAGAAAACACATGCTGTTATGCTTATTTCTGAAAACAATCTCAACATAATATTTCACAACGTAACAACATTTTGATACATCTAGACCTCGACAATTAGTTTAACATCAATAACTGACAAAAGCTTTTGGCTTTGGCCCAAGCACAAGCAATTCAACTAGTTACTCACTGTTTGCCTGCTCTGCTAGGCCAAGGGGGTAGGAAATGATAAGCCATCCGATGTACACTCAGAGAGCAAGTCAACCTGATTCTGAAATGCAGCTGCACGAACAGTCAACAGCGAGATGCTGTGCATGTGAATCTTTTCTCAGGAAGATGTCTCCAAAGAATTAGCTATGTGGCAGCGTTCTGAAACTGATTTTGCTATTTGGGTTAGAGTGTGGTGTGTGTGTGTGTGTGTGTGTGTGTGTGTGTGTGTGTGTGTGTGTGTGTGTGTGTGTGTGTTGTGTGTGTGTGTGTGTGTGTGTGTGAGGTGGCAAAATAGTTCTTGTCAATTTGCTAGGGGGTGGGGGGGGGGGTGTACAGGCACGATGTGGTGATCTGTGGGGCATTGGCCGAGTGGATAAGGCGGCAGATTTCTGATCTGGAAAGGGTGTTAGTTTTCTTGGGTTGCTGTCTCGAATCTTGGCTGTACCTGGTGATTTAAAAGGGTGAAAAGTTGTTTTTGGGTGGTGATTTTTTGGGGGAGTGGGTTTTTTCGGGGTTTTCCTCCAAAACTAGAGCTGCAAGGATCACCGATGGTGATATTTTTTTCCCGTATGTGACTGTTTTGTCCATCATTAAGGTAGCCGCATCCCGACTTCAAGGATCATGTATAAACTCGACACTTTATGCAAGGTTGTTTTTTTACGATGTATTTTTAGTCCTCCGTTGTTACCTGCACGAATGGACTACTCTTCCGAAAGGCAGAATAGGGCTTAAAGCGTGCGCAAGATGTTCTGCGTTCGTTGGCACGTAGGACCTTGGTTAAAGTTTCATTCCAAGAGGGAGTAAAATCAATACTGATGTTTACTCGATGGGTACAATCCCCTTGAACGGGCATCTCAGTGGTGGTGCAAACCTGGGCTCGATCCCGAACTGTCAGATCGCCAGTGCAATGCTGTAACCAGCAGGCCATCCCACCCCATGCAAGTCCTTCGATTGAGGCTATAAACTGAGGCCCCGTGGGCAAGAGCACATGGTATAAGCACTTATGTATGTATGGCGAAATGCTATCCATATTTTGTAGAAGAGCTAGCCAGCTATAGCTGATCGTCCAATCTGCCATACAAGACATAAAAGGCACAAAAGACATTCAGCACAGCAGGCCATCTTCAGACTAGGGAGGGAGGGGCTCCATCAGGCTCAACTTTCCTAAAACATGCTGTCTAAAAAGAGAAAAAAAATACAGTGCAGTCTCATCAGGTCTGAAAGGTGCTCAGGGAAATGTGAGGGTAAATTAAGGTCCAATTATGTGCAGACCTGCTAGTACCTTCCGTCCCGTGGTTCAATACACAGGCAGATCAAATAAGCACATGACAGATTCAGCAGTTTCTGTCAGAACCATGGGTTGCGAAATACGAGCACACCTAGCAGAGGCCCTGTCTTAATCAGTTCTGTGGA
>CM060328.1:44068031-44070531 GCA_030674155.1 Stramonita haemastoma | reverse complement strand
GAAATTTCCGTATAGACCCTCGAAAATGATTTTAATTTAATTTGATCTGATATTTTCCCGATATTGGCACTCTGGATCACCCTAGTTGTACTTTAGGAACGTGGTTCGCTCTCTGTCCTAGGTTGTTACCTCTATTTTTACCTGCAGCAGTTTACCATGTCTAGGGGTGAACTGTATTAGACCTAATAGGCAACTGGGCGCAAACTTGGCAGCAGATCAAGCAGATTGGGAACTGCAGAAGCACGCTCTGTCAACAGCCAGGCTCTGTGTACGATCATTGGGGGGTGGAGGATGGGGGGAAAGAATCCCTGGAAAATTGGCTGTAACCTGATTGGGGTGTTTGGCTTAGGGTAGGGTGAGAGTGAGGGTGAGGGTAAGGGACAGCCACTAATTTATTTTTTTAATTCTGAGATTGGTGTCCGAGAAGTGTCAGCCATGATGATGTATCCCACACAAAGTGCTGGCAGCATGCAAGTGGATAAAGCAGCAGAAGACTTCGACGGCTTTGAAGTTACGAGTCGCTGGTTTGAATCGTGATGAAGTCTGGTGAATTACTGGTGGGGAGGGTCTTTGAAGATGCCCATGATCATCACCTTATCTACCGGTGCTTTGCATTTCTGTGTGTAAACACGCATGGCGGAGATCAAACCTGCACGCTACAGACCCTGTAACTTGTGGGGGTTGGGGGTGGAGGTTCTTGTGACTTGTGGAAACAGCAACACACACACTCGCATGCTTCTGAGACGTTAGCAGTGCGGTTTGTTAAACTTTGGAAAGTTGTGGATTATCTGAGCAGATGTACAGTGGTGTCATGTTAAACATTCCTCTTATTAACAGTCACATCTACATACAAGACTTTAAAGAATCTGGCTCTTTTTCTTTTAATTTTAGGACATTGAGGGTTAGTGGAAATGGGGTGGAAATCTTGATCATAATAATATATCAATTTATTTTGAATAGGGTGTATCCATTTTTAAAGCATGGGACAGATATAACATGAAGAACTTAATCAGCATAGCAGCAACAAGCTAGAAGCTATTACTGTGCTCAAGTACAACATCAATACACATTTTTCATTTCATTTCATACCACTTCAAGTCACGGCAATTTCTCTCGGGAAGAGTACGTCCCCACAAGAGCAGTACCACCTTTTTTTTTCTTTTCCTGTCTACAACTGTATTTGTTTCCCTATCAGAGCGGCTTTTTTCTTTAGAATTTTGCCAGGGACAATTCTCTTATTGCCGTGGGTTCTTTTCTATCTATCTATCTCTCTACCCCTTAGTCTGGTGATCGTGGGGGCACCCCTGAAGACTTGACAACCAGTTCCCTCCATTCCTCTCTCTGTTCTGCCTTTCTCAAAGTTTTGTTGAGTTCTAGGCCTGTCCGTTCGCTGATGTTGTCCTCCCATCTCTTCCTTGGTCTGCCTCTTTTTCTTCCATTGGTCTGCCTCTTTTTCTTCCTCCTTGGACAGTGCCTTGCAGTATTATTTTTGCAAGTCCTTTTGATCTTGTGACATGTCCGTACCATTTAAGTTTCGCTTCTTTACGATTGAAAGAAGATTTTCGTAGGGACCAAAGGTTTGCTGGATTCTGTTATACACTTCTTTGTTGCTTATGTGGTCTCTGTAGGAGATGATAGTTCTTTTACTTGGGCTAAATAATGATGTGTAGAACACCGGACCTCTGTTTATTGTCTTATCCAAAGGACTAGCTCACAGACAACCTCTCAGGGTCTAACGGATGGAGGAAAAAAAGTTGGGGCTCAAACGGGGATCAAACAACCGCACATTTTCGACCCGGACTTTTCGCTTTCTATGCAGGCGCGTTACCTCTAGACCACCATCTGCACATGATGGATATATGAATCTCAAGGCTATAAATGTGTGTCTATAGGTTATGGATGATAGTAGCTTTTCTTCACAGCCCTTGCTTAAACAGCAATATTCCAATAACTTCTTGTAGTATTACAGCTACCAAAAAAGATTTTTTTACAGCGATGAGTAAGATTCCTGACAACTGAAATAAGTTTTCAGACTGGTGTCTGCTACTCTACTCTAGATAGCTAATCGTGTCACGTCACGGCCCCAATCCGTTGATTCTCCCTTAAGCAGAGGGGGGAAAAAACTGGCGAATGCTGTCATCAGTGGGTTTCACAGAGATGTGACATCACGCAGAGTCAACACTGTGGCACCAAAGCATTTTGTCTGGGTACCCAATGCCTAGAAGCTAACTTATAGTAGTAGTAGTAGTAGTAGTAGTAGTAGTAGTAGTAGTAGTAGTAGTAGTAGTAGTAGTAGTAGTAGTAGTAGTAGTAGTAGTAGTAGTAGTAGTAGTAGCCTCAGACTCTGTTTTTGGTGAGTGCGCTTTGCTCAGAGATATGAACGGAAAGAGGATTCGTGTCTTACACAGTCGTGGTTGAAGGTGGGCCGTTGTGCTACTGTCCTATGTGGGTCAAAAAATTTACATGTGCTGAGGTCAGGTGTTTTAAAATGGTTTTCTTT
>CM060328.1:44043031-44045531 GCA_030674155.1 Stramonita haemastoma | reverse complement strand
AACAATGAAATAATATTATTAGGTGACTTTAATATTGATTTACTAAAACCTCAGACACAATGGGTTCAGCTTTTCAAAACTTTAATTTAAATCAGCTTATTGACTGTCCAACTCGTATTACAGACACCACTAGCACTCTCATTGACCACGTTTACGTTTCTTCCGAACAGAACATAGCTGAAGTTTGTTCACCTGTTTCTTCGTGCAGTGACCATTTCCCTATTTGTGTAACTTGGTCGAGAAAAGGGATAAAAATTCCCAGGACAGGACACAAAACAATAAAATACAGATGCTTTAAACAGTTCAAAGAAGATGTTTTTCTTAATGATGTGGCAAACTCCACTTTGTCACATGTTTATCAGTATACTGATCCAGGTGAAGCCATAGACTTCTGGATACGCACCTTTTCTAAAATATATAATAAACATGCTCCAATAAAAACAAAACGAGTGAAATTCAAGCCAAAACCTCCATGGATATCAGCAGAAATAGAGAATGAAATAAAAGTAAGAGACTGTTTAAAGTCTAAACATGATAAAGAGTTTAAAAACCAAAGAAACAAGGTGACAAACATGAAGCGTGTAGCAAAACAAAAGTACTTTCAAGATCTTGTATCGGACAGAAAAAACTGCAGACACATTTGGAAAGCCATTAATCTACTAACAAATAAAACTAACAAAAATGCACAAACTACAGTTAAAGACATTTCATCCTTGAGCCTGAATAAACATTTTGTTGGGATAGCCAACAACCTAATAAAGTGTGAAGACTGGAAAAGTAATGATTTGAAACATTTAAGAGCATATTGTGAGTCTAAAAATATACACTCTAAATTAGACATTCCATTTATTTCCTTACCTGAAGTGCTGACATCCCTCTTACAATTAAAGCAGTCAACCACAAAAGATGTTGATGGACTAGATGGTAAAATAATTAAAATTGCTGCGCCTGTAATAGCAGACACCCTTACCTATATTTATAATCTTTGTATTGACAAAGCTTATTTTCCTTCTCATTTTAAAAAGGCTAAAGTAATTCCTCTCTTTAAATCTGGTGCATCAGATGACCCATCGAATTACAGGCCGATATCAATTTTGTCTATCTTATCAAAGCCTTTAGAAAAGCATGTTAAAAAATCTTTACTTTTACATTTAGAAAAATATGACCTAATCAATCCAAGTCAATCAGGTTTCAGAAAAAAACATTCATGTCACACGGCTCTGATAAATATGGTAGACAAATGGCTTCTGAATATTAATACCAATATGTTTACCGGAGTTGTCTTCGCCGATTTTGCAAAGGCTTTCGATGTGATAAACCACACACTTCTGTTAAAGAAACTACACCTATATAGAATATCAAAGAATACCTTTCAATTTTTTTAATCATTTTTATCAAATAGACAACAGTCAGTCTTTGTTGGAAAGTCTCAGTCTGATTTTCTCACAGTGACAAATGGTGTTCCCCAAGGTTCAGTTCTGGGTCCTATACTTTTCTCTATATATATTAATGATTTACCATTGTACATGAATGCTTGTTGTGAATTATTTGCAGATGACAATTCAATTTATGCTGAAAATCATTCCTTACAAATTTTATCATCTAATCTCCAAGACAATATATATCAGCTTACCAGATGGGCAGAACTAAATCACATGTCCCTTAATCCAATAAAGACTAAATGTATGTGTATAACAACCAGACAAAAGCGACAGAATCAGATCTCTTCTATGTTCCCTATAAATGTTTCAGGTGAAAAAATTGAAGAAGTAAATTTCCACAAGGTGCTAGGAATCATTATTGATCATAATCTTTCATGGCAAGACCACATCGCCAATCTAAGTAAAGTTGTATCTCAAAAGGTGTTTCAGTTATCCAAAATAAAACATTTCCTTAATCTTAGCACTAGAAAACAGTTTTTTCCATGCACACATAATTCTGTTATAGAATACGCATCAACCTTGTGGGATTCTGCAAGTGCAAATACATTAAAACCTCTGATTAGATTATACAAGCGTGCCATTAAACTTATTCTATTGAAATCAAGCTCATTAACTTCCGTGGACTATAAATCAGTTGGTATTTTGCCATTTAAATTGCAGTTGGAATACAACAAAGCTTTAATGATGCACAGAATAGTGTATGGAAATGCACCGCCCACTCTGGCAAAACATTTTCAAATAAATACATATCGTCATTCACTGTGCCAAAACCAAGAATAGATCTGTTTAAAAGTAGTCTTGTATATAGCGGTGGCACTTACTGGAATAACCTGCCAGCATCCCTAAAAAGTGTATCTTCTATGCTAAACTTTAAAAAATCATTGAAACATTTTCTTATGAATGAAAGGCTGACAGAGACTGGCTGTTGATCTTGTCTTAAAAAAAGAAAGAAAAAAAAAGCATATTGTTTTCTTGTTATCGGACAAAATGTCAGTCATGGTTTGCCATGACTTCATTTAATCATGTTTTACATATGTCTTTTTATCAGCTGTCTGTCA
>CM060328.1:44030531-44038031 GCA_030674155.1 Stramonita haemastoma | reverse complement strand
CTCTCTCTCTGTCTCTCTCTCTCTCTCTCTCTCATCCCTCTCTCTCTCTCTCTCTCTCTCCTCTCTCTCTCTCCTCTCTGTGTGTCTCTTTCTCTGTCTCTCTGTCTCTGTCTCTGTCTCTGTCTCTCTGTCTCTCTGTCTCTCTGTCTCTCTGTCTCTGTCTGTCTCTGTCTGTCTGTCTCTCTCTCTCTCTCTCTCTCTCTCTCTCTCTCTCTCTCTCTCTCTCCTCTCTCTCTCTCTCTCTCTCTCTCTCTCACGCATACTGCCTACTACAACTGCTCATTTGGCGATGTCTGTACAGGTGATAATCGTCGTGGGTTTTCTCTTCTTCTTCTTCTTCTTCTTCTTCTTCTTCTTCTTCTCTTCTTCTTCTTCTTCTTCTTCTTCTTCTTCTCTTCTGCTTCTGCTTCTTCTCCTTCTTCTCCTCCTCCTCCTCCTCCTTCTTCTTCTTCTTCTTGTTCTTCTTCTTCTTCTTCTTCTTCTTCTTCTTCTTCTTCTTCTTCTTCTCTTCTTCTTCTTCTTCTTCTCCTCCTCCTTCTCCTCCTCCTCCTCCTCCTTCTTCTCTCTTCTTCTTCTTCTTCTTCTTTCTCTCTTCTTCTCTTCTTCTTCTTCTTCTTCTTCTTCTTCTTCGCAATTCTTCTTCTTCGCATTCTTCTGTTCTTCTTCTTCTTCTTCTTCTTTCTTCTTCTTCTTCTTCTTCTTCTTCTTCTTCTTCTTCTTCTTCTTCTTCTTCTTCTTCTGTACTTTTCAGTACAGAAACAGAAGAAGAAGACTAGACTAGGCTAAGACGGAGAGAAATTTGGTACCATGGGGGAGGTCGTTAGGTAGGGGGGAGGGGTGGGGGGTGGGGGGTTACAGAGGGTGCTGGCGGTGGGGAGGGGATGGGGTCCCCCCCCTCCCTCCCCCTCTGGCTGGAAACCATCTTCGGCACGTGTAAATGGAAGCTCTCTGTGGGGTTTTGGTCCATTAGGAGATCTGAGAGCCGTCTGTCTGACTTTTGTCTCTTTTTGGTTCTGGGTGAAGTTTTGTTGCTTTGATATGTTTGTGTGTGTGTGTGTGTGTGTGTGTGTGTTCGGGGGGAGGGGGGGGGCGGTAGGTAGGGGGAGGGGAATCTTGAATCTTGTGTGTGTGTGTATCTGTTTCTTTGTGTGTGTGGTGTGTGTGTGTGTGTGCGCGCGTGCGTGCGTGCGTGCGTGGGCCCGCGCGCGCTTGCGGGGGAGGGGGGGGGTTGTTGGGGTGGGAGGCTGTGTGTTTGTTCGTGTGTGTGTGTGTGTGTGTGTGTGTGTGTGTGTGTGTGTGTGTGTGTGTGTGTGTGTGGTGTGTGTGTGTGTGTGGTGGCGCGCGCGCGCGCGGACGTGCGTGCCCATCCGTTTACGAGTATGTGTGTGGAAACTGTCATCAAAAACTCTTATGGTAAAAGTATTGAATCTTACCTTCACAAACCTCTCTACGAAAACAAATGGAGAACAGCTTTTAAAAAACACACACAAAAAAACAATGATAAATCATCGTTCTGTAGCCATCATGATCGTAACTTTGTCAGACTAAAAAAATGTATATATGTTCTTGTTTTGCCACTTGTGGACATTTCCTCCTTCATAGAGCTCGAATGCTGTAACCACAAATTACAAAATGAAGCAAGTGGGCAAATCGGCATTGAAGGTAGTAGTAGGCACCCATCAGTCGCGGAAGACTATGCAGTTGCGCTCTAGTCTTTAGAGCGCAAAGCCTGGGTAAGTAAGTATGGAGGGCAAACTGTTACCCATGCAGCAGACCCCCCCCCCCCCCCTCCATGCCACTGGAATGATCCATTGGAAAGGCAATGACCGATAGAAATGGTTCTAGTACCGTCGCAGGAGCCACCAGAACGTTGCCATATACAGCCCCGAGCCGCCCTGGGACTCCAACTCCCCGATTTTTCCTCAGGGATGGTATCTAAGCACGACACCTGTGTGCATGCTGGTTTTTTAATAATTTTGTCATCCGCTCATACCAGCACACGATGGTCTGCTCTTCCGAAAGGCAGAACGGGGTTTAAACGTGTGCGCAAGATGTTCTGTTCGCACACGGGGCCTCGGTTTATAGTCTCATCCGAATGACTTTGACATTCAGTTCGATTTTTTCGTCAAACTGGGAAGAAAGGCCGAAGCTGAGTACGAACCCAGAACCTCACGGTTTACTTGTTGGCAGGCGAACGTCTTAACCATCCTGCCACCTTCCACCTTGGCGTTGAAGGACAAGATAAAAAAAATGTCAATCCTGTTTTTATCTGTGTGATAATCTCTTTCCAATTTTCATATGAACGTTAACGGTTAACAAGATGATGTCCCTGAAGTGAATTTTTTTTCTGCTTTAATATAATGAAGTAACTGGAATAAGAACGACCCCCTACAGTCGATAGGACAATAAAACAATATGACTGAATTGAAACCTGACGATATAAATGCAAAGCTTGTAATTGGGAATGCAAAGCTTGCAATATGAGTCTAAATCTTGTGATATGAATGCGATTGCCGGGAGGGGGAGGGGGAGGTGAGATGATGAACATTTTGTTTTCTGAGTGCTCTGCATGATTATGCAGATTGGCGACAGAAATACCTTATCATCGCTGTCTTTTTTTCCCTTTTTTTCAGCTCTGCTCTTATAAAGTGAATTCTCTCTCTCTCTCTCTCTCTCTCTCTCTCTCTCTCTCTCTCTCTCTCTCTCTCTCTCTCCTCTCTCTCTCTCTCTCTCTCTCTCTCTCTCTCTCTCTCTCTCACTCACTCACTCACTCACTCACTCACTCACTCTCTTGCGCACACGTTAAATCCTGTTCCGCTTTTCGTAAGAGTAGGCCATCGTGTGCCGGTGGGAACAGATGACATGATTTACAAAACTGCATACACACGGGGACCGGATGAAAAAAAGCATATGATTGCTTATTCTGTTATTCTCGATATAAAAGAATAAATAAATAAAAATCTCTTATAGAAAGACCATATTGTGAGACTAGAAACCGAGGTCCGTGTACGAACGCACGCAGAACATCTTACGCACACATTACCCGTTCAGCTTTTCGGAAGAGTAGGCCATTGTGTGCCTTTGGGAACGGACGATAAAAGTGACAAAACTGCACACACACGGGGACTGGATGTAAAGAAACACATGAGAGTGCTTATTCCATTATCCTCGAAATTAAAAAAATAATAAAAATAGAAGTACGGCATTTTTTACTTTCTGTGAATACTTTTCCCTATCTGACCACCTCATCAGATTTATAAAACTGCATACATTCGGGGACTGGATGTAAAAAACAGGGCATGAGTGCTAATTCCATTATCCTCGATATAAAATACTAAATAAATAAATCTTTGTCCCTTTAGTTTTACTCAGCAATCATAACAGACAGTTAACTTCTTGTGAGGAATAGGAGTGGGCACAATGAATTATCAGATAAAGTGCCAGTACTGCAAAGGGAATCAGTTGGATTGTCTTACTGTCTTCCTCCTGATTCTCAGAGTGGTTTGACAAGATGCTTTAGAGAGAGAGAGAGAGAGAGGGGAGAGAGAGAGAGAGAGAGGAGAGAGAGAGAGAGAGAGAAGAGAGAGGAGAGAGAGAGAGAGAGAGAGAGAGAGAGAGAGAGAAGAGAGAGAGAGAGAGAGAGAGAGAGAGAGAGAGACTGCACATCCATCAACGAGACGTTGACTTTGTATTTTGATGATTTTTTACAAAATTTACTGAAAAGAACAAGACAACGTTGTTGTTGTTTCAATGTTTGTTTGTTTGTTTGGGTTTTGTTTGCTTTTTTGTTGTTGGTTGTTTGTTTTGTTGATGGTGACGTTTTTTGTTATTTTGTTGTGTTTTTATGGTGGGGGGGAGTGTGTTTGGCTGGGGGGGGGTGGTCTTTTTCTTTTTGTTCTCGTTTTTCTTCTTATTTTGGAAGGGGCTGGGGGGTTGTTTTGTTTTGTTTTTGTGTCGGTTTGTTTTTTGTTGATTTGTTTTGTTTAGGAGGTGTCAAACTTAATAGGGTTGTGGAAACAGCCTATATTCTGAGGAAAACTGTATGAAATGCACACTCACACAATTGCTAAAGATTACTGAAATGCGAATGCTCACTTTTTCATGATAAATACTGATATATTCAATATATATATGTACTCTGCATTACCTGTAAGCTTTGATCGAAGTTGTCGTTATTACGAGCTTGCTATTCATAAACAGACCAAAACCAATCTAAAAGTTCCCTTACTTTGCCCAAAGAAGGTGCAGATACTTTAGCTCCGTGAAATACGCTGTTTCAATTCCTGAGCTTAAAATTTAGTAGCACACTTCAAAATATTTCTTAAGTCGTAAAGCCAGTTCAAATCTTGGAAGATGAAATCAAAATTAAGCTGATAACATTAATTTCACGATGTAACGCCTCCTCAGCTTCACATTAAATCCTGGATACTGTCACTTATAAAACTTTCACCCCCCAAAAAAGTACAGGCATGTATTTCTGATTACACGAACCGGAAATTACCATGCTATAAAAATAATAACTCCAGGGCAGACCACTCTGGATCATTTCCGTCTAAATAAATTTGCGCCGGTGGTAATTTGCCTTCCTTCTTCATTAGCCTAGCCTAGATCTTTCTCACTCCCTGCAAGCAGTCTGCACATTGCTCGTGGAACAAGGAGGAGGAGGGAAACTTTCTGTCTGTGATGCAGGAAGATGGAAAAGTTCAGACTTGTAATGGCGGTTTGGACGGTGTCAGGAACTACGATTACCCGTTCTGATTGTGACCCTCAGGGCGAAAGGAGATGATTTGTGTGTGATTCTGTATCAAAGTTTGTCTCTGTCTATGGACTCTGTAAAAAAGAAAAAAAACAAAGACAAACAGGCACTGAGCGCGCATCATGAGTATGTAGACAAGTGTGTGGATGGCATATATAGACGAAACAAAAATGAACATAAACGCGCGTGCGCATGCACGCACGCACGCACGCACGCACACAAACGCACGCACGCACGCACGCACGCGCACAGGGAGAGAGAGACAGAGACAGAAAGGCAGAGAGACAGAGAGAGAAACCTGAGAGGCTTTACAGATAGCTCTACTTAACTCCCCAATACATCCATAATTTTACCTTCTACTCCCACCACCACCACCACCGCCGCCGCCACCCCTCCAGTGCTATCCATGTCCATCCACCCTTCCTCCATACCCTTCCTGCAAGAGCCAGCCACTTTCATCTGTACCCCCCATCTCTACCCAAGTCCGCCTAGGGGAGGGGGGGGTTATGCATCAATATAATCCAAAATTGCATCCGTCAATTCATGTTGGGGGGAAGAGCAGTTTCTGAGACATCTCGGAAGGATACCCAAAAATTCCTTCAGGGTTAAGCCTTTGCTGGGTAGATTATAACCCTCCCCCCCCCTCACATCCAACCCTACACCCTCCACCCCTACCCACCCACCCATCTCCTTCCATGTCGAGTTCAGAGAAAGAGAACGTGTAATACTGGTATAGTTATTTGTGTTGTGTTTATGTTGCTGTGCGTTCTTTTCCTACCTTAACAATCTGCGGGGGGTTACCACAAGGTGCACTCTGACTCACTCATCCCACCTGGGAATCACTGTAAGACTGAAATTGCACATTGAATGCGAAGTTTTTGCGCGTGTGATTGTTTTCAACTACCTCGCCATAGAGGCAGCCATACTCCGACTTCAGAGGATTTTTGTTCTCCTTTAATTAAAGGAGAGTGCAAGTTGTTAATGTTGTTAAGAGCTTGTCATGACTTAAGGCGATCTCAACACAACATTTTTTTTACAACATAACAACATTTTAGTGTACAGGCCTTGGCAGTTAGCTGACATCAATGACTGACACAGCTTTTGGCCTGGGCCAAATACCGATATACTTGAACTAATCTGTGGGGCCAGGAGACAGGGTAGCTTAGTGGTTAGTAGCGTTGAGCCTGTGATCTAACAGCCGGGTTCCTCCCACCAACAAGGCGCTCGTTCGAGGGGATTTTTTACCCCTGGGTTAACATCACTATCGACTCCACTCCTCTGAAAGTTCCTCGGATGAGGCTGTTATAAACTGAAGTGTTGTGTGTGAATGTAAGCAGAACGAACATCTTGTGAATACATTAAAAGCCCGTTCCGCCTTTTTTGGGGGGAAGAGTAGGCTGCTTTGTACTGGTAGGAAAGGATGGATGGCAACATTTGTAAAAGAATGAGTGAATGAGGGGGAGAAGAAGAAGAAGAAGAAGAAGAAGAAGAAGAAGAAGAAGAACAAGAACAAGAACAAGAACAAGAACAAGAAGAACAAGAACAAGAAGAACAAGAACAAGAAGAACAAGAAGAACAAGAAGAACAAGAACAAGACAACAAAAACAAAACAAGAAAAAAAGAGAACAAGAACAAGAAAAAGAATGATAATAGTAATATCAATGATGATATAATCAGATCATCATCATCATCATCATCATCATCATCATCATCATGATCATCATCATCTTGAACATCAACATCATGATAACAACCCCACGCACGCTGGAAACGCTTTTAGACATCACCACCGAAGTCTCAGTCTGGCTCCCTTAACAGTGGGTAAACTATCAAAAGGGCAAAAACTGACCACTGGTGAACCTTGGAGCTCTAGCCGAGGAACAGAAAAAGAAAAAAAAAGCACCAATCTATCCCCTAAATCTATATCCTCACCGAAAACAGACATCTATTATTATCGTGCTGCTTGACTGGGGTGGGGGGATAGACTGGCGGTTAGAGTGATGTCTTCGTAATCTGCTGATCCGGGTTCGAATCTCGTTCAAGAGGATTTTTCCTCTGGAGTTAACATCAGTGCCGACTCCACTCCACTCCCTCAAAAATCCTTCGGGTAAGACTATAAAACGAGACCCCGTGTGAGAACGCACACAGAACATCTTGCGTACACGTTAAAACCCGTTCCGCTTTTCTGAAGAGTAGGCCATTGTGTGCCTGTAGGAACGGATGACCAAAATTGGCAAAATTGCATGCACATGGGAACTGGGTGTCGAAGAAAATCACATGAGTGCTTATTCCATTATCCACGAAATAAAAGAATAAAATAAACCAAAACAAATGACCATGTGAATGTGGCAGTCATTCACGAAAGACAGTAATTGACAAGTATGGAAGGGATTTTTTTTTTCTAGGGGGTGGGCGGGAAGTTGGCTAAGGGAAGTTCTCAAGTTGATGATGATGATGATGATGATGATGATGATGATGATGATGATGATGATGATGATGATGATGATGATGATATATATGGAGTTAGATGATAGTTGGATAGTTTTGATGATGACAGTGATGATGACAGTGATGAGCAAGACGCCTTGTCGCGCGCGCGCGCGTGTGTGTGTGTGTGTGTGTGTGTGTGGATAAAGAGCGAAAGACAGACGGACAGACAGACTGATGGGCAGGCAGGCAGGCAAGCAGGTAGACAAACAGACGCCCAGACAACACATTTTGTAATTTGTTCTCTTCTAATAAAA
>CM060328.1:44015531-44025531 GCA_030674155.1 Stramonita haemastoma | reverse complement strand
TTCTCTGTCTCCTCCTCTTCCTCTTTGTCCTTCTCTACCGTCTTCTTCTTCGTCGACAACATCAATAATTGAATGGCAATATGAATGATTGATTTCCTTGGTATCTTACATTCATTTCTTTATAAATTCATTGGTTTATGCTTTTTTTTTCATTTTGTCCCCATGAGGGCCTAGTGTAAAGAAGCCTCTGGCTTATCTAATTACCCTCATTAAAATTTCGATTGGAGTTCGAGTTCCAGTTCCTCTTCTTCCTATTTCCTGTTCCTCCTCCTCCGCTTCTTCCTCCTTCTGCTCTACTTCTTCTTCATCCTCCTTCTTCTCTTACACTTTCTTTTTGTTCTTTTTCTTCTTTTGCTTCTTAATTCTTCTTCTGTTTTTCGTTTTCTTCTTCTGTGCAGTTCTTCCCTTCCCCGTCTCCTTCTCCTCCCCCTTCTACTCTCTTTCCTCCTTATCCTCCTTGTCGTCGTCTTACCTTTCCTCCTCCTCTTCCTTTAGGCCTATTATCTTGTTCTCTCTCTCTCTCTCTCCTCTCTCTCCTCTTCTCCTCTCTCTCTCTCTCTCTACTCTCTCTCTCTCTCTCTCTCTCTCCTCTCTCTCTCCTCTCTCTCTCTCTCCTCTGCCTTCTCCTCCTCTTTCTCCTGTGTCTTTTCCTCTTACTATTCCTCCTTTTCTTCCACATCTTTCTCTCCTCCTTTCTTCTCTTTTTACTCGTCTTCCTCCCCTTTGGCATCTTTCTTTTCTTTTCTTTATTCTTTTCTTTTGTTAACTTCTTCTTTTTTTCAAATTCTACTTTTTTCATTTTTCTTCAGAATTCTTCTTCTTCAGAATTCTTCTTCTTGTTCTTCTTTTTCTTCGCATTTTTTCTTTTTCTTTTCTTGTATGACGTGAACCAGCAATTTTTTTTTTTTACAAAGCTAACAACTACGCATATTTTGGCATCGGTTTCTTTTTTTTGTTTTTCGTCATTTTGTTCCTAAAATATACACTCCTGGGGGAAAGAAAGAAACTAATTTTAAAAGGCAGACAGACATGTATAAAAACTGACAGAAACAACAACAAAAAAGAGATACATGTTGATCATTGCTACCGTCGTGGGATTCTGCACACATTACACCAAGTCTAAGCACGCAGAACATATTGCGCACACATTTAAACTTGTTCCGCGTTTTGGAAGATTAGGCCATTAAATCGGGCCAGTAGTGTGTGTTTCTGTGTGTGTGTGTGCGTGTGTGTGTGTGTACGTGTCTGTGTGGTGTCTGTGTGTGTGCATGAGTCTGTGTGGGTGCATGTGTCTGTGTCGGTGTGTCTGATCTGTATGCATGTGTCTTTGTCTGTCTGTCTGTGTCTCTGTCTATGTATGCAGCATGAGAGAGAGAGAGAGGAGCGAGTGTCTGTAAGCCTCCTCCTTCTCGCCGCACTACTCTCAGCACATAGCCACTGCACTCCACAGGGGCTGCCTGCTCTGCTGCCACAGCAAACCCAGCACATAGCCTACAGCCAGCCACAGACAGACCGACCAGTGCTGATGAACTCATGACTCAAAGGACCTCCTCATTCTCCTAAACCTGCAGCCCTCCAACCAACACTAATTAACTCATGACTCAAAGGATCTTCTCATTCTCCTAAACCTTGCAGCCCTCCAACCAATGCTGAATAACTCATGACTCAAAGGACCTTCTCATTCTCCTAAACCTTGCAGCCCTCCAACCAATGCTGATTAATTAACTCATGACTCAAAGGACCTCATTCTCCTAAACCTTGCAGCCCTCCAACCAATGCTAATTAACTCATGACTCAAAGGACCTTCTCATTCTCTAAACCTGCAGCCCTCCAACCAATGCTGATTAATTAACTCATGACTCAAAAGACCTTCTCATTCTCCTAAACCTGCAGCCCTCCAACCAATGCTGATTGATTAACTCATGACTCAAAGAGCTTTCTCATTCTTCTAAACCTGCAGCCCTCCAACCAATTCTGATTAATTAACTCATGACTCAAAGGGCTTTCTCATTCTCCTAAACCTTGCAGCCCTCTAACCAATGCTAATTAACTCATGACTCAAAGGACCTTCTCATTCTCCTCAACCTGCAGCCCTATCCTACTATACCCTCCTACCACTCACCCTCTCCTACCCCACGCTTACGATGACACCTAGGCCCCACACAGGCTTTGAATGTCCATTCCCTCGGACAGTGATGGAATGTTCTGGCCTGGAGTTGTGTGTCTGACCCTTGGCCATGGTGTTCATCAGCTGTTAGAGCTGAGCGGAAAGGTGGGAGGGGGGGGGGGGGAATTAACGGGAGAATGGTTGGTTGTGTGGAGGGAGGGATGGAGATAGGGATGGCTTCATTTTTCTGACCGTTGTCACCACTTGGCGGTGTCAGGGCCGGTCTGTACGTGCAGAGAGTTTGTTTCAAAGTACAGAATGCAGAGAACTGTTGGGACTTCTTTGTGAAATAACTGTTGGAATGATTTACTGGTTTGTTGGTGTTGATGCTGATGTTATTTTTGTTGTTGTTGGGTTTGTGGGGGGGGGGTTGTTTTGGTTGGTTTTTGGGGGAAGTGTCACTGTTTGTGGACTAATCCCTATGTGCTGGAGAACAATTTTTTCCATTAATAATCATAGGACTGGATAGAGAAAGTGTGGTGTGTGAAAGAGTTTGAGATGAGATAAGGAACTGTGAATATAATAGTAGTTGTCTGGAACCATGTCGTAGAAGCTTGATAATTGTTTCGCAATGTATTGTAATTTAGTCAACACAATAACAATAAGGCACATTTCCCAGACACGCATAAAATGTGTTGCAATAAACATTCATCGCGTATAGTTGCGTGGTCCTCTGCAATACATAAGATATGTATCTTAACATCTGTTAAGTATCATGCACGCATTCACAAGTAAAACCTGGGTTTATAGTCTCTTCACAAGCACTTGGCAAGGGGGGGGGAGGACATTCAGTAGCACACAGCTCAGCAGCGACGCGAACCTTGGCCCGCAGATTGTTTGAGTTCCCGTTTCTGTCGTTCAAACCACTCCACCCCCCGCCCTCACTCATGCTACAGTGACAAACACCGCCACAGAACCCCCATGGCGGACTGATGACGGGAAGGCATTCTTCATTCTCTAATGGCTCAGATCAAACGAGATTTCCGGCATGTCATCGGCTTGGCCTGAATTCTTGTTGGTCCATTTGATCTGACAGTGACCGATTGTCCATTGTCCGGCCTTGTGGAATGTCGCGTTAATGAGCGGGGTGGGATGACCACGAGGATTAGTCAGAGATGCTCATCTGATCAGCCTATGGACGGGGTGACCTTCTCTTCTTGGGGACTTCAGGGACGCCATGTAAGCCACACAGAATTCCCTGGAGTGCAATTTGAGACGATTAGTTTGGTCAGCGCTGCCCTTTCGGAAATGTGTCGGGGTTTTCCAGTACGTTTTCAGTGCACTGGTTTTACGCTGCTTTTATTCAGAAAACACACAAATCACTGAAATTATGCTAACAACAAAGATACTGTGTGTTCAGAAAAAGAAAGCACTGGGTATTTTTTTTTAAAATCAACAAAAAATACCAAGGAAGATTTAAACTGCTTCTGAAAGGAACACGTGTGTTTGGCTTTGGGCTGGGAGGTCTTGGTCTGTCTGGAGAGGGATCAGTGATTTCAATAAAGGAAAGCTATTTTGTTGTTATGTGTTATGTTGGGGTTTTTGTGGTGCTGTGTTATGATTTTTGCCTTGTTTCCATCTCCTATCTGTCCCTACCTTCAAGATCTGAAATCCTTTTTACCCTGCCGAAGTGTATAACCTTTACAAGTGTGTGTGTGTGTGTGTGTGTGTGTGTGTGTGTGTGTGTGTGTGTGTGTGTGTGTGTGTGTGTGTGTGTGTGGTGTGTGTGTGTGTGTGTGTGTGTGTACATTCGAATTTGTTAAAACTATTAATTGTTATTGATGGCTTGTGTTTTGTATAGGTGGAATGCAAGCGCTTTGATTTGCTTTTGCAAGATATAGCGCTATATAAATCCCATGCATTATTTTATTATTTTTGCATTATATTGTTTTCTGTTTTATTGTATTGCATTTCATTCTGCTGTCATGTAGTATATTTGATTGTAGTCCACTGTTTCGTAGTATGATTGGTAGTAATGTATTGAAATGTATTCTGCTGCAATCGATGGTAGTGTATCCAACTGTACTATAATCTTTTTCGTTGAATTACCAATGTAGTAAAGTGTTTTTTTCTATTTAAAATTCGGGCTAGTAGCTCAGAGGAAAGCAATTACTAGGTTCAGCGCCACCCGTCGTTTTTTTTTAATTACAATTTCTTTTAAATAATGTGATGCTGCCTTTGTTCTTGTTGCTTCTCTCTGTGTGTGTCTCTGTCTCTGTCTCTGTCTCTCTTTCTCTCTCTCTCTGTCTCTCTCTCTCTCTCTCTCTCTCTCTCTCTCTCTCTCTCTCTCTCTCTCTCTCTCTCTCTCTGTCTGTCTGTCTGTCTCTGTCTCTCTCTCTGTCTCTCTCTCTCTGTCTCTCTCTGTCTCTCTCTCTCTCTGTCTCTCTGTCTCTCTGTCCTTCCTCTCTCTCTCTTCTCTCTCTCTCTCTCTCTCTCTCTCTCTCTCTCTCTCTCTCTATCTCTATCTCTTCTTCTCTCTTCTCTCTGTCTCTCTGTCTTCTCTTCTGTCTCTCTCTCTCTCTTCTCTTCTGTCTCTCTCTCTCTCTGTCTCTCTCTCTCTCTCGTGTCTCTGTCTCTTCTTCTCTCTTCTCTGTATCTCTCTCTCTCTCTCTCTCTCTCTCTCTCTCTCTCTCTCTCTCTCTCTCTCTCTCTTCTCTCTGTCTCTCTGTCTCTCTCTCTCTATCTCTCTCTCTCTCACCATTTTCCTTGTGTGTTTTTTTTAAAGTAAATTGTGCACACTTACAGAATAAAAATATCATAACCGTTTAATACACAGCACGCATTTACCACAAAACAATACGCTAAAAAAAATGTCTTTTCTGCTTGAAAAAAACTACAACTGTAAAAAAAGAGTACACGAAAACCCATTCAGTTTCATGTACAAAAGAGAGAACCAAAAAACTGACTGGCTACATCGATTACATGTTCATAAACCAGTTTTGATTCTTACAGCTCCCACAAAAAGACATTGTCAAAAAAAATGGTAAAACTCCCCCAAAAAATAGACTAAATAAAAAGAACTAAAAAAAAAAAGAAGAAAAAGAAAAAAAAAAGAACTGTTCCTTCATAACCCAAGAAACTTGACTAGTAGCTTCAATCTGTTACCCTTTGACGGTCCTGGTTTTCGTTATCACTGACAAAGTAAAAGTACATGACCAGAAGAAGAAGAAAAAGAAAAAGAAAAAAGAAAAAAAAAGAGAAAGCAATGCAAAAAAGTGAGACAGAGAATTTGCATAATGATGAGCGGCTGGTTGGCATGTCGCCTGACAGTCAGCAGTCAATGACCAGGTAGACAGACTGGGAGAGGAGGAGGAGGAGGAGGAGGAGGAGGAGGAGGAGGAGAGGAGAGGAGGAGGAGGCGGGAGGAGAGGAAGAGGATGAGGGGGAGGATGAGGAGGAAGAGGAGGAGGCTGAGGAGGAGGAGGAGGGGGAGGAAGAGGAGGAGGGGGAGGAGGAGGAGGAGGAGGTGGAGGTGGAGGCGGAGGAGGAGGTGTGGAGGAGGAGGAGGGGGAGGGGGAGGAGGGGGAGGAGGTAGAGAAAGAGGGGAGGGGGGTACTCTACCTCTTAGTCCTTAGGGGGACCGGATAGCCTAGTGCTCAGAACATTGCGCTCGCAAGTTGACGACCCGGGCTTTGTGTGCGGGGTTTTCTTTTTAAACTTTTGTCATCCGTACCACCGGCGTGCAATGGCCTACTCTTTTGAAAGGTAGAATAGATTTTAACTTACGTGCAAGCTGTGCATGCGTTCGTACACGGACCTCGGTTTGGTCTCGTGCAAAGGACTTCCGGGGAAGTGGAGTCAGTGCTGATATTAACTTCAGGGAAAGTCCCATAGAACGGGCTCCATAGTGGTGTCTCCAGCCCGCTCCGTCAGATCGCTATGTCAATGCTCTAACACCACCAGGCTATCCCCTCCCCTCCCCTCCCCCTCACCCCCCCCCCTCTCCGATCCTACTCCCTCACCCTGCAATTTAGAAAATTTAAAGTTTGACAGTTTGTGAATGAAACTGGAATTACACCTGTCACCGAAAAAGCTTTGATTTTTCTTGGTATGAATGATTCGTGTTAAAGTTTTTTAAAAATTAAAATTAAAAAAAATTAAAATCTCCAAAATGTGTTTGACATTTCTGGAGCTGAGTTGGGTTTTTATTTTCTTTT
Source organism: Stramonita haemastoma (assembly GCA_030674155.1). Lineage (NCBI taxonomy): Eukaryota > Metazoa > Mollusca > Gastropoda > Neogastropoda > Muricidae > Stramonita > Stramonita haemastoma. Next base: position 44,019,207 of record CM060328.1, on the reverse strand, counting down.
TGTTTCTTTTTTTTCAAACTTGATGCATGCACCACGCTGTTACGCTTATCGAAGATGACACTATACAGTTTTGTTATAAATACTAGAGAGAGTGATAATAAAAAAAAAATGTCAGTGTCCAGTTTTCAGCTCAAAAGACGAGGAGAAGGGAAGCACCTGGCTGAGAAAGGCATCGTCTCTGGCATCAAACCGCACCCCCATCATGTGAGGGAAGCAGGGAAAGGTCACACACAGCCTTCAGATGGGGATTTCCTCTGACCAGTGATCAATGGGCCTCTGAGCATCGTAACTGGACCAGCCCTGCTACTAATGAGCCATCGGGGATGACCGGAAGGGAGTAGGATTATCAGGCCTGGGTCGCTTGGTCATCAGTGAGCCTCCCTGACCTTTCACCTTCGTCCGTTTGTGGGTGACCTTTCACACGAGTAGAGAGAGACATGGAGTGCAGTATGGGCAATGAGTTAACTTTGTGGGCTTAACCCATGTGGTACATCAGTCTCCAATTCGGAAATCCCCGCTGGGATGTAGTAATATAATAATCACAAGAATGGTAACAACCAGGAGCCACACTGCTCAATTTGCTTTGGAATTTCCCTTTTAGAATGATGGTCTTTTCGTTTCATTGTGGTTTTATGCAAAATACATATACTGTCATCCGTAAAAAGACTTCAGAGAGCAAAATAATGTTAAAATTTTGAACTTGTGTCATTGTTCCATCAATGGGGAAAATTTGCAAGGATTAAAAGGAAAGGACTACCACCAGAGAGAAAATGTTCAAACTTTTTTCAATGTTCAAATGTTCAAAACAAAAATTTGCAACAGGGAGAAGAGACAGAAAAGCAGAAAATAGCATGTTTTATCAGTCTTTAGACAAAGCTTGAGTGAGTTGCATATGCCATCCTGATCCGCAGAATCTGCCCTGTTTAATGTTCTTTCAACATGATCTTCTTCCGTTCACATATCTGACCTTAATTTTCCTACTATCTTTTTTGCAATGTTCCTGCTTCTTTTCGCAGTTTTCCCATTTTTTAAAGTAAATGTATGGATTCTGTTTCAATTGCATCTCTGTTTTATTCTGAAGAAATTTTGGTTGGTTTTAGAGGATAGTTGGAGTTTTTTTAATTATATTCACTGCTTACACATTTCGAAATAAGTTTGAACATTTTCTTTAAGTGACTTCAGGATTGAAATGCCTTGTATGGTCTTCTGCGAATGAACAACATTAACACCTCTCTCTCTCTCTCTCTCTCTCTCTCTCTCTCTCTCTCTCTCTCTCTCTCTCTCTCTCTCTCTCTCTCTCTCTCTGATGTTCCTATCCTAGTAGCTCTTTAACTGTATCCACCGTATTCTAAACTGTAACAGAAAGACGTCTGCTCTACTCTCCAAATCCGCAGGAATCGACAGTGCCAGAAATTCAGCACACGAGACCTGGAGATTAGGAAAACGACCGAAAAGTAACCAGGAAAATGGGTTTCTAATCCCTCTCTAAACTTCCTTGCCCATTCTGTCACTACAAGCGTCATTGATGGCTGCTGATGAATAGTCGCCCCTTTCCCGCCATTTTGTAGCCCCTAGTAGTACTCTCCCCCTTTCCCGCCATTTTCGCACCTCTGTCTCGGGAAATGAAAATCGAATTGTGTCCTAGACCGTATTTTGTTGTAGGGTAGTTCTTTTTTGTCTGGATCCAACGCGGTTTGACTTGCAAATGTGTATAAGGAACAGCTGAAGTTAGGAATAAAATCAAGTGGGTGGACGTAGATAAAGAATGGACAATTAAAACGAGCCCGATTATGTTCCAGTTAAACCGATCCCCAGTAGTTTGGAAATGTCATTTTCTCGCCTCATAATTTCAACAACAACAAAAATCAGTGTCCACTGGTCATGTCATTTAGGTAGCCTGGAATTTTAGGCTAACCTGGTGGAAAATGGACAGAAGCAGGAAGCCCTTTTAAATGTTTTATATGTTAACGGTATTTGATTGAGGATTATATAACCACTTCAGGCTGGATTACTGATATAAAATGTATACTCCTATGCCATGGACTTGATTGTGGTTGGGACTTGAAAAACTTCTTAGTAAAAGAAAAAACCCTTTTGCAGGCATTATCTTCAGACAGAGCTTTTACAAAACAGAAAACAGATTTAGAAACCAGTAATAAATCCCTACTATGTAGCCATATTTTTACGTTCCTCGGCTTGACCTCCGAGCACACACACACACACACACACACACACACACACACACACAACACACACACACACACACACACACACACACACACACACACACACACATATATTAGACATCGAACATGCTAATCCCTTTTCATCCCTCTCAAGATATAGAGGAAAAAATCAAAGCATAATTATCGACATCTACATGAAGTGCATCAAGAAAAGCAAATTACACAGCATCAAGCATCATTTCCTACACATTCTTTTCCAGGCATTATACATTTCCCATTTAAAACCATGCTGGTTTACCACAGTTCCCAGTATAACCTGAACGCCGTGAACTCAATACATCACTGGAGGCAAGGAGTATTTAGCACATGAACGGGCAGCAAGTACCTTTCTCAGCAAAACGAGGCAAAGAAAATTAGAAGAGAGGCTGTATAACAGGCAGACAGGCCAGCGTCAGACTTCATTTTGTGCCCTCTGCCATAGAAACTATCATTCCTGTGGCGGACTGGCCGGCCACAACTGACTGACGCTGTGCCAGAATAAACACCTAGAGCGCAACTCCATAGTCTTCCAAGACTGAAGGCTGCCAAAGACAATGGCAGGAGCACACTCAAAAATGAACTGGCATAAAAGTTGTCTGTGAAGTGCCGCCACATTAAATTAACACATTGATGGAGTCACACGCTTTGTTGGTCACTGATCATGGAGAGATGGCTGCCTCGGGTCTGCCTGGTACTCTCTGGGATGGCGACCCATGGGGAAAGTAGTTACCTGCTCCAGATGTTCTTGTGGGTTGGGTTTTTTTGTTGTTCTTTTGTTGGAAGGGTGAGTTTGTTGTTAGACGTATACGCAGAAATCTTGCGCACACGTTAAATCTTGTTCCGCTTTTCGTAAGAGTAGGCCATTGTGTGCCGGTGGGAACAGATTATGATATTTACAAAACTGCATACACACGGGGATTAGATGAAAAAAAGCACACGAGTGCTTATTTCATTATCCTCGATATAATAAATAAATAAATATAGACTGCTGTAAGCTGCTTATGAATAAGTTACCGTTGAGTTGAAGACGAATTAAAGTATAAAGTGCTTGAATGGAATGTGTGAGATAAAATGAATATTCTGTTATATTTTTTGTGGTTAAAACAGTGAGTTTTGTTGTTTTTAGATTTGGTTGTTTTGTTTATTTTGCAATGAGTCAAAGTGATGGAAGAGATGCGTGTGTGCAAAATGCAAAAAAATGGAGTGACAGTGTATAAAGAAGAAGACAAAGTTGCTGCTGTTTTAGTTTTTTTGCGCACAAGCATGTTTTCTTGTCTTTTTCTCTGTCTGTCTGTCTCTCCGCCTGTCTCTCTCTGTATATGTGTCTTTCTGTCTGTCTGTCTGTCTGTCTGTCTGTCTGTCTCTATCTCTCTCTCTCTCTCTCTCTCTCTCTCTCTCTCTCTCTCTCTCTCTCTCTCTCTCTCTCTCCCTCTCCTCCTCTCTCTCTCTCT
>CM060328.1:43978031-43985531 GCA_030674155.1 Stramonita haemastoma | reverse complement strand
TTTAAGAGAGTAAGCTGTTGGCTCTTAGCTTATCGAGTTTGTGCATTTCTGAAAAAATTTTGCGTACATGAATATCCCACGACTATTCAGCTCCTTTTCTTTGGGGGGGGGGAGGGGGTATAGTCCTCAATAAAAAATGTAATGTTTTTTTTGTCTTTTCTGGTTTATTCACATGAGAATGAGGGTGAAGGGTGAATAGAGATTTTAGAATACCTTCGGATAGAGAGAGTGTAAGGTGTAGGAAATTCGTCTACACAATTTGTTTCTAGGGATGAGAAACTTGGTTTCAAAGGTAAAATGCTTATGAGGTTAAAAATGACGACGCCAGTTACTTTTTATATTGTTCAAAATTTTCTGCTGGCTGCTGCGCTGCTGCTGCTGCTGCTGCTGCTGCTGCTGCTGCTGTGTGTTGGTTGGGTGTGCACTTCTCTGTGTTGCGCATGCGCATCCTCATGGATCACATGATCCAGACTATGATCATGATCTACACACTACTATTACTGGCACTGCTGCTAATGAAGAAGAAATGATGTTAATGCTGTTAAGTTCCAAGAAACTCGTATATAATTGGCTACAAAAATGGTGTTCTTCAATTTAACAAATGCGTGTTTTTTAGAAGGGGTAAACTTACATAATTATATGCTAGAACACGCAACAGAAATCATAACAAATCTATACAATGGGATATGAACTTCATCCCCGCCACTCCTGACCATCTTTCACGCATGTACGAGCCCATATAAAAACACAGGTGTAACAAATGACAACTACACTAGTTTCCTTTACGTCTTGTTCCTGGAAAACCTCTCTGATCGTAGCAATGATTGAAATGTCTTTAACTTTAATCTTGAGTTTGCAAAAAGGAATATATTTACATAGGGTGAAACAGAGACGTAGAGACAGACAAAGAGACAGAGAGAGAGAGAGTGAGAGACAGAGACAAAGAGAGAAGAGAGATTTGTGAATGAATGAATGAAGGATGAAGGAAGGAAGGAAGGAAGGAAGGAAGGAAGGAAGGAAGGAAGGAAGGAAGGAAGGAAGGAAAGAAGGATTCATAATCTATGAAGCACACCAAAACAAAAACAAAACTCAAAACCCAAAAACTCAATCCCAACACTAGCAACAAACAGAACACAGATAAAAAAAAAAAAATTTTAAAAACGATAGACGAATGTTATTTTGGAACCAACAGATTGATTGATCACCATAGCATGATGTCTCCAGTGAAAGCAGCTGCTATACGTTCCTGACAAGTCCTCTCTCCCTCCAGAAAGAGACGAGGAAGACTAGACAGCAGAGGAAAACGAGGGGCGACTGTTTGGGGGTACCAACAGATAGATAGATCGGTTTTCGTACATTAGCAGGTTGTCTGAATTGAAAACAGCTGCTGTATATCCGTGACAAGGCTTCCTCACGAGGAGACAAGCCACACAGAGCAGAGAAAAGTGATAGATGACTGTTTGGGGGGGGGGGAGGGGTAAAAAAAATCGATGATGTCGCCCGAATAGGCCTAGTTAGGCTTATGAAAATATGTCGTTTCCATTAGCCTTTTGTGTCATTTCCATAATCCTTCTGTGTCGTTTCCAGAAGCTTTCTGTGTTGTTTTCATACATCTTCTGTGTGATTTCCATAAGCTTTCTGGTCATTTCCATGTGCCTTCTGTGTCATTTCCATAAGCTTTCTGTGTCATTTCTATAAGCCTTCTGTGTCATTTCCATGAGCCTTCTGTGTCATTTCCAAGCAGAGTCTTGGTTTTCCTGGAATGTCTTTGAGGCGTAGGAGCTTGTTCATGCTGTGTGTCCAAAAAGCAAAGTGTTTTGTTCAATAGAGTATTGTCTGTAGTTTCTTGTTTGATGATCAAAAAGGAAAACTACCTTTATTGTGTTTTTTGTGTTTGTTTGTATTTAGCTTTTTTTTTCTCTCCTTCCTCGTCTTTCAATTCTTCTAGTCTTTTCGGTCTATATGCTTGTCGCTGCCTTCTCTAACAGTCTTTTATACAATGTTGCAGCTTTTTATCTGGCTCTAGGTATCCTGAGTGTATTCTTTTTCGGGGGGGGTGGGGTTGTTTGTGTCTTGTATAGGTCGAATGCAAAGCGCTTTGATTTTTTTTTTGCAAGTATGCGCTTATAAATTCCATGTATTATTATTATAGTAAGTATATTATTATTATTATTATATTATATTATTATTATTTTTTATTATTATTATCATTATCATTATTATTATTATTATTATTATTATTATTATTATTATTATTATTATTATCTATTATTATATTTTCTTTCTCTCTGCCCTTCTGTCTTTTTAAAATTCCCTTTTCAGCACGGTTTTCTCTGTCAAGAGATATAGATGATCGTCATGATATATTATCTATAGCACAAAGCAGGTGTTGTCTTCAGCAACAAATCTTCCTCAGAAGGAGACAAGCCATGCAGCAGAGAAAAGCAATGGGGAGGGACTGTTTGGGATAAACCAAAAATCGATGATGTCGCCGAATAAGTCGAGGCATCACCTTTCCCGTCTTTCCTGTTCCTTTCTTACCTCCCCTATTCCCTCCCCTCCCTCCCCCCTCCTTCCTTCCCCTTTTCCCCTGGCATTACTCTCACCACACTTACAACACGTGACACCCAGCTTCCCTGGTAAGACTGATGTCATCCCCTCCCCGCTTTTTTTTTGTTGTTGTCTAGATGCCAAAGGCAAGAGATCGAAATAAGCCTTGTGGTAATTTGCATAAGCCTTCTGTGTATTCAGGCCTCTGTGTCTTTCATAACCTTCTGTACATTTCCATAACTTGTGAGAATTTCCATATCTCTGTGTCATTTCCATTATAAGCCTTTCCATAGTAGTATTTCCATAAGCCTTCTGTGCATTCATAGCTTCTGTGCATTCCATAAGCCTTCTGTGGCATTTCCATAAGCCTTCTGTGAGTTTTCATTTCCATAGCCTTCTTTGTCATTTCCATAAGCCTTTGTGAGTGTTATTTCCATATGCCTTCTGTGTCATTTCCCATATAGCCTTCTGTGTCATTTCCCATAAGCCTTCTTGTGTCATTCCTCCGTAAGCCTTCTGTGTCATTTCCATAAGCCTCTGTGTCATTTCCATAAGACTTCTGTGTCATTCCAAGCAGTCTTTGTTTTCCCTGGGATGTCTTTGAGGTGTAGGGTCTTGTTCATACCACGTGTCCAAAAGAAAGTGTTTTGTTTGATTTTTTTGTCTGTAATTACTTGTTGATGCTAAGGACGTGAACTCGCTTTTTGGTGGGTATTTTTTTGTATTTGGCTCATTTTAGCTTTTTACCCCATCTCACAATTCTTTTGATCGTTTTTGTTGTTGTTACTGTCATTGTTCTGGTATCATGTCTGCATACATTTTCTTTCTGTCAGTCATTCTGCTACATATTCAGTGTCAGAAAAGTGTGAACATCTTTACTTTGATCTTACAATTGAAAGGTCCAGAAATATGGTGGTTATTTCAGACTGCATGTATTTATCTAGTTTATGGTGGTTGTGGACGGGATAGCTCAGTGATCAGAGCACTTGCTTTCCCCCAGCCAATATTAAGCAGCATCAAGCGTGGTTACCAATTGGATGAGTGACCGTTTGTGTGCCTTGGCTTTAGTACAGTCCCCCAGTTCACCCAGCTGTAAATGGGTACCTGCTTCTTTAGAGTCATGGAGGTAAAGCAGCGAGGGAGAGGAGATGGGTGCCGCCCTCAATATGCTGGCCCCTGGAGAAGCTGAGGTCTCTGACGCCTCGCTCCCCTACGACCGCATAGTTTATGGGACAGCTTAGCTTTACCTTTTAGTCAGTTTTCTAAAAAAAAGATTGATACCGTTTCCTTCCCTCTTTTGCCAAGACGCTAAAGGCAAAAGACTAGAAGAAGTCTGTGTAATTTCCAGAACAAAATTCTTGTCTATGCCTTGTGTTTTTGTCAGAGAGCCTTTTTCTAGCTTGTGGTGTTTGTTCATAACGTAACATTTTGTTTCAGTTTCAGTGTGTGTGTGTGTGTGTGTGGTTGTGTGTGTGTGTGTGTGTGTGTGTGTGTGTGTGTGTGTGTGTGTGTGTGTCTTTGTGTCTGTGTGTGTGTGTGTGTGTGTGTGTGTGTCTTTGTGTCTGTGTGTGTGTCTTTGTCAGTGCGTGTGTGTGTCTGTATCTGTGTGTATGTGTGTCTGTGTGTCTGTGGGTATGTGGTATGTGTATGTGTTTCTTTGTGTGTGTGTGTGTGTGTTTCTGTGTGTCTGTTGTGTGTGTGTGTGTTTCTGTGTGTCTGTGTCTGTGTCTGTGTTTTCTGTGTGTCTGTGTGTGTCTGTGTTTCTGTGTGTCTGTCTGTGTCTGTGTCTGTGTTTGTGTGTGTCTGTGTGTGTCTGTGCGTGTGTCTCTGCATGTGTTTGTGTGTGTCTGTGTCTGTGTTTGTGTCTGTGTCTGTGAGTCTGTGTCTGTGTACCTGTATGACTGTGTGTGTCTTGATCTTTGATGGCTTGTTTGATCTTGTGAAGTGAAGCTACTTTTCTTGTTTTTTTCTTTCTTTTTTATTTTTTTACAAATTGAGGTTTTCTAACTTCTGTCGTCCTTCCTTCTGTCTTTCTGAAATTGTTCTACAAGCTGTCTGCCTTTTTTGTCTAACGTCTGGCATCCTTGTCTGAGTTTGTATTGAGAACATCGTCTAGTCTTCAGACAATAAACTTGTATGGTTTAACCCATTTATCCCTAAATCCTTCTGTCGCCACATTTTCTTTTAGTGTTACCACCTCTGAGCCCCAACTTCCTTTCTTTATGATGATGTGCCTTTTACTGGGATGGTAGTTTGGGGTAGTTAGTTTTGTTGTTGTTTTTACATGAGGTTGGATGTTTTTTTTAGGGTTGTATCGTTTGTAGTTTGTGCGCGCGTGTGTGTGTTGGTGTGTGTGTGTGTGTGTGTGTGTGTGTGTGTGTGTGTGTGTGTGTGTGTGTGTGTGTGTGTGGTGTGTGCGTGTCTGTTTCTCTCTCTGTCTGTATGTCTGTATTCCTGTTTGCCTATCTGTCTGTGTCCTTTTTTCAGCTTAAGTCTTTCCACTTTTCAGTTAATCATACAACACATCGTGCTAAGAGACATTGTGTGTGTGTGTGTTTGTGTGCACACGCACGCGCGTATGTGTGTGTGCGTGTGTTTTAGTATCTGTGTACATGTGTGTGTTTGTGTGTGTGTGTATGTGCGTGCACATACACGCGCACGTGTCGCGCACGCAGGTGTAAGTGCGTGAGTGTGTGTGCGTATGGTTTTGAAGACATTCTGTGTTTGGTTTCCTTTTTCATGGAATATGAGCACGATGTACTAACTGTTAACGATGCTGTAGAGACTATGGAATCAGCCCCTCGTGTGTCTCTCTCTCTCTCTCTCTCTCTCTCTCTCTCTCTCTCTCTCTCTCTTCTCTCTCTCTCTCTCTCTCTCCTCTCTCCTCCTCTCTCTCTCTCTCTCCTCTCTCCTCCTCTCTCTCTCTCTCTCTCTCTCTCTCTCTCTCTCTCTCTCTCTCTCTCTCTCTCTCTCTCTCTCTCTCTCTCTCTCTCTCTCTCTCTCTCTCTCTCTCTCCTCTCTCTCTCTCTCTCCTCTCTCTCTCTCTCTCTCTCTCTCTCTCTCTCTCTTTGGGTGTCTTAAGCCTTTCGGGCCCACTTTTCCACCACATAAACAAACTTTCACACTTGCAATGTACTGACAGCCCTCTGTGCTTTAACGCTGATGTGAGTCCACTCTCTCTCTATTTTTATTCTGATGCTTCGAGGCAAGAGACCAGAATAAGCCTTCTGTTCTGTAGAGTTGTTTTCATGGGTCGTTTATTTCTTCTTGTTCTTGTTCTGTGCATTCTTCTTCTTCGTCTTCGTCTTCTTCTTGTTCTTGTTCTTGTTCTTGTTCTTCTTGTTGTTCTTTTTGTTCCTCTTGTTCTTGTTGTTGTTGTTGTTGTTGTACTTCTTCTTCTTCTTCTTCTTCTTCTTCTTCTTCTTCTTCTTCTTCTTCTTCTTCTTCTTCTTCTTCTTCTTCTTCTTCTTCTTCTTCTTCTTCGCAATTCTTCTTCGCAATTCTTCTTTCGCAATTCTTCTTCGCAATTCTTCTTTCGCAATTCTTCTTCGCAATTCTTCTTTCGCAATTCTTCTTCTTCTTCTTCTTCTTCTTCTTCTTCTTCTTCTTCTTCTTCTTCGCAATTCTTCTTCGCAATTCTTCTTCGCAATTCTTCATAATTCTTCTTTGCAATTCTTCGCAATCTTCTCCGCAATTGTTTATCGCAATTTCTCTTCACATTCTTCTTCGCATTCTTCTTCCTCCCTCTCCCTCTCCTTTCTCTCCTCTCTCTCTCTCTCTCTCTCTCTCTCTCTCTCTCTCTCTCTCTCTCTCTCTCTCTCTCTCTCTCTCTCTCTCTCTCTCTCTCTCTCTCTCTCTCTCTCTCTCTCTCTCTCTCTCTCTCTCTCTCTTGTTCAAAACTAGCTTACTATATTCAGGCCCTACGCTATGGAACTCCCTCCCTGACTCAATTAAACAGCATCAATCATTAACAACCTTAAAAAATCACCTTCTAATCTACTTGATGAATCAAAAATAACAAACCACACTTCTCCCCTCTCAAACTATCTGCCCTCTCCCTCCTCACTTCTCTCAGATTATGATGATCTTATGACTATAATCATAAGACTAAGTGAGGTGTGTGTGTGTGTGTGTGTGTGTGTGTGTGTGTGTGTGTGTGTGTGTGTGTGTGTGTGTGTGTGTGTGTGTGTGTGTGTGTGTGTGTGTGTGTGTGTGTGAGTTGGGTTTTTTTTTTGTTCAAGAACTGTGCTTTATGGGACTTATTTTGATAATAGATGGCGGGATTGATATTTTCAGTCATTTAACCTCATCATATTCTCATGCTTGCTCTTTAATTATTGCGCCTTTTTTTTTTTTTTGCTTTGATTGGTTTTTGTTTGGTTTTTTGTACTCAAATCAAATTCTTCATTGATTTTTTTTTGCTTTGATTGGTTTTTGTTTTGGTTTTTTGTACTCAAATCAAATTCTTCATTGATTTTTACTTCATATTTTCGTTTCTGAATGAGTGCCTTTTTATAACATTACCTTAATATTGTATCTCTGTCTTATTTCTTATCTGTTGTTGTTGCTCTTTCTCACCCTTTATCAAAATCTTATGTTTTATGGGACATAGTTTGATGATAGATGGTGGTGGATTAATGTTTTCAGTCATCTAACCTCATCATATTCTCATGTTTGATCTATAATCATTGCGCCTTTTTTTTTGTTTTTTGTTTTTGTTTTTTGTTTTTTTTTTGTTTGTTTGTTTGTTTGTTTATGTTTTGTTTTGTTGTTGTTGTTGTTTGTTTTTGTGTGTTTTTGTTGTTGTTGTTTTTGGTTTTGTTTCTTTGTTTCTTTGTTTGCTTGTTTATTATTCAAATCAAAATCATCATTAATTCTTCCTTCTTATTTTCGTTTTTGAATGAGTGCCTTTTTTATAACATTACCTTAATATTGTATCTATGTCTTATT
>CM060328.1:43955531-43960531 GCA_030674155.1 Stramonita haemastoma | reverse complement strand
CAGAGAGAGAAAGAGAGTAAGAGAGAGAGAAGTGACAAGTATGAATGAAGGAAAGCAGAGCATGAATACTTCTTCTTCATTATTGTTTTTCCCAATTCTTCTCTTTGCAAATCTTCCTCCTCTTCGCAATCTCTTTTCAATTCTTCTTCTTCACAGTTCTTCTTCTTCTTAGCAATTCTTTTTCTTCTCTTCTTCTTCTTCTTCTTCTTCTTCTTCTTCTTCTTCTTCTTCTTCTTCTTCTTCTTCTCTTCTTCTTCTTCTTCTTCTTCTTTCGGAATTCTTCTTCTTCGGAATTCTTCTTTTAAATTCTTCTTGAATGTATTCAAGCTTTTAGCTGCTGCTAACCTCCCGATCTTTACACCGGAATTCACACCAAATCTGTTTAACTAACCTTGCCGATGGATTTGTGCGAATGTTGCTGTTTGTCACCCACAATAAACATTGCCCATGCTCCCTGTAACGAGAATGTTTTACAGAAAAAATTTAGTAAGGAAAAAAATAATAGTGTAAAAAGCAGACATAAGAAAAGAAACTTGAAACAACGGGGGAAAAGAATGATAGGAAAGAGGAAGCCTAACAACCTAACAGGCGAAATGACAGCTCTTGTGCTTTTAGGGATTGTCTAGCTAGTTCCTAATTATTTCTCTCTTTTTTTTGCTGCCACATCTTCTGTGACGTCCCCGTCCTGCTGTTCCCACGGCGCTCATCCCAATCTCCCCGCCACAGCCATACCTGATTCGTTTGTCTCATCCCCAGGGTCGGAAGTTCACAGAGAGCCCATCAATATCAGGCCACCGTAGGGACACCATCCAGAGGGACCCTGCACTTCTGTTTGGTCACTTTGTGTGTTGTTCGGTGGGCCTGCTCTGATCTAAGTAAGAGAACACCACCTACTAAGCCCCCTACTAACGACAGTATTAGCTCAGTCATGGAGCCAGAATGAGTGAGTTTACCCACCCGAGGTGGCAACCACCACAACGTCCCTCCAATGACCGTCCCCCACAGACCTCCAACCCCAAACGGTCTGACACAAACTCACCACAGGCACAGAAGGTATGGGGAAACCGATTCTGAGGTCACCATGAGACCAGAGCAACGGGGGCCACCGAATCAGAGGCTTTTTTTTTTACTGCATGATAATCAATGATAATGAGGATAACGTAATGATGCTGCCGTGGAAGTGCATATGCTTTGAGACTACGTGACAGGATTGTACTCTACGCTTACTGTCATAACCCTGGCGTCAACCGGGCCCGAGAGATACAGACACCTGCAGTATTGGTCAGGTAATTTGAGCAACATTCTCCAACTCGCATCCTGAAAGTGATGAAGCTCGACTGTGTGATCCAAGTCTTCCTACTAAGCCCACAGCACACTCACTCTGGGTAGGAGCCGGCCGGAGTACGAAAAATCCCTATGACATTATGGGATTCGAACCCGCGACCTTTCAGTCCGAAATCAACGCGCTAACCACTACGCCATGGCGGCTGGTGCTGGCTCCTAATTCCAGTGTGCAGCTGATGCAGAAGTGAAGCTAGCAGACTTGATTGACAGTGTTGGAATCTGTGTTTAACATCACTGCTTTTAAAGCGAGTCTCTTCGTCGGTGACAGCGATTTCTTTCCTCCGAATCAATTTACGGACCCCACACCCACACACACACACACACACAACACACACAACACACACAAACACACACACACACACACACACACACCTACACACACACACACACCCACACCACACCCACACACACACACCACACACACACACACACTTTGTTCTATTTTATTTTTGTTTTTTTGTTTTCTTGGTTTGTTTTGAGTTGTTGTTGTTTTGTTTTGTTTTTTTGTTTGTTTGCTGTTGTTTTTTTGTTTTGTGTTTGGTTTTGTTTTTTGGTGGTTTTTTTGGGGGTGGGGAGTGTGTGTGTGTGTGTGTGTGTGTGTGTGTGTGTGTGTGTGTGTGTGTGTGTGTGTGTGTGTGTGTGTGTGTGTGTGTGTGTGTTGTGTGGTGTGTGGTGGTGGTGTGTGTGGTGTCGTGGTGGTGTGTGTGTGTGTGTGTGTGTTTCTTTGTTTTATTCGTTTGGTAGTTTGTTTTGTTGGTTTGTTGTTGATGGGGGTTTTTTGGGGGTTTCTTGTTTGCTTTTTTTAAATAGTCCTTCATTTGCAAAACTATACACATGCAATAATACTCTGGAAATTGAAATTCCCTCTGCGGATTTATTAGAGCATTGTTTTCAGTCTTCAGTTGCCAAACCATTCATTCGCCTGTGTATAACAATGGGAGATTTTTAAAAAACTCATTTGGACCATTTAGAAAACAGTTATAAGAAGCTCCAGATCTTTACATGATTAAAAAGCTGTTGTTTCTCCCCATTCATAATGATTTTAAAAAATGAAACTACCAAGATGTGTGGCAATTTATTTGAGGGTGTGGATTGGGTATTGGGATGGAAGTTTAAACTGGTACTGTATTTTTTTTAAAACCCAACAACAGTCTCCCATAGCAGGCAGGGATGTCGTGGGGAGGAGATGATTATGCATGCAATACTGATATGCTACATAATTATGTATAATGTCAACATGTGTCCTTGTCCTGTACCTAAGGAAATTTAATTCAAAAGTAATTTTAAAGATAAGTACTATATATGCAGTGACAGTCCATGCATGTTTGATCTGTTGGAGATGGTGCATGTGGTGATGATGCTATCCTCGTGATGATGTCAGCGGATTTTACAGTATTATTATAGAAAGTATCCCCCACCTTCTGAAAATGCTGTCCTCGAAATTTCACCCTTTTTATCACTCTCTTTGTGTCTGTCTTTTTCCTTTTTTTTTTTTGGTTATCATTTTCTTTCTTGTTTTGTCTGCCTTTCTTTTTATTTTTGAAAATCTCACAAAAAATGTTTTTCACACCTTATAGGACATTTTGCCTGTCTCGTTTTGTTCAAGCAATCGGGTAGTAATACTGTAAAACATTGGGATGGGTACAGGGTGTACATTAACATTTACATTTTACACCACTCTAAATCACCGCAGATTTCTCTGCGTGAAATTTGGGCTGCTCTTCCTCGGAAGAGCGCGTCGCCACAAGAGCAGCGCCACCCATTTTTTTTTCTTTTCCTGTCCGCAACTGTATTTGTTTCCTTATCAGAGCGGCTTTTTTTCTGCAGAATCTTGACAAAGACAACTCTCTTGTTGCCGTGGATTCTTTTACGTACGCTGAAATTGATGTTGCGCTTCCAGAAGGGTTGCGCTTTGATTTGTTCGCTTTACATGATTCAGCAGTATGAAGATTCCATATATTACTATGTAAAGGTGACAGACAGCTGGATCGGTGGTCTAGAGATAGCTCGCCTGCCTAGAAAGCGTTAAAGTCCAGGTCGGAAGTGTGCGGTAGTTTAAACCTCGTTTGGGCCCAAAACTTTTCCCCCATCCATTAGACCCTGAGTGGTGGTCTGGTTGCTAGTCATTTAGTTGAGACAATAAACCGAGGTGCCGTGTGTTACACAAAATTATTTAGCGCACGTAAAAGAACCCACGGCAACAAGAGAGTTGTCCCTGGCAAAATTCTGTAGGAAAAAAAAGTCACTCTGATAGGGAAACAAAATACAGTTAGCATACAGGAAAAAATGGGGTAAAAAATGGGTAGGCGCTGCACTTGTGGCGACGCGCCTCCTCTCAAGGGAGAGCAGCTGTCTCAGATTTCACGCAACGAAATCTGCCGTGATTTAAAAGTGGTATGGAAACGAAATGAAAATGAAAAAAAAAGAAAGAAATGAACCCCTGATGTGGGTGCCTCGGTGGTCGGCGGGGCTACAAACAAACAAACAAACAAACAAAGGTGACCTGAAATGCTGATGGTTGCTCTGGTTATCCCCTTCGAATTCCATGCAGAGAAATCTGCTGTGATATAAAGTAGTACAAAATACAAATACAAAATACAAATGCTGATGGTTGCTCTGGTGTTTCCCTTTGTTTCAGGACGAGAAGGACCAGGTGCTGGTGACCAACGTGTGGCTAGACCAGGTAAGAGACGTGTTGTGCTGTCTTCGTAGTGTCTGGGGCTCTTTTGGACACACACTGGGTTCTGTCTATCTGTTGTATGTGAATCAATTCAACTTGTTTTTGAAGGGAGCTTCTCTTCTGAGGACTCTCTGCTGCCATGCTCTACGCCAGTTTCTTACCACTGTAGTGTCTGGGGCTCTTTTGCACACAGACTGGGTTCTATCTGTTGTATGTGAATCAATTGTGTTGTAGTATGTTTTCGTGCCATGTGTTGTATCGTATTGTATTGTGTTTGTGTGTTGTTTCGTATTGTGTTGTGTTGTATGTGAATCAATTATGTTGTAGTATGTTCTCGTGCCATGTGTTTGTATCGTATTGCATTGTTATATGTGTTTGTTTTCGTATTGTGTTTGTGTTGTTTATGTTGATCGATTTGTGTTGTAATATGTTCTCGTGCCATGTGTTATATTGTATTGTATTGTATTGTGTTGTTTCGTATTGTGTTTGTATGTGAATCAATTGTGTTGTAGTATGTTTCTCGCGCTATGTGTTTGTATCGTGATTGTATTGTATTGTGTTGTGTTTGTTTTGTATGTGAATCAATTGTGTTGTAGCATGTTCTCGTGCCATGTGTTGTATCATATTGTATTGTTTGTATTGTATTGTATGTTGTAGGTGTTTTTGTAATGTAATGTTTTTATTAGTATTTGTAATGTATGGTGCTGTTTCGTATTGTATTGTGTTGTGTTGTTTGTTTGTTTACGTTGTGTTGTACCGTCGTCTCGCAGTACATTGTGTCGTGTTGTGTTAAATCGTATTGCATTGCCTTGTATTGTGTTTTGTTTAATGAATTATGTTGTTGTTTGTTTTATTGTACGTTGTATTGTGTTGTATTACATTGTGTTGTATCATATTGTATTGTTTTGTGTTGTATTGGATTGTATACATCACTTGTGAATGAAGGCAGATTTCTCTGCGTACATGTCAAAGATTG
>CM060328.1:43948031-43953031 GCA_030674155.1 Stramonita haemastoma | reverse complement strand
CTCTCTGTCTCTCTCTCTCTCTCCTCTCTTCTCTCTCTCCCCTCTCTCTCTCTCTCTCTAAAGTGTATTTTGTGCGTTGGTTTCTTTCAGGAGTTTTTTTTTTTTAATTCTACATCATCATAAACCAGTGATAACTAGAAAATTCTCCAAATTTCTCTCTAAACTAGAACTTTACAGGCAATGGGTTTGGGGGTGGAGAGGGGGGGTGAGGGGGTGGGGGGTGGAAGGGGGGGGAGGTGTTTGCCGGTGGCGATGTTCAAGTCAGATTTCTGATCAAGTTTCACTGTTTTCATGGACACGAACATTCGCCATTTTCTGTCTCCTCTTTTGCCCTAAAGACAATTCTGTCTGTCTGTCTGTCTGTCTGTCAACCCCACACACACGTATGTTTTTGGCTCTATGTTTTTTTTTCTCTTGTTGTTTTTTTTGTGGGGGGGAAGGGGGAGGTTCTGAGGGCCTGGTGTAAAGAAGCCTCTGGCTTATCCATTTACCCTCATTAAAAATATTCGAGTTTCGAGTTTTCGAGTTTCGAGTTTTCTCTTCTCTCTCTCTCTATTCGTCTCTCTTCTCCTCTCTCTCTCTCTCTCTCTCTCATCTCTCTCTCCTCTCTTCTCTCTCTCTCTCTCTCTCTCTCTCTCTCTCTCTCTCTCTCTCTCTCTCTGTCTCTTTCTAGCCTCTCGATGTTCCTTTCTAGTGTCGTTCCAGTTGTTCTGGTTTTTTTCTGGTCTTTCAGTCTCTTTCGAGGTGTGCGTGTGTGGTGTGGGTGTGGGTGTGGGGTTGGGTGTGTGCGTGTGAGTGAGTGTGTGTGTGAGAGAGAGAGAGAGAGAGAGAGAGAGAGAGAAAGCGTGGTGTGTGTGTGTGTGTGTGTGTTGTGTGTGTTTGTGTGTTTGTGTTGAATGTGTGTGTGTGTGTGGTGACTGACTCTCTCTCTCTCTCTCTCCTCTCTCTCCTCTCTCACTCTCTCTCTCTCTCCTCTCTCCTCTCTCTCCTCTCTCTCTCTCTCTCTCTCTCTCTCTCTCTCTCTACTTTTCGCATGTGATTGCGTGCTCGCTCTTGTAGGTGAGTGAGTGAGGGAGTGGGCGTGAGCGTGTGTTAATGGCTATTGATTTTCAAAGGGCTTTGGAATTCTGGCAGCGAAAACCTCAGAAGGTGGTCAGTTTCTCCCCCCCCCTCCCCCTCCTCCCTCCTTCCCCCAAGTCCGCAGAATTCACATTTTCTATTCTGTCAGATTCTGGCTATCTGGCACATTCAGGGTAGTGTCGTGGGGTGGAAACGCTAATGAGTGGAGAATAAGGTTGTCATGTCAGGTGTGTGTTAGTGTCATTGGAATCGGATGGGCATGGGGAAATTTTGAATGTGTGTGTGTGGGTGGGGTAGTGGGTGTGGTAGAGTGGTGTGTGTGTGTGTGTGTGTTACGTGTGTGTTGTTTGTGTGTGTATGTGTGGTGGTGTGTGCCATGTGCGGTGTCTATTGTTGGATGTGTGTTTGTGTGTGTGTACGTGTGTGTGTGTGTGTGTGTAGTGTGTGTGTGTGTGTGTGTGTGTGTGGTGTGTGTTGTGTGTGTTGTGTGTGTGTAGTGTGTGTGTGTGTGTGTGATGTGAGTGTGGTGTTAGTGTTGTCGTGTGTGTGTATGTGATGTGTATGTGTGTGCATGTGCTGTTGTCAGTCTGTCTGTTGTTTGTGTGTATGTTCTGAAGTGATCCAGTCTGTCTGTCTGTCTGTGCAGGTGTGACGTCTTTATTGGAATTGTGACATGGTTGTGATTGAGAAACGAATACAATTTCATGATGGAGTGTCCCAGTGTTGAGATGTTCAGAATTAAATTGATCCATAAAAACCATGTATTTTTTTTTATTCTTGTAACCTGCTGAAAGCAAGAAGACGAATGTGATGAAAGTTGGGTAATTGATCAAACTTGAAAAAGTTTCCCATTGAAATATCGTCTACTTTGCTTTATCATCGTTGTGGTTTTGTGTTTTTTTGTAGTTGGACGATGGTTGTTCGTACCGAATTTCAGATAAGCCTTCTCATTATGTGGACGGTAAGTTGATTACCTCCCGTGCGATCTGTTGCAGTGTTATGTTTCTAAATCGAGACACACCTGCAAATTGTGCCATGGCCTGTTTTCCTTGTGGGGTGATCTAAAGCCCTCTGTTGCATACACTTTGCCTTCACGGTGAAATGTTGTCTCTTTTCAGAGCTACATGCTAAATGTCTGGCTGTGCCGTGTACCGGGTTTTGTGCAGAGATCTGCACTACAATGTTGTCATGTTGTAATATGTTGTGTTGAGATTGCCTTCAGCCATGACAAGCCTTAACATAACAGCCTGCACTCAGCCTTCAAAGGAGAAAAAAATCCTCTTGAAGTCGGAGTATGGCTGCCTGTATGGTGAGGTACTTGAATACGGTTGCACATGCCAATTTCTCATTCAGTGTGCAATCTCAATCTCATAGGGATTTCCGAGTGGTATGAGTGAGTCAGAATGTACATTCAGGGTGACCCCCAGAGTTCTAAGCTGGGGTACACACAACAACAATTTAAAAAGAGATATTTCAAGAAATGACAAACACTTTCTCCCGCTTCCTTTCCTTCTGTTTCCAATGTACCCTTACGTAAGAGGAAAATTTAATGTTTACAGATACATATTTAGTACATTTATATTGATTGGTGATTTATTAAACAGCTGACTGGTAAAGTGCGTAGTCGATCGCATGACTGTTAAAGTGATTAAGTATATTAGTAGCTTTATTTTTGTGTTAATATGCTGCATATTACTTCATAATTTGCTTGCCCCTTTTCTTCATGTGGGCTTGGTGTAAAGAAGCCTCTGGTTTATCTGATTACCCCTTAATAAAACATTTAAGTTTCTTCTCTCTCTCTCTCTCTCTCTCTCTCTCTCTCTCTCTCTCTCTCTCTCTCTCTCTCTCTCTCTCTCTCTCTCTCTCTCTCTCTCTCTCATAAGGATCTGTCTCAAAAGGCCTTTTTTCCGAAGATCGTAGCCACACAGTCCAGAATTGATCAGCAGGCTACAATCCACGCTTTGAAGGCCTCAGATTTGTTTGATGGACTGGCACATCGCAATAAAAAAAAGGACAAAAAAACCCATAATTTTTTGTGAGATTCTTGTTCCATGCTGATAACTTCCTGGTTTGCTTGCTTCCTCTCTCTCTCCTCTCTCTCTCTCTCTCTCTCTCTCTCTCTCTCTCTCTCTCTCTCTCTCTCTCTCTCTCTCTCTCTCTCTCTCTCTCTCTCTCTCTCCTCTCTCTCTCTCTCTCTCTCTCTCTCTCTCTCCTCTCTCTCTCTCTCTCTCTCTCTCTCTCTCTCTCTGGGAACAGATGACATTTACAAAACTGCATACACACGGGGTCTGGATGTAAAAAAGCACAAGAGTGCTTATTCCATTATCCTCGATATAAAAGAATAAAAGAACTCTCTCTCTCTCTCTCTCTTCTCTCTCTTCTCTCTCTCTCTCTCTCTCTCTCTCTCTCTCCTCTCTCTCTCTCTCTCTCTCTCTCTCCTCTCTCTCTCTCTCTCTCTCTCTCTCCTTCTCTCTGGACATCATTTCACTGCATCCACGGTCTGGATGTAATAGCACAGATGCTTTCCATTATCCTCATATGGACTCCTCTCTCCTCTCGTCTCTCTCTCTCCCACTCTCTCTCTCTTCTCTCTCCATCCTCTCTCTCTCTCTCTCTCTCTCTCTCTCTCTCTCATGGTCATTGGCTGGCCATCATTCCACTGTCAGTCAGTCAGTGTTGGACATGATGAGTACAGTGCTGTTTCTCTGCTCTTGGCCTCTGGTTTTGATGTCTCCCTAAGGACTTGTTGCTGGTGAATGGGGCCTGTATTTGTAACGCCGTCAACATGCCTGCCGGTCTGTATCGATGATGTGTAGAGAAGGGAAAAGGGTGACAGGAGAAAGGGAAAAAGGGGTTGACAGGGGGGAGGGGGAGGGGAGGGCGGGGGAAGAAAAGGGGTTGACAGCGAAGATACAAATATAGCAAAGAAAAGAGAAGAGAAGTGAGCTATGGGAGACTATAGAAAAGAGAAGTGAAATATAGGAGAGGGATAGAAAAAGAGAAGTGACATATGGGAGAGGATAGAAAAGAGAAGTGAGCTATGGAAGACTAGAGAAAAGAGAAGTGAAATATGGGGGAGAAATAGAAAAAGAGAAGTGACATATGGGAGAAGATAGAAAAGAGAAGTGACATAATTATGGAAGAGAGAGTTTGCGGTATTACGTGTGTTACACGTTTGTTGTAAAGGAAGAATGTAGATCTGAAAAATTGGAATGAGCTGTCTGCTGTCAGTATCTGTAGTCGTATATCTTTAGGAAATATTCCTGTTTGAATTCGTGGCTGTTTATTTTTTTTATGTTACTTTATCGTAACGAATAGAGGTCTTTGATTTTTTTCATTTTGATTTAATTTCTAACGAAACACCTTCAAGATTACCGTCCACGTTTGATCTATGCCTAGTTTGTTTGAGCTCAGTTATTTTCTTAATGCTTTTAAAATCTACACGATGTGTCACACAAATGTAGGGAACACAACTGTTCTAATTACAACTTCTTCAAAGTAGTATCTGCTTTTTACTAAACTAGCATCATGTGTATTCATATATGCATGCATGCATATATACATACATGCACACACACACACAACACACACACATACCAACACACACACACACACACACACACACACACACACACACACACAACACCTACAACATACACACACAATACAATACATACAATACACACATACACACACATAATACAATAATACAATACATACAATACACACATACACACACATAATACAATAATACAATACATATAATACACACACACACACAACATCAACACCACACACACACACACACACACACACACACACACACACACACACACACACACACACACACACACAACACACAACACACAAAACACACACACACACACACAACACACACACACACACACATGCTGTTTCGA
>CM060328.1:43925531-43945531 GCA_030674155.1 Stramonita haemastoma | reverse complement strand
GTAGTAGTCGTAGTAGTAGTAGTAGTAGTAGCAGCAGCAGCAGCAGCAGCAGCAGCAGCAGTAGTAGTAGTAGTAGTAGTATAGTAGTAGTAGTAGTAGTAGTAGTAGTAGTAGTAGTAGTAGTAGTAGTAGTAGTAGTAGTAGTAGTAGTAGTAGTAGTAGTGTAGCAATAGCAGCAGCAGCAGCAGCAGCAGAAGTAGAAGTAGTAGTAGTAGTAGTAGTAGTAGTAGTAGTAGTAGTAGTAGTAGTAGTAGTAGTAGCAGTAGCAGCAGCAGCAGCAGCAGCAGCAGCAGCAGCAGCAATAGTAGTAATGGTGGTTATAGCACACAAACGTCTCCTGTTTAAAAGAATACAATTTTCTTTGTGGAAGAAAACATTTTTAAAAACGTATCTCGTCACGATTTGTTACATAATTACATATCTATCAATGTAAAAGTATTGTAATGAAGAGCTGCTTCAAGTGACAAGAAAGAAAGAAAGAAAGAAAGAAAGAAAGAAAGAAAGAAAGAAAGAAAAGAAAGAAAGAAAGAAGAAAGAAAGAAAGAAGACAGAAGACAGACAGACAGACAGACAGACAGACAGACAGACAGAAGAAGAAGAGAAGAAGAGAAGAAGAGAAGAAGAAGAAGAAGAAGAAGAAAAGAAGAAGAAGAAGAAAGAAGAGAAGAAGAAGAAAGAAGAAAGAAGAAGAAGAATTGCGAGGAGGAGAGAAGAAAGAAGAAGAAAGAAAGAAGAAGATGAAGAAGAAGAGAAGAAGAAGAAAGAACAAGAACAAGAAAGAAACAAGAAGAATTCGAAAGAAGAAGAAGAAAGAAGAATGCGAAAAGAAGAAGAAGAAGCGAAAAGAAGAAGAGAAGAAGAAGAAGAAGAAGAAGAAGAAGAAGAAGAAGAGAAGAAGAAGAAGAATGCGAAGAAGAAGAAGAAGAAGAAGAAGAAGAAGAAGAAGAAGAAGAAGAAGAAGAAGAATGCGAAGAAGAAGAAGAAGAAGAAGAAGACGAAGAAGAAGAAGAAGAATACGAGAAGAAGAAGAATTGCGAAGAAGAAGAAGAAGAATTGCGAAGAAAAGAAGAAGAATTGCGAAGAAAGAAGAAGAATTGCGAAGAAGAAGAAGAAAGAAGAAGAAGAAGAAGAAGAAGGAAGAAGAAGAAGAAGAAGAAGAAGAAGAGAAGAAGAAGAAAGAAGAAGAAGAAGAAGAAGAGAGGAGGAGGGAGGAGGAGGAGGAGGGAGAAGAAGAAGAAGAAGAGAGGAGAAGAAGAAGAGAAGAAGAAGAAGAGAGAAGGAAAAGAAGAGAAGAGAAGAGAGGAGGAAGAAGAGAGAGAAAAAGAAGAAGAAGAAGAAGAAGAGAAGAAGAAGAAAGAAGAAGAAGAAGAAAAAAAACAACAAACAACAACAACAACAACAAGAACAAGAAGAAGAACAAGAACAAGAAGAAGAAAGAAGAAGACAAGTCAAGAAGAAGAAGAAGAAGAAGAAGAAGAAGAACAAGAAGAAGAAGAAGAAAGAAGAAGAACAAGAAGAAGAAGAAGAAGAACAAGAAGAAGAAGAAGAAGAACAAGAAGAAGAAGAAGAAGAACAAGAAGAACAAGAAGAAGAACAAGAAGAACAAGAACAAGAACAACAAGAACAAGAACAAGAACAACAAGAACAAGAACAACAAGAACAACAAGAACAAGAAAAGAAGAAGAAGAAGAAGAAGAAGAAGAAGAAGAAGAAGAAGAAGAAGAAAACAACAACAACAACAACAACAACAACAACAACAACAACAACAACAACAACAACAGCAACAACAACAACAAGAGGGACGTCATACTGTATAGCCAGCAATGTAGGCCCCGATGCGTGTTTTTGGCACCACGGCTTTCAGCGGAGTAAACAGACACAGAAATAGATAGATAGGCCAGCCAGCAACGGTAGTACATTGAAAACTACATCATGTTTAACACAACTGGGCCAGAGTAGAGGGGCTTTGTTCCTGGTCTAGTACCACAGGGGAGTCTGTGCGTGTGCTTTCCTGTTAATCTCCAAAGAAATCTCCTCACTGTCCAACTCCGTCCATTTACCAGATGTGCTTTTTTTCTACAACAACAACAACAGCAGCAGCAACAACAACAAGAATTAAATTAAGGGGGGAAAACTAGGCTTTCAGTTCTATAGTTAGCAAACTAACACCCATGGCAAAAGCTGAGCGGAAAAAAAGTGCTGGGCTTTTTAGCCTCGTGGTTCTAAAGTAGTGAGTCGTGAGTTCGAATCTCGATGATATTTTGTTAATTAAGAGTGATGTTTTTTATGATGTCTTCAAGTCAATGTCTCTGCAATCCTGCAAGTGCCTTTTTTCTGTTTATGTCTGTCTGCATGCAGAAGATGAAAAGCATCAAAAGCTTACATTTTACGTCAGCATGTGGGTTAAATTTAGAAACAAAAATACCCAGCTCCGTCAGAGGCTTAACGAGCTCACTGGATTATCTTCTCTTGTGCTTCTTTCCCCCCTTTAACTTCTGTAAGAATCCTTTAGGCACAGAACTAAAGAGCCATTTGCCAAAATCCTCCATATCTGTCAGTTGTGTGCTAAAGCCTAGATTTCTGCAAATGCTTCTCTTGTCTGCTCCCTTCGGATGAGACTTTAAACCGAGGCCCCGTGTGCGAACGCACGCAGAACATCTTGCGCACACGTTAAATCCTGTTCCGCTTGTCGTAAGAGTAGGGCATCGTGTGCCGGTGGGAACAGATGACATTTACAATACTGCATACACACGGGGACTGGATGTAAAAAAGCACAAGAGTGCTTATTCCATTATCCTCGATATAACAGAATAAAATCAAATCAAATCAAATCTCCAATGTTGTCTGCCCACTCTTTTTCTTCCTGACGATGTTTTCGTCTCCCGTCCTTGACAGTTCCGTGACGAATGGTTTCAGAGGGCCATCGGATCTTTAATTGACGTAGCTATACAACTTACTTTGTATTTCTCCATTTTCTTTCCGTTGCTCAGCTAGAGCTCCAAGTTTGTATGGTGAGATTTTGCGTATACGACCGTTTGCGCACTCTTAAGGTAGCCGCATTCCGACATTCCAGGATAGTTTTCGCTGATGTCAACAGCTCCCTGCATGGACCTGTGATGTTCTCTACACTAATGGTGTCGCTGCACTTTGTCCACTGGTGACATAATTATTTATTGCTCAAACAGTTCTGAAAACGGATATACTAGCACGTGTACGAAGAATATTCTGCACCTTGTGACGCCTTTATAGAGAGCTAAAAAAAAAAATGGAAACCGGTGTGTATCTTCTCAGTCAAAGACCTGCCAGTATCAGATATCCATCTACAGCCAACTTGCTTCCTTCTTCTATCTTGCTGATATACATTGTCGTCCTTTCTTTTGACCTCTGCCCTTCCATTTCCCTCCCCTGGCTCCCCCTCTTTCCCCCACATGTGTGCTCCTCTGAGGAGGGAGGAGAGAGAGAGAGAGAGAGAGAGAGAGAGAGAGAGAGAGAGAGAGAGAGAGAGAGAGAGAGAGAGAGAGGAGGAGAGAGAGAGAGAGAGAGAAAAAATTGCAGGGAATCCTTGATAAGAAGTTGTCCCACATTACTCAGCACGCTGTGAACCGCAGCTTTGAAGATGAGATGATGCTTTGAAGGCTGGGCAGTCAGCAAAAAAAAAAAAAAAAAAAAAAAAACGAAACAAAAAAAAAACAGAACCAAAAAAACCAAGTCCACGAGTTCACAGAAAGCTTTTTGCTGCGTTTCGCTGGTCAGTGCAGGTTGTTTGAGTTTGGTGTGTGGTTTTTTTTCTTGATGCTGATTTCCTGGCACTGTGACAAAACTCTGGCATCAGAAGGCAGAGGAACTGGTGGCTGTGGAATAGTGCAGGGTTGTTGTTTTTTTCTCCTATGCAGAGGGAAGGGTGATGCTTCCCTGTGGACTGTTGCCTCTTCCTCTGCTTGCTTTTGGAAACGGCTGCGGTTAATCAGGGATCTCTGGAACTGGGACAAGTGGCAGAGGGAAACATGAATGGAAATGTTAGGACGAAAGAGGGGAAAGTGGCAGAAATAGAGAGATAGATAGAAGAGAGAGAGAGAGAGAGAGAGGAGAGAGAGAGAGAGAGAGAGAGAGAGAGAGAGAGGGAAGAGAGAGATAGAGGGAAAAGAGATGAAGAGAGATAGAGAGATAGAGAGGTAGAGAGGTAGGTAGATAGATAGATAGATAGACAGACAGACAGATAGATGATGATAGATAGATAGATAGATAGATAGATAGATAGATAGATAGATAGATAGATAGATAGATAGATAGATAGATAGATAGATAGATAGATAGATAGATAGAAAAGATAGATAGATAGATAGATACAGAAAGTGTCAAGTAGAGGACAAGGCATGGCTGGAAAAGGGTATGATCCTACCCCCCCCCCTCTCCTTCACACTGCATTGAAACTAGATCTACAATATATAATAAATACAGGGGTAAATATCACAACTTAAGTACGTATCTTTGATTTGTGTAGAAATCACTTTTATAACGTTGAAAATTCCAAACGAGAAAACCAAGGCAAAAGCCGAGAAAATTCCAAGAGAGCGGACATAGAGTTCAGATCGAGAGGAAAGAAATCACATGCCCAAATCACAAAAGAAAAGAGAACCAGACATGCAGACCTCTTTTTTCTGAAGAAAAAAAAAACATGCTGGTAGTTTTGATGTCTACAATTCAAGACGGGGAGAAATGTGATGTAAAAAATAAAAAAAAGATGTGCAGATGAGATGATTTGGGTCTAAACCATCAAAGCAATATCTTATTGCGCAGTAACACTTTTTACCAATATTGTACTTTTTATTCAATTTTGCCTTTTATAAATGACAGACAGAACATATTCTGTGTTCAACATGGCGAAAAGACCATTTAAAAAAAAAAAAAACGAACGCAAATCCCAAAGAAAGTATTGAAAAAAAAACGAACACAAAAACAAAAATTCAAGACGTTTATAGACAAACAAATCTGGAATTAATTGTCAAAGAAACCAATGAAATAAGCAAATAAATGCACATGTACGTACGTGTAAATGAATAAAGAATACGTGAAGCGGAAAACGATATCTCTTTTTCCTCCAAAGAAATGGACCCAAGTACCCTATGGTATCCTTAGGTACACTCTCGTCCTGACATAGTTCTAAGCACCTTTTTCGCGTGGTTCTGACTTTTTTTCCAAAAATGAATTGCTTATGAATAAACAGAAAATGCAAACTGGTAGGTAAGGCAGTTGAATTACAGTTGAAGAATGCGATCTGTCTGTTTGGGGAGATCTTTTTTCTTGTAGGTGATGGTGGTTGTGTTGCTTTTGATTGTACTTGTCCATTCGATATTGCGTTTACATGTATATTGCCTTTACATTCCAACTACTTTCATATAAACTATGAAACACACGAGGTTTGACTTTTGCCAGGATGATTTGTAAGACTGTCATGAAGCATGATATGTCTTTACTGTCACTGACGAAAAACAAAAGCGAACAATTCATATTCGATGTACTATCTGAAAATAACAGTTTTAATTTGACTTTGTCAAACCTTGAAACTACAATATCCTATTCTACGCATTTTTCGTCGCACTTGTCACTAAAGACTATCCAGAATTAGCCCGCGCTTGTCTTGTTTGTTTTTTTTTTATTCAGAGTTTTCACAGTCTTGCAGAAGAACTCGTGACGTATCCATCTGACTTTGCCACTATTTCTTATTAGCTTCATTACTTTGTGATCGACCAGTTGGCCGCTAACGTTTGATTAATTAATTGGCAGGATCAGGGCCCAGGGCTACCACTTTCTGTTCCGGCGTTTCAAAGATTTCTATAAAATGGCTTATCTTCTTTTACTAAGGTTAACTTTTTCATTGATGTTGATGTCCATCTATGTGAAATAAAAACAACATATTGAATGTCTGTACTGATGCTAACCTATGTGATATAAAAACAATATGTAGAATTTCTATCTATGGGATATAAAAACAATAAGTAGAATGTGTGTACTAATGTCTATGTGATATGAAAACCATCTAAAGAATGTACTGTACTGGTGTCTATCTATGTGATATAAAAACAATAAGTGCAATGTCTGTACTGATGTCTATGTGATAAAAACAAAAACAAAATGTTGAATATCTGTACAGTACTGATACCCATCTATGTGATATTAAAACAATATGTAGAATGTATGTACTGATATTATCTATGTGATATAAAAGCAATATGGAGAATGTTAAAAAAAAAAAAAAAAAAAAACACTTTTTCATTGATGATGCAACTCATTGACACGTATTGCCTATCAGAAACAGAAGTGATGAAAATCTGTCTCCGCTTACGTTCCTTTGCTCTCGTGTACTGTTGGGTGTGCGTGGTTGATGACTGTGAAGGAGTGGTGGGGAGTGTGGGTGTGTTTGACGGTTATTGATTTGTTAATGGATTCGGGCACTGACATCCTCAACAGAGAATCTTGGTCATTTGCTTCTGTCTGTCTGTAAGTCTGCCTCTGTGTGTGTCTGATCCTCTGTCTGTCAGTCGGTCGGTCTGTAGGTCTGTCTGTCTGTCGGTCGGTCGGTCGGTCGGTCGGGTCGGTCGGTCGTGTGTCTGTCTGTCTGCTTCTCTCTCTGTCTCTCTGTATCTGTCTCTGTCTCCAAGTCTCTCTGTCTCTCTCTCTCTCTCCCTCTCTGTCTGTCTCTGTGTCTCTGTCTCTGTCTGTCTTCGTCTGTCTGTCTGTCTGTCTGTCTGTCTGTCTCTCTTCTCTCTCTCTCTCTCTCTCTCTGTCTCTGTCTCTTTCTCTCTCTGTCTCTCTGTCTGTCTGTCTTCTCTCTCACTCACACACACACACACACATACATACACACCTACACCACACACACACACTAAGGACCGGGTGAAGAAAAAAAAAAGTATGCTAATGCTTCTCTGTCACTCTTGGAAATAAAAGGCTATCAAGCAAAGATTATCGATCACTCTTTTGCACTTGAACTTGAATTTTGAACTTGAACATGAACATGTCTTTGTGTGTCTGGCCTGATTCTTGTGTTAGAAACTCTCGGCATCTGACGGTGCATCAATAACATTGAAAATTGTCCGGGGGGGTGGCTGTTGGGGGGGGGGGGTAGGGGGCCATGAAACATTAGCCATTACAATTCAAAGTAGGATAGAAAAATAATCAGCCTGGAAAGGTCTGGTAATGGTGATGGTGCTGGTTGTGGGAATGGAAGTGGTATGTGGTAGTGGTACTTTGATTTTTTTCCCCTTAAATTCTTTTATTTAAATTCTTTTATATCGAGGATAATGGAATAAGCATTCATGTGCTTTTTTTCATCCAGACCCCGTGTGCATGCAGTTTTGTCAATCTTGTCATCTGTTCTCACCGGCACACAATGGCCTACTCTTACGAAAAGCGGAACAGGATTTAACGTGTGCGCAAGATGTTCCGCGTGCTGTCGCACACGGGCCCTCGGTTCACAGTCTCATCCGAAAGACTTTTTGGGAGAGTGGAGTCAGCACTGATGTTAACTCCAGGGGGAAAATCCCCTCGAATCCCCTCCCGTATATGCGCATGTTATCATATATGATTTTGTTTTCGTTTCTAAGCCAGAGCTTGGAGGTTCGCTAGTGGTGAGATTTTTTTACATATACGATCATTTTTGCCTACCATCAAGGATGGCACATTTTGACTTCGGGGATGATGTCTAAACACGACATTAATGTGTATGCAGTTTTTTTTTAATATAAAAGAAATTAGCTAATAGAAGAGTAGTTTCTTTTATAAGTGTTGATACTATCCACTTCTGGAAGTGTGTTTCTATTAACAAAGTTTTCGTTCAATATTCTGACCATGAGAAAAATGTATGGGTTTGTTTTTTTTTTGTTTTTCTTTCCCACAACTTTTCAATGTCGTGACCAACCTCTGCTTAAAGGCTTACCCACTGTTGTTAGTGTCAATGAGCATTATTTCTGGGGGGTGTGGTGTGTGTGTGTGTGTGTGTGTGGTGTGTGTGTGTGCGTGCGTGTGTGTGTGCGTGTGTGTGTGCGTGTGTGTTAGTGTGTGTGTGTGGAGCGTGTGTGTGTGAAGGCGTGTTTGTGTGTGCGTGTGAGTGTGTGTGTGTGCGTTGTGTGTGTGTGTGTGTGTGTGTGTGTGGTGTGTGTGTGTGTGTGTGTGTTGTGTGTGTTGTGTGTGTGTGTGTGTGTGTGTGAGTGTGTGAGTATGTGTGTGTGAGTGTGTTCGTGTGTGCTTGCGCGCGCGCATGTGTGTGTGTGCGTGTGCGTGTGTGTGGTCGTGTGTGTGTGCGTGTGTGTGTGTGTGTGTGTGTGTGTGTTTGCGTGTTCGCGTGCGTGCATGCGTGCGTGCGTGTGTGTGTGTGTGTGCGAGCATGTGTGTGTGCGTGTGTATGTGTGTGAGGGGTGCACGTCTGGTGTTCAGAAACTTTTAGCAAACCCCATGGGTAATGCAATGGGGAGGGGGTGACTTTGCTACACATTGTATCCCTAACTTCTTGAAACTCTTTTTCCTCCTTCTATCACTCTTTGTTTCTTTTTTTGTTGTTATTTCAGCAAGTTTCTTTCTTTTTTCTTTGTGGCTTTTTGTTTTACCTTCCAGTTCTGTTCTCCTACCCTTAATGCATACAAGTATGACTTTTTTTTCTTAACACTGCATGAAAGTGTTGTTGTTTTTTTAATTTTAATCTCTCCTTTTTTTTTGCTGTACTGTTTTTTCTTACGAGATTTTTGTGATTTTTTTTTTCAATCTTGAGATGACAGAGTTATGAATTTTGTGGTGTTACTTACTCCTATGGTAAACTCAAATCTTTTTTTTTTTAATTCACCGTAAAGTGTAGTATCTTTTTTATGGGTTTTTTGGTTTGTTTGTTTATAATCTGTGAATTGGGGATGGGATAGCTCGGTGGTCAGAGCACTCGCTTTCCCTCAGCCAATGTTAAGCAGCATTGAGTGTGGTTTACCAGTTGGATGGATGACCGTTAGCTCACTTCAGCTTTAGTACAGTCTTCCACTTCACCCAGCTGTAAATGGGTACCTGCCCTCTTTAGGGTCAGGGAAGGTAAAGCAGCAAAGGAGAGGAGATGGGCGCCGCCCTCATATGCTGGCCCTTAGAGAAGCCGAAGTCTCTGACGCCTCGTTCCCCTACGACCACGTAGGTTATAGGACGCTTTACCTTTTTTTACCTTTTAATCTGTGAATAATATATTAAACAGAATGGCTGGCGTCCTCAGCACGCCCTGGTTCTATTCGCCTCATTGGAATAGACTGGAATAGAACAGAAGAATTGACGTGCTATTTACTACAAGTCGTTTGGCTTGTTTGGGGTTGTTTTATTTGTTTTTTTGGATTGATAGTGTTTGATATTTTTGAGAGGATTTAGCATCTGTTGAGCTTGGACTTCAAAGGAATGTTCATTTCAGTGTTTAGAACCGAGCCGTGTGACCGCCTTGGTTAGGATTTGGCTGTCGGCGGGGGCTATAAACAACATGAACTGAAATGAAATGAAATAGAATAGAATAGAATAGAATAGAATAGAACGAACTGCTGGCAAAGAGGGGGGATGGATTACCCTGGACTGGGAAAACTAGGCTGTTCACTGACTCGAACTTAGTCATCAGTGAGTGCTGTCAGCTTGAAACATGCCTCGGTTTTTTTCTTTGTCTTTGTCTTTGTCTCTGTTTGTTCGTCTGTCTGTCGGTCTGTCTGTCTGTCTAGTTGTCTGTTTGAAATGGGTGGTGGGTGGGTAGGTGTGTGTAAGGGGTAGTTGTATGTGTGTGTGTGTGTGTGCGTCAAAGTCGAAGTCAAATTTTTATTTCCAGATGGTACATTGAATAAGCATTGATTTGCGTGTGTGTGTGTGTGTGTGTGTGTGTGTGTGTGTGTGTGTGTGTGTGTGTGTGTGTGTGTGTGTGTGTGTGTGTGTGTGTGTGTGTGTGTGTGTGTGTGTGTGGTGCGCGCCCTCGCGTGCATAAGCCCTTGTGTATAATTAGGGTCTATGTCAAATGTTTGCATGCGTATTTGCATACGTGTGTACGTGCTTGTGTTTCTACATAGACGCGTTTGTATGGAGAAGGAGGAGGGGTGGGGGATGAGGTGGAATAATTTTGGAAAATTAGAAAAAGTTACGCCAAGAAGTTGCCACAAAAATTCAATTTTGTCTAAGAATGTTTCTTCTTTAATAACTTTGCCCTAGTACGCACACGTGCCTGTATATTGCCATAAGCGTTCAGGAAGGACTTGTCTTATTGGAGTTCTGCTCTTTTCATTTCCTACGGCAACGGTTCGGCTTATTTTTCTATCGAGACCATTCCGTCTTCACAGAGAGAGACGAGGGAGAAGAGGAGAGAGAGAGAGAGAGAGAGAGAGAGAGAGAGAGAGAGAGAGAGAAGAGAGAGAGAGAGAGAGAGAGAGAGAGAGAGAGAGGGGAGAGAGAGAGACACACACACACACACACACAACACACACACACACACACACACACACACACACACACACACACACACACACACACACACACACAACACACACACACAGAGGGAGAGAGACAGAGAGAGTGAGGAGAGGAAGAGAGAGAGAGACAGAGAGAGAGGGGGGAGGGAGAGAGGGAGAGAGAGACACAGAGACAGACAGAGAGAGAGACAGACAGACAGAGAGAGGAGAGGGAGAGAGAGACACAGAGAGAGAGAGGACTCTGAACTCTGAACTCTGAACTCTGAACGATTTTATTGTAGAAGGCCACCGGACCCATTACAATTTCACACACTCGCTACCCCCCCCCCCTCCCCCCATCACACATTAATTTCGTTCTCAATCCTTTCCAAGAATGCACCTGAAAACACTTCCAAGCACAACGATTATAACATTCACTTGTGGTATTAGCATACATCTGATTAGAATGTTTGCAACATTTTAGACTAAACATAAATTTAGTAACTAACTAAATAAATGAATGAATAACAAAAATTGATTAGAGAATTGATAATTAGGGCACAAATTGTACACAGAGTAGCATAAGACACTGAAACAACTTGAGAAATACGTTAATCATTTTGCTACAGCCATCATTTTAAAGCAGAACGCCTTTTGTTGGAATGATATATGAATCGTCCTAAGTCATGAAGGCTTTTGTCATCTTGCATCATAAGTTTCAATGTTTTTTCTGAAGGGTATTGCCTATAACGAGATGGGATGTATTTTTGTCGCAAATCATTCAGAGATTTACAGTAAAATAAAGTGTGTACTTCATCTTCAAGACAAGAATTGCATAGGGGGCATTTCAGATCACCCGGATTGAAAGTAGCATATCGCATTTTATGTGTACGTATTTCAGTTTATTTCACAGAGAGAGAAGAGAGACAGAGAGAGAGAGGGGAGAGGGAGAGAGACACAGAGAGAGAGAGACACAGAGACACTGAGAGAGAGAGAGCGAGCGTGAATGAGACAGACAGACAGACAGACAGACAGACAGACAGACAGATTGTGTGTGTGTGTGTGTGTGTGTTGTGTGTGTGTGTGTGTGTGTGTGTGTGTGTGTGTGTGTGTGTGTGTTGAGTTGTGAGTTTGAGTTTGAGTTTGAGTTTGTGTGTATGCATATACAACAGACATTTAAGTGCAATCAAGCGAGTGTGGGTTGTTGTTTTTTTTTCACACACACGCTCAAGGGAGGGCTATGGTAGAATGTATGTGTCAAATGTTGTCATCTCGCTCATCACTGAAAAAAAAAACATTCGAAACACGAGTCTTGTTTTTTGCTTTTATTTGGACATGCATTTATAGCCAAACATTGGCCTTACAAGGTTTGGTTGTTGTTTTTTTTACCAAATCTGTTCACCCCCTTTTGTGAGCCAAGTTATGGGCATCCATCTTGCGGCAAAAGCTTGATAAATGGACATTGGCTGTCACGTGACACCATTCGCACACAACAGCTTCCGGTATTTTTTGTGGAACTTCCGCCTCCTTGGTAGATCTTTAGTGTTGATACAGTAAACTGATGCTTCCTGCATGGTTATTGGTGTGGTGTGTGTGGTGTGTGTGTGTGTGTGTGTGTGTGTGTGTGTGTGTGTGTGTGTTTTGTGTGTGTGTGTGTGTGTGTGTGTGTGTGTGTGTGTGTGTGTGTGTGTGTGTTGTGTTTGTGTGTTTTGGGGAGAGAGAGAGGTGTGTGTGTGTGTGTGTGTGTGTGTGTGTGTGTAGTGTTTAGTGTGTGTTTGTGTGTGTGTGTGTGTGTGTGTGTGTGTGGTGTGGTGTGTGTGGTGTGTGTGTGTGGTGTGGTGTGTGTGTTGTGCAGTGTGAGTGTGTTGAGTGTGTGGGGTGTGATGTGTTGTGTGTGGTGGTGTGTTGTGTTGTGTTGTGTTGTGTGTGTGAGTGAGAGAGGAAGAGAGAAAGAAGACAGACAGACAGACAGACAGACAGAACAAGAAAAGACGACACAAGACAGACACACAGACAGACACACAGACAGAGAGACAGACAGACAGACAGAGACAGAGAGAGTATGAAGAATTTTTGTTTTTTTTTAAAACCCAGATGACAGAGTGAGATATTCCAAGCACATTCTCTCCGTCACACGGAACTGAAGCAGAATGTTCAATAAAAACTTTCTGGAAAGTTTGATTACGTTGGATTTTGCGAACTAAAGCTTCTGTTGTTGTTTGCTGTTGGGGGGATTTTTTTTTCTTTTCTCTTTTGGAGAACGTGGCATGTGGTTTCGCGTCTGTCGTCTTGAGCTGATAGATATTCACTCATAACTTTACTTACACTTCTTACTGCCTTTCTGTTTTACCGCTTACTTTCTTTCTTCCTGTCAACTAATACCTTCTGTCTTTGTCTGTCTCTGTTCTACTTCTTCTCTTCTCTCTCTGTCTCTCTGTCTCTCTTCTCTTCTCTGTCTCTCTCTTCTCTCTTCTCTCTTCTCTCACTCTACTCTCCTCTCACTCTCTCACACACTCACCCTCTCCTCTCTCCTCTCTCTCTCTCTCTACTCTCTCTCTCTCTCTCCTCTCACTCACTCCATCTCTCCTCTCTACTCCCTCTCACCTCTCTCTCCTCCCTCTCACATTCCTCTCCCTCACACTCCACCTCATCCATCTCTCTCTCTCCCTTCTCTCTCCAACACACACGCCTCAACACTCTCTCCTCTCTCTCCCTCTGCTCTCTCTCTCCCTCTCCTTCTCTCTCTCTTCTCTCTCTCTTCTCTCTCTCTCTCTCTCCTCTCTCTCTCCCTCTCTCTCTCTCTTCTCTCTCTCTCTCTCTCTCTCTCCACTGCTATCTGTCTCTCTGTCTCTCTCTGTCTCTTCTCTCTCTCTGTCTCTGTCTCTCTGTCTCTCTCTGCTCTGCTCTCTCGTCTCCTCTCTCTCTCTCTCTCTCTCTCCTCTCTCTCTCTCTCTCTCTCTCTCCTCTCCTCTCTTCTCTTCTTTTTCTTTCTTTCGTGTCTCATGATGGCAGAGAGACAGTAATAGTATCCAACAAACACTGATATCACAGACATACTACACACACACACACACACACACACACACACACACACACACACACACACACACACACACACACACACACCACACACACACTCACACACACACACACACACCACACACACACACACACACACACACACACACACACACACACACACACACACACACACACACACACACACACACAAAACACACAACTTTCTAAATCACCTTGTAGTGAACGGACATTAAACCAAAGAGAGGAAGAAGAAACAAACTCGGTATCT
The DNA here is from genome assembly GCA_030674155.1 of Stramonita haemastoma. Taxonomy (NCBI): domain Eukaryota; kingdom Metazoa; phylum Mollusca; class Gastropoda; order Neogastropoda; family Muricidae; genus Stramonita; species Stramonita haemastoma. The sequence continues at coordinate 43,931,782 of CM060328.1, read as the reverse complement.
TACACGCTTACAGGTAAATATGAAATGTAGTTATCTTGTGGGGGGGTTTATTATGATTTCGTATCAATACACCTGTCAGTATTGTAATTGCTCTTTAGGGATGATTAAAGTGCTTTTTGACTTGACTTGACTTAACGCTTTTGCAATGTGCCTGTTCTAATATAAATGAACAATAAATAAAAGTTTGGTCTTCTACAGTTAATCAGTATAAGATGGGGGAAAAAACAGAATAAACAAAAACTTTTTTTTTAAGGAAGAGTGTTGTTAACAACGAGGTGCCAGAAAAGGCACCAAAAAATCTCCAAATACTTCTTTTTCATCTTGACTTTGCAAAGAGGTATGCAGAGCAACTCGAAAATCTGTGGAAGATGAGATTGGTGCGAAAAGTTGTCTGTAGTGCCAGAGAAGGTCAGGAAGACTATGATCAAAGATGTACCTAAAAGGCGAAGATGAAAGGAGGTCTGTAACTCCACTCCAGATGATGCTGATGCAGCGTGCGAAGGACAGAAGAAAAGAGGTATAAACGTGGCTGTACTTTATTCATTCATTTATTTATTTGTCTTTATTCTTTATTCTTTTATAACGAGGATAATGGAATAAGCACTCGTGTGCTTTTTTTTCACATCCAGTTCCCATGTGTATGCAGTTTTGTCAATCTTGTCATCTGTTCCCACCGGCACACAATGGCCGACTCTTACGAAAAGCGGAACAGGATTTGACGTGTGCGCAAGATGTTCTGGTGTGTTTGCACACGGGCCTCGGTTTATAGTCTCATCCGAACCAAACGATGTGTGCACTCTGCTTTAATCTTGAGCAGCTTGCTGCATGCTTTGTGCTGCAAACTTGGTGGTTAATATCATTGTCTTTTTCTACGAGAGATTAAAAGTGCTCGAAGCAAAATCATGGTGACATCTTCCCAATGTAAATCATTGATAAAGCTTATGCTATACAAGTTTTCTTTCTTTTTTTTTCGTTTTTCGTTCCTCGGCAAGAAATCTAAGGTTCACCAATGGTGAGATTTGACATTTTTCGCTTTTGGGGGGGGGGGGGGGGGGGGCAACATATATAGGTAACTGCAATCCGATATTCAATTGTTTTTTACCAACCATTAAGGTAACCACATTCTAACTTCGATGATGGGTTTCTAAACACGACATCAGTGTGTATGTATGTGGGTTGGTTTGTTTGTTTTTGTTTGTTTTTTTTAGATTTTGTCATCCATTCCTACCGGTGCGCAAAAAAGTCTACTCTTCCAAAAAAGCATAAGGGGTTTTTACGAGTGCGCAAGATGTTCTACGTATGTTGGCACACGAGAACTCGGTTTATACTCTCATTCAAGGGACTTTCAGGCGATCAAAGTCAGTACTAGTATCAACTCAAGAGTAAACATTCCCTCGAACGGGTACCTCGGTCGTGGCTGGAACCCAGGCCGTTAGATCACGAGCTCCACGTTCTAACCACTCTCCAGGACATTGTGCGCCCACGTTTCCTTATGATGATGCTTTTTAAGGTGTGATGAAGCTCCTGTCACACATGATGACTTCAATCAAAAGCCCGCTAATGTTGTGATGAACATAAGATCAAAAGAATCGCTTCTTCGTCATCAGCCAACATCAGAAAGAAAGATCGCTGTCGCGAGTCTGTCTTGTTTAAAAGACGTTTTCTTCAATGTGGCTGCATGTTCGATCCCGTGGGCTGTTGTGCATCTTTATCATCTCTCTCATAAACACCATCAAAATCATCATCATCATCATCATCATCATCATCATCATCATCATCATCATCATCATCATTATCATAAAAATGACTATCATCATAATCACATCATCATCATTATATTATTATTATTATTATTATTATTATTATTATTATTATTATTATTATTATTATTATATTATTATTATTATTATTATTATATTATACTACTATTATTTTTATTATTATCATTATTATTATTATATTACTGTTGTTGTTGTTAGTATTCTTATTCATTATCATTGTTGTTGTTGTTGTTATTGCTATTCTAATACAATTGGAAGAAGAGAAAGGAAAAAGAAGGAAAAGATAGAGATGATCATGATGATGATCATGGTGAAGAATCTTTTGGAGGGAGAGAGTTGTGAGAGAGGGAGACAGACAGACAGACAGACAGACGGAACGTTCTGGATCCACACGCACGCACTCTCTCTCTCTCTCTCTCTCTCTCTCTCTCTCTCTCTCTCTCTCTCTCTCTCTCTCTCTCTCTCTCTCTCTCCTCTCTCTCTTCCATATCGCAATGCATATTTGTATGAATCGGCATGTAGATTCTTTTTTTATTCTTCTTTTTTTGTTGTTAAACCAGATGTTGAGCTTCTGTCCTCATCCATCCACATCCTTGAACACAACTGCATTCATATTTTTTTGTCAAATGTATTGTTCGTGTCGCTACAGGGTCCAAACAAAAGAAGTCAATAGGAAGGCTTGTAGGCATCCCACAGCCTGTTTACACTTGATTTGTCCTCGTTTTCTTTTGTCCCAGAAAAGAGGATTTCTTGAAAACACGAGAGTTTTAAAGGGAGGCAAGGAAAGGAGAGTGCAGTTGCCTGGTTTGATTCGATCCAGATTATTTCCTACTCCATACAAAGCGTGCAATGGAAACTCTTTTTTTGTGTGTGTGAGGAGGAGGAGAGAATTTGCTTTGAAAGTTCAGTCATAAGGAAAACTTAAGAAACAGTTATGCCGCAGATGCAGAGAAAGATGTACGAAATTGTTATGGTGGGCTTGTTTACTCATATGGGGTATACATTTCTTGCTTGGCTTTCAGGCAAAGAGAATTTGAAGTCATATTGATGATTTTTTTTTTTTGCACTAAAAGAAAGCTTTTTCAGGGTTTATTCGTATACAATGACAAAATGTTTTAAGTTTTGCAGGACACTCGTTTTTTTTTTTACTATTGTTTTGCTGTTGTGTCAGTTTTTGTTTCTTTATTATGTTTTCACACAGTTTAGGGTTTCGTGTTTCAGACCCCTGCAATTTTCTATTGTTATTTGAATAGTTTCAGAATGCAGCAAAGGATGTTGGGCGTTTCCACATTTGAAGTGCGGTCGTGGCCTTTCTAGAATGTTTCTCTCTCTCCTCTCTCTCTCTCTCTCTCTCTCTCTCCTCTCTCTCTCTCCTCTCTCTCTCTCTCTCTCTCTCTCCTCTCTCTCTCTCTCTCTCTCTCTCTCTCTCTCTCTCTCTCTCTCCTCTCTCTCTCTCTCTCTCTCTCTCTCTCTTCTCCCCTCCCCTCCCTTCCCCTCCCCTCCCCTCCCCTCCCCTCTATCTATCTATCTGTCTATCTATCTCTATTCTATCTTTCTCTCACTCTGTCTCAGATAATTTGCTAACACTTTTATTGGGGAAATGGCAGTGAGAAAAGCAAGTTCAGGTAACCGCTTATAACTTCTCCATAATTCACCAACAGGTGATAAATGAGCTTTATGCTAAATTATACCTCTCGTTTTCATAATTATTTGCAATTTTCTTCAGAAACAGGCGGTGGCCTATACCTTGATAAACTGTTCGAATATTCATTCTCTCTCTTTCTCTGTCTCTGTCTCTGTCTCTGTCTCTGTCTCTGTCTCTGTCTCTTCTCTCTCTCTCTCTCTCTCTCTCTCTCTCTCTCTCTCTCTCTCTCTCTCTCTCTCTCTCTCTCTCTCTCTCTCTCTCTCTCCCTCCCTCCCTCCCTCCCTCCCTCCCTCCCTCCCTCGTACGTAATGCTTACTCTGTTACCCTTGAAAAATAAAGATTTTCATTCATTCATTCATTCATTCATTTCATCTTCTCTCTCTCTCTCTCTCTCTCTCTCTCTCTCTCTCTCTCTCTCTCTCTCTCTCTCTCTCTCTCTCTCTCTCTCTCTCTCTCTCTCTCTTTCTTTCTTTCTTTCTTTCTCTCATCTCTCTCTCTCTTTCTATCTATTTATCTACCTATCTGTCAGTCTATCTCTAGCTCTGTGTGTGTATGTGTGTGTGTGTGTTGTTCTCTGTGTGTGCACATATGTGTATGCGTGTGTGTGTGTGTGTGTGTGTGTGTGTCCGTATGTGTGCCTGCGTGCATGCGTGCGTGAGTGTGTGTGTGTGTGTGTTTGTATGCACATACGTGCGTGTGTGCATGTATGTGTGGTGTATTTGCGTGCACATATGTGTATGCGTGAGTGTGTGTGTGTGTGTGTGCGCGAGTGTGTGTGTATGTATGCGTGTGTGTGTATGTGTGTGTGTGCTCGTGAGCGCGCTCTTGTGTGTGTGTGCGTGTGCGCGTGTATGCGCGTGTGTGCGCGTCCGCGTGTGTTTTACGCTTCAGTAGAAGCCTCAAAGACGAACTGGACCACAGCAAATTGTGTTGTTGTATCATTGAACAAGTTTTGCATAGTGTGTAGGGTGTTTTTTTCTTCTTCTTTGGCTCCCTTGATAACGTGACAGCATGCAGAGTTCGGGGATGCAGAAATACATCAACACACATTTCAATGGGCAGAAAGCAGTTTGGTCGTGTGTTTTTGTCTCTGTTGTTGTTTTTTCTTCTTCTTCTTCTTTTTTCTCCCTCTAGTCTTAATTTCACTTTGACTGACTTTTGTTGACAGAGGGAGAGGGAGGGAGAGAGAGAGAGAGAGAGAGAGAGAGAGAGAGAGAGAGAGAGAGAGAGAGAGAGAGAGAGAGAGAGAGAGAGAGAGAGAGAGAGAGAGAGAGAGAGCAGAGAGTAGAGGACTGGAGAGAGTGGGAGAAAGAGGTATAGAGAGAAATGGGAAGAGGGAAGACATGTTAAGGGGTTACATTTCACCCACCTACACTGTGCACATCTCCCACCGACCTTCAAGAGACATGTTTTGAATGAGGCGGTTAACCGAGGTCCCGTGTGCAACACGCATCATTTTGTGCACGTAAAAGAACCCACGTCAACAAGAAAGATGTCCCTCGTGCTTTTAGATCTGCAGATAAAGCCACTCTTATAGGAAAACAAAATATAATGCACATGCAGACAGGTAAAGTAAAAAATTAAATGGGTGGCGCTTCTTTTGTGACAACGCTCTCTCTCCCTGGGCAAATCATCCCGAATGCTACATAGTGAAATCTGTTGTGACCTAAAACAGTATACAATACATTACAATAAATACAAGATAATCATTCTTGATGGTAATTGATAAACACTTGTGCTTGAGGGTAATTGATAACCACTTGCGCTTGAGGGTAACTGATAAACACTTGTGTTACTTATTTTTATACATCAAGTTCCTGCCCTACTTGTGACATGTGTTACATAGCTTCAAGGTGCTGTCATCAACCATTTAATTATGGAAAAAAACCTTCTTTTGCTGCGGTGAAAAATGAAGTGAAATGTAACATGCTTTCAATGGAATACTATGCTGCAGTACACTGCGGTACACGACAGTACACGACAGTACACTACACTACGCTACGCTACGCTACACTGCACTGCACTGCACTGCACAAGAAGAAGAGAACTTGTGTGTGTGTGTGTGTTTGTTTGTGTGTGTGTGTGTGTGTGTGTGTGTGTGTGTGTGTGTGTGTGTGTGTGTGTGTGTGTGTGTGTGTGTGTGTGTGTGTTGTGTGTGGTGTGTTTGAAGAGAGAAAGAGAGAGAAATTATATGTATATAAACATATATACTATATATATATATATATGTATATGTATATATATATATATGTGTGTGTGTGTGTGTGTGTGTGTGTGTGTTGTGTGTGTGTGTGTGTGTGTGTGTGTGCGTGCGTGCATGTATGTATGCGTGCATGTGTGTTTGGGGGGGGGGGGCGTTCATGCGTGCGTGTGTGCGTGTCTGTGTGTGTGCACATGCGTGCGTGAGTGCGTACGTGTGTGTTGTGTATGTGTGTCTGTCTGTCTGTCGGTCGGTCTCTGTCTGAGTATGCTTGAGCAATACACTCCATGTATCAAGTTTTCTTAAAGATTTTTTTTTACATCGGAGGGAAAGTCAGAAATATTTTCATCAAACCAGATGTTTCATGATTCGACAACGCAAGTTTTTATTTGTCATTTCAACCCGCTTCCTCAGAATTTACAAGAAGAATCGAAACCCAAAAAAAGTTTCGTAACTTTGCTTTTGAATACGTATTGGGCTTTGACATCTCTTTTACCTCGGGTAGTCACCTTAAAGGGCTTGGATGTCTTCTTTTTTTTTTTGGAGGGGGGGAGGGGGACTTGTTTCGTTGTTGTTGTTGTTTTTTGGTATGTTGATATTTCAATGAGTTTGAGCAGAACGCATG
>CM060328.1:43908031-43918031 GCA_030674155.1 Stramonita haemastoma | reverse complement strand
GATTCTTGCTCTCTATCACACTGGATTCTTGTCTCTGTCACACTGGATTCTTGTCTCTATCACACTGATTCTTGTCTCTGTCACACTGGATTCCTGTCTCTGTCACACTGGATTCTTGTCTCTATCACACTGGATTCTTGTCTCTATCACACTGGATTCTTGTCTCTGTCACACTGGATTCCTTCTCTGTCACACACTGGATTCTGTCTCTGTCACACTGGATTCTTGTCTCTGTCCACACTGGATTCTTGTCTCTGTCACCACTGGATTCTTGTCTCTATCACACTGGATTCTTGTCTCTGTCACACTGGATTCCTGTCTCTATCACACTGGATTCCTGTCTCTGTCACACTGGATTCTTGTCTCTGTCCACACTGGATTCTTGTCTCTGTCACACTGGATTCTTGTCCTCTGTCCCCACTGATTCTTGTCTCTGTCACACATGGATTCTTGTCTCTGTCACACTGGATTCTTGTCTCTGTCACACTGGATTCTTGTCTCTGTCACACATGGATTCCTGTCTCTATCACACTGGATTCCTGTCTCTATCACACTGATTCTTGTCTCTGTCACCACACTAGACTCTTCCTCTGTCACCACACTAGATTCTGGCCTCTGTCACCACACAGATTCCTGCCTCTCTCGCTTCCATGGACAACTAAGAAGCCTTGAAACTCTGGCCCTAGTCCCATGTGAGGACCCGCTAGGTTGGTGTCTGATCCGTAAGCGAGCATATGGAGTGTAGGGTCTGGACCCTGCAGCAAGCATGCTACAGAGGATACTGCTGGAGAACTCAAGCTAGCCTAGTCTCTGCCAGCTTAAGAGTCTGTGGAGGCTTATCGAAATGTATCCTCTTTTCTCAGCGGAAATTAACTATCGATCTGCTGTTGGAAAGAGGAGTGATAGTGCTGTGTTGTTGTTGTGTTTTTTGGATGGCAGGCAAAAGTGAGATGTTTCTCTCTGGGCTTTTAATGAAGGGGTGAGAGCTCTTGATGTCCATTGTCTGTAATCCGGTTTTAATCAACAACTCTCACTTTAAATAAAATTCCGTGGGAAGGCGGGGGGGGGGGGGGGGGGGGCGGCAGAGAGAAAAAAAGTGTTTTGTGAGAGAGAGAGAGAGAGAGAGAGAGAAAAAGAGAAGGAGAGGAGTGGAGAGGGAGAAAAGAGAGGAGAGAGAAGAGAGAGAGGGAGAAGAGAGAGAGAGAGAGAGAGAGATGAGAGAGAAGAGATGGAGAGAGAGAGGAGAGAGAGAGAGAGAGAAGAGAGAGAGAGAGAGGAGAGAGAGAGAGAGAAATGAGTGCTTAATAGAGAAAATGAAAAGATGTGATATTATCAGTTATCATTCGGTGTATCATTCAAACTTACAACATTAAGTATCCCCGAAGTTGGAAGCAGCTGCCTTAATGGAGGGCAAAAAACGGTCGCATACAGAAAATCTTACCTTAGTGAATTTCGCAGCTGCAACCGAGAGAGTTAAAAAAAAAAAAGATCAATGACATTCAGTGTCGTGCTAGTGTTACTGTGTGGCGGCAGGAATGTCTGCCTATGACTTAATCAGGTATGAATCAGACACTAGTTTCCTGGATGTAACAATGCTCTTTGACTTTGCTCACAGCTCTCTCTCTCTCTCTCTCTCTCTCCTCTCTCTCTCCATCTCTCTCTCTCTCTCTCTCTCTCTCTCTCTCTCTCTCTCTCTCTCTCTCTCTCTCTCTCTCTCTCTCTCTCTCTCCTCTCTCTCTCTCTCCTCTCTGCCTGTCTGTCTGTCTGTCTGTCTGTCTGTCTGTCTGTCTGTCTGTCTGTCTGTCTGTCTGTCTGTCTGTCTTAAATTTATGATCATCCCCATAGGTTTTTCTATGTCTACTCTGACTGATGCCACGACATTAACTACAAGAAATTTTTGAGCACTCACAATATTCTCAATCCCATAATCACGTTATCCTGAAAACATTGCTGGATTGGGTTTTTTTGTTGTTTTTTTCCCTGGCCTGGTTGCCTTTTCATGCAGCTGCCTGTGATGAGGGTAAGCTATTGACGGAACTGTCAAAAGTGACGATTGTGGTGGCATTTTGCAGCCACGTTTGAAGTCTCCGTGTTTTTTGTTTTTCTCTTGGCGATGTCATTGTTGAATAACAGCTGTGTGTGTCTCCTTTGTGTGTGTGTGTCGTTGAAGTTGATTCGCTACTCTTGTGTGACAGCTGTTGTGGGCGTCCCCCTCCCCCCCCCCCTCTCCTCTCTCTCTCTCCTCTCTCTCTCTCTCTCTCCTCTCCCCCATCTCTCTCTCCCCCATCTCTCTCTCCCCCATCTTCTCTCTCTCTCTCTTCTCCTCTCTCTCTCCTCTCTCTCTCTCTCTCTCTCTCTCTCTCTCTCTCTCTCTCTCCTCTCTCTCTTACGGTATGAATTAATTGAGAAAAATGAAAAAAAAAGATATGTGTGGAGAAAGTATTTGTTTAAAAGATATTTTTTAAAGCTGTTGTGGGCGGGGAGATGGCAGACACGGCCATTATGAGAGGGGAAAATACAGCAAGACTTAACGAGGCAACAGACTGAAACAGAACATGAAGGATAGAAATAGAGAGTAGGGGGGGGGCCTAGCAAAACGTTACGCCCACACTCTCAGCGCTAAAATTTGGAATTTTCTGGAGAAAGAGAAATCAACTTTTTATTCCATAGCACCTTTGTACATTGTTTATGATCAATGTACTTTGGGATTAGCGACAAAATATATATTTTTTTAATCTTATGTTGTATTTCAGTGTCAAATAAAACTTATGCATTTTTCGTGGGCCTGCTTATCCGATAAGGACATTTTTTTGTGTGTCCATTAAGTCTGTGGACTAATCAGGAAATATTAATCCATAAGAGATGAAGAAGGCAGTAATTGAGTGCAGTGTTTATGCGAGACTGAAAGGAACACACACACACACACACACACACACACACACACACACACACACACACACACACACACACACACACACACACACACACACACACACACATACACACACACACACATACACACACACACACACACACACACACACACACACACACACACACACACACACACAACACACACACACACACCTTTTGGTTGTTTTTGCTGTTATTGTAGTTGCTTGTATTATCTATAGGCATATTTTATTTTAAAGCTGTTGAAATCATGTAAGCTAATTAATGTTGGTGAAATGGTTGATGTTGTATTATTTGCTTGTTTGTTTTTTCCCCTTTTCTTTCTTTTCTTGGCTTTATTGTTTGCTAGGGAAACCATGTGTAAGCTGTTGAAATCATGTAAGCTAATTAATGTTGGTGAAATGGTTGATGTTGTATTATTTGCTTGTTTGTTTTTTCCCCTTTTCTTTCTTTTCTTGGCTTTATTGTTTGCTAGGGATTTTCTGCTTTGTTTTTGTTGTGGTTTCTTGCTTTGTCGTTGTTTTGATTTTTTTTTTTCCCTTTTCTTTAGATAGATGGCTTGATGGAAAAAAGCAAATCGATGCTTACTCAATGTACCATCTGGAAATAAAAATTTGATTGATTGATTGATTTGATTGATTGACACACACAAGATGGGAGAGAGAGAGAGAGAGAGAGAGAGAGAGAGAGAGAGAGAGAGAGAGAGAGAGAGAGAGAGAGAGAGAGAGAGAGAGAGAGAGAGAGGGGGAGAGAGAGATGGGGGAGAGAGGGGTAAGAGAGAGAGAGAGAGTGGGGGGGATAGAGAGAGAGAGAGTGGGGGTGGGATAGAGAGAGAGAGTGGGGGTGGGATAGAGAGAGAGAGAGAGTGGGGGTGGGATAGAGAGAGAGAGAGAGAGTGGGGTGGGATAGAGGGGAGAGAGTGGGGGTGGGATAGAGAGAGAGAGAGTGGGGGTGGGATAGAGAGAGAGAGAGTGGGGGTGGATAGAGAGAGAGAGTGGGGTGGGATAGAGAGAGAGTGGGGGTGGGATAGAGAGAGAGTGGGGTGGGATAGAGAGAGAGAGTGGGGGGGATAGAGAGAGAGAGTGGGGGTGGGATAGAGAGAGAGAGTGGGGGTGGGATAGAGAGAGAGAGTGGGGGTGGGATAGAGAGAGAGAGTGGGGGTGGGATAGAGAGAGAGAGTGGGGGTGGGATAGAGAGAGAGAGAGTGGGGGTGGGATAGAGAGAGAGAGTGGGGGGTGGGATAGAGAGAGAGAGTGGGGGTGGGATAGAGAGAGAGAGTGGGGGTGGGATAGAGAGAGAGTGGGGGTGGGATAGAGAGAGAGTGGGGGTGGGATAGAGAGAGAGAGTGGGGGTGGGATAGAGAGAGAGAGTGGGGGTGGGATAGAGAGAGGAGAGTGGGGGTGGGATAGAGAGAGAGTGGGGGTGGATAGAGAGAGAGTGGGGGTGGGATAGAGAGAGAGTGGGGGTGGGATAGAGAGAGAGTGGGGTGGGATAGAGAGAGAGTGGGGGTGGGAGAGAGAGAGAGAGAGAGAGAGAAGAGAGAGAGAGAGAGAGAGAAGAGAGAGAGCAGAGAGAGAGAGAGAGAGAGAGAGAGTGTGTGTGAGGGGGGAGGAATACAGTGAGAAGAGAAGTAGGCCGTGTGATTCACAGCGTGATGTTCAATGCTCTGTACCAGCCCAAAGGTCAGGTGACATCATTGCCCTTTCAGAGAGGAGCGAGTCCTGGCATTTTTTCTCCTTCCTTCTTTCTTTCTTTGGTTTTTCTTCTGTGACATGACTGTTTGGGGATGGGGGCATAGCTGATCGTCTGCTATTGAAGAAGGCGTCTGTTGGAATATAGCACAGTCTGTATCTTGCATCTGTGATAAAAACTGGGACGTGTGTGTTACAGTTTGAAATTTTCTTATTGGGATTTTTGTTTTTTTTGTTGTTCTTTGGGGGGTGGCAGAAACAAATGCAGACCTAAAGATTCTTGCATTTTTACCACATAAACTTTGGAATATCATTGTCAATAGATTGTAGGACATTCTACATTAAAAGATCAGTTGAATGGCAATGGCAGTTTATTCAGTTTCTGTTGTTGCGCCTTAACAGTGTCTGTTTTATCTTTGAGTAATCTGTCTACTATTCTTTAGCAAAGCTGAACATGTCAGATTGTTGTAAAGGTACAAAATAACCTATGTGGTCGAAGGGGAGCGAGGCGTCAGAGACCTCAGCTTCTCCAAGGGCCAGCATGTTGAGGGTGGCGCGCATCTCCTCTCCCTCGCTGCTTTACCTTTCCTGACCCTAAAGAAGGCAGGCACCCATTTACAACTGAGTGAACTGGGGAATTGTACTGAAGCCAAGGCGCGCAAACGGTCACCCATCCAATTGGTAACCAACCCTCGATGCTGCTTAACATTAGCTGGGAGAAAACGAGTGCTCTGAACACTGAGCTATCCAGTTCCCTCATATTGTTGTGGTAACAAACGACTTGAACTGAAGGGGTGGGGGAGAGTTCTGTAGAGATCATTACCTAAAGGTACAGGAGTGGAAAGCTAGTTGTTGACAGTGGTTCTCGGGGCCGGGGGTAACTTTTTGCTTGACAGCACATAGATAACTGCCTGTCTTCTTCTCAAAGACTTTGGCACTGTTTCCTCGTGCCAGTAGTCTTTTAGGTGAGATGACAAGCCGGTATGTGTGTGTGTGTGTGTGTGTGTGTGTGTGTGTGTGTGTGTGTGTGTGTGTGTGTGTGTGTGTGTCCGTGTGTGTGTGTGTGTGTGTGTGTGTCCGTGTGTCCGTGTGTCCGTGTGTCCGTGTGTCCGTGAGTATGTGTCCGTGTGCGCGTGTGCGTGCATACGTGTTGTGTTGTGTGTGTGTGTGTGTGTGTGTGTGTGTTGTGTGTGTGTGTGTGTGTGTGTGTGTGATACGTGTGTGCGTGTGCATGCTACGTGTGTATGTGTGTGTGCGTGTAGTGTATGTATGTATGTATGTATGTATGTATGTTGTTGTATGTATGTATGTATGTATGTATGTATGTGATGTGTATGTGTGTGTGTATGTATGTATGTATGTATGTATGTATGTATGTATGTATGTATGTATGTATGTATGTATGTATGTATGTATGTATGTATGTATGTATGTATGTATGTATGTATGTATGTATGTATGTATGTATGTATGTATGTAGTGTATATGTTTGTGTAAGAGAGATGGTAGAAATGGTAGACAAAAAATAACGTTTGTACTCACACAGAATGCATGCTCCGAAAAACTATAAAGATAGATTCTTGATCTGAATAAAGTGTTGAATAAAGCCTCCAAAGCAAGACACTTCATGAACATGTTTTTTTACTAAAGCCACAACAGATTTTGTATGTATTTACTCTTTTATTTATAGGAGACAGGGGTCTCGTTAAGAAGCATTTCATCATCATCTTTAACTGTGTTAATGATGTACTATTACGGGATAGCTCAGTGGTCAGAGCACTCACTTTCCCCAAACCAATTGGATGGGTGACCGTTTGCGCGCCTTGGCTTCAGTACAGTCCCCCAGTTCACCCAGCTGCAAATGGGTACCTGCCTCCTTAGGGTCAGGGAAGGTAAAGCAGCGAGAGAGAGGGAATAGGCACAACCCTCATTATGCTAGCTCCTAGAGAAGCTGAGGTCTCTGATGCCTCGCTCCCCTACAACCACATAGATTATGGGACCTTTACCTCTTACCTTTCATGGTGTACTATCCTGTGTTCTCTCCTATCCAAACCTTGGACTCAATATGTTTGTGTTGATACGTCTATGAAAACAACTTCGTCGATAAGAATTGTGTACCTGGAAAGGGGGGTGGGGGAGGGGGCCTGCTCAAAAAAGGAGAAGAGAGAGAGGAAAAAAACGGAAGAAAATCCATCCAGGAGGCAAGAGAAATGCCAGCCAATTGGTGACATGTTCCCAAATTAACGTGAGAATGGTCAGCACAAAATGCAGATCTTTTTCTCTGATTATCTAAGCCCAGCGTTGTGTTTGTTGAGCACTACTGTCTTCCTGCCTTTTACTGCCACGAGTAGAGTATGGCTTTGCACCCTGCTACTGTCTTCCTAATTCCTAATCTTCGTTTCCTCTCTCCTGTCTCTCTCTGTCTCTCTCTGTCTCTCTCTGTCTCTCTCTCTGTCTCTCTCTCTCTCTCTGTCTCTCTCTCTCTCTCTCTGTCTCTCTCTGTCTCTCTCTCTCTTCTTTCTTTCTTTCTTTCTTTCTTCTTTCTTCTGTCTCTCTCTGTCTCTCTTTCTCTGTCTCTTCTCTCTGTCTCTCTCTGTCTCTCTCCTGTCTCTTCTCTGTCTCTTCTGTCTCTCTGTCTCTCTGTCCTTTCCTGTCTTGTCTGTCTCTCTCTGTCTCTCTCTCTCTTCTCTCTCTCTCTTCTCCCTTCTCTCTCTCTCTTCTCTCTTCTCTCTCTCTCTCTCTCTCTCTCTCTCTTTCTTTCTTTATCTGTCTCTCTCTGTATCTCTTTCTCTGTCTCTCTGTCTCTCTGTCTCTCTGTCTCTCTGTCTCTCTTCTCTCTTTCTCTCTCTCTCTCTCTCTCTCTCTCTCTCTCTCTTTCTTTCTTTATCTGTCTCTCTCTGTCTCTCTTTCTCTGTCTCTCTGTCTCTCTGTCTCTCTGTCTCTCTTCTCTCTCTCTCTCTCTCTCTCTCTCTCTCTCTCTCTCTCTCTCTCTCTCTCTCTCTCTCTCTCTCTCCCTCTCTCTCCCTCTCTCTCTGTGTCTCTGTGTCTCTGTCTCTGTCTCTCTCTGTCTCTGTCTGTCTGTCTCTCTCTCTCTCTGTCTCTCTCTCTCTGTCTCTCTCTGTCTCTCTCTGTCCTCTCTCTTCTCTCTCTGTCTCTCTCTCTCTCTCTCTCTCTCTCTCTCTCTCTCTCTCTCCCTCTCTCTCCTCTCTCTCTCCCTCTCTCCCTCTCTCTCTCTCTCTTCTCTCTCTCTCTCTCCCCTCCCTCCCTCCCTCCCCTGCTGTTACTTGTTCTTGATTGATTTGTTTTTTCTTTGATGCATTTTTTTTCTTTTTTCTCTTCTTGTCGTTTCCTTTACTGTTTTCTTTCCATCTATTCCTTTTGTCTTTTTTCAAACATATTGCTTGTGCTTTGGTGTTTATACTTATTCCCTTTTAGAGGGCTGGATGAAAAAAGTCTTTGTACTTAATCTATTACCCTCTGTAAATAAAATTTCGTATTCGTATTCTCCTTTCATCTTGTTATTATTGTTGTTGTTGTTATTGTTGCTGACTATTGCTGCTGCTGCTGCTACTGCTGCTGCTGCTGCTGCTGCTGCTGCTGCTGCTGCTGCTGCTGCGCTGCTGCTATTGTACTCCTGGGTGATGGTCTCTCTCTTCATATATAGAACTAAGCGCATTGATGATGAAGGCTGCTGCTGTCGCTGACAAGAATATGTAGCAACGGTCTAGTTGATGGGGAGAGATCATCATCAGCGTGGCTCAACTGATGAAGCAACTGTCGTCAGCAGGGCATACAGATTAGGATGAAGCCTCGTTGACCTTCTCTCTCCCTCAACCTGGGCATTATCCTCTTCTCAATGATCGCCCCGCTGACTTATTGACATTTTCACTGATGAAAGGGAGATGACTGAGAGAGTGTTGAGGTGGACAAAAGTGTAACTTAAAAGACAGGTTAGGAGAACTGTGTTTAATTATAATTAATAATTAAAAGTGCACTCTACATGACGAAAGAAGCAGAGTGGTTCCTTTAAAAAAGTAATCTTCGTGGGGGGGGGGGGGGGGGACTATTTTATCAAGGTCTTGTGAGTTCTGACAAGCGTTTTAAATTAAAGAAACAGGTGGAATGTTAGAGACAGGTTTGAGTGAAGCAGACTGATACAGTTCCGTTTTTTCCCCACAGAGAGAGGGAGGTGGAGAGAGAGGGAGAGAGAGGAGGGAGAGAGAGTGTGTGTGTGTGAGAGAGAGAGGGAGTGAGAGTAAGTGAGGGAGAGGGAGTGAGTGAGTGAGTGAGAGAGAGGAGGGAGGGAGGGGGGAGAGAGAGGGGAGAGAAAGAGGGAGAGTGAGAGAGAGAGAAGTGAGTGAGAGAGTGGGAGGGGGGAGAGAGAGAGAGAGAGACAGGCGACAGACAGACAACGACAGACAGACGACAGACAGACAGACAGACAGAAGCCACTTCTCCAGAAACTTCCAGAAAAGTAGTTTTGGTTTTCAACCCTTCCCCTTGAGAGTGTGTGTTTCATTGTCTGATGGCGATGCCAGTGACAGTTGTATCCGTGTCTCTGAATCACGGTCTTAGACACCTCCCTTCACAGCCTGGAAGAGGAACCATTCTCATGTATCACTGCGTTGTCTCCTCTGAAGTCGGAGTATGGCTGCCTATATGGCGAGGTATTTGAAAATAGTCATACACGCAAACTTCTCATTCTGTGTGCAATTTCAATCTCACGGTGATTCCCAGGTGGGATTAGTGAGTCAGAGGGCACATTCTGGGTGACCCCCCAAGTGTTAACTGGGGAACAACAACAACAACAACAACAACAACAACAACAACAACAACAACAACTGCGTTGTCAGCCTATGTCTCTGTTCCTTCTTTTGCTGTATATCATTTTTTTTTTATTCTTTTATATCGAGATAACAGAATAAAGCAATAATGTGATTTTTTCTACCGGCCCCGTGTGTATGCAGTTTTGTAAATATTGTCATCTAGTTCCCACCGCACACATGGCCTACCTCTTACAAAAGCGGAACAGGATTTAACGTGTGCGCAAGTGTTTGCGTGCGTTCGCACACGGCCCTTCGGTTTAAAGTCTCATCCGAAGGACTTTTTGGGAGAGGTGTAGTCGGCACTGATGTTAACTCCAGGAGAAAAATTTCATGCACCTGACTCGAACCCGGTCGTTCAAATTTCCACCAATGTTCTGACCATAGTGCTATCCGCCCCCCCCCCCCCCCCCCCCCCCCGCGCCCCAGATGGTCTCCTTTATTTACCAACACGCCTATGGTGCAGTTCTTCATTTATTCAATTAAAATGTTTATTTAACGATCATAATGGAAATAACACTCGTGTGATTTTGTTTACATACAGTCCCCGTGTGCGTGCGGTTTGTAAATTTT
>CM060328.1:43875531-43905531 GCA_030674155.1 Stramonita haemastoma | reverse complement strand
TGGGCGAGGTGTTCTGCGTGCGTTCGCACACGGGATCTCATTTTATTGTCTCTGTCCGAAGAACGTTTGGGGCGGGCAGTGGAGTGGGCACTGATGTTAACTCCAGGTAAAAAAAAAAAAAAAAAAAGTTCTTATTACACTATTTCAACCTTAGCATCTTCCCATCGATCTTCAAAGCGCAGAATGCGCGTTGTTGTCTTTCGTCTTGCTTTTCACTGCAGTCAGGATATGGATTCACACTCGGTACTCTTTGTCATATCCATCGCTTATTGTGTTGTTTGATGTTGCTGTTATTGCCGCTATGTTATCATCTCCAGCACTGTCCGGAATGGCGTTGTTGTCCGAAGAGCGTTCAGCAAATGCCCTGTTCTCAAAGAGCCTCTTCACCGGCTCAACACCTGCAAGGATCGCCATCAGCAGAGCGTACAATTGATAATTAATTATCATTAATTTGTCTCAGCAACCATGCACGATCGCTTCTGTACAGTGGGCCTAGGGCCATTGACATTTAGTGATAAACGGGATGACAAGGAGCTGGCATGGACAAAGCTTTCTGTACAGGCTAGTTAGAAAGATGCCGACTTGTGTACAGCATCTGTAAATGGGGGAAAAAATTGTTCTGATTTAAAAACACACGCACACACGCACGCACGCACAGACGCACGCACCACACACACACACACACACACACACACACACACACACACACCACACACACACACACAACACACACACACACACACACACACAACACACAACAAGCAAACAAACAAACAAACAAAAACAAACAAACGTCGTCTTTGTTTTTATCTGCTTCTGTGTTTGTTTTTTCCATTGCTTCACGTAGTCCAAAGTTTCATGCCTGTACACCCTAATCCATTCCATAACACGCTAACGCTGCATGCAGCCTGAGTTTCTACAGGTTTTTTATTATTCTTTTTATATCGAAGATAATTGGATAAGCACTCTTGTGCGTTTTTACATCCAGTCCCCGCGTGTATGCAGTTTTGTAAATGTCATCTGTTCCCACCGGCACACGATATGGCCTACTCTTACGAAAAGCGGAACAGGATTGAACGTGTGTGCCAGATGTTCTGCGTGCGTTCACACACGGGTTACGTTACTTCTGCATGTCTGTCTCAACAGACGCATTTTTTTTAGAGAGAAAACTTGAAGCGATGTTACGGACAGTTTGAAGGGGTTTAAGTCTACAAGAATTCCATTTTTAACACAAGAATGAGTGAACTCGCTTGTCCAAAACTTCCAGAGGAAGAGTATAGAGTCTTCTCGATGCCTCCTCCTTCCCCCCCCCCCCCCCCCACCCCCCTTTCCTTTTTTTTTTTTTAGGAAGCTTGTATTTGACTGTGTGGTGAGGGTGATGCCAATTTATCCTTGTCACTGTGCACCGAGGTACCAGACACTGTAGTTTATAGCCTGGCTGGGAAAGAAAGGGTTTTATAATTTGCTGTGTCAATCTATTCGATATGTTTCTGGGCTTCTCCATTGCTGCTGCACAGTATTGGGATTCCATCTCCCAAGTCACCGCAGTAGGTACTACTACTCCGCAGTTAAGAGTTTTTGTAAGTGTTGGGTACGTTACTCCATCAACAGAATATATTAGAGATATAAGATTACGGTGTTTTTTTCTGCTTTAAGATAAGTGGATGTATTGTTATTACATAAGAACTAAATGTAGTGTTGGAAAGTTGGAAATAAGATCTATCTGGTTATTGAATTAACCATGCTGCTCATATTTCAAATGACAACCACCACCACCACCACCACCACCCTCTCTCTCTCTCTTCTCTCTCTCTCTCTCTCTCACACACACACACACACACACACACACACACACACACACACACACACACACACACGCACACGCGCGTGCGCGCGCACGCACACACACACACACACACACACACACACACACACACCACACACTTCCCTCTCGGCAATGGCAATTATCATACGAGTCTATCTATCACAAATTTAAAAAGTCTTTCTTTTCTCTGTATAAATAACTAATCAGCAAACCCTTACCCAGACAAGTCAAAGGAGAGAGAGCAAAGAAATGGAATTTTTGTACGAGACTGGAGAGAACCTATCAGACAGAGAAGTCAAATAAGATGAGGGAGTATTAGTTTTTATTATACCGATCGATGATTGGCGATCTCTCTCTCTCTCTCTCTCCTCTCCTCTCCTCTCTCTCTCTCTCTCTCTCCTCTCTCTCTCTCTCTCTCTCTCTCTCTCTCTCTCTCTCTCTCTCTCTCTCTCTCTCTCTCTCTCTCTCTCTCTCTCTCTCTCTCTCTCTCTCTCTCTCGAAGATAGATAAAATAGATGATAGATAGATAGATAGATAGATAATAGATAGATAATAGATAGATAGAAGATAAAGATAGATATAGATAGATAGATAGATAGAAGATAGATAGACAGATAGATAGATAGATAGATAGATAAAGATAGATAAATAGATAGACAGATAGATAGAAGACAGACAGATAGAACGATAGACAGACAGATAGACAGACGACAGACAGACAAAGACAGATAGACAGACAGACAGACAGACAGACAGACAGAAGACAGACAGACAGACAGAAGACAGACAGACAGATAGAAGACAGAAGAAGAAGATAGATAGATAGAAAAGATAGATAGATAGATAGATAGATAGATAAGAAGATAGATAGAAAGATAGATAGATAAGATAGATAGATAAGATAGATAGATAAGATAGATAGATAAGATAGATAGATAAGATAGATAGATAGATAGATAGATAGATAGATAGATAGAATAGATAGATAATAGATAGATAGATAGATAAGATAAGATAGATAGATAAGATGATAGATAGATAGATAAGATAGATAGATAAGATAGATAGATAGATAGATAGATAGATAGATAGATAGATAGATAGAAGAGATAGATAGAAGATAGATAGATAGAAATAAGATAGATAGATAAGATAGATAGATAAGATAGATAGATAAGATAGATAGATAAGATAATAGATAAGATATAGATAAGATAGATAGATAAGATAGATAAGATAGATAGATAGATAGAAGATAGATAATAGATAGATAAGATAGATAGATAGATAGATAGATAGATAGATAGATAGATAGATAGATAGATAGATAGATAGATAGATAGACAGATAGATATCACAAACCTCCCGGGATAGCATCCTCACTTTGGAGAGGGGCAAAGTTTGGAAATGACCTTCTCCCTGATATTGGGGCACTGGTCTAGAGGCCACGCGTTTATCCAGAAAGCGAGAAGTCACGAGTTCAACACCCACCCCACCCACCCCTCCGCCTCCCCTCCACCCCCCCCCCCCCCTTTGCCCCCGTCTGATCCCTATCCATTCCCCTACTCAGCAGACCTCCAGTGGCGCTCTTGGTGCTACTCTTTTGGATGCGGTGATAAGCCAGAGCCCACCGCTACGAGATGTTGTCTCTGGACGAAATAATGTAGGAAAAATTCACTCTCTTCGGGGAAGAAATGGATATATATATATATAATATATTATATATATATATATATATATATATATATATATATATATATATATATATATATATATATATATATATACATACAGACAGGAAATCTCAAATTCAGCAATTTTAGTTATCTTATTATATTCTTTTATATTCGAGGATAATGGAATAAGCACTCATGTGCTTTTTTCATCCAGTCTGCTGCTATTGTTAGAGATATATATAAATATTTCCTTATTAGGCAGCTTGTTCACTAAAGATGCTTCTCACAGAATATTTAGTAATATCCAGTTCACAGAGAGACAGAGAAACAGAGATAGACAGACAGAGACAGACAGACAGAGACAGAGAGACAGAGATACAGAGAGAGAATCAGTCTGGGGCTCTCTTTCTACAGAACCATTATTAGCAGAAGATGCAGGTTATTACGAAGCTTCATTAGCGTGTCTCAGCAGTTATGCGCTATATGTTGTTGTTGTTGTTTTTGTTTCTGAATGAGGAGAACGTGCTCATTGACATTTGCTAATGAAAGAATTACCTGGCGTGACAAAACTGTCCATAAAGACAGACTGAGAGAAAGACTGAATGTAATCTATCTGAGATACAAGAAAAAAATAAATTCCAATCAAATAAACTTAACTTTTCTAACAGCTAAGTCAAAATTTAATTATAGTGGGACTGGATAGCTCAGTGTTCAGAGTACTTGCTTTCCCCAAGCTAAGGTTAAGCAGCATTGAGTGTGGTAACCAAGTAGATAGGTGACCGTTTGCGCGCCTTGGTTTCAGTACAGTCCCCCAGTTCACCCAGCTGTAAATGATTACCTGCCCTTTTAAGGATCAGGGAAGGTAAAGCAGCGAGGGAGAGGAGATGGGCGCCGCCCTCATAATGCTGGCCCCTCGAGAAGCTGGGGTCTCTGACACCTCATTCCCCGATGACCGCATAGGTTATGGGACACCTTTATCTTTACTTTACCCATAAATCAAATTATACATATTCTGACAAGTTGGTTTTAAGCAGATAAGCTCACGGTATGTTGCAAAGAGCCGTTACTGTGAAGTGAGCCAAACACAGTCCCCACTAGTCCCCTAGCGGGACGGAGTGAAGCAATTTGTCTTGGAACTTCCAGAGGAGAAAAAGTGGTCTCTTCAGTTATTCCCCTTTGAGGGTTTGTATTTCACTGTCTGGAGACAGTGCCAATTTATCCTTGTCACTGTGTACGGTGGCTTCGGACTCCCGAGTTCACTGCTAAGGTGAAGGAGACGGTATCGGAAATTCTGTAACTAGGTTGTCAGTTTACGTGTCTTTGCTTCCTTGTTGCTCTATACTGTCAGGGGGGAGGAGGGGGGGTGGTTGTCAATCTTCCCCCACATTGCGTAACACTTGTGTTATCAAGTCAAGTCAAGTCAAGTCAAGTCCAAATTTTATTGTCAGATGGGTACATTGAGTAAGCATCGATTTTGTTTTTTATGAAATTTCGTTGTGTGTGCTTTCTTTTTTTTTAATTCTATATAATATGTAGTTTTAGATGTTGAATTTTATGTGTTTTCTTGTCTTGTGTTTCTTAAGAAGATGTGTAGCCAAGTGTCTTAATAGGGGGTTGGGTTTTTTTGTGTTGCTTTTTTCTACGAATGTGGTTTTAGATATTGATTTTGATTGGGATTTTTATTTATTGTTCTTGTTTTTGTATGTATTCAGAACATGGATTGATCAGTGCTAATTAGTTGTGATGTTGGGGGGGAGGGGGGTTAGATTTTTATTTGGAGATAAAGGACAGATTTGATCTGGGTTTTTTATGCTTTTTTCAATGACTGGATAATTATGTTCTTTATATTTTCTTTTTCTTTCCCTGCAATCACTATTGTCGCAATGCAGTTCATGTTATTCCATTCTGCCATACCTACCCCCTTGCCTCCTCTCTCTGTCTCTCTCACCTACTCTGTCTCTCTCTCATATCTCGTCTGTCTGTCTGTCTGTCTCTCTGTCTCTGTCTCTGTCTGTCTGTCTCTCTCTCTCTCTCTCCTGTCTCTCTCTCTCTCTCTCTCTCTCTCTCTCTCTCTTCCTTTCTTCTTCTTCTCTCTCTCTGTCTCTCTCTCTGTCTCTGTCTCTACCTCTGCTCGCTCTCTATCCTTCCTCTCTCTCTCTCTCTCTCCTCTCTCTCTCTCCTCCTCTCTCTCTCCTCTCCTCTCTCTCTCCTCTCTCTCTCTCCCTCTCTCTCTCCCTCCTCTCTCTCTCCTCTCTCTCTCCTCCTCTCATCTCTCTCTCTCTCTCTCTCTCTCCTCTCTCTCCTCTCTCTCTCTCTCTCTCTCTCTCTCTCTCTCTCTCTCTCTCTCTCTCTCTCTCTCTCTCTCTCTCTCTCTCTCTCTCTCTCTCCTCTCTCTCTCTCTCTCCTCTCTCTCTCTCTCTCTCTCTCCCCTCGTTCTCTCTCTCTCCCCTCTCTTCTCTCTCTCTCTCTCCTCTCCTCTCTCTCTCTCTTCTCTCTCTCTCTCTCTCTCTCTCTCTCTCTCTCTCTCTCTCTCTCTCTCCTCTCTCTCTCTCTCTCTCTCTCTCTCTCTCTCTCCCCTCTTCTCTCTCCTCTCCCCCTCGTTCTCTCTCTCTCCCCCTCGTTCTCTCTCTCTCCCCCTCTCTCTCTCTCTCTCTCTCCTCTCTCTCTCTCTCTCTCTCTCTCTCTCTCTCTCTCTCTCTCTCCTCTCTCTCTCTCTCTCTCTCTCTCTCTCTCTCTCTCCTCTCTCTCTCTCTCTCTCTCTCTCTCTCTCCTCTCTCTCTGTGCCCGTCTCACTCACTCACTCTCCCCCCCCCCCACCTGACACACTCATACCCCTTCCCAAAACCAGGTTGACAATTTATTGTTGCAACTGCTGTTGATGATGATGTTTTGATACTCCAAGCAAAAAGACCTTAATGTGTCATTCTTCCATGTTTGTTAAGGAATGGGGACACTTTCTTTCCCGGAGTCTGTGATGCTGATTCAAAGAAATTAGTATTATTTTGGGAAGCTGGGGGGAGAAAAGAAGGGTCAGTATTTTTTTTCGTTCCTCGGCTAGAGCTCCGAGGTTCACTGATGGTGAGATTTTTGCGTATGCGACCGTGTTTTGCCCATCATTAAAGTGGACGCTTTTCGACTCCAGGGATGGTCAGTATTTGAAAGCACAAAGGACAGAAGACAGGGTATACGAGAAACGGGGAAGCGGGGTGGGGGAGTGAATCATAGTATGTTGATGAATATTGGGCTACATCATAAAGCTAGTACTGGTCAGTTGTTGTTTTTTTCTGGCGCTAAAGGATGGTGATGGTGATGACGACTGTGATGGTGCTGACTGATGAAATACAAACAAGAAAAATTGCTCACGTGCTGGCTTAAATCTAACCATTTATTTTATCTGCTTAATGGCTATGTACTCATGTTGTTTCACCTTTGTAAATCATAAACTGTCCATTTTATTTAAAAGCGTCCCAGAAGTGGGAATGTGGCTACCTTCATGATGGAAAAAAAAACTGGTAGCATTTGCAAAATCTCACAACTGGTGAATATCAAAGGCTCTAGCAGGAGAGAGCAAAAAAACTTAGAAGTAGTGATTTTTTAAAATTTATTATTATTATTATTATTATTATTATTATTATTATTATTATTATTATTATTATTATTATTATTATATTATTATCATCATCATCATCATCATCATCATCATCATCGTCGTCGTCGTCGTCGTCGTCGTCGTCGTCGTCGTCGTCGTCGTTGTTGTTGTTGTTGTTGTTATTATTATTTATTCTTCTGTATTGGGGATAATGGAATAAGCAAATCATTTGCTTTTTTTAACATTCAATTCCAGTGTGTATGCAGTTTTGTAAAATGTTATCTGTTCACACCGGCACACGATGGTCTACTCTTACGAAAAGCGAAACAGGATTTAACGTGTGCGCAAGATGCTCTCATTGATCTGGTGATTGTCTCATTGATCTTCGTTTTGGGTAAAAGAGAGACTGTGTGTGTGTGTCCTGTAAGTCTGCCATCAGAGAGTGAGAACCCTTTAGGTGTTGTTGTTTTTTAATGTCTGCTTATGGGAAAATACCAATCTATGTTGGATTGAAGAAAAGATAAAAAAAGAAAATAAAATAGATGAGGCTTTTGCAAGATTAAAGAGGAAACAAAGTGAGAGTAGCGGTAAGCGGACAGAGAGGCTTCGTGTGTGTTGATCAATGCTCGGGCTATACCACAAAGTTCTCACGACAAACCAGGTCCCTACTTGGAGATAAGTGCATTCTGAGAAATCTTCCAGTTCCTTCTGATCTTTCTGGCCACTCAGGACATAGACATAGAATCGATCTATTGATTGTGGAGGCGTCTGTTTAAACCAGGTGTGTATTGTTGCATCTTGAATTTGCCTCACACAGTCTTTAGATAGTGCAAATGTGTGTGGTTCTCTATGAAGATCTATGGTTGGCAAGAGGGTGAGAAGTGTAGACGAATTGGTAAAATGTCAGAGTTATTAGTGTGGTGTGTGTGTTTTAGTCCACTGTTTTAAACACGGCATCATCTCTTGTTAATTTGGCAAACTTTGTTCCATATTCCAACCCCCCGTATTTTAGGATATCATTGTTATCGTTGTTGTTGCTGTTGTTGTTGTTGTTGTTATTGTAAACGTGTGTAAAGACCTCCATAGTCCACATATTCACAAATGGTGTTGCCCACAGAGTGTATACAAGATGTAGATAAATAAATAAATAAATAAATGAATAAAATAAATAAATAAATAAATAAATAAACAAATAAATAAATAAAGGAAGAAGGAAGGAAGGAAGGAAGGAAGGAAGGAAGGAAGGAAGGAAGGAAATATGAAAATGTCTAGTTCTAGGAGAAATCCCTAATCCTGTTCTACACCTGCAGAACTCTCATCAGCACTGGATGAAGACTGTAACTAAGCACCATCAACCTTCTCTGCAACCGAACACACTCTCCTCTGGGTGATGGGCTCGTGGTCATTAACATTTACTAATGAAAGGCTGATGACAGAGAACTGACATGGGCAAAACTGTCTTTAAGACAGGTCATCAGAAAAAAGCTGGGGAGGGGGGGGGGGTCGCTCCTCGGCTAGAGCTCCGAGGTTCACCAATGGTGAAATTTTGCATATGCTACCGTTTTTGCCCATCATGGAGGTAACCGCTTTCTGACATAGGGAATTTTTTTTTTTAATTCATGTATTTTATTTATGGATTCTTTTATATCGAGGATAATGGATACTAATGAAAGGCTTTATTCGTGCGGTGCATGTTTTATGTTTTGTTGGTTATGCTTTGTACAAGATGACAAAAGAGAAGAATATGTCTATCAAACAAATCAACGTTATATTTGAAACAGTTTTATCGAATTTCTGTGCAGGTTTTGGCGGAGAAGCTCTTAGCAAGGAAGAGACAGCTCTAAAGTTTAGCAAACAAACAAAACAGCTCCGTGTGTCCATTGAAAGAGAGTGGAAGATACCTGTCCAGAACTTGCAGAAGAAAACAGGGGGGGTGGGGTCTTTCAGATCTTCCCTTTGAGTGTTAGCATTATTCTATCTGATGCAGTTGCTATTTTTCCTTGTCACTGTGTGGCCGTGGTCTGAGACACTTCATTTACTAGTTTGTAAAGAGCGCGGGAAGAGTGTTGGGGATTTTATGAATGGAGTTGTCAGATTATATATCTTTGCTTATTTGTGATTTCACTGTGATCTTTTTTTTTCACCTCCCTTCCAAGAACGAAACGTGACACTGGTGTACTTAAGTGTCTTAACAGTTGTTTTGTTATTCTGCTAAAAAAAATGGTTTTAGGTATCAATTTTGATATTTGTTTTGCTTTTGTTTGAGGTATATTGAGAAGAGTATAATTTTTATTAAAATTTCTTTTCTCGTCTACACGTGGACAGTGATTTGTTTTTATTCTTTTAACTTTGATCATATTTGTTTGGATTTTTTTTATTTTCTTAGTTTTTTGGTAATTACCATTTTACACTGTGTTTCGTAATATTAAATTGTGACATGCCTTCTCTCTCTCTCTTTCTTTCTCTCTTTCTTCTCTTTCTCTCTCTCTCTCTCCTCTCTCTCTCTCTCTCTCTCTCTCTCTCTCTCTCTCTCTCTCTCTCTCTCCTCTCTCTCTCTCTCTCCTCTCTCTCTCTCTCTCTCTCCTCTCTCTCTCTCTTCTCTCTCTCTCTTCTCTCTCTCTCTCTCTCTCTCTCATCTCTCTGTCTCTCTCTCTCTCTCTCTCTCTCTCTCTCTCTCTCTCTCTCTCTCTCTCTCTTCTTCTCTCTCTCTCTGTCTCTGTCTTCTCTCTCTGTCTCTGTCTCTCTCTCTTCTCTTCTCTCTCTCTCTGTCTCTTCTCTCTCTCTCTGTCTTCTGTCTCTCTCTCTTTTTCTCTCTCTCTCTCTCGCTCTCTCTCCTCTCTCTCTCTCTCTCTCTCTTTTCCCTCCTCTTCCTCCTCTCTCTCTCTCTCTCTCTCTCTCTCCTCCTCTCTCTCTCTTCTCTCTTCTCTCTCTCTCATCCTCCTCCTCCTTCTCTCTCTCTCGTCAACTGTCTCTTCCTCTTCTATCACCCTTCAACAAAAACCTGGCTATTAATTATTGTGGCAACTGTGTTGATGACGTGCTTTAATACCCCAAGCCAACCTCGTGTTCCTTCTCACTGTTACTAGGAACAAACACTTTCATTTCTCGAGTTTGTGACTTGAGATAATTGAACATTGATACCCGGGAGGCTGGAGGGAAGAAAAGGAGGTCGATATTTGAAGCCAGAAAGGAGCAAAAACTAAAAACCCGGGGGCTGAGAGAATTGGGGGGTTGTGGAGGGAAGGGAGTAGGTGGCTAAATCATAGCGTGCTGATCTTTGCTGGGTTACAGCACTGAAAGGTTACAATGTAGTTAAGACTGCAGAAAAATACTGCTGCTGTTGCTTTGCTATTGCTGCTGCTGCTGTTGCTATTTGCTGTGCTGGGTGCTGCTGCTGTTGCTGCTGTGATTGCTGCTGCTGCTGCTGCTGCTATTGCTGCTGATATGATGATGGTGATAGTGATGATGGTGGTGGTGGTGATGTTGATGATGATGATGATGATGATGATGATGATGATGATGATGATGATGATGATGATGATGATGATGATGATGATGATGATGATGAGATGATGATGATGATGATGATGATAGATGACTGTTGCTGACTTTGCTATTGGTGCTGCTACTGCTGCTGCTGTTGCTGCTGCTGCTGCTGCTGCTGCTGCATGATGATGATGATGATGTGATGTGATGATGGTGATTGATGATGATGATGATGATGATGATGATGATGATGATGATGATGATGATGATGATGATGATGATGATGATGATGATGATGATGATGATGATGAAGAAGAACTCGCAAGCCAAAATATCTTAATGACTGGTGAAAGGTAAATGCTGATTCCATTTGTACAGCAGTCACCCGAAGTACTCATGTTATTTCACTTTGTTTAGTATCAACCTTGAATTTATTGTTCCAAGGTGGCGACAGACTTTTGTATCAATCGTTGTAATAAAAGACTGTACGTTCCCTGTAATTCTGTTTTCAATTATGAAGAGTTTATTTGTTCATAGTGTCTAATTTGTTTAACTTATCAAAAGAGTTGTAACCAATGACAGATCAAAATTCAGAATAAATGGAAGCATGTTCATGGGAGGTTAAAATACATAAAACTGAAACAGAGCGAGAGGAGGAGGAGGAGGGTGGGAGACATTTCCCTTTAGTGTGCTGATCCATGGTTTTACTATATCACCAATGTTCCCTCACATAGTTCCTTTTGGAGAAAAACCCCTGGTTTACTATATATCACCAATGTTCCCTCACATAGTTCCTTTTGGAGAAAAACCCCTGGTTTACTATATATTACCAATGTTCCATCACATAGTTCCTTTTTGGAGAAAACCCCTGGTTTATTATATATCACCAATGTTCCCTCACATAGTTCCTTTTTGGAGAAAACCCCTGATTTATTATATATCACCAATGTTCCATCACATAGTTCCTTTTTGGAGAAAAACCCCTGGTTTACTATATATCACCAATGTTCCGATCACATAGTTCCTTTTTGGAGAAAAAACCCTGGTTTGCTATATATCACCAATGTCCCATCACAAAGTTCCTTTTTGGAGAAAAACTCCTAGTTTACCATATATCACCAATGTTCCATCACATAGTTCCTTTTTGGAGAAAACCCCTGGTTTACTATATATCACCAATGTTCCATCGCATAGTTCCTTTTTGGAGAAAACAACCCTGGTTTGCTATATATCACCAAATTCCATCACATAGTTCCTTTTTGGAGAAAACAATCCTGGTTTCTATATATCACCAACATTCCTTCACATAGTTCCTTTTTGGAGAAAACCCCTGGTTTACTATATAATTATCACCAATGTTCTATCACATAGTTCCTTTTTGGAGAAAACCCCTGGTTTACTATATATCACCAATGTTCCCTCACATAGTTCCTTTTTGGAGAAAACCCCTGGTTTATTATATATCACCAATGTTCCCTCACATAGTTCCTTTTTGGAGAAAACCCCTGGTTTACTATATATCACCAATGTCCATCACATAGTTCCCTTTTTGGAGAAAACCCCTGGTTTATTATATATCACCAATGTTCCCTCACATAGTCTCCTTTTTGGAGAAAACCCCTGGTTTATTATATATCACCAATGTTCCCTCACATAGTCCTTTTTGGAGAAAACCCCTGGTTTATTATATATCACCAATGTTCCATCACATAGTTCCTTTTTGGAGAAAACCCCTGGTTTATTATATATCACCAATGTTCCCTCACATAGTCCCTTTTTGGAGAAAACCCCCACACTGAGGATCTGCTGACTTCTCCCTGGCTTTCTGCAGCGTGACTGCTGACACATGTCTCAGTATTGATCTGCTGATGCTGAAGCAGGCTCTGTTTGAATTTGGTGTAGACTGCGGCTTGAATTTTGTCTTGCAGTTCTAAATTGTCCAAAAGCTCCATGTGGAAACGGACGGTAAGAAATGGGTCAGAGTAAGAAAGGCTGGCATGTTGCATTTTCGGGAGGGGGGGGGGGTTATTTCTTTGATAATATTTTTTTCTGGACTGCATTAAACATTGGTTAAATGACAATGATACATTACACATTCTCATGTATGACTTCTCTAAGGAATCACTATTTTTGATCAACTATAACACATTCAAGAAAGAAGCTATGATCTTTGGACAACAAACAACCCATAATAAACACAAATATCTTTGTTTTGAGGTTGAAGAGTCCGAATCTGCTTTTCCCAATATCTGTTATGGTTGCTTTTACTTGACAACACAAAAAAAACAGTGATTTTTGTCTTTTTCAAAGATACGCTTGTAATGCTGCGATATCTTTATATTATAAACGTTTTAAGTTAAAAGTTAAAGTTAAAGTCTGTCCCGAGCCTAAGGCTCATCAGGCCGGTGCTTATCCCGGTTTCTGTGGCGTTAAGCGACTGAGAGTCATAGACTCCCCCCTGGATAGGACGCCAGTCTGTCGCAGGGTTAACCCCCAACACAAGGTTGGTATAGACGTTTTACCAACTCCCAAACCCAAAAGGTCTTTATCATTATTTTTCTAATACATTTTAAGTATGTGGTAATCATATAAGTACCGTGATGTTCGTCACACATTTATCGATGAATTCTAAGATACCTTTTTCTTGAAAGATCAAATTTTGGCGTTTGCTTCTTTTTAAGGATGCATCCTCAGATTCATCAATAAATAAATAGCATAAAATAGATAGCCAATAAACAGACGCTGATCGTAACCGGAGCTGAAAGGTACTATGTACTGTACAAAGATCACGAAGATCCAGCCTTGACGGAAAGAAGTACATTGCCTTAGCAGTGTCGTTCAGGAAAATCGTCAGTTCAGCATAGTTGACTTTTCAGAAGATGAAAAACACTTTTCGTGACCATTTTTGCATGCATTTTTGATCCAGCATCCTCATGTGATGAAAGCTGACATGCCGCCAGATATAAAATACTCTGATCCGACGAGAGGCATTCAAAGAAAGAAATGTTTGCTCTAAGTAAACCCATTCCCAAACAAACAAGCAGAAGACATTTGGTATGTATAGGCCGCTCTTTGTATAGCATTATCTTTGTATTGATCTTCAAGCTTAACCGTGTGTTGATGTCTTGGAAATGCTTTCACTGCAATCCGGATATAGTTTCGCACTCAGCCCCCCACGTTAGACGTCACGCTGATTAGACGTCAGGTTAGACGTCACGCTGATCAGACGTCGGGTTAGACGTCACGCTGCTTAGACGTCAGGTTAGACGTCACACTGATTAGACGTCAGGTTAGACGCCACCAGGTTAGACGTCACGCTGATTGTGTTGTGTGCCAGACGAAACAAGCTTGCAAACTTCAACACAAAACAAGCATGCATTTTTTGACGTGGGTTTTTTTTTTGTTGTTTTTTTTTTTTTTTTGGTCGTTTCTCAGCTAGAGCTCCGAGGTTCAGCAATGGTGAGATGTTTGCCTATGCAACCCGTTTTTTTCCCTCCATCCACCCCCCCCCCCCCCCCCCCCCCGCTCCACTACCACCACCACCATTTAGGTAGCCCCATTCCGACTTCAGGATGGTGTCTAAACCGTCTGTATGCACACTTCCAATGCTCCGCTTTTCGCAAGAGTAGGCCATTGCGTGCTGGTGGGAACAGATTACAAGATTTACAAAATTGCATACACAGTGGTATTGGATGTAAAAAAATATATAAAAAAAAAGCACATGGGTGCTTATTCCATTATCTTCAATATAAGAATGAATAAAATAAATAAATAAAATAAATAAAAATATGCATGCTGGTTGGGGGGAAGGGGGGTGTCATCGTTCCTACCGGCACACAATAGCCTGCTCTTCAAAAAGGCGGAACGGGTTTTTAACGTGTGAGTAAGATGTTCTGCTTGCATTCGCATGTTGTTGCGGTTGTTTTGATTAGATTCACACCCCAGCACACGGGGCTTCGGTTTATAGTCTCATCCGAAAGGACTTTGACATTCAGTTCGATTTTTTTTGTTGTGGTTGTTTTGGTCAAACTGGGAAAAAAGGTGAGGTTAGAAATCGAACTCAGAACTTCACGGTTTGCTTGTATGGGCAGGCGAACGTCTTAACCATCCTGCTACCACCCTTCTTCTTCTTTTTCCAAGTGTTTTAAGCTAAGCCGTTCCTGTTCTGGCGTCTACACGTGCATTTTTCGGTTAGAGAAACAGACGACACGTCACAGACAGTGAAGCAGACCGAAATGGTTCCACTTCCCCAGAGAAAGGTGAAGCCACTTGTTTATTACAACTTCCAGAAGAAAAAGTGGTCCTCTTTTTCCTAGTCCTTTTTTTCCCCCTAGTCCTTTTTTTTTCCCTCTTGAGAGCTTGTCTTTCACCGTCTGATAGTGATACCAATATATCTTTGTCACCTCGCATTGAGAGGGATAGGGGGAGGGTGGGGGAGGGGGGTTCCAGCCAGTTTACATACAACTGATGCGAGAGAGAGGGAGCAGTATCTGAAATTTCGTACACTGGGTCGTCAACTAACGGGTTTTTTTGTGTGTGTGCTTGTTGTCTGTCTACATAACTGTATGGGTTTGGTGGGTGTGTGGGGGGGGGTTCCACTTCATACGCCAAAGTGTGGGGAGGGGAGGGGGTGGGGGGGTTCCCTTTATACGCCACATGGGTGGGGGGGTTCCCTTTATACGCCACATGGTGGGGGGTTCCCTTTATACGCCACATGGGTGGGGGGGTTCCCTTTATACGCCACATGGGTGGGGGGTTCCCTTTATACGCCACATGGGTGGGTGGGTTCCCGTTATACGCCACATGGGTGGGTGGGGTTCCCTTTATACGCCACATGGGTGGGTGGGTTCCCGTTATACGCCACATGGGTGGGGGGGTTCCCTTTATACGCCACATGGGTGGGGGGGTTCCCTTTATACGCCACATGGGTGGGTGGGTTCCCTTTATACGCCACATGGTGGGGGGGTTCCCTTTATACGCCACATGGGTGGGGGGGGTTCACTTTATACGCCACATGGGTGGGGGGGTTCCCTTTATACGCCACATGGGTGGGGGGTTCCCTTTATACGCCACATGGGTGGGTGGGTTCCCGTTTATACGCCACATGGGTGGGGGGGTTCACTTTATACGCCACATGGGTGGGTGGGTTCCCGTTATACGCCACATGGGTGGGGGGGTTCCCTTTATACGCCACATGGGTGGGGGGGTTCCCTTTATACGCCACATGGGTGGGGGGTTTCCCTTTATACGCCACATGGGTGGGGGGGTTCCCTTTATACGCCACATGGGGGGGGGGTTCCCTTTATACGCCACATGTTATGTTATGTCATTGAGGAGGGGGGGGGGGTCCTTGGAAGAGGCAGCATGGTATATCATGTAGACAGGACACATCTTGCGCATACGTTCAATTCTGTTCCGCTTTTCGTAAGAGTAGGCCATTGTGTGCCGTGGGAACAGATGACAAGATTGACACAAAGCATACACACGGGGACTGGTTATTTAAAAAAAAGCACATGAGAGCTTACTCCATTATCCTCGATATAAAAGAAGACATAAAAGAAAATAAATAATGTACAAACTGTTGTTTTATGTCTTTAATAAGGTTCTGCTTTTTTTTGGGGGGTGGGGGGTGTTCTTCTCTTTCTCATTGAAGCTTGAAAGAAAGATAAACGGATAACTATGAATTAGCTGAAGTTTTTGTTTGCTTTGATTTGAAAGATCTAATTCACGGAGGGAGGGGGGAGGGGTTTCACATTTGTTTGATTTGTTTGGTTGTTTTTTCTATATTCGTTTCTTTATTCGTTGTATTTACAATGCTTTTCACTTTTATCATCTCTCTCTCCTCTCTCTCTCTCTCTCTCTCTCTCTCTCTCCCTCTCTCTCTCTCTCTCCTCTCTCCTCCCCTCCTCTCTCTCTCCTCTCTCTCTCTCCTCTCTCTCTCTCCCTCTCTCTCCCCCTCTCTCTCCTCTCTCTCTCTCTCTCCTCTCTCTCTCTCTCTCTCTCTCTCTCTCTCTCCTCTCTCTCCCCTCTCTCTCTCTCTCTCTCTCTCTCTCTTCTCCTCTCTCTCTCTCCCTCTCCCTTCCTCTCTCTCCTTCTCTCTCTCCTCCTCTCTCCTCTCTCCCTCTCCTCTCCTCCTCTCTCCCTCTCTCTCCCCCTCCTCCCCTCTCCCCTCTCCCTCTCTCCTCTCTCCCCTCTCTCCCTCTCTCCCCCTACCCCTCTCCTCCCTCTCCCTTCCTCCTCTCCCCTTTCTCTCCCCGCCCCCCCCCCCCCCCTCTCTCTCTCTCTCTATCACTCTCTCTGTCTCTGTCTCTCTCAAAGAGAAATATTAAATAATATCGGCTATCGATTTACTGTTGCAACTTGCAGTGATGAGGCTGTTTCAATACCCACAGCAATGGCTGCGTGTTTCGTCGCTTTGAGCTGTTTATTGCAAGTGAGAGCGCTTCCTTTTCCTCCCAGTCTGTAACGTTCGCTAATTGAAAATTAACTAGCTAGAGGCTTGATACGAAGGAGGAGGAGGGGGGTGGGGGGAAGGAGGGCAAGAGAAGGAGGCTCAGTATTTCAGGCAAGACATCAACAAAAAAACAGAAACAGATGGAGGGAGGGGAAGGAGGACAGAGAAGGGGTGATGAGTGGGGGTGGGGTGGGGTGGGTGGGGGGGGGGGGGGGTTGGTCTGGATCATTCCGTGCTGATCAATATTGCGTTATATCAGAAATATGTCATGACGCAATTCTTTTATATAGATGATTTTTTTTTTTTTTTGGGGGGGGTTGTTGTTTGGTTGTGGGGTGTGTTTTTTTTTTGGGGGGGGGAGTGGCGACGATGACGATGACGATGACGATGCTGCTGCTGCTGCTGCTGCTGCTGCTGCTGATGATGATGATGATGATGATGATGATGATGATGATGATGATGATGATGATGCGGATGCTGCTGATGCGGATGCT
Source organism: Stramonita haemastoma (assembly GCA_030674155.1). Lineage (NCBI taxonomy): Eukaryota > Metazoa > Mollusca > Gastropoda > Neogastropoda > Muricidae > Stramonita > Stramonita haemastoma. Next base: position 43,888,007 of record CM060328.1, on the reverse strand, counting down.
GCTGCTGATGCGGATGCTGCTGATGATGATGACGATGCCGATGACGACGACGACGACGACGACGATGACGACAACATCCAAATAAAAACAACAAATTCGGACACAACAGGGGTAAAAAGGAGGGAAGGGGGGGGAGGGAATACACTCAAAACCACCCCCACCTCCCTACTGCATCCCCACCCACCCACCAACCCACCCACCCACCATCCGCCCCACCACGCTCCCTACACCCACCCGCCCTACCTACCACCCCCTTCAACCCTCACCCACCCCCACCCACCCCACACACACCCCCACCCAAGTGCCCAAAGCCTCAGCATCGCATTCAGTCTCACGCAACACAGGGCCAGAGAGCAGCAAGTCAGAGGGATGCCAGTACAGGCTGATGATGTCCACTGAACACTTTTGGGGTAGCAGATAGGGGTATGCCACCGCGGTAGTCTAGTGGTTAGGGCGTTGGACTCGTAATCTAAAGGTTGCGGGTTCGATCCCACCTTTCGGCTATGGCGTTGTGCCCTTGGAAAAGGCACTTTACGGCTATTTTCTCACCCCACCCAGGTGTAAAAGGGGTACCAACCTTGTGTTGGGGGTTAACCCTGCGATAGACTGGCGTCCTATCCAGGGGGGAGTCTATGACTCTCAGTCGCTTAACGCCACAGAAACCGGGATAAGCACCGGCCTGGTGAGCCTTAGGCTCGGGACAGACTTTAACTTTAGATAGGGGTATCGTGGCATATTATACTGTGATCTACCTAGTGTATGAGATGGATGTCTGTCAACTTTACTCTCTTCTCTCCCGAGTCCCACGTTCTTTCTTCTCTGTGTGTGTGTGTGTGTGTGTGTGTGTGTGGGGTGCGTGTGCGTGTGCGTGTGCGTATGCGCGTGTTGTGGGATTTTTTAATTTATTTGTTCGTTTAGATCAACAAGCTGATGAAAAGTAGATAGTTACCCAAGACATGTGCACAACTGCAAGTACCATAATCCCACCCAAGAATATACACATCGTAAAAAAAAAAAACCATTATACACGTAAAAGACCCCCGAACTTCTGTAGTATGCTACAGAACCCCCTCCCCCTCAAAAAATCTAACAAACTCACACATGCTTGGTTTCATCACTTTGTTGGGTCATACAGAAAGCATAGTGGCTGCTAAATACCTTTCTTGCAAAATGCGGCGTCGCGTTTATGGTACACTCGGCATGAGGGATTCCTCCTGGGAAAAAAACCTAAGCTGAAGTGGAGCTGATTGAAAGCGAAAGAAGACGAAGAAGGAACAAGATGTTGTCTTCAGTGTTTATCCTAACTGGACACACTCTATGTCAGATACTGACGAGCTGGGTTTCTCAATGCTGTGTGTGTGTGTGTGTATGCCAGAAAATATCAGCGTGATCTGGACACAACTGTCGACGACAAAGAATCTGTTGATAATAATGTCGATGTGTCCAGTATTGAATCAAACAGAAATATTGTCAACAGTTTTTTATTTCTGCATTCTTTGTAAAGATTGAATGGGTTTGCGGAAACTTGTGTGTGACTTTACGCTAAGGAGTTGGATGGCGTATTATAGTCCTTCAGTGGCTGTATAAAAAAAAAATAGAAGACTACTTTCTGACACTAGGCGGCAGCTAACTTCCAAACTGACTGTCTCAGAAACAAATTGAATCTTGTCACTGCCGCGGCATCAGTCAGCCTTTTTATTTTCCGAGTTTCAACGTCGTCTGTTCAACCCTCGTCCTGAAGTGAAGAAGAAGCCAGCTTGTGCAGAACAAACTTTTCTCTCCAGGACATCACTGGCAGATTAAACACTTGAGTCTTTTCGGCATTCAATGTGTAGACATGCTTACTCGATTCCCAGGCTGAATTCCGTTTCTTTTCCTTTTTTTTTGTTGTTGTTCGCTGTAGTCGGTAACATCTTTTGTTGATGGTATAGGGTTCGCATGTAGGGGTCAGTTTATTTGAAGGTTTTGTACATGCTGACGCAAATGTGATTTTGCAGTGAAAATCAACTGAAATTTTGGTGGGTTTTTTTTTTTTTTTTTTTTGGGGGGGGGGTACATGTTTGTTTTGTTTTCTTCTGTTTTCTTATATTTGTTCGTTTTTTTCTTTCTTTCTTTGATTTTGCTTACTTTTTATTTGATGTATTACCGCTTTGATGGTATTTTTGGTCTTTTTTTGGGGGGGGGAGGGGGGGTAGTCATTTTCCTTCTTTTTTTCCGTTTGGCTAAGGCTCTTAGGTTTATCAATGATAAGATTTTTCGCATACAACCATTTTTACTCATCATTAAAGTAGCGGCATTGATTTTTCATGAGAAAACTCTTTACAGCTTCACGGGAGTTCTAGAAAGACATAAAATTTGAATGCATGTTCGGTTTGTGCATACACCAGCAGTGCTTGTTTCTTTAAAAAAAAAAAAAATTAAAAAAGACAGAAAGAAAGAAACGACAGAGAGAGAGAGAGAGAGAGAGAGAGAGAGAGAGAGAGAGAGAGAGAGAGAGAGAAGAGAAAAGAGAGAGAAGAAGGAGAGAGAGAGAGAGAAGGAGAGAGAGAGAGAGAGAGGATGAGAGAGAGAGAGATGGAGAGAGAGAGAGATGGAGAGAGAGAGAGAGAGAGAGAGAGAGAGAGAGAGAGAGAGAGAGAGAGAGAGAGAGAGAGAGAGAGAGAGAGAGAGAGAGAGAGAGAGAGAGAGAGAGAGAGAGAGAGAACGAATGAATGAATGAACGAATGAACGAACGAACGAACGAATGAACGAATTTTATTTGACAAAAGCTACAAGCCCATCAGTCAAAGGGGGCTAATTATAAATGTCATGTTAATAATAGATGGACAGAAAAGAAGACATGAATAATAACTCGAAATCCAGACAAATATCAACAAATATTTTTAGTTATTACTTATAGAATCTATTTAGTTCATAGTCTGCTTGCGTTTTTCTAGAGCCTGTGTTACGTATATATGAGAGAGAGAGAGAGAGAGAGAGAGAGAGAGAGAGAGAGAGAGAGAGAGAGAGAGAGAGGAGAGAGAGAGAGAGAGAGAGAGAGAGAGAGAGGAGAGAGAGAGAGAGAGAGAGAAAGGTAGCTATGTCCTTGCCTGACCCATAAGCAGGCAATCAGCGTGTGCATGGCAGCCATGATTAAGTATGCCTTTATGCCCAGGAGAGACTGACTGCATGTCGTTGGCAGGTCTTTTCCAAGTGAACGAGGGCGCTTTCTTCCTTCTTGCCTGCAACTGGGTGATTAATCGATTATTGACCTGAAATATGGGGAAACTGATGAAATAAAAGGTTTCTTTTTTTATATAACTAATTTTGCTTCTTTTTTTTTCGGGGAGAGGGTGGGGGTATGTCGTAGTTTTAGCTGTTTAAAGAGTGGTAAAAGATGGTATTTCATTCTCTGGGAATGTTTTTCTGTGTGCTTCTTTTTTCTCTGGGTTTTTTTTTTACTGACTGAACTGAATCGTTCACTCACTCATTGCCTAGCTAACTGACTCTTTAACTGACTGACTCTCTGGGTGATTCTTCATTATTTTTTGAGTTTTGCTGCCACAGCTTGAATTGAGTCTCTTTTTTTCTAAGCCGTGAAGGAGATAGTCCATCCTTGTCTATTCATTTTGTTTCCTGTGTTTTTTTCCTTCTATGTTCCTCATCTCATACTTACAACACACACACACACACACACACACACACACACACACACACACACACACACACACACAACACAACATACACGCACGCACGCACGCACGCACGCACGCACGCACGCAAACGCACACACGCATACACACACACTCTCTCTCTCTCCTCTCTCTCTCTCTCTCTCTCTCTCTCTCTCTCTCTCTCTCTCTCTCTCTCTCTCTCTCTCTCTCTCTCTTCCTTTTTCTCAGTCTGGCTGCCGTGATTGTGATAATTTTCAGTCGCGTTCAAACACACATTACTTTACTCTTCCTATCATGGCAGAGCAAATCAAAAAAAAAGCAGATTTTTCTCTGTATACAATTTCCATTTGAGAGTGATTTGATTCACAGATTTTACCAAAGACACTTTTCTTGTTGTCGAGGCGTGGGGAGGGGGTTGTTTGTTTTGTTGGAATTATATATATATATATAATATATATATATATATATATATATATATATATATAATATATATATATATATATATATATATATATCTATATCAAAAACGTATGCTGCATACAGTACGTCGAATCATAGTCTTAACCAAAAAATCACAAGCGCCCAGAGGGCCAGTCCTGCTTTAGATGGGAATCGAATCCACAATCCCTTGCTTTCCATACAAGTGAATTTACTGCTTGACCACCGGTTTACTTCCCTGCTTTGGTCAGCATCCAGGAGCTGACCCTTGAATAAGTTTGTAAAAGTAGGAAAGTGTGTAGCTATGGCATAGGGTAAAAGTGATGACTATGTGCTTTGACAAACTATTCTCCCAACAAGAATGAACTTTTTGTCACCATGCTCTTATTGCAAAAATGCACTTTCGTTCAAATTGGCTAATCAATTTATCCTCAGTCTTGAAAATCAGCTTGCTTTTTGTTGTAGGGTGGTGAGGGGGGGGGTGCAAAAGAAAGACTTGATTTTCACTGTGGGCTAGCTGTTTGTTTGTGATAAAGGGCTTATTGTGTCCTTAAGTTTTGGGCCGCAGTAATTCACTTGGCAAGGTAAAAAATAAAAAGAAAGAAATGAGAGAGAGCACAAACGGAACAAACTATAATGGAAAACCCGAGAGAGAGAGAGAGAGAGAGAGAGAGAGAGAGAGAGAGGAGAGAGAGAGAGAGAGAGAGAGAGAGACAGACAGACAGACAGACAGACAGACAGACAGACAGACAGACAGACAGACAGACAGACAGACAGACAGACAGACAGACAGACAGACAGACAGACAGACAGACAGACAGACAGACAGACAGACACACACACACACACACACACACACACACACACACACACACACACACACACACACACACACACACACACACACACACACACACACTGCGGTGATTTAAGTTAAAGTTAAAGTCTGTCCCGAGCCTAAGGCTCATCAGGCCGGTGCTTATCCCGGTTTCTGTGGCGTTAAGCCACTGAGAGTCATAGACTCCCCCCTGGATAGGACGACAGTCTATCGCAGGGTTAACCCCCAACACAAGGTTGGTACCCCTTTTACACCTGGATGGGGTGAGAAAATAGCTGTAAAGTGCCTTTTCCAAGGGCACAACGCCATAGCCGGAAGCTGGGATCGAACCCGCAACCTTTAGATTACGAGTCCAACGCCCTAACCACTAGACTACAGCGGCGGCTGCAGTGATTTAAAGTGGTATAAAATGGAAAATTAAATTAAATTAAATAAGAATAGTCGAAGGGAGAAGAAGAAGAACAACAACAACAACAAGAACAAGAATGTTCAAAGGAACAGGAGCCGACTGGTAAAATGAAGGTTGTCCCTAACTGCAGGAGACGGAATAGCTCAGTGGTCGGAGCACTCACTGTCCCCAAGCTAAGATTAAGCAGCATCGAGCGTGGTTACCAACTGGATGGGTGACCGACCGTTTGTGCGCCTTGGCTTCAGTACAGCTACCCCCAGTTCACCCAGCTGTGAATGAGTACCTGTCCTCTTTAGGGTCAGGGAAGGTAAATCTATTTATTTATTCTTTTATATCGAGGATAATGGAAGAAGCATTCATATGCTTTTCTACTTCCAGTCCCCGTATGTATGCAGTTTTGTAAATGTCATCTGTTCCAACCGGCACACGATTGCCTACTCTTACGAAAAGCAGAACAGGATTTAACGTGTGCGCTAGATGTCCTGCGTGCGTTCGCACACGGGGCCTCAGTTTATTGTCTCATCCGAAAAACTTTGGGGGGGGAGTGGAGTCAGCACTTATGTAAACTCCAGAAGAAAAATCCCCTCGACCGGGAATCGAACCCGGGTCGTCAAATTCCCAGCGCAATGTTCTGACCACTAGGCTATATCCCGCCCCCAAAAGCAGCGAGGGAGAGGAGATGGGCACCGCCCTGAACATGCTGGCCCCTAAGAGGAACCTGAGGTCTTTGATGCCTCGCTCCCCAACGACCGACGACCACACAGGTTATGGGTCGACACCTTTAGGCCTACCTTTTTTTTACCCTTTAGTACCCTAACTGCTGCCAGATGTAAGCAGTGGACATCATCAAGCCTGTACTGGCATCTCTCTGCTCTGCTGCCCTGTTGGCCCTGTTATGTACTGCGTGAGGCTGAATGGGATGCTGCGGCTTTGGGGACTGGTGAGGAGGGGGGGGGTCAGAGGGAAGAAGGGGAAGGGGGGTTGGTAGTCGTTAAGATACATGTCTTCCCCTCCCCTTCACCCCCACCTCCCCTCCCTCCCACCCCCCCACTCCCCTGCCTTCTCTTCTTCTTTTTTTTCTCGCCCTCGCCCCTGTTCTTGATGACTTGAGGTCCTGAGCGGAAACAGTGATGCATAGGTTGGTTGATAAGGGAAGAGGGTGTGTTGGAAGTGTGGGGGTGGGATGGGGGGGATGTTGCTGTGTGTGTGTGTGTGTGTGTGTGTGTGTGTGTGTGTGTGTGTGTGTGTGTGTGTGTGTGTATGTGTATGTGTGTGTGTGTGTGTGTATGTTGTGTGTTTAGTTTGTGTTTGTGTGTGTTAGTGTGTGTGTGTGTGTGGTGTGTGTGTGTTAGTGTGTGTGTGTTGTGTGTGTGTGTAGTTTGTGTTTGTGTGTGTTAGTGTGTGTGTGTGTGTGTGTGTGTGTGTGTGTGTGTGTGTGTGTGTGTGGTGTGGTGTGTGTTGTGTGTGTGTGTGTGTGTGTGTTAGTGTGTGGTGTGCGTGTGTAGTGTGTGTGTAGTGTGTATTATGTGTTTGTGCGCTTGGGCGCGCGTGTTGTGAGTGTGTGTGTGTGTTTGTGTGTGTGTGTATGTCTGTGTGTGTGTCTGTGTGTGTGCTTGCACGCGTGTTTGTGTGTGAGTGTGTGTGTGTGTGTGTGTGTGTGTGTGTGTGTGTGTGTGTGTGTGTGTGTGTGTGTGTGTGTGTGGTGTGTAGGTGTGTATGCTCCGAAGAACAAGGACTCGGGGAACAAAAGTGCATACTGCCACCCTTTCAAGGAATCTCTCTCTCTCTCTCTCTCTCTCTCCTCTCTCCTCTCCTCTCTCTCTCCTCTCTCTCTCTCTCTCTCTCTCTCCCCTCTCTCTCTCTCTCTCTCTCTCTCTCTCTCTCTCCTCTCTCTCTCTCTCTCTCTCTCCTCCTCCTCACCTAGCAGTTTTTTTTCTACACACACACACCGCGCACACACACACACACATTATCATCATTTCAGTTTTCTTTATTGCCGTAATAATTGTTGTTGTCATTATTGTTGATTTTTTCATTTTCATTTTCTTACATAATTTTCTTTTGTAGATGGCTTGATGAAAAAAAGCAAGTGTTTTGCTTACTCAATGTACCATCTGTAAATAAACATTTGACTTTGACACACACACACACACACACACACACACACACACACACACCACACACACACACACACACACACACACACACACACACACACACAACACACAACACACACACACACACACACACACACACACACACACACACACACACACACACACACACACACACACACACACACACACACACACACACACACACACACACACATACACACTCAAAACGTTTAGTGTTTGTTTGTTTTTTCTGACCTGTCCATATCGTCGAATGTATTTAGTGTGTGTGTGTTTCTGTGGCAGGAATGGATTGACGAGTTCATGGTCTGGAACCCTATGGATTTCAACAACATCACCATGCTGCGTATCCCCTGTCACAAGCTGTGGCTGCCCGACATCGTGCTCTATAACAAGTAAGTTTAGTCCTCGTCTGCTGTCAGACCCCAGTGCACTGGGATTCACTCACTCACTCACTCAGTCCCATGTCCCAAAGGACGCAGGGGGGACATGAGAGAAGACGCAACAGAGATCTTTTTCCATGCTTCACGATCCTGTGTGGCTAGTAGGAGGTGTTGTAGGGTTGGGCGGTCCAGTCTTTGATGTTGTCAACCCATGATTTCTTTTGGCGGCCTCTTCTTCTCTTGCCCTCGACTGTTCCTTGCAGGATGGTTTTTGCTAGGGTGTTGTGTCTTGTGGTGTGACCAAACCACATCAGCTTTCTCCTCTTTATGGTGGAGAGCAAAGGCTCTTGGGGGCCCACACGCTTTTTGATTTCTTCTTTCACATAGTTATTGGTCTTGTGTTCTTTGTATGATATTTTGAGGAGTCTTCTGTGGCACTTGTTCTCGAATGCTTGGATTCTCCTCTCTAGCTCTGCTGTCAGAGTCCATGATTCACAGCCATATAGGAGGATAGATATCACGAGGGATTTGTAAAGGTGGTATTTGGTGCAGAAGCTGATGTTGTTGCTTCTGATGATCTTCTCGAGTCTGACTAGAGCAGATGTTGCTGTTGCAATGCGAGCTTTCACTTCATTGTTTGATGTGCCATCTTTTGTTAGGATGGAGCCTAAGTATTTGAATTGGCTCACCTCTTCTAGTGTTTCTCCATTCATCTTTATTTCCGTGATGTCATTACTCGCGCTGTTGACCATGATCTTTGATTTCTCTGTACTGACCTCTATGCCGTATGCGCTCGCTCGATCTGTTAAATTGTCTGTGAGGATTTGCAGTTCTTGTTTGCTGCTGCCCATGAGGTCAATGTCATCTGCAAATCTGAGGTTGCAAAGGGGTCTTCCACCAATGGAGATGGAAGTGTGGTGGTTTTGCAGTGTCTCTGTCATGATGTTTTCGAGGAAGAGGTTGAAGAGTACAGGTGAGAGAAGGCAGCCCTGGCGGACCCCAACCGTGGTCTTGAAGAACTCGCCCACGTGATTGTTCATGAAAACTGTACTTTTTGCGTTCTCGTACAGAGCCTTGATGACGTCAATGTTGAAGTGCCTGAGTACTTGCCAGAGGCCGTCATGCCATACCCTGTCAAAGGCCTTTTTGAAGTCTATGAAATTGTGGTACAAGTCTTTTTGGTGTTGGAGATGCTTCTCTATCAGAATTCTCAGATTGAAAATTTGTTCCATTGTGCTGCGTTTTGGTCTAAAGCCCGCTTGTTCTCTGCGTGCGTGTTCTTCTGCACTGGGATTAGCTAGCCTATAATGCAGTTTCATTTTTCCATGGTGTCATTTCGTTTCCAACGCTTTGTATCTGTTACACCAAATGTGGTGAATCACACACCACACACACGTATACACACGCACGCACGCACGCACGCACGCACATACACGCACGCACGCACGCACGCGCGAGGGTACACACACACACACGCATGCACGCATGCACACACACACTCGTTGGTGGGTGTATTTTTTAAAAGATTTTTTTCTGTTTATTTCATTTGTATGATTTAATTGATTTTAGGTTTTCATTCTTATGTGTGTGTGTGTGTGATAGTATATATATATAATATATATATATATTATATATATATATATAATATATATATATATATATATATTATATATATGATAGATAATAATAATATTAGATTTCCCTAGATAGATGGCTTGATGAAAAAAGCAATTGCATCGCTATTCTATGTACCATCTGAAACTAAGTTTGACTTTGACTTTGACTTTGACTTTGACTTTGACTTTCACACACACACCACACACACACACACACACACACACACACACACCACACACACACACACACACACACACACACACACACACACAACACACACACACACACACACACACACAACAAATAGCAGAAACCGGGTTATAAGACGGGATAAAATTGTTTCCTGGGATACATAAGCGAAACACTGATCCACGGGAAAGACAAATGAGTTTTGTCGAATTTGGAGCTTCTATCAATGTTTTTTTATGATGAGTAGCATTGGAATGTGTGTGTGCGTGCGTGCGCGCGTGCGTGTGTGCGCACGCGCGTGTGTGTGTATGTGTGCGCGCGCGCGCGAGTGTGTGTTTATGAGTGTGTGTGTGTGTGTGTGCGTGTGGTGTGTGTGTGTTGTGTGTGTGTGTGTGTGTGTGTGTGTGTGTGTGTGTGTGTGTGTGTGTGTGTGTGTGTTGTGTGTGTGTGTATTTGCAAGTATTCTTCACAAACTACTGCCATCAAAGTAGGATATCTAGGTCGCTATCACATCTCATACCATCAATTTCACGCATGAGTAAAAGTCGGTGAGGGCATTTTTTTTTTCTTTTAGCTAAGATGGGAAAACCCACACACAATTTTTCATGTGGCCAGTAGTCACCTTATGACATAGAAATTTATACTGCCATCTGATATAACAGTGAAGTATGGAATGTGGGATTGCAAAACAAATTTGTACTTTACACGTGGCCTACAATGATGGTAGGAGACATTCAACATTCATTTCAGGATATCTTTGCAGCTTAAGGTTAAATGCGTCAATCTAGAAAAGTTAAAAGAGTTCGTAGTTCTATCCTATTTTAAAATTGGACATAGTCCTCCATAATTAAGACTAATTGTTTCTGTATGTACGTATTTATTTACTTATTTATTCATCTATCTATCTATGTGTGCCAGTGGGAACGGATGACAAAATTTACACAACCGCATACACATGGTGACGGAGGTTGCAAAAAAAGCACAGGAGTGCTTATTCCATTATCCTCGAAATAAAAGAATAATTAAATAAATACATAGATAAATAAATAATATATGAATAAATAAGTATATAAGTATATGAACAGATTAATTGATTAATAAATTAATAAGTTAGTTAAAGTCTGTCCCGAGCCTAAGGCTCATCAGCCCGGTGCTTATCCCGGTTTCTGTGGCGTTAAGCGACTGAGAGTCATAGACTCCCCCCTGGATAGGACGCCAGTCTATCGCAGGGTTAACCCCCAACACAAGGGTGGTACCCCCCTTTTACACCTGGGTGGGGTAAGAAAATAGCCGTAAAGTGCCTTTTCCAAGGGCACAACGCCATAGCCGAAAGCTGGGATCGAACTCGCAACCTTTAGATTACGAATCCAACGCCCTAACCACTAGACTACAGCGGCGGCAAATTAATAAATAATAAATAAATAAATAAATAAATAAATAAATAAATAAATAAATAAATAAAAGACTGTTTTCCTGGTGGCAGCGCTGCTGAATACACGGACGGCCTGATGCCGGCTAACGCCATGATCGACTTCACGGGAAACGTCTTTTGGCCGGTACCTACCAAACTGCAGAGCTCCTGTAAAGTGGACGTCACTTACTTCCCCTTCGACTACCAGAACTGCAGACTCAAGTTTGGGTCCTGGACCTACGATGGCTATCAGGTAAGGGTCTGTTGTTGTTTTTTTTTCCTCTTTCTTCTTTCTTCAGTCTTCTCTGCTGTTTTATTGCATGCTGATCAATGATCGTCCTCGTTCCGCCTTTCGTAAGAGCGGGCCATCGTGTGCCGGTAGCAGCGGATGACAAAATTATAAAAACCAGCATTCACACAGGTGTCGTGTTTAGACACCATCCCTGAGGAAAAATCGGAGAGTTGGAGTCTAAGGGCGGCTCGGGGCTGTATATGGCAGCGTTCTGGTGACTCCTGCGACGGAACTGGAACCATGCGTATCGGTCATTGCCTTCCCAATGGATCATTCCAGTGGCGTGGAGAGGGTGGGTCTGCTGCATGGGTAACAGTTTGCCCTCCATACTTACTTACCCAGGCTTCGCGCTCTAAAGACTAGAGCGCAACTCCATAGTCTTCTGAGACTGATGGGTGCCTACTATCTATCTATCTATCTATCTATCTATCTATCTATCTATCTATCTATCTATCTATCTATCTATCTATCTATCTATCTATCTATATCTATCTATATCTATCTATCTATCTATCTATCTATCTATCTATCTATTTATATATCTATCTATCTATCTGTGTGTGTGTGTGCGTGTGTGTGTGTGTGTGTGTGTGTGTGTGTGTGTGTGTGTGTGTGTGTGTGTGTGTGTGTTGTGTGTGTGTGTGTGTGTGCACGTTGACAGTAACCTGCTAATAACACTTATGCTATATGCCCACTCGGTATGCCCACCATTTTTTTTTTTGTATTGTAGCCTAAGGCCGACGTAGAGTAAAAGTCTGAAATCTGAAATCTGAGCTCTGTCTCTGTCTCTGTCTCTCTCTCTCTCTCTCTCTCTCTCTCTCTCTCTCTCTCTCTCTCTCTCTCCTCTCTCTCTCTCTCTCTCTCTTTCTCTTTCCTCTTCTCTCTCTCTCTCTCTTTTCTCTGTCTGTCTGTCTGTCTGTCTGTCTGTCTGTCTGTCTGTCTGTCTCTCTCTCTCTCCTCCTCTCTCTCCTTCTCTCTCTCTCTCTCATCTCTCTCCTCTCTCCTCTCTCTCTCTTCTCCTCTCTCTCTCTCTTCTCTCTCTCTCTCTTTCTCTTCTCTCTCTTCTCTCTGTCTGTCTGTCTTCTCTCTTCTCTTCTCTCTCTCTCTCTCT
>CM060328.1:43870531-43873031 GCA_030674155.1 Stramonita haemastoma | reverse complement strand
ACATCATTCAGACGGTGAAGATATTGTGACGTGCGAGTCAGACGACATTGTGATCCAGTACGCATGCCAACCAGACACTGAGCCAGTATGTGTGTACTGGTTTGTCAAACAGCAAGAGAAAAACATGTTAAAAGAGGAACGTGTCAAACTCGCCAGTTTGCGGAATGGGAAGCGAATCCAGAACACACTACACATGGAGACCCTATCCCATGCTTCAAGGGACTTAGCGACACTTAGAGAACTACTACAAGGGTTTCTTGGCTAGCCTAGACCTAAGGGTGTGTGTAGTGTGACAAAGACTGGACGAAAGAAAGGCTCAGAATGCCGTAACATATCCGAACAGTAAAGTGTTTCGTGTCTCCATCTACATTACTAATCAATGCTGTGGTTTCCATGGCTTATAGTAGCGTCGTGTGTCAGCTTAAAGCAATTTTCGTTATGTTATTCGGCAACCCCCTTCATGTATGGGCCAATGGCCTTTTTTCATGAATAAACCTTTCGAGTTCGAGTTTGAGTTGAGTTCTCTCTCTCTCTCTCTCTCTCTCTCTCTCTCTCTCTCTCTCTCTCTCTCTCTCTCTCTCTCTCTCTCTCTCTCTCTCTCCTCTCTCTCTCTCTCTCTCTCGCTACTCTAACTGATAGATCCGTACAGAAAAGGCTAAGAGACAGACAAAGAAATACACACTTTAGAAAATCCGTGCTACATCATTCAGACGGTGAAGATATTGTGACATGTGAGTCAGACGACATTGTGATCCAGTGCGCATGCCAACTAGACACTGAGCCAGTATGTGTGTACTGGTTTGTCAAACAGCGAGAGAAAAACATGCTAAAAGAGGAACGTGTCAAACTCGCCAGTTTGCGGAATGGGAAGCGAATCCAGAACACACTACACACGGAGACCCTATCGTGTGCTTCAAGGGACTTAGCGACACTTAGAGAACTATTACAGCGGTTTCTTGGCTAGGCCTAGCCTAGACCTAAGGGTGTGTTTGTGACAAAGGCTGGACGAAAGAAAGGCTCGGAATGCCGTAACATATCTGGACAGTAAAGATTTTGGTGTCTCGATGTACATTACTAATCAATGCTGTGGTTTCCATGGCTTGGAGTAGCGTCATGTGTCAGCTTAAAGCAATTATCATTATCGTTATTCGGCAACCCCCTTCATGTATGGGCCAATGGCCTTTTTTCATGAATAAACCTTTCGAGTTCGAGTTCGAGTTCGAGTTCTCTCTCTCTCTCTCTCTCTCTCTCTCTCTCTCTCTCTCTCTTCTCTCTCTCTCTCTCTCTCTCCCCTCTCTCTCTCTCTCTCTCTCTCTCTCTCTCTCTCTCTCTCTCGACGAAGAAGAAGAAGAAGAAGAACAAGAACAAGAACAAGAACAAGAATTACATTCCCTGTAATATCAGAAGGCAGATTAAGGAAAACTAATGTGAAAAAAGCTTTTTGCCCTACTTTGATTTGATAAGCGAAGGAACGGAACAAAATCGTTTGTTCAAACAATTTTGAATGCACTTGTCTTTTTTTTTTTCGGTTTTTTTCTTTTTCTTCTTCCTTCCTTCCTTCCTTCATCACTTCTTTCTTTGCTTCCTTCCTAGAGGGGTTTTTGTGGGAGAAGGGGGGGGGGGGGGTTCTCCTGGTAAAATCTTTATTGACAGTTCTCTTGTGCCTGATTTTTTTCTGTCACTCCATCCTTCTGCTTGTCATTTTTTTTTTCATTTCTCTCTCTCTCTCTCTCTCTCTCTCTCTCTCTCTCTCTCTCTCTCTCTCTCTCTCTCTCTCTCTCTCTCTCTCTCTCTCACTCTCACTCTCCCATTCACACACACACGCGCGCGCACACGCACGCACCACACACACACACACACACACACACACACACACACACACACACACACACACACACACACACACACACACACACACACACACACACACACACACACACATTTTCGATCTATAAATTTGGGGAGGGGATGGTTGTTCTGAACATAAGGAGACTCATTCTTCTGTATACCTGTCATGTTTGTTGTCCTTCTTCCTTTCTCTCCTCCTCCTCTTCTTTCTCCTCCTTCTCCTCCTCTTCTCGCTCCTCCCCTCCTCTTCCTCTCCTCTTCCTCTCTTTTCTCCTCCTCTCCTATTCCTCCTCTTCCTCCTTCTCCTCTTCTTCCTCCTCTTCTTCTTTCTTCTTTCTCTCCTCCTCTTCCTCCTTCTTCTTCTCCTCATTCTCCTCCTCTTCTTCTTCTTTCTCCTCCTCCTCTTCCTTCTTCCTCCCCCTTCTCCTCCTCTTCTTCTTCTTCTCTCCTCCTCCTCTTCTTCTTCCTCCTCCTTCTCCTCCTCTTCGTCGTCGTCGTCCTCCTCTTCTTCTTCTTCCTCCTCCTCCTCTTCTTGTTCCTCTTTCTCCTCCTCCTCCTCCTCTTCTTCTTCTTCTCTCCTCCTCTTCTTCTTCTTCCTCCTCCTATTCCTCCTCCTCCTCCTCCTATTCTTCTTCCTCCTCCTCCTAGTCAT
>CM060328.1:43860531-43863031 GCA_030674155.1 Stramonita haemastoma | reverse complement strand
CGCACACAGAGGGAGGGAGGAGGAGAAGGGGGAGAAGGAGAAGGGGATATAATTGGTTTATTATTTTTGGTGCATCAAGTGGATTAGAAGGTGATTTTTGAAGGTTATCAATGATTGATGCTCTTTAATTGAATCGGGAAGGGAGTTCCACAGCACAGGGCCTGAGTATAGTATAAACTAGATTTAAACAAGTCTATTCTTGGGATTGGGACACTTGGCTTTTCAGTATTTCTGGAATGATTCATTGCGAACTTATCTCTTAAGGATGTGGGGACAGCTCCTGCCATTATCTTAAACATAAAAATGTCTTTGTTATATTTTAGTCTTTGTTGTAGGGGGAGAATATTTAACTGGGTATAATCCACTTCAAATAAAGTTGTTTTCTTCAGGAGGATAAGTTTGAGAGCACGTTTATACAGACTTAGTAACGGTTTCATAGTGTTTGCACTGGCAGAATCCCATAGGGTTGAGGCATAGTCTATTGAGGATTGTATGTAAGCTTGGAAGAATAATTTCCTTGAATTTTGGTCAAGGAAATGTTTAATTTTAGTCAACTGGTATACTCTTTGGGACAAATATTTGCATAGATGAGATATGTGGTAGAACCAGCTGAGATTTTCATCGATTGTTACTCCTAGAACTTTGTGATGAGAGGTTTGTTCAATTGCTTCCTTTCTTATATGGATTGGAAACTGTTTATGAGGTAAATTTTGTCGCTTTTGTCTGGTGGTGATAAGCATGCATTTTGTTTTTTGGGGGTGAATAGACATATGGTTCAGTTCTGTCCATTTGACAAGATCATTGCAGCTTTGTTGTAATATGGTTGCAAGAGAGTCAATGTCGTTATGGCTTGTATGTATGGTTGTATCATCAGCAAATAGTTCACATTTAGATTTGATAAGTAGAGGAAGGTCATTTATGTATAAGGAAAAGAGAATAGGTCCTAGTATAGATCCCTGTGGTACTCCATAATGAATGGGTTTTAGATTGGATGTGGATGTAGTTGTTGAGACACACTGTTGTCTGTTTTTAAGATAAGAAGCAAGTAGTTCTAGACTATCTGATGATAGATTGTACAGTTCTAGCTTTCTGATGAGGAGTGTGTGGTCAATTGTATCAAATGCTTTTTTGAAATCTACAAATAATACTCCACAAAATTTGTTTTCATTAATGTTTGATAGCCAATTGTCTATGAGACTAGTCAGTGCAGTATGACATGAGTGATTTTGTCTGAATCCTGATTGATTAGGGTGAAGAAGGTCGTTAGTGTCTATATGACGGACTAAGTGTTTATTTATATGTTTTTCCAGGGGGGTTGAAAGGAGGGATATAATAGAGATTGGCCTATAATTTGAGGGATCTGAAGTGTCACCAGATTTGTGGATGGGGATTACTTTAGCAGTTTTGAAGGCATTGGGGAAATAGTTCTTTTCAAGACATTGGTTATATACATATGTTAGGGTGTCTGTGATAACTGGAGCTGACAGTTTCAGAATTCTGCTGTCTATTCCATCAAGACCTCGTGTCCTTGATTGTTTGAGGTGAATTAAATAATTATAGACCTCAAAAACTGAAATGAATGGTATGTGAAGTTTTGACGGAATATGCTTGTCTTGGCAGTATTGTCTTAATGTGTTGAGGTTATTGGATTTTGAATCATCATTGTTAACAACGTTAGTAGAGACGTTTATGAAATGATTGTTGAGTTGTTCAGCAGTAACATCTTTGATTACATTTGATTTGGAAGATGATTGTTTATTTGTTATTTGATTTATGGCCCTCCAAATAATTCTTGAGTTTTGTTTGGAAGACAGTAAATCTTGGAAAATTTCTTTTTTTCTTGACGTTTCTGTGAGTTTATTGGCGTTTCGTAATCTATTTGACTCTTCATGATATTTATGTTTTTTTAATAAATCTCTAAGATAACATGCTTCTTCTAGTTCTTTTGTAATCCAAGGCGGTTTGGGGACATGTTTGACCTGAGAGAGAGAGAGAGAGAGAGAGAGAGAGAGAGAGAGAGAGAGAGAGAGAGAGAGAGAGAGAGAGAGAGAGAGAGAGAGAGAGAGAGAGAACGTGTAGTTGTGATGGAACATGACTGAGTGCTGTCAACCACAGAGAGCAAGTATATCACCTGAACTCCAGTTGTGTTATGTTATAAAAAATAAAAAAAACTTACAGAAATTTAGAGAAGAATTGATAAAAGACACCAATGATCTCTACCATACACAGAAAAGATGTGGCGCTGCTCTTGTGGCGACGCGCTCTCCCCGGGGAGAGCAGTCCGAATTTCACGCAGAGAAATTTGCTGTCACATAAAGTGGTATAGAATAGAATGATAGTAATAATTGATGGGCTGAAAACTGTTTCAGCACAATCTCAATCTCAATCTCAATCTCTCTCCCTCACTCCTCTCTCTCTCTAACCTCTCTCTCTCTGTCTCTCTCTCTCTCTCTCTCTCTCTCCTCTCTCTCTCTCCTCTCCTCTCTCTGTCTCTCTCCCT
>CM060328.1:43823031-43853031 GCA_030674155.1 Stramonita haemastoma | reverse complement strand
AATATTTAACTGTCGTGGGTTCTTTTGACGTGCACAAGTCCTTAAGCACACACGAGTCTGACTGGTTTAGAGTCTTCTCCGAAAGACTTTGACATACAGCTCGATTTTCCCGTTAAACTCGAAGGAAAAACAAGGCTGGGAATCGAACTCAGGACCAGAAGCAAGTGGAAAAGTATAAAGCAATGTTTATCATGATACTTCGCTACAGAGTTTTATTTCTGTAAACTGGGGATATTCTTAGCTCTGTTTTGATTTCTTTGTGTTTTGTGGTAATTTTATTTTTGCAAATGTTTATCACAGAATTTTAAATTCAAGTTGGGAAAGTAGATAGACAAGCAGGCAGATATGATAATGGTTTTTATTGTAATTTATTGCAAACATTTCATGGTTGGTAGGGAGCGAGCGAGCGAGCGAGACAGAAACGGAGAAAGAGAGAGAGGGGGGAGAAGAGATAAGCAGGTAGGCAGATGTATATAAACAGACTCCTACCTTTAAAGCAATTCAAACAGCCATATTCTTTCAGCAGACATGATTTATTTTCTCACCCATTTCAACAAAAAAAGAAAAACCAACTAAAAGCAAACATGCTCGTGGACAATACATCAATCAACACCACCGTTCACAGTTCTTTGTAATTTTATTATTGTTGTCGAAAACCCAATTCTAAAAAACCGAAACCGCACACAACATTAACTTAACACCCAGTCCACACAACAACAACAACAACAACAACAAACTCATTCTAAAAACCGGAAACCGCACACAACAGTAACGTAACACCCAGTCCACACAACAACAACAACAACAACAACAACAAACACAACAAACTAATTCTAAAAACACCCCGAAACCGCCACACAAACAGTAACATAACACCCAGTCCACACCACCACCACAACAACAACAAAACAATAACAAAAACTTTGTGGGTGTTGCAGAATACGTCGGCGGACGCTGTACTACATGTACAACGTGGTGTTCCCCTGTGTGATGATGTCGGCTCTGACGCTGTTGGTGTTCTGCCTACCCCCAGACTCCGGGGAGAAGATCGCTCTGGGCATCACAGTGCTGCTCGCCTTCTCCGTCTTCATGCTGGCAGTGGCTGAGAACTTGCCAGAGACTTCAGAGTTCGTCCCGCTCATCAGTGAGTGTTTGTAGTGTTTGTCTGCAGTGTGTAATGTCTGTAGTGTCTGTCTGTACTGTCTGTATGTCTGTTGTCTGTCTGTCTGCTTACTGTCTGTCTGTAGTGTCTGTCTGAAGTGTAACGTCTGTAGTGTCTGTCTGTAGTGTCTGTAGTGTGTGTGTGTAGTGTCTGTCTGTCTCTAGTGTCTGTCTGTAGTGTGTGTCTGTCTGTAGTGTCTGTAGTGTCTGTCTGTAGTGTCTGTATGTCTGTATGTGCTGTCTGTAGTGTCTGTCTGTAGTGTCTGCCTGTCTGCCTGTCTGTCTGTCTGTCTGTAACAGAGATGAGTTAGAAACTTTAGAACGTGTACCTTTCCTTCCCTCCTCCTCCTCCTCTAACTACTTTATTATAGGTTTAACCATCCAGCCTAACTACCACACCCACCCACCAACTACTGTATACACCTCATCATCCCCCCACCCCTCCCCTTATAGGCCTCACCATCCCCCCACCCCACCCCTTATAGACCTCACCATCCCCCACCCCACCCCTTAAAAGACCTCACCATCCCCCACCCACCCCTTATAGACCTCACCAGTTCTATAAGGGGTGTGGGATGGTGAGGTCTATGATGAAGTTATAATAAGAGTCTATGAGGTCTATAATGAAGGGCGGGGGTTCACCACCCAACACCCCTTATAGATCACCATCCCTCCCCTTATAACTAGAGTGATCTATTATAGACTTCATCAAGTAGTCTATAAGGGATGGTGGGGAGGTGAGGTCTAAGGGGTGGGGAGGTGAGGTCTATAAAGGGGTGGGATAGGTGAGTCTATAGGGGTGGGATGGTGAGTCTATAAGGTGGAGGCTGGTGAGGTCTTAAGGGGTGGGGGATGGTGATGTCTATAGGGGTGACGTGGGGGATGGAAAGTTTGGGGTGAGTTGAGGGCTGGTGAGGTCCTACCACCACAACCACCCCTTATAGACCTCACCATCCCCCCACCCCTTATAGACCTCACCATCCCCCCACCCCTTATAGACCTCACCATTCCCCCACCCCTTATAGACCTCACCATCCCCCCACCCCTTATAGACCTCACCATCCCCCCACCCCTTATAGACCTCACCATCCCCCCACCCCTTATAGACCTCACCATCCCCCCACCCCTCATAGACCTCACCATCCCCCCACCCCTTATAGACCTCACCATCCCGCACCCATTATAGACTCACAGTCTATAAAGGGTGAGAGATGCTGCGATCTATTGGGGGTGGGGGGGATGGTGAGGTCTATAAGGGGTGGGAGGATGGTGAGGTCTATAGGGGGTGGGATGGGGAAGGGGATGGGGATGGGGATGTCTATAACGGTGTGGGGTGGTTGGGTCTGTAAGGGGTGGGGGATGGTAAGGGGTGTTGGTGGGGGGATGTGAACTATAAGGCGGGGGTAGATGATGCTGAGGTCTATTAGTGGCAGGGGTAGGGGATGCTCAGGTCTATAAGGGGTAGGGGTATGGTGAGGTCTTTAACGGGGTGGGATAAGGATATGGTGAGGTCTATAAGGGAGTGAGGGTGGGGGTATGTTGATGTCTATAAGAAGTGGGGGGATGGCGAGGTCTATAAGGGGTGGAAAAATGGTGATGCCTATAAGGCGTGTGAGTGGGGGGATAGCGAGGTCTACCACTACCCCGACCCCTTAATAGACCTCACCATACCCCGACCTCTTAAAGACCTCAGCCTCCCTCCACCCCCTATAGACCTCACTATCCCTCACCCTTTATAGACCTCACCACCCCTTCACCTACCCGTTTTAGACCTCACCATCCCCCACCCCTTAAAGACCTCAACATCCCACCACCCCTTATAGGCCTCACCATCCTCCACCCCTTATAAACCTCAACATACCCCCACCCCTTATAGACCTCGCAATCCCCCCACCCCTTATAGACCTCACCATACCCTCACCCTTTTTAAGACATCACTATACCCCACCATCCCTTTAGATCTCACCAATTCCCCCCACCTCTCATAGACCTCACCATCCCCCCACCCCTTATAGACCTTGATGAGCCTATAAAGGAGGGGAGATGGTGAGGTCTATAAGGGGTGGAGGATAATGACGTCTTTAGTGGTGGTGGAGGAGGTGAGTCTATAAGGGGTGGAGGGATAATGACGTCTTTAATTGGTGGGTGGAGGGATGGTGAGGTCTATAAGGGGTGGAGGGATAATGACGTCCTTTAAGTGGTGGGTGGAGGGATGGTGAGGTCTATAAGGGGTGGAGGGATAATGACGTCTTTAAGTGGTGGGTGGAGGGATGGTGAGGTCTATAAGAGGTGGAGGGATGATGAGGTCTGTAATGGGTAGGGGGTGTGATGAGGTCTATAAGGGGTATGGGGATGATGAGTTCTATAAGGGGTATGGGATGATGAGGTCTATAAGGGGTAGCAGTTGAGGGATGGCGATTTCTATAAGGGGTAGGAGTAGGGGGATTATTAGGTCTACACGAGGCAGGGGTGGGGGGCAGTAAGGTCTATAAGGGTAGTAAGGTCTATATCCCTATAGACCTCAACTCAACTTACCCCCACCCCTTATTGACCTCACTATACCCCCATTCCTTATACTGAGATCTCACCATCCCCCACCCCTTATAGACCTCACCATCCCCCATCCCTTATAAAAACCTTTCACTATCCCCCCCACCCTTATAGACTTCACCATCCCCCCACCCCTTATAGACCTCACCATCCCCCCAACCCTTATAGACCTCACCACCCACCCACCCCTTATAGACCTCACCATCCACCCGCCCTCCCATAGACCTCACCACTCCACCCATGGTAAGGTCTATAAGGGGTGGGGGATGGTGAGGTCTATAATGAGTGAGGGGATTATAGACATCATACCAACCCCCTTATAGACCTCACCATACCCCCATTCCTCATAGACCTCTATGAGGTCTATAAGGGTGGGGGATAGTGAGGTCTCTAAGGGTGGGGGGATGGTGAGGTCTATAAGGGGTAGGGGATAGGAGGTCTCTAAGGGTGTGGGGGAAGTGAGGTCTATAAAGGTGGTAAGGACTATAGGGTGTAAGGTCTATATCCCTATAGACAACTTACCCTCTTCCCTTATAGACCTCACCATATCTCCCACCCTTTATAGACCTCACCATACCCCCACGCCTTAAGACCTCATCATCCCACACCCCTTAAGACCTCATAATACCCCCATTCCTTGTAGTAAGACCTCGCCATCCCCCAACCCCTCATAGACGTCACTGTTCCCCCACCTCCACCCCTTATAACCTCATCATTCCCCCATGGGGATGGTGACCTCACCTTGCCGTTATTGTAGGGGAATGGTGAGGTCTATAAGGGGTCGGGAAATGGTGAGGTCTATAAGGGGTGGGGGAATGGTGAGGTCTATAAGGGGTGGGGGATGGCGAGGTCTATAGGGGATGGGGGAATGGTGAGGTCTATAAGGGGTGGGGGAATGGTGAGGTCTATAAGGGGTGGGGGAATGGTGAGGTTCTATAAGGGGTGGGTGGGAATGGTGAAGTCTATAAGGGGTGGGGAATGGTGAGGTCTATAAGGGGTGGGGGAATGGTGAGGTCTATAAGGGTTGGGGAATGGTGAGGTCTATAAGGGGTGGGGGAATGGTGAGGTCTACAAGGGGTGGGGGGATGGTGAGGTCTATAAGGGTGGGGGATGGTGAGGTCTATAAGGGGTAGGGGAATGGTGAGGTCTATAAGTGGTGGGGGAATGGTGAGGTCTATAAGTGGTGGGGGAATGGTGAGACCTCACCATACCCCTACCCCTTATAGACCTCACCCATCTGCCTACCCCTTATGGACTCCCCAACGATCCCCCCACCCCTTATAGACCTCACCATCCCCACCCTTACAGACTCACCATTTCCCCCACCCCTATAGACCTCACCATACCCCTACCCTTAGAGACCTCACCATCCCCCACCCTTATAGACCTCCCTTTCTCCTCACCCCTTATAGACCTCAACATACCCTCACCCCCACCCCCTTATAGACCTAACCGTATGATGAGGCCTATAAGGGGTGGAGGGATGGTGAGGTCTACAAGTGGTGGAGGTATGATGGTGTACATTTTTTTTAATAGTGAGGTCTATAACCATTCGGTTAGGTCTATAAGGGGGTGAGGAGATGGGGAGGTCTATAAGGGGTGGAAGATGGTGAGGTCTATAAGGGGTGGGGAGATGGTGAGGTCTATAAATGGGTGGTGGTGAAGGGAAGCTGAGGTCTATAAAGGATTGGGATAGGAGATAGTGACGGTGTGGAATCGGGGCGTGGTAAGGTCTATAAGGGGTGGAGAGTGGTGAGGTATATAAGGGGTGGGGGTTGTTGAGGTCTATAAATAAGGGGTGGGAGGATGGTGAGGTCTACCCCATTATAAACCTCACCATTCCCCACCCTTTATTGACCTCGCCATCCCCCACCGTTTATAGTCCTCACCTTGGGTTGCGATGGGGAATGGTGACGGGAGTGGGGGTCGGGGGATGATAAGGTGTGTAAGTGGTGGGGGGATGGTGAGGTCGATAAGGGGGTGGTGGGATGGTGAGGTCTATAATTTTATAAATTCGGGGGGGGGGATCTGATGGGGATGGTGAGGTCTATAAAAGGGCATCAGTGGGGGGTGAGGCCTATAAGGGGTGGGGATTGTGACGTCTGTAAGTTGGGGGATGTGATGGGGATGGTGAGGTTTATAAAAGGGTATCGGTGGTGGGGAGTGAGGTCTATAAGGGGTGGGGTGGGGTGATGGTGAGGTCTATACAGGGTAAAGGTGGAGGATGGTGAGGTCTATAAAAGGGTGAGAGTGTTGGGATGGTGGGGGTGGGGATGGTGAGGTCTATAAGGGGTGGGGGATGGTGAGGTCTATAAGGGGTGGGGATGGTGAGGTCTATAAGGGGTAAGGGATGTTACAGACCTCACCATCCCCCCACCCCTGATAGACTTTACCAACCCCCCATCCCTCATAGACCTCACCATCCACCCACCCCCACCTCTTAAAAACATCACCATACCCTACTCATTATAGACCTGACCATCCCTCCACCCCTTATAGACCTTACCATCCCTCCACCAATTATATACCTCACTACACCTCACCCGTTATAGACCTCACCATCCCCCCAGACCCTTATAAACCTCACCATCCCCCACCCCTTATAAACCTCACCATCCCCCTACCCCTTATAAACCTCACCATCCCCCTACCTCTTATAAACCTGACCATCCCCTACCCCTTATAAACCTCACCATCCCCCTACCTCTTATAAACCTCACCATCCCCCTACCCCTTACAGACCTCACCATCCCCTTACCGGAGCCCCTTAAGACTTCGCCAGACCCCCACCCCTAATAAACCTCACCATACCCCCACCCCATATAGACCTCACCATACTCCAAGCCCCCTTCAAGTACTACTTAAAGCAGTTGGGAAGTTGGGGGTGGTGAGGTCTATAAGGGATGGGGGAATGGTGAGGTCTATAAAGGGGTGCGTAGATGGTGAGGTCTATAAGGGGTGGGGGATTGTGAGGTCCATAAGGGTGGGGCGAGGGATGATGAGGTCTATAAGGGGTGGTTGATGGGGATGTGATAGACCTTACCATCAACCACCCCTTATAGACATCACCCCCACCTCCACACCTTATAGAACTCACCATCCCCCACCCCTTATAGACCTCACCTTACCCCCCTTTGTAGACCTCACCATATCCCCCCCCCCCATATAGACCTCATCTGAAGTCTATAAACTGGTCGGGGTGGGGGTTAGTGAGATCTATAAGGGGTGGGGTATGGTGAGGTCTATAATAGGTAGGTGGATGGTGAGGTCTGTAAGGGTAGGGTATGGTGAGGGGTATGGTGAAGTCTATAAAGGGTGGGGGTATGGTGAGGTCTATAAGAGGTGAGGGTGGGAGGATGGTGAGGTCTACTCCATTATGGACCTCACCATCCCCCACCCTTTATAGACCTCACAATACCCCACCCCTCACAGACCACACTATTCCTACCGTCTATAGTCCTCGCCATTTCCTCATCGCTTATGGACTTCAACATCCCCCCACCACTTATAGACCCCACCATCCCCCCACCCCTTAGAGACCTCACCATCCCCTACCCCTTATAAGCTTCACTATTTCCCACCCCTTAGAGACTTCATCCATCTCTATACCCCTTATAGACTTCCCAACCATCCCCCAACCCCACCCCTCTCCCCTAACCCCCGCCCTCTCACCATCCCCACACCCCCACCCCTTATAGACCTTACATCCCCCACCCCTTATAGACTTCACCATACCCCCACCCCTTATAGACTTCACCATCCCCCCACCCCTTATAGACCTCACCATCCCCCCACCCCTTATAGCCCTCACCATCCCCCCACCCCTTATAGACCTCACCATCCCCCACCCTTTATAGACCACACCATCCCCCACCCCTTATAGACCTCACCATCCCCGCACCCCTTATAGACATCACCATCCCCCCACCCCTTATAGACTTCACCATACCCCCACCCCTTATAGACTTCACCATGCCCCCACCCCTTAAAGACCTCACCATGCCCAACCCTTTATAGACCTCACTATTTCCCCATAAATTATGTTCACCGTCATACTCCAACCCCTTATAGACTTCACCATTCCCACCTAACCCCTTATAGACCTCTTTTGTTCTCAATATATGTAAATGACTTACCCTTATTTCTAGATTGTAGCTGTGAAATGTTTGCTGATGACACATCCCTCTATTGTAGTGATACTGACCCCCACAGACTAACACTCAAACTTCAAAACAATATCAACAAATTGATTACTTGGACTCAATTAAACCATATGTCCTTAAATGCTCAAAAAACTAAAAGTATGTACGTACTAGCACGACAAAAGAGGCAAAAAATGAAAAGTAAATTTCAACCTCTGTTGATAGATCAAAAAATCATTGAAGAAGTTGACTCACACAAAATTCTGGGTGTAATTATCGACAATAATCTTACTTGGACTGACCATGTGATGGCACAAGGAAAACGTCTTACAAACAAGGTACGTCAGCTATCAAAAATAAAACACTTTCTAGATAGTCATTCACGCAAACTCTTTTTTTGTGGACACATCTTGCCTATAGTTGACTATGCCTCATCTCTTTGGGACAACTGCAGTGAAACTAATTTGAAATTCATCCATCGATTATATAAAAGAGCGCTAAAACTTGTCCTATTAAAATCAAGCTCCCTAACCATCAATGATTATAAGCTAACAAATATTCTTACATTTCAAAACAGGCTTTATCTCAATAAAGCTCTATTTGTACAAAAAGTTGTCAATGGAAATGCCCCTCCCAAGATCACCAATAGATTCAAAATTAATGAGCACAGGCATAACCATCTACTAACATTTCCCAGACCCAGAAACAATCTTTACAAAACAAGCTTCCTATATTCAGGTAGTGATTTATGGAACAAGCTCCCAAAACATTTAAAATGTATCAAAAATAAAAATCAGTTCAAAAATCAGTTGAAAAATCACTTAATGCGCTTATGCAAAAATGTTTAAGAACTACACATCAATCCAATCAACCATACTTAGAACAGACTAAAGATATTGATACTCTCTGCTAACCCCGAAAAATCTTTCACGTGTGGCTCACTGTGACTGAAAAAGCTACACTTTGCTTGCTATATATGTATGTGGAAGGGGGAAAAGGTGGAGAAAGGGTTGTTTTTTTGTTGTTTTTTTTTTATATATAATTTAATTTTGAACAGGATAGGGAATAAGTGATGTATGTAAACACGTGTATATTCTGCAAATTCACAAGGAGAAAACCAAACCACTGATTAACGACTAGATTGGATTTTTTTTTTTTTTTTTTTTTTTTCACTTACCCAGTTTAATAGTTTCAGGATAAATATTTAATTTTTATTTTATTTTATTAATTATACTAATGAGACTATTAGCACTATTATATTTATATTATTTTGATAAGTGGAAAGGCCTTACTTTTTGTTCTGGTTGTTGTTGTGTATGTTTTTTGTTGTGTTTTGTTTGTTTTTTGTTTGTTTGTTTGAATGTTTGTTTGTTTGTTTTTGTTCATATGTGTAGGGTTTTTTATTTATGAAATATAATCATAAATCATTATTATAATTCTTCTGGTTGCTGTTTATGTTTTCCCCCTTCCTCTTGATACCCCCTCCCCACCCGTTCCCACCCCCCCCCTCCAATTTTTTTTCTTTTTTGAGTGTGTGTGTTTTTTTGTGTGTGTGTTTTTTTTGGGGGGTTGTGTTTGTTTGTTTGCTTGTTTTTTGTTTGTTTTTTGCTTTAGTTTTGTTTTGCTTGGGTGTTTTTTTTTCGTTCATTATGTTTGTTTGGTTCTCTGTTGCTTTTGTTTGTTTATTAGTTTTTTGGTTAGTTTGAATGTTTGTTAGTGTATATGTTATTTCTTCTCAGTGGAGATTGGTATTATCATATGTATTGTTGCGTTTGTTTTTCGGGGTTTTATTTTTGTTTATTTGTTTTGTTTTGTTTTGTTTTTTTCTTTTCTTCCTCATAACATAAGTATGAATTGAAGTGTGGAGATAATGTAATCTGACATGAGTTGCTTATTGACATTTCATGGATTTTTTTTTTTTTTTTTTTTTTTTTTTTTTTTTTTTTTTTTTTAAAGTCTTAAATAATGGTTGGTGACATTGTATTGATATAAGCTGTTGACACCATATGATTATAAAAAAAAAAAAAAAAAAAAAAAATTAAATGTGTGCATGCCCATATGTTTGTTATGTTATTCCACTCAGTGGTGATGGGTATTATCATATGGTATTGTTGCTTTAGTTGTTTTTTCTTTTCTTTCCTTCTAATATATAATCCGTGTGGATTGGTTTTTTGATGTTTTGGTCTGATTGTTTGTTTTTTGGTGGTGTTTTTTTTTGTTTTGTTTTTTTTGTTTTTTAAGTCTTAAATAATGGTTGGTGACATTGTATTGATATAAGCTGTTTGACACCATATGATTAAAAAAAAAATTTTTTTTTTAAATGTGTGCATGCCCATATGTTTGTTATGTTATTCCACTCAGTGGTGATGGGTATTATCATATGGTATTGTTGCTTTAGTTGTTTTTTCTTTTCTTCCTTCTAATATATAATCCGTGTGGATTGGTTTTTTGATGTTTTGGTTTGATTGTTTGTTTTTTGGTGTGTTTTTATGTGTTTTTTGTTTGTTTGTTTGTTTTTGTTTTTCTTTTGTTTGATTGTATGTTTGTTAGCGTATATGTTATTTCCTCTCAGTGATGATGGGTATTATCATAAGGTATCGTTGTGTTTGTTGTTTTTTTCCTTATCTTCTTTTAAAAATATAAAGTATGAATTGAAGTATAGAGATATTGTAATTTGACATAAATTGCTTATAGATTTTTTATTATTTTACTTATTTATTTTGAAAATTTTTTGTTGTTGTTGTTGTATTTATTCATTTTTTAAAAAATTTGTTTTTATTATTATTATTATTATTATTATTATTATTATTATTATTTTATTATTATTATTATTATTATTATTATCATTATTATTATTATTAAGTCATAATGTCTTTTGGTTACATTGTAATTGATATAAGCTGTTGTGTGTGTGTGTGTGTGTGTGTGTGTGTGTGTGTGTGTGTGTGTGTGTGTGTGTGTGTGTGTGTGTGTGTGTGTGTGTGTGTGTGTGTGTGAGTGTGTTTTTTTTTATTGGTTTTTTTTTTGACACTATATGATTTTTTTAAAAAGACTTTAAATGTGTGCATGTACCTACGAGTATACGAGCTGAGTGGAAGAGCGCAAACCGTGTGTGTGTGTGTGTGTGTGTGTGTGTGTGTGTGTGTGTGTGTGTGTGTGTGTGTGTGTGTGTGTGTGTGTGTAGATGCACGGGTGTGTGTGTGTGTGTGTGTGTGTGTGTGTGTGTGTGTGTGTGTGTGTGTGTGTGTGTGTATGGGTGTGTGGGTGTATGTGCATATGTGTGTATGGCTTTCGAGTAGATTTTTAAAATATTTTTTTATTTTTATTTATTTATTTTATTTATTTATTTTATTTATTTTATTTTCTCTTTTGGTTGTTGTTATAGTAGTTGCTTGTATTATTTATAGGCATAGTTTATTTTAAAGTTGTTGAAATCATGTTAGCAAGTTAATGTTGGTGAAATGTTTGTTGTTGTTGTTTTAATTGTTTGTTTGCTTTTTCCCCTTTTCTTTCTTTCGTTGGTTTTTTTTTTTGTTTGCTAGGGATTTTCTACTTTGTCTTTTGTTGGTTTTTTGTTTTGTTTAGGATTTGATTTTTGCTATTGTTTTGATTTTTTTTCTTTTCTTTTCTTTAGATAGATGGCTTGATGGAAAAAAGCAGATCGCTGCTTACTCAATGTACCATCTGGAAATAAAAATTTGATTGATTGATTGATTGATTGATTGACTATTCCCACCTAACCCCTTATAGACCTCACCATCCCCCATCCCTGCCCCTTAAAAACCTCACCATACCCCCACCCCTTATAGACCTCACCATTCCACCACCCCTTATATACCTTACCATACGGTTAGGTCTGTAAGGGGGTGGGGGTGGGGGGATGGTGAGGTTTATAAAGGGGTGGGGGTGGAGGGAAGGTGAGATCTATAAAGAGTTTGGGTGGGAGATGGTGACGGGGTGGGGGTCGGGAGATGGTGAGGTCTATAAGGGGTGGGGGATGGTGAGGTCTATAAGGGGTGGGGGATGGTGAGGTCTATAAGGGGTGGGGGATGGTGAGGTCTACCCCATTATAGACCTCGCCATCCGCCACCCCTTATACACCTCACCATCCCCCCACCCCTTAAAAACCTCACCATCCCCCCACTCCTTATAGACCTCACCATACGGTGAGGTCTATAAGGGGGTGGGGGTGGGGGTATGGTGAGGTCTATAAGGGGTGGGAGATTGTGAGGTCGATAAGGGATTCGGGGGGTGAGGTGTATAAAGGGTGGGGGATGGTGAGGTCTATAACGGATTAGGGATGGTTGGGTCTGTAAGGAATGACATCTATGAGGGGGGATGGGGGATGTTAAGGTCTATAAGGTGGGGTGGAGAGATATGGTGGGGTCTATAACGAGGTGAGGTGGTGAGGTCTATAAGGGGTAGGGTTATAGTGACGTCTATAGGGGGGAGGGGGCTGATGGTGGTGTCTAAAACGGGGTGGGGCATGTTGAGGTGTATAACGGGGTGGGGGGAAGGTTAGGTCAATGGGGGTGGGAGAATGGTGAGGTCTACCCCATTATAGACCTCACCATCCCCCACCCCCTATAGACCTAACTATCCCCCATCCCGTTTTAAACCTCACCAACAGCCCCTCCGCCCCTGTATAGACCTCACCATAACCCTACCCCTTTTAGACGTCACCATAATCCTACCCCTTATAGACGTCACCACCCCCTACTCCTTATTGACTGCACCATTCCCCACCCACTATAGACCTTGCCCATCCCCCTACTCCTTATAGACTCCCCAACCATCCCCCAACCCCTCACCATCCCCACCCCTTGAAGAACTCACCATCCTCTACCCGTTATGGACCTCACCATATGCTACCCCTACCCCTTATAGAACTCACCATCCCCTACCCGTTATAGACCCCACCATCCCCACACACCCCACCCCCTATAGAACTCACCATCCCCTACCCGTTATTGACCACCATCCCAATACCTCCACCCTTTATAGAACTCACCATCCCCTACCCGTTATTGACCTCACCATCCCCACACCCCCTCCCTTTATAGACCTCACCATCCCCCACTTCTTATAAACCACCCCATCCCCTTAAAGACCTCACCATACCCCCAACCCGTTATAGACCTCACCATTCGTAACCCTTTATAGACCTCACTATTTCCCCAAAAATTATGTACACCATCATACTTCCACCCTTTATAGACCTCACCATTCCCACCCAACCCCTTATAGACCTCACCATTCCCACCCAACCCCTTATAGACCTCACCATTCCCACCCAACCCCTTATAGACCTCACCATTCCCACCCAACCCCTTATAGACCTCACCATTCCCACCCAACCCCTTATAGACCTCACCATTCCCACCCAACCCCTTATAGACCTCACCATTCCCACCCAACCCCTTATAGACCTCGCCATTCCCACCCAACCCCTTATAGACCTCACCATTCCCACTCAACCCCTTGTAGACCTCACTCGTCTCCTCACCGCGTACAGACCTCACTCATCTCCTCACCGCGTATAGACCTCGCCATCCCCCACACCCACCCCCTTACAGACCTAACCGGAGATGGTGACGGGGTAGGGTTCAGGGGATGGTGAGGTCTATCAGGGGTGGGGGTATGGTGAGGTCTATAAGGGGTGGGGGTATGGTGAAGTCTATAAGGGATGGGGGGATGGTGAGGTCTATAAGAGGTGGGGGTATGGTGAAGTCTATAAGGGATGGGGGGATGGTGAGGTCTATAAGGGGTGGGGGGGTGGTGAGGTCTATAAGGGGTGGGGGGATGGTGAAGTCTATAAGGGATGGGGGATGGTGAGGTCTATAAGGGGTGGGGGGATGGTGAAGTCTATAAGGGATGGGGGATGGTGAAGTCTATAAGGGGTGGGGGGATGGTGAAGTCTATAAGGGATGGGGGGATGGTGAGGTCTATAAGGGATGGGGGGATGGTGAAGTCTTTAAGGGATGGGGGGATGGTGAAGTCTATAAGGGGTGGGGGGATGGTGAGGGGGTGGGGGTTCTGGGATGTACAGGTCTATAAGGGGTTGGGGGATGGCGAGATCTATAAGGGGTGGGGGTATGGTGAAATCTATAAGGGGTGGGGGTATGGTGAGGTCTATAAGGGGTGGGTGGATGGTGAGGTCTATAAGATGTGGGGGAAAGTTAGGTCTATAAGGGGTGGGGGTGGGAGGATGGTGAGGTCTACTCCATTATAGACCTCACCATCCCCACCTCCTTATAGACCTCACTATTCCTACCCTTTATAGTCCTCACCATTCCCTCATCCCTTACAGACCTCACCATCCCCTACCCCTTATAGACTTCACTATTCCCCACCCTTTATAGTCCTCACCCATCCCTTTACCCCTTATAGACCTCACCATCCCCCCACCCCCACCCTCTCACCATCCCCATACTCTCCACCCCTTATACAACTCATCATCCCCCATCCGTTATAGACCTCACCATCCCCCCACCCCATATGGACCTCACCATCCCCCCACCCCATATGGACCTCACCATCCCCCCACCCCTTATAGACCTCACCATCCCCCCACACCTTATAGACCTCACTATCCCCCCACCCCTTATAGACCTCACCATACCTCCATCCCTTATAGACTTCACCATTCCCCCATCCCTTATAGACCTCACTATTCCCCAACAAATTTTGTACACTATCATACCCCCACCCCTTATAGACCTCACCATTCCACAACCCTTTATACACCTTACCATACGGTTAGGTCTGTAAGGGGTGGGGTGGAGGGATGGTGAGATCTATAAGGGTAAGGAGATGGTGAGGTCCATAAGGTGGGTGGGGTGAGGAAAGTGAGATCTATAAAGGGTTGGGCGGAGGGATGGTGACGGGGTGGGTCAGGGATGTGAGGTCTATAAGGGGGGGGGATAGGTGGAGGAGTAGTCTATAAGGGTGGGGGGGTATGGGGATGAGGTCTATAAGGGGTGGGGATGGTGAGGTCTATAGGGGTGATGGTGAGGTCTATAAAGGGTGGGGGGATGGCAATCTTAAGGGGTGGGGGATGGTGAGTCTATAGGGGTGAGGGATGGGAGTCTATAAGGGTGGGGGATGGTGAGGTCTATAAGGGGTGGGGGAAGGTAGGTCTATAAGGGGGTGGGGGATGGTGAGGTCTCTAGGCATGTATAGACCTCATCCATCCCACCCTTATGGACCTCACAGTCCAACTTATAGACTCTTACCATGCCCACTCCTTATAGACTCATAGTTCCTACCCTTTATAGTACCTCACCATCCCCACCCTTATAGGACCTCACCATACCCCTATCCCTTATAGACCTCATCACCTCCCACCCTTATAGACTCACTATTCCCCACCCTTTATAGTCCTCACCCATTCCCTTACCCTTATAGACCTCACCATTCCCCCACCACGCCCTCATCACCCGTCCCCAACTCTCCACCCCCTTATACAATCACTCATCCCCCCTACCCTTATAGACCAACCATTCCCCCACCCCTATAGACCATCACCACCCCCACCCCTTATAAACATCCATCCCCCACCCTTATAGACCACACCATCCCCCACCCTTATAGACCTCACCATCCCCCCACCCTTATAGACTCACCACCCCCCACCCTTATAGACCATCACCATCCCCCCACCCCTTATAGACCTCACCATCCCCCACCCCTTATAGACATCACCATCCCCCACCCCTTATAGACCTCACCATGCCCAACCCTTTATAGACCTCACTATTCCCCCCAAAAATGTGTACACCATCATACCCCCACCCCATATAGACCTCACCAACCCCCTACCCCTTCTGGACCTCACAATTCCACCACCCTTTATACACCTTACCATACGGTTAGGTCTGTAAGGGGTGGGTGTGGAGGGATTGTGAGGTCTATAAGAGATGAGGAGATGGTGAGGTCTATAAGGGGTGGGGGTGGAGGAAAGTGAGAAACCTATAAAGGGTTGGAGCGGGGGGATGGTGACGGGGTGGGGTCGGGGGGATGGGGTATGGTGAGGTCTATAAGGGGTGGGAGTATGGCGAGGTCTATAAGGGGTGGGGGTATGGCGAGGTCTATAAGGGGTGGGGTATGGCGGTCTATAAGGGGTGGGGGTATGGCGAGGTCTATAAGGGGTGGGGGTATGGCGAGGTCTATAAGGGGTGGGGGTATGGCGGTCTATAAGGGGTGGGGTATGGCGAGATCTATAAGGGGTGGGGGTATGGCGAGGTCTATAAGGGGTGGGGTATGGCGGTCTATAAGGGTGGGGTATGGCGAGGTCTATAAGGGGTGGGGGTATGGCGAGGTCTATAAGGGGTGGGGTATAGCGAGGTCTATACGGGGTGGGGGAAGGTTAGGTCTATAAGGGGTGGGGAAGGTTAGGTCTATAAGAGGTGGGGTGGGAGGATGGTGAGGTCTACTGCATTATAGACATCATCCCCCACCCCTTAAGACCTTATAGACCTCACCATCCCCACCCCTTATAGACTTCACCATCCCCCCACCCCTTATAGACCTCACCATCCCCCACCCCTTTACTTAACCCTTCACCATCCCCCTATAGACCCCCATCCCCACCCTATAGACCTCCCACCCCCACCCCTTATAGACTACCCCAACCTATAAAGAAAAACCACCCTCTCACCATCCCCACACCCCCACCCCTTATAGACCTCGCCATCCCCCACCCCTTATAGACCTCACCACTCCCCACCCTTATAGACCTTACCCATCCCTTTACCCCTTATAGACTCCCCAACTATAAAGAAAACCACCCTCTCACCATCCCACACCCCCACCCCTTATAAACGTCACCATCCGCCACCCGTATAGACCTAATCCGCCACCCTTATAGACCTCACCATCCGCCACCCCTTATAGACTCACCATCCCTCACCGCAACCCCTTATAGACTTTACCAGACCCCCACCCCTTACAGGACTAACCTAAAGATATCTGCTTGATAGATATCGACTGTGATTATGTCGCTTAACTTATCTATACATTGTTACATCCTTTGTCTCTGGTTTT
Source organism: Stramonita haemastoma (assembly GCA_030674155.1). Taxonomy (NCBI): domain Eukaryota; kingdom Metazoa; phylum Mollusca; class Gastropoda; order Neogastropoda; family Muricidae; genus Stramonita; species Stramonita haemastoma. The sequence continues at coordinate 43,836,133 of CM060328.1, read as the reverse complement.
AATGTTTTGTACCAAATTGTTTCTAAGTTCATCATATACGACACATCATCGAGTAAATGAAATTCGTCTTCTATTTTGTCACAGTTTTTTATATTTTCTGTCCTCTCTTGGCATACTTTGGTGCCTCCCTTTCTCTGTCATTAAACTGTGGCAACTTATGCGAAATTTACAAAAGGTAATTTTATTGGTTTCGTTTTCATAATTTATTAAATATGGTAAGGTCTACTCCATTATAGACCTCACCATCACCCACCCTTTATAGACGTCACCATCGCCCACCCCTTATAGACACCAATATTCCTACCCTTTATAGTCCTCACCATTCCCTCATCCCTTATGGACCTCACCATCCCCCCACCCCTTATAGACCTCACCCATCCCTTTACCCCATATAGACTCCCCAACGATAACGAAAAACCACCCTCTCACTATCCCCACACCCCCACCCCTTGTAAACCTCACCATCCCCCATCCGTTATAGACCTCACCATCCGCCACCCCTTATAGACCTCACCATCCCCCCACCCCTTATAGACTTCACCATGCCCAACCCTTTATAGACCTCACAATTCCAAAAAAAAATGATGTACACCATCATACCCCACCCCTTATAGATCTCCCCATCCCCGCACCCCTTATTTACCATACCGTTAGGTCTGTAAGGGGGTGGGGTGGGAGGATTGTGAGGTCTATAAGGGGTGGGGGGATGATGAGGTCTATAAAGGGTTGGGGAGGGAGGTGGTGACGGGGTGGGGGTCGGAGAATGGTGAGGTCTATAAGTGGTGGGGAGATGGTGAGGTCTATAAGGGTGGGGAGATGGTGAGGTCTATAAGGGATGGGGAGATGGTGAGGCCTATAAGGGATGGGGAGATGGTGAGGTCTATAAGGGATGGGGAGATGGTGCGGTCTATAAGAGGTGGGGTGGGGGGGATGGTGAGTGGGTGGGGGTTGGGGGATGTTCAGGTCTATAAGCGGTGGGGGAATGATGAAGTTTATAAACTGGTCGAGGTGGGAGGGGGATTAGTGAGATCTATAAGGGGTGGGGTAATGACGAGGTCTTTAAGGGGTGGTGTATGGCAAGGTCTATAAGGGGTGGGGTATGGCAAGGTCTATAAGGGCTGGGGTATGGCGAGGTCTATAAGGGGTGGGGTCTGGTGAGGTTTATAAGGTCCTGAAGTTATGGTGAGGTGTATAACGGGTGGGGGGATGCTGAGGTCTATAAGGGGTGGGGGGATGATGAGGTCTATAAAGGGTGGGGTGGGGGGATGATAAGGTCTATAAGAGTGGGGGATGGTAAGGTCCACCACAACCACCACCCCTTATAGACCTAACCATCCCCTCATCCCTTATAGACCCCACCATCCTCCCTATCCCTTATAGACCCCACCATCTCCCCATCCCTTATAGACCTCACCATCTCCCCACCCTTTATAGACCTCACCATCTCCCCACCCTTTATAGACCTCACCATCTCCCCACCCTTTATAGACCTCACCATCTCCCCAACCTCTATAGATCTCACCATACCCTCACCCCGTATTTACCATACGGTTAGGTCTGTAAGGGGTGGGTGTGGGAGGATGGTGAGGTCTATAAGGGGTAGGGGGATGGTGATGTCTATAAAGGGGTGGAGGGAAGTTGAGGTCTATAAAGGATTGGGGTGGGGGATGGTGACGAGGTGGGGGTCAGGGGATGATGAGGTCTATAAGGGGTGGAGGAATTATGAAGTTTATAAACTGGTCGAGGTGGGAGGGGGTAGGAGGTCTATAAAGGTGGGGGTATGGCGAGGTCTATAAAGGGTGGGGTATGGCGAGGTCTATAAGGGTGGGGTATGGTGAGGTCTATAAGCAGTAGGGGTATGGTGAGGTCTATAAGGGGATGGGGGTATGGTGAGGTCTATAAGGAGGTGGGGTATGGTGAGGTCTATAAGGGGGTGGGGGTATGGTGAGGTCTATAAGGAGGTGGGGGTATGGTGAGGTCTCTAAGGGGGTGGTGGGATGGTGAGATCTATAAGGGGTGGGGATGGTGAGGTCCAAAGGGGTGGGGGGGATGATGAGGTGTATAAGGGCGGGGGGCGGTAAGGTCTACCACCACCCCATCCCTTATAAACCTCGCCATCCCCCCAACCTCTATAGACCTCACCATCTCCCCATCTCTTATAGACCTCACCATCCCCCCACCCTGCTCCTTCCCCCCACCCCTTATAGACCTTACCATTCCCCCAATCCCTTCTAGACCCCACCGTCCCCCACATCTTGTACATCTCACCATCCCCCACCCCAACCTCTTAAAAACCTCACCATACCCTACCCATTATAGACCTGACCATCCCTCCACCAGTTATAGACCTCACCATACCCCATCCCTCATAGACCACCATACGTCCACCCCTTACAGACCTACCCATTCCCCCACCCCTTACAGACCTACCCATTCCCCCACCCCTTACAGACCTACCCATTCCCCACCCCTTATAGGCCTCACCATACGCCCACCCCTTACAGACCTACCCATTCCCCCACCCCTTACAGACCTACCCATACCCCCACCCCTTATAGACCTTGCCATACGGTTCGGTCTGTAAGGGGTGGGTGTGGGGGAATGGTAAGGTCTATAAGGGGTGGGGAGATTGTGAGGTCTATAAGGGGTGAGGGTATGTGAGATCTATAAGGGGTGGGCAGATGAGGAGGTCTATAAGGGGTGGGGAGATTGTGAGGTCTATAAGGGGTGAGGGTATGTGAGATCTATAAGGGGTGGGGGGATGGTGAGGTTTATAAAGGGGTGCGGGTGGAGGGAAGGTGAGGTCTATAAGAGATAGGGGTGAAGGAATGGTGAGGAGGTGGGGGTTGGGGGATGTTGAGGTCTATAAGGGGTTGGAGATGGTGGTCTATAAAGGGTAGGGGAATGGTGAGGTCTATAAGAGGTGGGGGTATGGTGATGTCTATAAGGGGGTAGGGGGAATGATTAGGTCTATAAGGGATGAGTGATGGTGAGGTCTACCACCACCACCACCATCCCTTATAGTCCCCACCATCCCCTCATCCCCTATAGACCCCACTGTCCCCCCACATCTTATAGACTTCACCATTCCCTCCACCCCCATCTCTTGAAAAACTCATCATACCCTACCCATTGTAGACCTGACCCACCCTCCTCTTTATAGACCTCACAATCCCCCACCCCTTACAAACCTCACCATACCCTCACCCGTTATAGAGCTCACCATCCATATCCCTCCACCCCTTATAAGCTTCACCATTCCCCTACCCCTTATAGACCTCACCATCCCCTCACCAGAGCCCCTTATAGACCTCACCATACCCCCACCCTTATAGACCTCACCATACCCCCACCCTTATAAACCTCACCATACCCCCACCCTTATAAACCTCACCATACCCCCACCCTTATAAATCTCACCATACCCCCACCCTTATAAACCTCACCATACCCCCACCCTTTATGGACCTCACCATACCCCCACCCCTTATAGACCTCACCAGACCCCCACCCTTATAAACCTCACCATACCCCCACCCTGTATAGGCCTCACCATACCCCCACCCCTTATAGACCTCACCATACCCCCACCCCCTATAGACCTCACCATCCCCCCACCCAAATCCCTTATAGACCTCATCCATACCCCAAGACCCCCTCAACTACTACTTAAAGTAGTTGGGATGTTGGGGTAGGGTGAGGACTGTAAGGGTGGGGGTGGGGGGATGGTGAGGTCTATAAAGGGATGGGGGATGGAGATGTGTATAAGGGGTGGGGATGGTGAGGTCTATAAGGGGTGGGGTGGGGGATGGTGAGGTCTATAAGGGGTGGGGCTGGTGAGGTTTATAAGGGGTGGTGTGGGGGTGGTGAGGTGTATAAGGGGTGGGGATGATGAGGTCTATAAGGGGTGGGGGATGGTGAGGTCTATAATGGATGGGGAGGATGGTGAGGTCTATAAGGGATGGTGAGGTCTATAAGGGATGGGGGATGGTGAGGTCTATAAGGGGTGGGAGGATGGTGAGGTCTACCACCGCCCCCACCCCTTATAGGCCTCAACATCCCCCCACCCCTTGTAGACCTCAACTTCCCCCCACCCCTTATAGACCTCAACTTCCCCCCACCCCTTATAGACCTAACCATCCCCCACCACTTACAGACCTCACCATGTCCAACCTTTTCAGACCTCACTATTCCCCAAAAAATTATGTACACCGTTATACTCCCACCCCTTATAGACCTCACCATTCCCCCACCCCTTATAGACCTTACCATACGGTTAGGTCTGTAAGGAGATGGGTGTTGGGGGATGGTGAGGTCTATAAGGGGTAGGGGGTTGGTGAGGTCTATAAGGGGTGGGGGAATGGTGATGTTTATAAAGGGGTGGAGGTGGAGGGAAGGTGAGGTCTATAAGGGGTGGGGGGTGAGGTCTATTAGGGGTGAGGGTATGGTGAGGTCTATAAGGGGTGGGTGGATGGTGAGGTCTATAAGGGGTGATTAGATGGTGAGATCTATAAGGGGTGGGGAGATGAGGAGGTCTATAAGGGGTGGGGGTTGGTGAGGTTTATAAAGGGGTGCAGGTGGAGGGAAGGTGAGGTCTATAAGGGGTAGGGGGTTGGTGAGGTCTATAAGGGGTGGGGGTTGGTGAGGTTTATAAAGGGGTGCAGGTGGAGGGAAGGTGAGGTCTATAAGAGGTGGGGGTGAAGGAATGGTGAGGGGTTAAGGGTTGTGGGATGTTGTCTATAAGGGGTGGGGTGAGGTGAGTTCTAAAAGGGGTGGGAGATGGTGAGGTCTATAAGGGGTGGGGGATGGTGAGGTCTATAAGGGGTGGGGGATGGTGAGGTCTATAAGGGTGGGGAATGGTAGGTCTATAAAGGGTGGGGATGGTGAGGTCTAATGAGGCATGGTGAGGCTATAAGGGGTGGGGAGATGGTGAGGTCTATAAGGGATGAGGGATGGTGAGGTCTATAAGGGATGAGGGCATGGTGGAGGTCTATAAGGGATGAGGGGATGGTGGGGTCTATAAGGGATGAGGGGATGGTGGGGTCTATAAGGGATGAGGGGATGGTGGGGTCTATAATAGGGAGTGGGGTGATAGGTGGGGGTCTATAAGGGGTGGGGTGGTAGTAGACCTCACCATCGCTTATCCCTTACAGACTTTATCATCCCCCCATCGCCATCCCTTATAGACCTTATATCATCCCCCATCCCCACCCCTTATACACCTTATCATCCCCCCATCCCCACCCCTTACAGACCTCACCATCCCCCCATCCATTATAGACCTCACCATCACCCACCCCTTATAGACATCACCATCCCCCCATCCCTTATAGTCCCCACCATCCCCCCATCCCTTATAGTCCCACCATCCCCTCATCCCTTATAGACCCCACTGTCCCCCCATATCTCATAGACTTCACCATCCCCTCCACCCCCATCTCTTAAAAAACTCACCATACCCTACCCATTATAGACCTGACCCACCCTCCACCTCCTATAGACCTTACCATACCCCCACCATTATGGACCTCACAATCCCCCCCCTTACAAACCTCACCATACCCTCACCCGTTATAGACCTCACCATCCCTCCACCCCTTATAAGCTTCACCATCCCCCCCACCCCTTATAGACCTCACCATACTCCCACGTCGTATAGGCCTCACCATACCCCAAGACCCCTTCAAGTAGTTGGGAAGTTGGGGTAGGGTGAGATCTGTAAGGGGGTGGGGGGATGGTGAGGTCTATAAGGGGTGGGGATGGTGAGGTCTATAAGGGGTGGGGATGGTGAGGTCTATAAGGGGTGTAGGGAGGTGAGGTCTATAAGGGGATGGTGGGTTAGTGGGGATGTGAGGTCTATAAGGGTGGGGGATGGTAAGGTCTAAGGGTGGGGTGTGAGGTCTATAGGGATGTGGGTGTGGTGGGATGGGAGGGGATGAAGGTCTAAGGGGTGGGGATGGTGAGGTCTATAAGGGGTGGGGGATGTGAGGTCTATAAGGGGTGGGGGATGGTAGGTCTATAAGGGATGGGGATGGTGATGGTCTATAAGGGATGGGGGATGGTGTAGGTCTATAAGGGGGTGGGGATGGGATGAGGTCTTAAGGGGTGGGTGTGAGTCTTAAGGGGTGGGGGATGTGAGGTCTATAAGGGTGGGGGTGGTGGATGGTCTATAAGGATGGGGGATGGTGAGGTCTATAAGGGTGGGGGATGGTGAGGTCTATAAGGGGTGGGGATGGTGAGGTCTTAAGGGGTGGGGGATGTGAGGTCTGTAAGGGGTGGGGGATGGTGAGGTCTATAAGGGGTGGGGATGTGTGAGGTCTATAAGGGGTGGGGGATGGTGAGGTCTATAAGGGGTGGGGATGGTGAGGTCTATAAGGGGTGGGGATGGTGAGGTCTATAAGGGTGGGGGATTGTGAGGTGTATAAGGGGTGGGGGATGGTGAGGTGTATAAGGGTGGGGGATGGTGGGTCTATAGGGGTGGTGGGGATAGTGATGTCTATAAAGGGGTGGGGTGGGGGATTGTCAGGTGTATAAGGGGTGAGGGGATGGTGAGATCTATAAGGGATGGGAAGGATGGTGAGGTCTATAAGGGGACGGTAAGTTTGTATAAGGGGTGGGAGGATGGTGAGGTCTACCACCGCCCCCACCCCTTATAGAGCTCACCAACCCCCATCCCTGAAAGACCTCAACTTCCCCCTCACCCCTTATAGACCTCAACTTCCCCCCCCCACCCCTTATAGACCTGACCATCCTCCACCCCTAACCATCCCCCACCCCTAACCATCCTCCCACCCCTTACAGACCTCACCATCCTCCCACCCCTTATAGACCTCACCATCCCCCACCCCTTGTAGACCTCAACATCCCCACCCCTTATACACCTCACCATATGGCTATATGTGAAGTCTATAAGGTTGGGGGTAGGGTATGGTCTATATATGATGAAGCCTATAATATAGTTTAGGGGGGTAAAATTTTAGACTTCAACATCCTTAAACTACTTTATAACTTCTGCCTACCCCCCCCCCCCCCAACTACTGTTTGGACTTCACCACCCCCACTACTTTATAGATTTCACCATCTCCCCCCCCCCCCCAGCTGTTTTATAGACTTCAGCAATCTCCCCCTACCCCAACTAGTATATAGACTTCCGCTCCCTACCTTACCCACTGTTATCTAGACTCAGCATCTACCATTACCAACGTTAAATTCAGCAGCTACCCTTACCCCAACTGTTAAATTCGCAGCATACCTTACCCCAACTGTTAAATTCAGCAGCTACCCTTACCCAACTGTTAATTCAGCACATACCTTACCAACTGTTAAATTCAGCAGCATACCCTTACCCCAACTGTTAAATTCAGCAGATACCTTACCCAATGTTAAATAGACTTCCGTACCTACCCTTACCCCAACTGTTAAATAGACTTCAGCACCCTACCCTTTCCCCAACTGTTAAATTCAGCACCCTACCCTTACCCCAACTGTTAAATTCAGCACCCTACCCTTTCCCCAACTGTTAAATTCAGCAGCCTACCCTTACCCCAACTGTTAAATTCAGCAGCCTACCCTTACCCCAACTGTTAAATTCAGCAGCCTACCCTTACCCCAACTGTTAAATTCAGCACCCTACCCTTACCCCAACTGTTAAATTCAGCAGCCTACCCTTACCCCAACTATATAGACTTCATCACCTACCCTTACCCAACTATATAGACTTCATCACCCTACCCTTACCCAACTATATAGACTTTATCACCCTACCCTTACCCAACTGTACAGACTTTACCACCCTACCCTTACCCAACTGTACAGACTTTATCACCCTACCCTTACCCAACTATATAGACTTGATCACCCTATCCTTACCAAACTATATAGACTTGATCACCCTACCCTTACCCAACTATATAGACTTGATCACCCTACCCTTACCCAACTATATAGACTTGATCACCCTACCCTTACCCAACTATATAGACTTGATCACCCTATCCTTACCAAACTGTATAGACTTGATCACCCTACCCTTACCCAACTATATAGACTTGATCACCCTATCCTTACCAAACTGTATAGACTTGATCACCCTACCCTTACCCAACTATATAGACTTGATCACCCTATCCTTACCAAACTATATAGACTTAATCATCCTAACCTTGTAAAGACTTTAGCACCCTACCCTTACCCCCACTGCTTAACTCCAGCATTCCCGATCCCAACTAACTATTTATATAAACTGGGAACTTTTCATATGGCCCTAATCAGTCAATTTTCTTTTACTCTTATTTTTACAAAGTGTGTTTACACTTTTCCCACCAGATCATCTGATCATTTTCATCTCTTAAGCTAACACTTTTTGCAACATAGGTAAAATATTTTTAAAAAATAGTTGACACTTACTTGGGTAAAAGTTGACTGTGGTGGGAAGGGTGACCGGTGGTGTATCAAGTGTCCTGGTCTGTAGCGGGTTTGTGTCCCTGATGGCCGCACGTCGACAACCCTTGACTCGGGCTGAGAGAGTATGCTCACCACCATGCTTGCTCCTAAACAGACAGAAGAAAATTTGAAACATCTGGAAAAAATAGAAGGAGATTTGAAACATCTGGAAAAAATAGAAGAAAATGGGAAACATCTGGGAAAAAAATAGCAGAAAATTTGAAACATCTGGGGAAAAAAATAAAAGTAAGGGCGGGGGACGGGAGGCATTGTAGTCCCTTATTCTGTTTTTTTTTACTTACTGATATGTGTAACCATGTGTTTGGGTACAAAAAAAATAAGCAGAAGAACAAAGGAGTCAGATCAACAGTAAGCAATTAATAGGTAGATAAGACTCTAAAAGATACAAACTCAATTTTTGTGTGATCTCAATGACTTTACAAGCTGTACGTCTAAGAACTGTCGCCTGCTCCTAATCCTAATCCTAATCCCCTCCTCCACCGTGCAGGTATTTACCTGACCATCGTCATGTCGCTGACCTCGGTGTCTGTCATCATGACGGTGTTTGTCCTCAACCTGCATCATCGCGGGCCTGACAAGCGGGCCATCCCCACCTGGCTACGTCGCCTCTTCCTGGGCTCCGTGCGTTCCCGAGGCTCCCTGTTCAACCACTCTTGCGGCAGCTACGGCCACGCGCACTCGGGCGCCGAAGGTTCTCACTTCATGCGGAACTTGACCCTCAAGGTGACTCTGGAGAACCTGGCCCATGAGCTACGCGAGAGCTCCACCTGGAAAACGGGGGCGTGTTGGAAGGCCGCAACACTTCCGAACCCTCGGCCCCCGGGCCCCCTCCTCAGCCCGGCTCCCCTCCTCCCCCTCCTCCTCCTCCTCCTCCTTCTTCGGCTTCATCGTCCCGCCAACGTCCTCGGCCAATTCCAGCAACGTGACTCGGGGGGCTTGGACTTTTCGCACCTGCAGACCGGCTGTCCCCAACAACAGCAACAGCAACAACAGCAGCCGCCGCCCCCCTCCCCACCCCGCCCAACTTCAACACTCCCGAGGGCCTTGCCAGCCACCTTCTGCAGCAGGGCCTGGGGATGGAGGAGGAGGAGGGGAGGAGAGGAGGAGGGGGAGGGGGGAAGACCTCCTCCCTCCCTCAGCACGGGGGCAGCGGGCGGCGGAGGACCAACTACAGCTACGAAGACGTGCTGCTGTCGTTGCTGCGGATCCTGGAGCGGCACGAGCGGGAGGAGAGGGAGTACGAGTCCGTGCAGGACTGGCGGCGCCTGGCGCAGACCGTGGACCGCATCCTCTTCTTCTTCTTCCTCTTCCTCACCGTGGGCTCCACGCTGGCCGTGCTGGTGGTCACGCCTTCCTTGCAGGAGTGAGTGGGGGGGGACTTGACCAGGCCTTCCTTGCAGGAGTGAGTGGGGGACTTGACCCAAGGCCTTCCTTGCAGGAGTGAGTGGGAGGGGACTTGACCCAGCCTTCCTTGCAGGAGTGAGTAGGGACTTGACCCAAGCCTTCCTTGCAGGAGTGAGTAGGGGACTTGACCCAGCCTCTTGCAGGAGGTTGAGTAGGGGCTTGACCCAAGCCTCCTGCAGGATTGAGTAGGGATTGACCCAGGCCTCCTTGCGGAGTGAGCGGGGGGGACTTGACAGGTCTTCCTTGCAGGAGTGATGACGGGGGGACTTGACCCCACTGGACTTTAGCTGAGGGTTCCTTGAGGGGGGGGGGGGGTCTGTGGAACTCCTCTGTGTGTGTGTGTGTGACTTGACTCCCGCTGGACTTAGCTGAGGGTTCCTTGGGGGGAGGGGGGTCACGCCTTCCTTGCAGGAGTGAGTAGGGACTTGACCCCTGCTGGACTTAAGCTGAGGGTTCCTTGGGGTCTGTGGACTCCTCTGTGTGTGTGTGTTTTTCTTCTTCCCTGTCTTGCTGCTGAGGACAGGTGGTGTCCCACCTCACACACTGTGGCAAGGGGCAAGAGAAAGCCAGGTGCTGTGATGCACTAGTGCGTCATCACCAACGTGAACTCCGACTGGGATTCCAGAAAATACATTCGAACTTGAAATCATACCTTTTTTTTTTAACTTGTTGTTCATCATTTTAAACATTCTCATGATATAATATACTTACTTGCAAGGATCTGAAAAACTCTGACAAAGTAACTGCAGTGTGCCAAATTTTAAAGCTAGCAACACTTACCGAAACTAAGTGTTATACAAATGATTCAAACGACCTGTTTTCCTATAGTTGAAAAATTGAATGCCATCGGTTCCAAAAGAGTACACATGCCTGTTCATTTTTTTTTAAATAAATACAAAGCCAGTTACAAAATGTACACAATCATCCTTGTGTGTATGACAGTGGCGAGTTTGCGAAGTATTTGATCGTAGAAACTACGCTGAAAATAGTTGTTTTTTTTTAAAGGGTGCAGATGATAGACCAAATCTTCCCAAAGGAGGACAAGATCAATGACAACAAGGTTAACTACCATCCACCAGCCTAAACAAATTCTGTAAACATCAAGGATGTTGTCACATGTTTTGTGACGCACAGGATTAAATGGAGAAACAGATGTAAAGGGGAAGACAACAATTTGTTAATTAATCTCGTAAGAAGGTCATAACTGGAAAGGCTTGCGAGAAGATGATGATATCAGGCCATAAGGTCCTGATGGAATATTGTCTCTGCTACCGAAAGATTTGTCACGGAGAATTCTGGCCATTAGTCAACAAAATTATCTTTACTCCGGTATGCCATCAGTCAGAGAAGACGGATAACAGACGACGTTTACGTCATCAGAAATGTATGTTAGAGGGATTTTTTTTCTTAAATGGGTGAACAAAAAAAAAAAGTCAACATCCAACGATAGGGCCACGAGTTCACTTAAGGACCCAGGCTGGACAGACGAGTATGTCATAGCACCGGGATGCATGCGTAATAAGCCATCATGTCTAAATGTCAAGAAGCATGCGCAGCATACCATGATGTCCATCGAAAGATTAATCCATAATGAGATGACGTTCATCATCATCAAGATACCTGGTAAAGAACTACTGTCATTCAGTCATAAAAAAACGATAAATACATCCATCAGACAACAGACAGGATATGATTATGACGGTTATGTGCCAGAACATTGTGCAAGGGAGTAGAACTGCCCAGACACTAACAATGGCAAAAGCTACGGTACAATCACGTCATGACGAAGTTTCTCACGTCAGACAGAAACCGTTTGTTTATACGAACACGCACGCGCTCGTCTGGGGAACACTCAGTCATCCCTCAGAGGTCAGTCAGTCAGCACGCGGAGATAACGGTGCCAGATCTCCATGGGGCAGCTCCGCATGGAAAATGTGGACGCCCGTTTATTCTGACCTTGTGCAAGGTCAGCTTCTGTGAGGTTACGCTGGGTGGGGCATCGATTCTTCCGCGAAGTTCGGCTGTCCAGAAACCAGTCAGACAATCTTCTGTGTATTCGTTATTTACTTGAGACAACGCCGTCTCTCACCTGTGAAGGTGTAACATTGCCGTCTTTCTCCATCAGACCGCGAAGTCTTGAGGGCGGAAAGGTGAGAGGGTGGAGGAGACGACTGAGGTGGCCCTGACAGAGAACCTGATATCTTCATTTATCAGTCTCCTTACTTGCTCTGCTTCACTTGGACTTTCTTTGTTTTTTAGATTTTCATTTTCATTTTTCATTGGGTTTTTTTTCTTTCTTGTCACTTTCGGTTGGACTTGATTATTCAACATTAACTTGTTACTTACTTGCCTGTGTTAAGATTGTTGTGATTATACTGCTTGGCGAATGCTGCTTGGCAGGTTGTTTTCTGTTAGTAAAAAAAAAAAAAAAAAAGAAAAAAAGAGACTCACTTTTGATTTATGTGCTTGATTCTCTTACACATGATCTAGGTGTTTGTTTTTTATTTATAGGCAGGTTTTTATTTACATATGGGTAAGCTTGATTTTTGTTGGGACTTTATTATAAACTTGATTTTCACAACAAAGTATGGACTGAGCTTTTTCTTCATTTGCTGAATGCGAGTGCACGTGTGCGAAATGGAAAAGAGGAACAGCATATCGGTATTACAGTAAACCTACAACACCTTTGTACATCATTATAACCACAATTAACCTTGCACAATTATTTTTTTGTATTTGCATTTTGTACCACTTTATATCACAGCAGATTTCTCTGCGTGAAATTCGGGCTGCTCTCCCCGGGGAGAGCGCGTCGCCACATGTGCAGCGCCTACGCCTACCCATTTTTTTTTCTTTTTCCTGCATGCAACTGTATTTGTTTCCCTATCAGAGTGGCTTTTTTCTACAGAATTTTGCCAGGGACAACCCCCTTGTTGCCGTGGGTTCTTTTACGTGCGCTAAATAGTGATGTGTTACACACTGGACCTCGGTTTATCGTCTCATCCGAAAGACTAGCGCCCAGACCACCACTCAGGGTCTAATGGATGGGGGAAAAGTTTTGGGTCCAAACGGGGTACGAACTTCGCACACTCCGACCCGGACTTTTTGCTTTCTAGGCAAGGCGCGTTACCACCTAGACCACCAATCCACTCTCAATTATTCTCTCTATAGCAGTCGAAATACAGTTCGACTTCCCTCTAAAAGTGGCTAAAATAAAGAAACCTCTTAAGCACTT
>CM060328.1:43780531-43815531 GCA_030674155.1 Stramonita haemastoma | reverse complement strand
ACAGACAGATAGATAGATAAACGCCACTCGCCTCAAAAGTCCTTCGAATGGGACTATAAACCGAGGCCCCGTGTGCCAACCATCGCATGCAGAACATCTGGCGCACACGTTCAATCCTGTTCCGCTTTTCGTAAGAGTAGGCCATTGTGTGTCTGTAAGGAACAGATGACAAGATTTACAAAACTGCATACACGCGGGGACTGGATGTAAAAAAAAAAGCACATTTATGTTTATTCTCTTATCCTCGATATAAAAGAATGAATAAAAGAATAAATAAATAAAACTAGATAGATAGATAGATAGATAGATAGATAGATAGATAGATAGATAGATAGATAGATAGATAGATAGATAGATAGATAGATAGATAGATAGATAGACGAGAGGAGACGAGACCGATCGGTCAATCGATCAATAGATAGATAAATAGAAAGATATATAGGCCTAGAGGGGGGAGGGGGAAGAGTCGAAAGTGGGGAAGGGAGAGAGAAAGAGAGGAGAGAGAGAAGAGTGAGGGGGGGGGAGAGGAGAGGAGAGAGAGAGAGAGAGAGAGAGAGAGAGAGAGGAGAGTATGTGTGTAGTGGGTGTTGTGTGTGTGTGTGTGTGTGGTGTGTGTGTGTGTGGTGTGTGTGTGGTGTGTGTCTGTTTTGTCTGTCTGTCTGTCTGTCCTGTCTGTCTGTGTCTGTCTGTCTGTGTCTGTGTGTGCGCGTGTGCGTGCGTGCGCGCGCGCGTGCGTGTGTGTGCTTGCGTGCGTGCGTGTGTCCGTGCGTGCGTGCGTGCGTGTGTGCTCTCCCCTCCCCCTCCCACAACTGTTTTCTCTGCAATATTTTTTAGACCCTTCTGTAAACTACTCTTCCCCAGAACTTTTTAGACACTATCCCTCCTACATCAGCTACTTTTTCTAAACACTCCAGATTCCCCTTTCCCTTCACCCACCCCCCCCCCCCCCCCCTAGGCGGACCCTTCTCATCATTCTGTTAACAGCTTCTTTTAAGGATTACAAATAGCCTACCCCCAGTTTACGGACAAGTTTTCCTCCTTCGAACTTACCCTTGAATAGAAAAACTATCTGTTTCTCTGTGCGTTTGCTTGTTTGTTGGGGTTTGTTGTTGTTGTTGTTGTTGTTCTTTCATTTCGAGGGGGGGGGGGGTTATAATTCTTTTATATCGAGGATAATGGGATAAGCACTCATATGGTTTTTACATCCATTCTCCGTGTTTACGCAGTTTTGTCAATTTTGTTATCCGTTCCCACCGGCACACAATGGCCTACTCTTCCGAAAAGCAGAACGGGGTTTTTTTCTGCGTGCGTTTGCTCACGGGACCTCGGTTTATAGTCTCATCCGAAGGACTTTGGGAGGGGAGTGGAGTCGGCACTGATTTTAACTCCAGAGGGAAAATCCTCTTGATCGAGATTGGAACCGAATGTTTCACTATGGCAGTGGATTTTTCGTTCCTTCTTTTGGCAGAGACAACTCTTCTGTTGAATTCTTTTACTTACACTAAATCAATGTGTGTTGCATACACACCCTCGTCGGTTTATTATCCCATCCGAAAGACTTGCACCTCGGCCACCACTTAAAGTCTAGTAGAGGGGGGGTCGGGTTTATACGGGGATCGAACCCACTACTTCTAGTATTTGTGACGCTCCACCACATAAGGAGTCGCATTGCACCAGAGGTCAATTTTTAGTTATTGACAAGTTATTAATTTACAATAAAAGGACTATACAATACAAAAAACAGATTGAAAATCGGACAATTCTGTGCAAAGTTATTACAAATTGAAATGATAGACTTCAGGATGTGACAAAATGAGGAACGGGCAAGTTTATTTTCGTAACAGGTTGTCAGAATGAGGACTTGTGTATTTTCAAAACACATTTAAAAGCAAAAGGAATAAAACTTATGCCTTGATCTTTCATTATAAGGTAGATAAACGGATATAGTTTAATAATTCATCAAAATCTCAAAATGAACAACTTGACCCCCACCTGCCTTTAATGGCTCCTAGAGCAAAATTGGGTAATGTGCTAAGCGACTCATTTCGTGGTGGAGCGTCACATTTGTGATATTGTAATTGATAAATTTGTTTGACATTTTATGAAGTTTTAAACTCTAAATGTGTGCACGTGCGTATGTGTATGTGTGTGTGTATATACATGTGCGACTTTTGAGTGCATTTTTGTTTTGTTTTGTTTGTTTGGGGTTTTTTGGTTTGTTTTTATCTACAGGTATATTCTATATTTTGACGCTATTGAAATCATGTTAGTAAATAATTTAGATGATTTTTTTCTTAGATGGCTTGATAAAAAAAAAAAAAAAAAAAGCAAATCAATGCTTATTGAATGCACCATCTGGAAATAAAAATTTGACTTTGACTTTGAGACGGTGCTCTAGATCTCGAGACCATAAACATTGAGTATGGTATACCGTTTACCCCCTGCGTGAATATGATAACTTTTCCCCTTTGTAAACCTAGAGAGGGGGAGGGGGGGGGGACTACCAAGTTTATTTTCACACAGGAGAAGACGGCGGCATTGAATAAGAATGGAGTTCCCCCCTCTGAATGTTTACCCCGGGAGATTATGCAACATCTTACCATCATGTTATAATTACGCTGTCGTCTGAAACGTCTTACAGGCAGGAGTTATACGATGTAGTGTGTGTGTGTGTGTGTGTGTGTGTGTGTGTGTGTGTGTGTGTGTGTGTGTGTGTGTGTGTGTGTGTGTGTGTGTGTGTGTGTGTGTGTGGTTGGTGTGGTGGTGGTGTGGTGTGTGTGGTTGGTGTTTGTGGCGTGGTGTGTGTGTGTGTGTGTGTGTGTGTGTGTGTGTGTGTGTGTGTGTTGTGTGTGTGTGTGTGTGTGTGTGCTGTGCTGTGCTGTGCTGTGTGGCTGTGCTGTGCTGTGCTGTGCTGTGCTGTGTGTGGTGGTGGTGGTGGTGTGGTGGGGTGTGTGTGTGTGTGTGTGTGTGTGTGTGTGTGTGTGTGTGTGTGTGTGTGTGTGTGTGTGTGTGTGTGTGCGTGTGTGTGTGTGTGTGAATCAAAGAAGAACAACTGCAATAAATATATAAACAAAAAAAACCTTAACGACGACTAAATAAACCATAGACCAACCAACTTAAATCATCATGTATAGCAACTACACGCTACAAAACACAAAACGAATGTACAACAACTCACATGCGCTGGGCTGCTTTTCTCCGCTGGGACGCACACATAACCCAAGCAACAGTAACAACGTGTTCTCGAAGCGGTGTACACTGTCCCCTTCTTCCCAACAGTAACAAGCACAAGCGCAGCTGGTACGTAGATGTGGCGATGTCAAACGACAAAATGCCACAGGGAAACTAGCCTACGGAAAATAGCAGCGATTAAATTGGCTATGACAACTCAGCTTTAACAGGGAATTTCACATGCAAATCGTAACACACACATACACTCTCTCTCTCTCCCCCATCTCCCTCTCCTGTTTCGAATGCATAAACGCGCGTGATACTCACATTCGTGTGCAAGTGTTCTTGTATTCAACAACACCATCCCCCCCCCCCCCCACACACACACACACACACGTTAAATCCTGTTCCGCTTTTCGTAAGAGTAGGCCATCGTGTGCCGGTGGTGGGAACAGATGACAAGATTTATTAAACTGCATACACACTGGGACTGAATGTAAAAAAAAATTAAAAAGCACGTGAGTGCTTATTCCATTATCCTCGATATGAAAGAATAAAAGAAAGAAAGAAAGACTACAGGGAGACAGGGAGGGGGCGACATGCATGATGCACCAAGCATCATTACACAAAATCTCTCCCACATAGACAAATCAAAACCTCAGATTGTGGAACCAAACATCCGATAGCTGAAGGGAGCCTACTGGACAGAGTGTATTTGTGCCCCCTCCCTACACAGTACTCTCCCTTCAGCTGTAAGCCTCTTTCAGCTGGGTCGAGGATTAGTTAGCTAAAATGGATGTTTTTTTTTCTGGAGATAAGTCGTTTCCATCTGTTGTCTCTGATAGTTCTGATACATCTTCTGCTCTCTGTCATCCCTTACTGTGTGGTGCAGTGAATAGCGCCTGGTCTCCCCGTGTGTGAACGCACACAGAACATCTTGTGCACATGTTAAATCCTGTTCCGCTTTTTGTAAGCGCAGGCCATCGTGTGCCGGTGGGAACAGATGACATTTACAAAACTGCATACACGCGGGGACTGGATGTAAAAAAGCACAAGAGTGCTTAGTCCATTATCCTTGATATAAAAGAATACATCAATCAACCAACCTCCTCACCTGCTTGTATTCCTCTGCAGGAAGAGTCTTAACCAACAGCCTATCATCCTGACTTCAGAGCAGTCTTTTTTTTTCTTTCCTTTTTTTTTTTAAGTTCTAATAAATGCCACTCGTGGATAACCAGCAACACTTGGCATAGGGGTTAGTGGGTTGAGCTCCTGGTTGAGAAGCTGCTGGTTCAATTCCCATACAAGTTTTGTTGGGTTGGGTTTTTTTCCAGACTCCAGCCAGCTCCAGCCTAGAGTAAGGTCGCTGTAGGCTCAATGGGAAAACTGGGACCACAGTCAAACAACATCATCCACATCATGGATGCAGTTTTGACAATGTTGCCCAAATTACTTGGCCAACACAGCAGGTGCCTGTATCTCTCAGCCTGGTAGATGCCAGAGCAAATGTTACAGTTACTGTTACCATTATGTCAGACCTCTGTCTTTACAAAAATTATTATTGTCTGTTCTTCAGTCCAACTCTGCATTTTTGGTTTGGTTTTGTTTTTTGTTGTTTTGGGGAGGGTGTTTTTTTTGTTCGTTTGTTCTTGGCCAGACCTTCAGGGTTCACCAATGGTGAGATTTTTGCGCATGCGACCATTTTTACCCACCATGAAGGTAGCCGCATTCCGAGTTTTGGGATGTATGCTAGGTATGTTTGTAACCCACCAAACACAGACATAAAAAACACACACACACACAGTGACACACACACACTGACAACTATAATACTTTGCACACACTTCACACTTCTTAAAATATGTTAAAACACGCACACACACACACACACACACACACACACACACACACACACACACACACACACACACACACACACACACACACACAAAAGTGTAACGCTAATCAGAAGAAGACATCTCTGACTCCCTATAACAGCAAAGCAGAACAACAGTATCCCATCATTCACACCAACACTGCATTCAAAAGTATGCATGCAATTGTTTATTTCTTTAAAATGAAAAAAATCAAAATACATAAACCAGTAACAGTACACAAACGAACAGTCATGATTGATAAAAGTTTTTACAAACAAAAACCCGACATGTATGAAAGTATAAACCGAGCTTAAAAAGATCACCCAGCAAGTGGAAGTTCAAAACAAGTATATAACACTGTTTAAAACAAGTTAAGTGTATATACTAAGGCAGCTTGAGGCCGATAGAACATTCAACGTAAACTTACATGGGAAGCAAGTTACAACTCTGAACTGACCCTATGCGAGTCAGTCGTCACTGCCTGTGACCATCGACACATCTACACTCAACAGAATCCACACACGTTCAATATTCGAGGGAAAAAACATAAGATTACACGCACGAGTATACACACAGGTATGGTTACAAAATAAGTTGGGCAAAAAATTGTTTTCAAGGAAAAAAAAAAGGATACACTGAAACAAAAGAAGAAACGATAAAACATTACAAGAAAACTACTACAAAAGTAGAAAAACCAGATTCTTTTTTTTCCAGATGATTTCTTTGGTTACACCACCTCAGCTTGCTGCAAAAACACTGTTAGCTACACACAAAGTAAAAAAAAAAAAAATCAAAATTCTTTGGCCAGGTAACAAACATGGGCATGTGTATGTTTGAGATCAACCAACTTCAGGAATGCATTCAACCAACCAGCCAGAGATAAAAAAAAATTGTATAACAAAATCTCAACTTGAAACAACTACACTGCAAAATCATCAAAGCGCATTGTATAAAACACAAATGTATGGTAAACAACCCTCGTCTGTGGCCCAAGTAGTCTTAGTGCAAATCTTAGTCATTTCTTTGTGGCTTTACTTTTTTCAAATTTTATACTGCTATGTGGTCTTTTTTTTATCAAATCACAATGCACAGAAAAATTATACTGCATATGATTATATATGCACTCCCTTAATGGGAGCACTGAGTAGCGCCTAGTCTTCTCCTGAGCTTGAAACTCTGCAGAACGTTTGTTCGGATGAGACTATAAACCAAGGTCCCGGTGTGCAACGCACGCAGAACATCTTGCACACACGTTAAAATCCCGTTCCGCCTTTCGGAAGAGCAGACCATCGTGTGCCGGGAGGAGCGGATGACAAAATTATATACAAAAAACAAACCAGCATGCACACAGGTGTCGTGTTTAGACACCATCCCTGAGGGGAAAAAAGAATAATGGGTAGGCGCTGCACTTGTGGCGACGCGCTCTCCCCGGGGAGAGTAGCCCGAATTTCACGCAGAGAAATCAGCTGTGACATAAAGTGGTACAAAATAAAAAATAATTTTAAAAATATATAAAATACTGGCATTAGCCATCACTTTCCAACTTCAGAGCTGCTTACTTTAGTTGGACAGGACACATGCTAAGAATCTTCCTGACTTTGTAACCTTCTAGATGCTGACACGAATTACCAAATCTCATGATATTTCATCTTCTGCACATTGGTAGGCACGAATGGCAGTAAGGCACTGGTAGGTCTGCACTTAAGTTGACCTTGGCGTTGTAAAAATAACTGATCCCAACCTTGAATTGGGAATGTTCCTGATTTTGTAACCTCTAGATGCTGACATGAATTACCAAATCTTTGACAAGATATTTCATCTTCTGCATGTTCATAGACACGAATGGCAGTAAGGCACTGGTAGGTCTGCACTGAAGTTGACCTAGGAGATTACAAAAATCCCAACCTTTCATTCATCAGACACGGCAGCCAAGATTTGCACCCTGACTCCAGGGACCCAAGTCACACAGTCCTATCCATTCAGCCACAACACCAGGCATAATCTTTGGCTAAAATGTAACGACAGATAATCATAGGTAATGGATCAATAAAACAGAAAACATTCAAGCACATCATGACTAAAAGAAAAAAAATCTTAATTAAAAAAAAGTGATAAGAGCTGACAACACACAAAAATGCAAGTTCCAAAGCGAAACCTCCAGTATTGGGAATGTTGTTTAAATACCAAAACAGTCCAACACTGTGACAATGGAAGGCAAACAAGTAAGGTCTGATAACACAAACATAAACCCTGCACACAATGCTGCCTTTCGTAATTCATACATGTATCAAACAATCAGCTAGCCAAGAGGAGCATAACCTTGCCTTGGAACTATTCTGGTCCCTTAGTTTGAGCAATTCTTTTCAAAACCACATCTGTAAAGATAATGAGACCCGATATTTCAGATATTGAGACTAAAACACACACAACTCTGGGTTGAAGCCAACCACAGCATAAAAAATGATATCACTAAGTGTATTGGGAAAAAAATATATATATACCTCAGCTGATGGAACCCACAATACCCCATTTACCTTCTGTCCACACTGCTAACAGTACTATACACATGTTGATGGTTAAGACAACAAGTGCATTATTGTTCACAGTCATAGCACACAGCTGAAAAAGAAAAACAACAAAAGGTGAAACCTGGAATGAAACAAGGCACTGCTAGTATTATTGGTGTTTTGACATGGATTGTTGCTTTGTTGACATGAATTATGGCTGTGTTGACCTAGATTATTGCTGTATTGACATGGTTTATTGCTTTGACACAGATTATTGCTGTGTTGACATAAAGTGGTACAAAATACAAAAACAAAAAAAACGAATGGATTATTGCTGTGTTACATGGATATGCTTTGACACAGATTAAGCTGTGTGACATGATTATTGCTGTGTTGACATGGATATTGCTGTGTTGACATGGATTATTGCTGTGTTGACATGGATTATTGCTGTATCAACATGTTTTGCTTTGACACAGATTATTGCTGTGTTGACATGGATTATTGCTGTGTCGACATGGATCGTTGCTGCAGTGACACAGATTATTGCTTTGCTGACATTCTTTAATACAACTTTGCAACGTCAAAAAGTATTAAAGAACTGTGACTATTCCAAAACTGAAACAGAAAAAAAGGCCTCGTAGAAAAAAAGGCCTCATAGAAAAAAGGCCACTTCAAAACTGGAACACATCTGACATAGCTGCTCTGGCTTGTGGCTGGGCACAAAAGACCGTGCCTTTGCAGACACTCTCAGCAAGAGATGCTGCTGACACTGCCAGACTAAGTATCAGATCCTAATATTGTCACAACTCAGTAAGAGACCTGAAATCATCATAATAACTCACTATCAGATCCTAATATTGTCATAACTCAGCATGAGATCCTGAAATTGTCATAATAACTCGTATCAGATCCTGATAGTGCCATAATCAGTATGAGATCTTGAAATTGTCATAATAACTCAGTATCAGATCCTGATACTGTCATAACTCAGCATGAGATCCTGAAACTTGTCATAATAACTCAGTATCAGATCCTGAATAGTGCCATAAGTCAGTATGAGATCCTGAATTGTCAAAGTAACTCAGTAGAGATCCTGAAATGTCATAAACACATCCTGAAATTGACATAACTCAGTATGAGATCCGAACTTGTCATAACTCAGTATGAATCCTGACTGACATAATAACTCAGTATGAGATCCTTAACTTGTCATAACTCAGTATGAATCCTGAACTTGACATAACTCGTATGAGATCATGAACTTGTCATAACTCAGTATGAGATCCTTAACTTGTCATAACAGTATGAAGATAACTTGTCATAACTCAGTATGAAATGCTGGAATTGTCATAACTCAGTATGAAATGCTAAAATTGTCATAACTCAGTATGAAATGCTAAAATTGTCATAACTCAGTATGAAATGCTGAAATTGTCATAACTCAGTATGAAATGCTGAAATTGTCATAACTCAGTATGAAATGCTAAAATTGTCATAACTCAGTATGAGATCCTGAATTGTCATAACTCAGTATGAAATGCTGAATTGTCATAAACTCAGTATGAAATGCTAAAATTGTCATAACTCAGTATGAAATGCTAAATTGTCATAACTCAGTATGAAATGCTGAAATTGTCATAACTCAGTATGAAATGCTAAAATTGTCATAACTCAGTATGAGATCCTGAAATTGTCATAACTCAGTATGAAATGCTGAAATTGTCATAATTCAGTATGAAATGCTAAAATTGTCATAACTCAGTATGAAATGCTGAAATTGTCATAACTCCGTATGAAATGCTAAAATTGTCATAACTCTGTATGAAATGCTGAAATTGTCATAACTCAGTATGAGATCCTGAAATTGTCATAACTCAGTATGAAATGCTGAAATTGTCATAACTCAGTATGAATCGAATGTCATAACTCAGTATGAAATGCTGGAATTGTCATAACTCAGTATGAAGTGCTAAAATTGTCATAACTCAGTATGAGATCCTGAAATTGTCATAACTCAGTATGAGATCCTGAAATTGTCATAACTCAGTATGAGATCCTGAAATTGTCATAACTCAGTATGAAATGCTGAACTTGTCAAAACTCAGTATGAAATGCTGTAATTGTCATAACTCAGTATAAAATGCTGAACTTGTCATAACTCAGTATGAAATGCTGAAATTGTCAGACTGGGACGCCAACATTGTCAGGCTAACTCAGCATGAGATGCCGACACTGTCGGACTCACTCAGAACAAAATACTCAACTTGTCGGGAAAAAAAGACAGGAGATTAAAAGGACAGTAGATCAAGGGATGAAAAAAGAACAAAAAAACCAGTGGAGGTCAAACAGCTGATAGGGGGCAGGATAGCCTAGTGGTTAGAGCATTGTGCTCGTGATCTGATGGCCCGGGGTCACATTTGATTACCACCAAGACATCAGTTCATCGGGTTTTTTCCCCTTAGAGTTGTTAACATCAGTACAACTCCACTCCACCAAAAGTCCTGTGGATGAAACTATATTCCTATTCTAATAAGTACAAAACATTTGTATCTGCTTATCTTAACCTGCATAAAATATTTGTTTCTACTTACATTATCAGCAGATTGTCCACAATAGTAAAAGTACCATTTGCGCATCATTTTAAAGACAGGTTCTGATATATATATATATATATATTATTCATATATGGAGAAATGTCCGTGACATGGTGCATTTCTGCATCATGATACACAACACAATTTGTTTCAGCAATAATCACACAATAGAATGAGCTTTGGCATCGAATACATGATGATAAAAATCAATCTGAGCATCATACACAAGAAATGACCCGTCAAGATAAGACAAATTCATACACCATACCTCTCCTCTCCTTCAAAACCTGCAAAAAGACAATCAGATCGACCACATTAGACAAACCAGATAAATTTAAAAAAATCACACATGTTAAAGCAGAAACCGATTTTTTTTGGAGTCCAGCAACACTGAAAATGGTACCTGAGCAGGGTGTCTCCTCTTCAGGCCCCTTCACACACATGCAAGTCAGTGGGAGATGAGCATCTGCATGTGGTACAAGAATCCAGTGGACGGCAAAAAAACAAAGAAAATTTTAAGTTTAAAAAAAAAAATTTCAGGATCAGGTTTGGGTGTTGCTAACAGCCCAGCCACCCTAGCAGACATCACTCAAGACCAGCTTCTGTTTCAGAGGTTAGCAGACACCACTCAACACCAGCTTCTGTTTCAGAGGTTAGCAGACACCACTCAACACCAGCTTCTGTTTCAGAGGTTAGCAGAACCACTCAACACCAGCTTCTGTTTCAGAGGTTAGCAGACACCACTCAACACCAGCTTCTGTTTCAGAGGTTAGCAGACACCACTCAACACCAGCTTCTGTTTCAGAGGTTAGCAGACACCACTCAACACCAGCTTCTGTTTCAGAGGTTAGCAGACACCACTCAACACCAGCTTCTGTTTCAGAGGTTAGCAGACACCACTCAACACCAGCTTCTGTTTCAGAGGTTAGCAGACACCACTCAACACCACTTCTGTTTCAGAGGTTAGCAGACACCATTCAAGACCACTTCTGTTTCAGAGGTTAGCAGACACCGACAGACAAGATCATCACTCGAGGCTGACAAAATGGACGACCTTCTTGAGAACCACATGTCCCACACTGACGGATAATGTCACTGCCTACAGAAGACTGCAGAAGACAGGAGACTGAAGCAGCGGGGAAGGTTCACTGACTCCAAGCTTCCTTTAGCAGCAACGGTCACCTCCACCAGGAGACACAAAGCCTGATGACTGACATGGTGACAACAGCGTGTGGTTGGCTGAGCAAACTGGAGAACACTTCAAACTAATCCACAGTTGATGAAACGACATCAAGCAAGGAACCGAGATTGAACACAATTTTTAAAAAATATATTTTTTTAAAACCAGCATGCTAAAAAAAAAAGAAAAAAAAAAGACTAGAAGAAGAGTCTGCAACCTAAAAGTTCAAAGTGCCATTGATTAATAGGTGTCAGTTACATAACAACAGAGCATGATAAACATCTTCACTTTCAGTCAACATATCACTTCCAAATGCAATATTAAGTGACGTAACTCTCTAACATTAATAAAAATCCTAGCGCTGAAAAAATGACTAGCAATGAAACTGCTTCCCACCTTCTTGCTCTGTCCGTTGTGTGTGTTCACAGCTTCAAATCACTCGGCTAAATTTCTGACATATTCATAAAAACCAATCACCTAGACACGCTCCACACATGCTCATACACGCAGCACCTGGGAAAACGTCCATACTTGATATAAAGTACAAATAACTTCAGGGGGGGGGGGGGGGGGGGGGGGGGGGGGGGGGGGGGGGGGGGGGGAAGGGGGGGGTTCCAAACATGCACAAATTCCCTGGAAAAAGTTCATCATGTTCATGAACAAAGTTTTGGAGAAAAAAAAACCCCAAACTTCCATACATGTACAGGCACAAACTACACAGAAATTACATGCACAAGCCACATGGATAATTTCACACATATTCACAACCTCCTGAGTTCATCAATCATTTTCAGTCTTGGGCAACTCTAATGATAGATTGTCTGAGTTCATCAATCATTTTCAGTCTACTCTCTGGGCAACTCTAATGATAGATTGTCGGATTCATCAATCATTTTCAGTCTCTGGGCAACTCTAATGATAGATTGTCAGAGTCACCAATCATTTTCAGTCTCTGAGCCACACTTAAATGATAGATTGAGTTCATCAATCATTTTCAGTCTCTGGGCCACACTTAAATGACAATTGTCAGAGTTCATCAATCGTTTCAGTCTCTAAGCAACATTCAAAAGATAGATTCAATCATTTTAGATTGCACGCATGCATGCACACCCACACTGGAAATCACCCATAAAAATGAAAAGCACTGGACAATTTCCCAGCAATGGAACATAAAAACCAAACTGAAGCCACAGTCCCTGATGCTGGGGGATAATACTGCACATCACACAAGTCCAACAGACAGATAAAAGGCACCGGGGTTTACCATTGACCACACCAATAACAGTTACACAAGGAAGACTGTTACACTTCTTCCCTTACCCAGGTAAGTTGGTATCAGTTGTTCATTTTCAGCAAAAAGATACATAATTTCTATCAGTTGTTCATTTTCACAAAAGATACTAATTTCTATCAGTGTTCATTTTCAGCAAAGATCAGCTGTTCATTTTCAGCATAACCACATATAAAACTTTTGAAGGCATTCGTTTTCCAGCATAATCATGATTCTAATAATACTTGAAGGAACTGGTTTTTCAGCATGATCGAAAGAATAACATTTGAACGAAGTGGTTTTCCAACATGATCTTACATAAAAACAAATATCATGCCAGCCCCAAAATAACCTTTGTGACTGGCTGAACTATAAACAAAACAAATAAATGAATGATAAAACTGATATGGTATTTCATTATCATGATAATATCACTGTGATCAAGGAATTTTTGAGTATTTCAACTTTGACATCAACTGCCCACATGAACTAAAAAAATCTTAACAAAATGCATCAACCTGAAATTTTTGTACTATCACAGCATTTTGAGCCCTTTCCAAATAAGTCATTACAAAAATAAGTAACACCTTTTGATTGAAGCAGTACACATTCACCATTCAAGAAACAACCAAATTTAAGAATCGAAAAAAGCTTACTTTTGCCAAAAAGCAAGCGACAATGATGCATTGTTCTACATTATACTGTGTAGCATCGTTTTGCGTTTTATTGTGACAACATTTTCCCACAAGGATTTTGCGTAGCTCTCCCAGTCCCTTGACAACAGAATGTATCCCAGATCCGAGATCTGAATGAATTCTTGAAAGAACTTCCTGAGCAGTGATAAAAGTAATCCCTGATAATTTCTTTCCTCTGCGTGATTTTGCGTAGTTCTCCCAGTCCCTTGACAACAGAATGTATCCAGATCCGAGATCTGAATGAATTCTTGAAAGAACTTCCTGAGCAGTGATAAAAGTAATCCCCAAAAATTTCTTCCTCTGCGTTACCTTCCTGGGTGTGCTGTGAATATGCACCACTATCAAACTGACAGACATCTACTCTACACTTCTCTGCCTTCCCTTATCAGGTAGGATGGATGCATAGGGCTGCACCTTCTCTTCTGCTTGTAACTCTCCACACAGTCTACCCTTTGGCCTCACTCAGACAACACATTACGACTTCAAAGCTCTTTTTTTTTTTTTTTTAAAGGGTATACGCTGGGTATTTTCATGTTTCCATAACCCACCAAACACGGACAGAAATTATGGGATCTTTAACCCTCTTGCATTCCGATTCTTTGAACACAAATTGGCCCTAGATTTCGCATTCCATCATGAGATCAGGTCAGACACATATACATGCTTGCTTGCCTTTTTCTCTTTCTAAGTACATACCAGCAGCTATAATTACTTCCAGACTCTCACAGCAGGCTCTGTGCCTCTGGCCTGATAGAGGATTGACATGTGGTAGTGATTGATGAAGGTCACTGCCTGATGAAAAACTACTGAGTGTAAATCTCGCAAATCCCGGGTTGGGTTTCAGGGGAGGGAATTATTTAATCCTGCCCAAATCCCAGGTCGGGACTAAGAGGGTTAACATGCATATTCGATCTTCTGCATGTGTACATACACAAAGCAACTTAGTGCAGCAGGTCTGACCTGGGAGATTGTAAAGATCCCCACCCTGAATTCACCAGTTGCTGCCACTGAGATTCAAACCCATGACTTGATGGGTTCCTGTTGGGAAGACAGAAATCTGGCTCCATGCATAATCATAACATGCCATTTGCTCTTCCTTACAAAAAGAAATGAAAGTGCACATTATCAGGTAAAAAAATTATATAAAAAACCCCAATGGAATTGATAGACAAATAGACAGACAGACAGACAGACAAAAAGCAGATAGACAGAGACCAACACAGGCAGACACAGAAACAAAGATATACAACAACAAAAAAAGAGAGAGAGAGAGAGAGAGAGAGAGAGAGAGAGAGAGAGAGAGAGAGAGAGAGAGAGAGAGAGAGAGAAAGAGAAAAGAGAGAAAGAGAGAAAGAGACAGAGGGACAGGTCTCAGACAGACAGACAGCAAGTACAGACAGAGAAGCAGACACAAAGAGAATGACTGATTAAAAAAAATCACCATATCAAACCAAGTAATTTACATTATATAGCATGAACATTACTTGCTTTGTTATGGTGACTTTTTTTAATCAGTTATTACACACACAGAGACAGACACACAAACACACATATACATGCATGCACACACATGTACAAGTCAGAAACACACAGAGACAGGTATAAAAGGGGGGGGGGGGGGGGGGGAATCCAGAGTATAAATCACTCCATCAGTGATTCCATGTGGTAGACAATAACAGTGCACATCAGAACTCCACAGAACAAATCAAATCATGTAAAAAAATGACACATTTTGTTGCATTTCCTCATGGCCTCATGAGATTATTTAAAAAGTGAAGTTTTGAAAAATCCATAGGTTGTCACAAAAGATTCTCAGTATAAAAAAAAAACATGTTTCAAAAGAAGACCTGTAAATTTTCAAGGCTGTACGATATCTCAAACTTCTAGCTCAAGCACAATGCCAAAAAGACAAAAAAAAGCTGCAAGTTGCCAGAACCAGTTGCCAAACAGCTCATGAAATGGACAGTGACAAAATTCCTTCAGAAAATGTCAGAGACTTTAAATATACGGCTCGGTCGAAACAAATGACTGATGTGAAGACATAAAAACAAGCAGCAGCATGGCTAGAATAAAAATGAGCCAACTAAACAACACCTTATGGAACTTATGGACATGGCAAATAAGCCTGAATTAATACCCGCCTCTTTAGGATCAGGTAGGATTCAAATCCCAAGAGAAGAGGTAGCAGAAGAAGATTCCTCAAAACTTGGCCCACAACCGGGGGTTGAGAAAACACAGTTGTAAGCATGGTAGTTGTTCTCCAAACGCACTTTCAGGTAGCAGTTCTAAGTCAGTTTCACACAGCAGTTTTTTCAGGGAGGGTTCTCACAGTTCCAAACAGAGACACTTTTGATCCATACATTAGAAAACTTGTTTGTCATATTCTGTGACTTTTCATCATACATGGGCTTGTAAACAAAATTTCATCAGTTTCGACCCCAGTGTCCCACTTAACACTTAACCCATGTTAAAAGTTATGCCATATATTGAAAGGGCATCACTTATAAAGCATAAAAATCAAAGAATTACTCAGTTTTCTGCACTGCTGCCATGGAAACAATCCAATATGGCCACCAAAACTGAATATTTCAAACTCCAAACCTTTTTATCTATAACAAGTATGAGCAGCCTGTTTCTACAGACATATTTTACGGTCTGAATTCTTTAAATTCACACAGGGAAATCTCCATAAATGTATCCAGCAGTTTTTAATTCTAAAAAAAAACATGATTTGGGCCACTTTTATAGACCCGTGTCTCACCTTAATAAAAATGCAATGGCTATGCAGAGAAAGAGACAAACGGCATGAAACTGCAGCTAGTGTAATTCACAGCTGACAGTGCACCACAGTGGCCAGCAGTGTCAATTACAGCAGGCAGTCAGGCCAGCACATGGTTTCAACAGCCAGGTACCCGGCTTAGGCACTGGTTTCAACAGCCAGGTACCCAGCTTAGGCACTGGTTTCAACAGCCAGGTACCCAGCTTAGGCACTGGTTTCAACAGCCAGGTACCCGGCTTAGGCACTGGTTTCAACAGCCAGGTACCCGCTTAGGCACTGGTTTCAACAGCCAGGTACCCGGCTTAGGAACTGTTTTCAACAGCCAGGTTCCTGTCATTCAGGGCTTTCTCCAGCTGTTTTTTGAATTCAGGATTGTCCACGTCGAAGTGAAAGAAGACGCTTTTCTCTTCCTCAAACCTGCACACACCACCACACTGACTAAATTTACCACAACACCAATGATGAAATACATCAATCATCCGCAGCTTTACAACTCTTTTCTTGCTGCTGCTGCTGCTCAAAAACTACTAAAAACAAGATATACTTTTTGCATCTGGAAAAAAAAATTAATGGAAAAGTATTAATAACCATGGTAGCATGACATAAACAGGTTCTCATTACACAGACATATGATGATAGATTTTATTTTTAAATTAATTGCTATATTTCACTAATGCCAAGCTGATAATATAGTTCTGATTCCTGTCAATGGGGAACGGGATAGCTCAGTGGTCAGAGCACTCGCTTTCCCCCAGCCAATGTTAAGCAGCCTATCGGATGCCTATTGGATGGGTGACCGTTTGCGCGCCTTGGCTACAGTACAGTTCACCAAGCTGTAAATGGGTACCTGTCCTCTTTAGGGCCAGGGAAGGTAAAGCAGCAAGGGAGGGGATGGGCACTGCCCTCAACATGCTGGCCCATTGAGAAGCTGAGGTCTCTGATGCTCGCTCGCCTACGACCACACAGGTTATGGGACACCTTTACCTTTTACCTGTCAACAACCAAACCCAGAATACTGTCATCGATACAGGATGCTGACCTAAGACAGGTGTAACCAAAGTCTGGATCTACAGGGTCCAACATTATCTCTCCACATCATGGCTTCTTTTTTGGTTTTCTCTCTCTCTCTCTCTCCCTCTCTCCTCTCTCTACTCTCTCTCTCTCCTCTCTCCTCTCTCTCTCTCTCTATCTCTCTCTCTCTCTCTCTCTCTCTCTCTCTCTCTCTCTCTCTCTCTCTCTCTCTCTCTCTTTCCCTCTCCCTCTCTCTCTCTCTATCTCTCTCTCCCCACTCCTCAGCAGTAGCTCCAAGATTCACGAGTAGTAAGATTTTCCCTTGGCGACCAATTTTGGGGGAGTTTCCCCACCATTAAGGTAGCCACATTCCAACTTCGGGAATACAGATGGGAGCTCAACCTGCCAATTTTGCCAGGACAGTCAGGAGGTACCTCCCTGCTCTTTCCAACTTTCAACCATCATGGGGTCTTCTGATGCATACAAGTCTGTAAGTCCATGGTTCTGGTGGTTTACAGTCTCCTCAAAAGGACATAATTTTCAGTTCAATTTCTCCATCAAACTGGGAAAGAAAGGGCAAGGCTGGGAATCGAACCCAGTACCTCACGTTTTATTTGTTAGGCAGGTGAACATCCTAACTGTCCTGCCACCTTCCTTCTTCAAAGACTCTATTTAGAGAACAGAGCTAAAATTGCATGGCTAACAAAATAGACGTCTTATCTCTTGGGCCTGCTTGACTCCAGCATATTAAACTGTCAAAGGCAGCTTCCAACACAGCCTTGCCCTTTGACCTTAAACAAAATTGAACGTTTACTAGTTTTATTAACATCCTCACTGATCGTCATGCGACAACAAAAAAAAAAAAAAAAAAAAAAAACAGTCTCTTGACTCAACTGCTTTTTTATGCCCTGGTCTCAGAAAACTTTAGTTACAGTTTTTCTCTTTTCAAGCCCGCTCTTACTACAATTCTCTCCTACACTCTTTCAGGCACAAGACAACTATTCCATCTGACCTGAAAATGCACCTCTTTCTTTCAGACTTGAAATTTAACATTAGATAAGTAGTTTTCCCCTGTGGAGATGCTGGGACGCTGCCCATATAAATAGCATCACCACCTTCTGGAAATTCTGTGCTAGGAATTCCCTATTTTCTATCCCTCTCTTTGTTTCTGCCTTGTTGTTCATTTTCTTCCAGTCACCTACTTCTTGTCTATTTTCTGCCCTTTTTTTTTGGGGGGGGGGGGGGTCCATTCTCCTGCCTTTTTTCCACAAAGACTTAAAAGATAAAAACTCTCTCCTATGCCGAAGTTGGTTGCGCTGGGACTGACTTGTAAGGAGCTTCATGGCAGCGCAACGCATTTTCGCACAAATGACAGACAATACTTGCTGTCTACTTGCTTGGTTGCTTGCTTGCTGGCTGGCTTGCTTGCTTGCTTGCAATGTGGGAGGATGGACTATTTCCACATGAGGAAACTGGTGGATGAAAAAGGGTGGCCGGGAGTGGAGAGAGAGAGACTGGGGTAAAAGTGTGTGGCTGCTTGCCCACAAGCCTAACCTTTTCTCTACAGGTGGCTGCTTGCCCACAAGCCCTAACCTTTTCTCTACAGGTGGCTGCTTGCCCACAAGCCCTAACCTTTTCTCTACGGGTGGCTGTTTGCCTACAGGTGCTAACCTTTTCTCTACAGGTGGCTGCTTGCCCACAAGTGCTAACCTTTTCTCTACAGGTGGCTGTTTGCCCACAAGTGCTAACCTTTTCTCTACAGGTGGCTGCTTGCCCACAAGTGCTAACCTTTTCTCTACAGGTGGCTGCTTGCCCACAAGTGCTAACCTTTTCTCTACAGGTGGGTGTGCTGCTTGCCCACAAGCCCTAACCTTTTCCCTACAGGTGGCTGCTTGCTCACAAGCCCTAACCTTTTCCCTACAGGTGGCTGCTTGCCCACAAGCCTAACCTTTCCTACAGGTGGCTGCTTGCCCACAAGCCCTAACCTTTTCCCTACAGGTGGCTGGTTGCAGGAGGGACTATGTATCAGGCTTGTCAGCACAAAGAACTGTCAAACTACTTCTCCCTCCCTCCCTCCCCCCCAACCCTCCCACTACTTACTCTCTTACTTACTGCCTGCTCCCAGGCTTCTGCCATGAGAAGGAGATTTACTTTTGTGTGGAAAGGAATGGAGGGGGGGGGGGGGGAGTTCTCTTTGTGACAGTCATCAATCCACAAAATAAATCTCATAAAGTATGGCAATCCTATCTCTTTTTTCTTTTACTTATATTCCACCACATCATAACCGCTTATTATTATAAATGACAATGCATGCATGCAGTGCACACACACACACACAAACACACATGAACACACACATATATACGAACACACACACACCCTCCCCCCCCCCCCCCCCAACACACACGAACACCCTCCCCCCCTGAGTAACACAAACATACACACACACATTTTTTATTTCTTCGCCTAATATCACAATTTGTGAAGAGACTTTAACTGAAATCGAACACACACACACATGAACATCCCCATCCCCCCCCCCCCACCAACACCCTTCCACCCTCACCCCCCACCCCAACACACACACACACACATGAACACCCCCCCCCCCACCAAACACTAAAACACACACACACACACACACACACACACACACACACACACACACACACACACCACACACACCACACACACACACACACACACAACACACACACACCACACACCACACACACACACGCACACACACCACACACACACACACACACACACACACACCGCACACACACGCAACAACACACGCACACCACACACACCACACACGCACACACACACACACACCACAACACACACACACACACACACACACACACACACACACACACACACACACACACACACACACACACACCACACACAGCACACACACACACAGCACACACACACACACACACACACACACAGCACACACACGCATGCCACACGCACAACACACACACACGCACACACCACACACACACACCACACTGTCTAATATCACAATTTGTGAACAGACGTTAAAAGAAAGAAAATTGAACACACACGCACAACACACACACACCACACACACGCACACACACACACACACACACTGTCTAATATCACAATTGTGAACAGACGTTAAAAGAAAGAAATTGAACACACAGCACAAACACACACACACGCACCACAACACACACACACTGTCAAACACAATGTGAACAGACTAAAAAAAGAAATGAACCACAGCACAAACAAAGAAACATACACACAACAACCACACAAGAGCAAAAAGAAGCCCTGAGGCTACCTGGATACTCCAAAACATATACAAACTGGCGAAATACTCACACAAAGCTGTCGACATAGTGTCAGACCCATAAACTGCATTCCAAACTCCATGTCACGCAAACACTTATGTTAGTCGGTGTGTGTCTGTATCGCTGTGTGTGTGTGTGTGTGTGTGTGTGTGTGTGTGTGTGTGTGTGTGTGTGTGTGTGTGTGTGTGTGTGTGTGTGTGTGTGTGTGTGTGTGTGTGTGTTGTGTGGTGTGTGTGTGTGTGAGCATGTGTGCATGTGTGTGTTTGTTTGGAGTTTTTTGTTTGATTTTTTGTTTTATATTGAGGATAATTAATGGAATAATGCATAATGGAATGTGTGTGTGTGTGCGTATGTCTGAGCTCTCACGCATGTATGCACGCATGCGTGTGTGCATGGATGTGTGCTTGTAAGAAGTAAGGGTGTGTGTTTATGTATGTGCGTGTGTGCATGCATGCATGTTTGCGTGCGTGCGTGTGTGCTTATGTGTATGTGTGTGCTTATGTGTATGTGAGTGACACAGAAAACTGCATAACTCTTCACCCTCCTCATTGAAATGAGTTGGACAGCACCTCAGGCAACAGTGAACTAGCAAACAACATCACGTCATCGTAGGCAACTTTGCTCTTTGTTTGGTAACAATACAGAGAACAGTGGTCTGTGACCAACAAAGGTAGTAGGGCAAAAAGATCTGAGAGCGCAGAACAAAAGTATTATGACCACTTGTGAAGACTTCTTGCAGCAAACTGCCGATCCTCTAACGACTGATTGATTGATGATGACTGCACATCACTTTGTTTGTTACTTCTTCTTCTCTCTCACTTCTTGCAGCAAACTGCCAATCCTCTAACAACTGATTGATTGATGATGACTGCACATCACTTTGTTTGTTACTTCTTCTTCTCTCTCACTTCTTGCAGCAAACTGCCAATCCTCTATGACTGATTGATTGATGATGACAGCACATCACTTTGTTTGTTACTTCTTCTTCTCTCTCACTTCTTGCAGCAAACTGCCAATCCTCTAACGACTGATTGATTGATGATGACTGCACATCACTTTGTCATTTCTTCTTCTCTCTCACTTCTTGCAGCAAACTGCCAATCCTCTATGACTGATTGATTGATGATGACAGCACATCACTTTGTTTGTCATTTCTTCTTCTCTCTCACTTCTTGCAGCAAACTGCCGATCCTCTAACGACTGATTGATTGATGATGACTGCACATCACTTTGTTTGTCATTTCTTCTTCTCTCTCACTTCTTGCAGCAAACTGCCGATCCTCTAACGACTGATTGATTGATGATGACAGCACATCACTTTGTTTGTCATTTCTTCTTCTCTCTTCACTTCTTGCAGCAAACTGCCATCCTCTATGACTGATTGATTGATGATGACTGCACATCACTTTATTTATTACTACTTCTCTCTCTTCTCTACACTTCCTTACTGGTGGAGTGAATGGTGCCTGGACTTCTCCAGTGCACGCAACACTGCAGGAGCTCTGCCTGCTAACCTCCGCCCACAGATTCTAACTTCAGAGCAGCTCATTTTTGGGAGTACAGGATGCATGCTGGGTATGTTCATGTTTCCGTAACCCACCAAATACTGACCTGATTTGAAGATTTTTCAACGTGCTTATTTGATCTTTTACATGTGTACACACACTTAGGGAAGGCATTGGCAGGTCTGCACTCAGAGTTGACCACGAAAATTGTAAAAAATGTTCCAGATGCCGCTACCAAGATTCAAGCCTATGCACACACACTAAAGGAAGGCATTGGCAGGTCTGCACTTAGAGCTGACCTTGAAAATCGTTTTTAAAAAAATGCCCAGATACCACTACAAAGATTTTAGCACATGACTCAATGGAGCTATGGAGGACTGATGTTATTAACTCTTAGTGTCATATAGTGAACTGACAAAATCAACTTCCTGTTCCTGGAAGGATTTGGCCGAAATGAGCTGAAATGGGTGGGTATGTTTAAATGTAATATCTCTCATATTATTAATCAGAACTGCATGAAATCTGAGAATAGTGTTGGCAAATGATTGTTACATATGTTGTATTATTTTTCTTTCTGGTTTGTATCATGTGTCAAAAGTTGTTTGCTTGTTTTGTCTGCAATTATTATGTAATCTCTAGTAAGCAACATAATTAAACACAATTGTGATGCTCCACCACATAAGGAGTCACATTACACAGGGGGTCAATTTTTAGTTATTGACAAGTTGTTAATCTCAGGGTTCACGCTACAATTTTTTAAAACCGGTACTGCGAGTTGCCCTTTCAGAGATATCTTGATCAACTCCCCCAAAATCGGTCCCCAGAAAATAAAATCCGGTAGGTACTGTGAACAAAACAAAACTATTCAGTGAGGGGGTGGGGGAGGGGGGAGGGGGTTGTTCGGCAGCAAAACTAAATCTAAATTGAACGCAAATCTCTCAGACTTTGACTGCCGTGCTGCTGCCATTCGCTTCTTGGGCACAAAGCCACGCAGGAAATAGGATTTTTTTTCTAGCGCCTGTGTCACTGTCTGTGTCAGTCTGTTGTTTTGCATGGCATCATTCATGAGACTTATATTCTTCTTTCTTGTTTCTATGCTTAACGCTCATCTAGATTTTTCGTTCAATTTAGATTTGGTTTTCGACTCTTCTCTCTCAAAGCAATGCGCAAAGTCATAGTCAAAGACCCTCCGCTTTTTGCTTTTCGTAAGAGCAGGCCATCGTGTGTGCCATGTGTGCCGGTGGGAACAGATGACATTTACAAAACTGCATATACTTGGGGACTGGATTTTTTTAAAAAGCACAGGAGTGCTTATTCCATTATCCTCGATATAAAAGATTAAAAGAATAAAGAGGGAAATAATTGTGAATGGAAGTTACTGTCATGCCGAGAAGAGCGTGAAGCTCTATTCTTTCACAGTAAAGCTTGCTGTTCTGCGTGCTAGGCTAATGAGGCTGGCGCCAAAGATGTTCATCGGAAGGGGTGGTAGGAAGGGGTAGGTGCGTAAGCACAGTACAGGCGCATGACAGACTGTCAGAAAATGTCACTTCAGACTTTTTTCTTGAGACGGAAATCTAATCGGTCACATGCAAACAGAATCGGTACGCGGTACCGGCTGCTTCAAAAATTTTCAGTATTCCCTGTTTACAATCGGTAAAATACCGACAATTACCGGTTATCGCAATCTGCAATAAAAAAGCTATTCAATGCAAAAAAAAAGATTGAAAATCTGACAAATCTGTGCAGAGTTATAACAAACTGAAATGATAAGACTGCAGGATGTGACAAAATGAGAAACAGGCAAGTTTATTTTTGTAACAGGTTGTCAGAATGAGGGCTTGGGTATTTTCAAAACACATTTAAAAGCAAAAGGAATAAACATTGTGCCTTGATATTTCACTACAAGGTAGAATAACGGATAATAGTTTAATAATCAATCAAAATCTCAAAATTGGCAACTTGACTTCTGGTGTAAAACTTTCAAAATCTTAACATTCTTTCCTATACATACTGGTATTTTTTCTGGTGTAAAACTTTCAAAATCTTAACATTCTTTCCTATACATACTGGTATTTTTTCTGGTGTAAAACTTTCAAAATCTTAACATTCTTTCCTATAGTAATACATACTGGTATTTTTTCTGGTGTAAAACTTTCAAAATCTTAACATTCTTTCCTATACATACTGGTATTTTTTCTGGTGTAAAACTTTCAAAATCTTAACATTCTTTCCTATACATACTGGTATTTAACATGACTTTCTGGTGTAAAACTTTCGAAATCTTAACATTCTTTCCTATACATACTGGTATTTAACATGACTTTCTGGTGTAAAACTTTCAAAATCTGGCACTCCAACAGCTTCATTTTGGCTGATAAAGATGATATGTACAACCTTGGAAGAAAGTCACGAGATTGCAAGAACCAATTAACTATTTCACAACATTGAGCAGTGATGAGAGGCTTTGTCTTGGGTACAAATATGGATGTGCTTTTAGTTTACATATTGCCAATTGTGATAAAGCTTAGAGTAAATTATACATAAAAAATAATAATAAAATGCAATTCAAGCTTTTGTAGAGAGTTATGATCAAAAATTATATAGGGGGGCTGATTTCGCTTTCACAAAAACAGTTCCCGCACATACACATACACACTCACACTAACACTCACACACATTTCTATACATTTTTTTTTGGGGGGGGAGGTCCCTTTTTTTTTGTTTGTTTTTTTGTTAGGGTTTTTCTGCTTTGTTTTTTGTTTGGTTTTTTTGTTTGGTTTTTTGTGTGTTCTTTTCTTTAGATAGATGGCCTGATGAAAAAAAGCAAATCGATGCTTATTCAATGTACCATCTGGAAATAAAAATTTGATTTGATTTGATTTGACACACACACACACACACACACACAAGAGTAACACACACACACACAGAGTAACACACACACACACACACACACACACACACACACACACACACACACACACACACACACACACATACACACACACACATACACACACACACATACAGTTACACACTCTCAAATGACTTTTCTCACTTACCTTCACACAAAGCCAGACACGACAGTCTTTTGCGTCGACGTCGCCTCTGTCGCTGCAACGGACGAAACACAGACATGAACACTCATCTGTATGTATTGGAAAACACAGCTGTCAGTTTCCCCCACTTTCCGCTCCTCTCAGTTGCTATCCATCTCATCTCATCCCAGCCGGTGCTAATTATAGGAGGAACTGACCGCACTTGGACTTGGCAAAAGGAAGGAGCTAATTTTAGCACTAGGCTCTGGGCCCCTGACTGAGTTATGCTGGATTTGTGCGCTGTGAAAAGGTCTTTCAATACTTACATGTAAAAATTATTTGCAATCTTAATTAATGGCACTT
Source organism: Stramonita haemastoma (assembly GCA_030674155.1). Lineage (NCBI taxonomy): Eukaryota > Metazoa > Mollusca > Gastropoda > Neogastropoda > Muricidae > Stramonita > Stramonita haemastoma. The sequence continues at coordinate 43,790,200 of CM060328.1, read as the reverse complement.
AATTATCTTTCAACTGCTTCTTTTGCGATTTACAATGTCTTGCTTTGAAATGTTGGGACCCTAAAATGAGAAATTACGTACTTACATCTGAAATTATTTGCAATCTTAATTAATGGCACTTGGTTTTCTTTCAACTACTTCTCTTGCGATTTACAATATCTTGCTTTGAAATGTTGGGACTCTAAAATGAGAAATTACGTTACTCTTTGAATTGTGACATCACATTGTGGTCTATACTGGAATGAGTATACAAGTTTTTTGGCAAAACACAGTGCCTCAGAATGCACAAATGACATAATGATTAATATTACAAGCCCATGATTATCTTCACTTGAAATTATTTTAATTCTTGCACACTCCCAAGTTTTTAGACTTCATTTTGAAAGAAAACTGAATATTCAAAAAAAATGCTCTCTGCATTCATTCTGATATCAGTTCATCATATATTGTTTGATTGCCCTAGCTGTTCAGTGCCTTGTATAAAAGCAAAGGAATAGATCTAAGCAAAAAAAGAAAAAAGAAAAGAAACATCCTTAGTGTTCTGTATGATTGCAAGTTGCATGTACTAGTCTCAGTTGCAGAAAGTATTTGCCAGTCACCATTAAGTGAGTAACTGTAAATGTTATTTTGTAAATTTATTAACATCCATTACATTCTTTATCCTTCAACCCACCCTCTTTATTCTGTGTATTCTTTATGTGAATGTGCAATTGTCTAAATCACCTAGAAGTAGATAGATATTAAACTAATGAGAAGAAGAAGAACCAAAACATTGTTTTCTCTATTTCACAGATCTTAAGGAACACTGTACACAAGGTAACACACACCTGAACATTCTTTTCTTTATTTCACAGATCTTAACCCTCTTAGTCCTGACACACCTGAACATTCTTTTCTTTGTTTCACAGATCTTAAGGAACACTGTATGCAAGGTAACACACACCTGAGCACTGACTGTCTGCTGCATGTGTATGTACACAAAAGAAATAAAAAGACGCTGGCAGGATTTTCTGCAAGTGCACATACACAAAGGGAATAAAGGCACTGGCAGGTCTGCACACTCCATGTTGACCCCAGAGCTAAACTAAAGTCCCACCAATGACTCACCAGATGCCACCACCGAGATTCAAACCCCTGATTCCACCGCATGGAAGTCAAACTCTTGTCCATAACATTACAGCTAGAGTGTGGATCAAAAAACACATTAGGATTTCTAATTCCGCATGTCATTTGGACAGATCTTTTCAAGGCCATGGATTTTACACACAGGTTGCATGTATTATGTGCCATGTTTGTGTCATCGATAACAGCAATGTACCGTGATAACCGCCACATCACCATAATCAGCCTAGTCATAAGTCTTCCATGAAAGGGGGACTGGATTCATATATATTATATATAGCACGTTTACACAGTGTCACAAGCGCAATTCCAGGACCACAGTCAACTGTCTTTCCTCCATGGGGATACCGGGGGGGGGGGGGGGGGGGGTCTTTCTGAATAAATAGTATCCCCACATTCTAAAAATTCTGTGCTAGGAATTCCCTCTTTTCTATCCTTCTCTTCATTTCTGCCTTGTTCCTTTTCTTCAAGTTACCTGCTTGTCTATTTGCTAACTTCTTGGTCCACTCTCCTGCCTTTTTTTCCCCCCAAAAGACTTCAAACATAATCCTCTCCCAAACCGCAGTCAGATGTGCTGGGCCAGACTTTTGAGGCGCTTAAGGGCAGCTCAACGCATTTTTGCTCATATGACAGACAACACTGCTTGCTGTCGGAGAGTTTGACGACAGAAGACACCGACTTTGAGAGGCATGAAGACAGTCCCGATGTAGGCTAACTCCTAGGGAAAAATCAGTCCCGATGTAGGCTAACTCCTAGGGAAAAATCAGTCCCGATGTAGGCTAACTCCTAGGGAAAAATCAGTCCCGATGTAGGCTAACTCCTAGGGAAAAATCAGTCCCGATGTAGGCTAACTCCTAGGGAAAAATCAGTCCCGATGTAGGCTAACTCCTAGGGAAAAATCAGTCCCGGTGTAGGCTAACTCCTAGGAAAAATCAGTCCCGATGTAGGCTAACTCCTAGGAAAAATCAGTCCCGATGTAGGCTAACTCCTAGGGAAAAATCAGTCCCGATGTAGGCTAACTCCTAGGGAAAAATCAGTCCCGATGTAGGCTAACTCCTAGGGAAAAATCAGTCCCGATGTAGGCTAACTCCTAGGGAAAAATCAGTCCCGATGTAGGCTAACTCCTAGGGAAAAATCAGTCCCGATGTAGGCTAACTCCTAGGGAAAAATCCCTTTCACTTAACAGCAGAGCACAAATTTGAATCTTTTGCCGTCTCCCACTGAACCAAGTCTACCACCACCCTTGGGTACCTACCTCCTTCTCTTCACAGGACATTTTTAAAGAAAATAGATATCCAAAATATTTTACGTACCCGTGAGGCGCGAAACGCGTCACATCTGTTGTCCAAACGGGCATAGCGCCTCGAGATTTCAGCAGCAGGGCTGAGATAAATGCCATGATCTTCGGAAGGTCCATGGAGCTGCACAGTACACATCTTCATTATTCGACATAATAAAAATGAAAACATCATCTTCCTTTCCCCTCTGCCTCAATCAAATAAGAAAATATCGGTAAAATGTGATATTTAGAGGACAGGGGAGAAGGAAAGCACGTCTTTAAAAGCAATCTATGAAACTTTTTTTTTTTTTTTTTTTTAAACAGCCGGTGAAAATAAAACTAGTTTCAAAGCATTTAAGAGTCTGGCTAGAATGCTGACCCCAGTAAACTTTCAGAATTTTTCCTGAATTATTTTTAAAACTTTTTTTTTTTTGTTTTCAGACCTTACTTATTTTCCAGATCCCTGCTAGAACAAAGTCCTGGTCAGTGCCAATAACTGATTTTTCTTTGATACCGTGTTGATTCTGGGATTTTAAAAATGGGGACAAAGAACCACCTAAAAATTTCACAGAGAGAGACAACATTTCAGACCCGCCCCCCTCCCCTCCCCCTACCTCAGACCTGCCTACCCCAGCAAAAGAAAAATGGTATTTGAACAGGTCAAAAATAGTATTTTAATGGCAAAAATAGTATTCGCAATCTTTCTTCATCTCAATGTATTCTTAATTTCAAAACACTATTGATTTGATGGTTTCAATTGTGTCTATGTTTCCATGGCAGTAATATGCTTTTATGAAGAAGAGTGCATTTTCAAAAAACTAGCCATCTTCAATTTGTAAATTCATAAGTTTAGAGATCTGTGAGTGTTGTGTTTTTTTTCAGGACACTGTTTTCAACATCATGTGCCTACTCAGTGATTTGAATAACAAAGTTTCATCCCACACACAAAAAAAAAATTGTTTAATGTCGTATGAATGGCTACTACACAACCCCAATGAGTAACCTCTCAAACACTTGGAACCTTACTCTGGGATGAAAAAAAAAACTTTTCAAAAAAATTTTTGAAAAAAAAAAAAAAGCTTTTATGAAGCAAAACTTCTTCACCTGTAAGTGAGTGCCCGATGCCACCACCAAACCATTTCGGATAATGGAATGCCAGTTCTCGATCGGTGAGCCACTGTAATTTGAACAACAACAAGTTTGATTATGTAAATAATCATTCACACAAGTTACGGTATCCTTTTCATCTTTTATCTGTTGCGACATAATCTCTTTAAATTTACCACTAAGCTCGATAATACATAATGCAGCACTTTCTCATTTAGCTTATATATACAACTACTTGATATACATTGATTTTTTTTTTTCTTAGAATCATTTGTTCCTCCTATATTATTTTAGAGTGACAGTAGACATTTGTGACACTCCACCACGTAATGTGTCACATTACACCAGAGGTCAATTTTTAGTTATTGACATGTTATTAATCTGCAAAAAAAGGCTATTCAATACAAAAAAACTAGATTGAAAATCGGACAGCTCTATGAAAAGTTACTACAACTTGAAATGATAGACTGCAGGAAATGACAAAAGTCAGAAATTGACAAGTTTAGCATCACAATAGCCGGTCAGAACGAGGGCTTGGGTATTTTTAAAGCATGTTTAAAAGAAAAAGAAAACAAAATCATGCCTTGATATTTAATTACATGGTAGAGTAATGACTATAATATAGTTTTATAAAAAAAAAAAGTAAAACTAAAAAAAATCAACATCTCAAAATCGACAACCTGACCACCACCTGCCTAAAATGGCTCCTAGCGGAAAAGTGGGTCAGGTGCTAAGCCTCTCATTTCCTGGTGGAGCGTCACATTTGACTAAAAACACAAGACAACTCACTGATCATCAGATATAATGTCACACACACACACACACACACACACACACACACACACACACACACACACACACACACACACACACACGCACACACACACACACACACACCACACACACAACACCACACACACACACACAGACACAACACACACATGAACACACACACACACACACACACACATAACACACACACACACACACACACACACACACACCACACGCACGCACGACACGCACGCACGCACCAGCACGCACGCACGCAAAGCCTTCAGACTCACTGGAAGGCAAAGCAGCTGCCATGTTTTTTCTTCGCTTCCCGAAAGATCATCTCTTCTTTCGGTGGACTGCTGAGTAGAATGAACTGTTGGGAAGTGCACATCATCTGTATTTGCTGCACACCAAGATATAATAGGATTTTTTTTTTCTTAATCTTTTTTTTTTAGTTATTAAACAGATCACAACTCAATACAGAACACCTCCCAAAAGTATGAAATCTTCTTTATAGCAGCTTTGGCAGCGTTTTCCAGAAAGGGCTAGTCAGTTGCCCTGTTGGGTTGGATTGGATTGGGTTGGGTTGGATTGGATTGGACAGACTAGACAACAATAGTTACAGTCTGAGTAGTTGATGAGGAAGAGGAAGAAAGAGCCAGTCAGTTTGCCTCATCTCACCAGAAAGAGCCGGTCAGTTTGCCTCATCTCACCAGAAAGAGCCGGTCAGTTTGCCTCATCTCACTAGAAAGAACTGGTCAGTTTGCCTCATCTCACCAGAAGAACTGGTCAGTTTGCCTCATCTCACCAGAAAGAGCCAGTCAGTTTGCCTCATCTCACCAGAAAGAGCTGGTCAGTTTGCCTCATCTCACCAGAAAGAGCCGGTCAGTTTGCCTCATCTCACCAGAAAGAACTGGTCAGTCAGTTTGCCTCATCTCACCAGAAAGAGCCAGTCAGTTTGCCTCATCTCACCAGAAAGAGCCAGTCAGTTTGCCTCATCTACCAGAAAGAGTGTCAGTTTGCTCATTCCTCAGTAAAGAGCAGTCAGTTTGCCTCATTCACCAGAAAAGCATCAGTCTGCTCATCACCAGAAGAGACCCGGTCAGTTTGCCTCATCTCACAGAAAGAATCTGGTCAGTCAGTTGCTCATCTCACCAGAAAGACGGTCAGTTTGCCTCATCTCACCAGAAAGAGCCAGTCAGTTGCTATTCACCAGAAAGAACACAGTCAGTTTGCACTCATCTCACAGAATGAATGGTCAGTCAGTTTGCTATCTCACCAGAAAGAACCGGTCAGTTTGCCTCATCTCACCAGAAAGAGCCAGTCAATCTGCCTCATCTCACCAGAAAGAGCCGGTCAGTTTGCCTCATCTCACCAGAAAGAACTGGTCAGTCAGTTTGCCTCATCTCACCAGAAAGAGCCAGTCAGTTTGCCTCATCTCACCAGAAAGAGCCAGTCAGTTTGCCTCATCTCACCAGAAAGAGCGCAGTCAGTTTGCCTCATCTCACCAGAAAGAGCCAGTCAGTTTGCCTCATCTCACCAGAAAGAACTGGTCAGTCAGTTTGCCTCATCTCACAAGAACCGGTCATTTGCTCATTCACAGAAGACCAGTCAGTTTGCCTCATCTCACCAGAAAGAGCCGGTCAGTTTGCCTCATCTCACCAGAAAGAACTGGTCAGTCAGTTTGCCTCATCGCACCAGAAAGAACCGGTCAGTTTGCCTCATCTCACCAGAAAGAACTGGTCAGTCAGTTTGCCTCATTGCACCAGAAAGAACGGTCAGTTTGCCTCATCTCACCAGAAAGAATGGTCAGTCAGTTTGCCTCATCTCACCAGAAAGAACCGGTCAGTTTGCCTCATCTCACCAGAAAGACGGTCAGTTTGCCTCATCTCACCAGAAAGAACGGTCAGTTTGCCTCATCTCACCAGAAAGAACTGGTCAGTCAGTTTGCCTCATCTCACCAGAAAGAACCGGTCAGTTTGCCTCATCTCACCAGAAAGAGCCAGTCAGTTTGCCTCATCTCACCAGAAAGAACCGGTCAGTTTGCCTCATCTCACCAGAAAGAACTGGTCAGTCAGTTTGCCTCATCGCACCAGAAAGAACCGGTCAGTTTGCCTCATCTCACCAGAAAGAACCGTCAGTTGCCTCATCTCACCAGAAAGAGCCGGTCAGTTTGCCTCATCTCACCAGAAAGAGCCGGTCAGTTTGCCTCATCTCACCAGAAAGAACTGGTCAGTCAGTTTGCCTCATCCACCAGAAAGAGCCAGTCAGTTTGCCTCATCTCACCAGAAAGAACCGGTCAGTTTGCCTCATCTCACCAGAAAGAACTGGTCAGTCAGTTTGCCTCATCTCACCAGAAAGAACCGGTCAGTTTGCCTCATCTCACCAGAATGAGCCAGTCAGTCTGCCTCATCTCACCAGAAAGAGCGGTCAGTTTGCCTCATCTCACAGAAAGAACATGATCAGTTCGTTCATGCTCTCATCACCAAAAAAGAATCGGTCAGGTCAGTTTGCCTCATTCACAGAAAGAACGCGTCAGTTGCCTCATGCACCAGAAAAAATCGGTCGTAGTTTGCCTCATCTCACCAGAAAGAATGGTCAGTCAGTTTGCCTCATGGCACCAGAAAGAACGTCAGTTTGCCTCATCCACCATAAAGAACTCAGTCAGTTGCTCTCTCACCAGAAAGAACTGGTCAGTCATTTGCCTCATCGCACAGAAAGAACCGGTCAGTTTGCCTCATCTCACCAGCAGTCATGCCTATTTAGAGTGTTGCTATTACAAGTGGCCCATGGTTCACTCACAGTGGAGTAGGGAGCATTGAACAATACACACAACTGAACAGTTCTTCATGTCCATCAATAATATGAATCGTGGTCTAGTTGTAACGCGCCTGCCTAGAAAGCGAAAGTCCGGTCGGAGTGTGCCGTGGTTCGATCCCGTTTGGGCCAAAACTTTCCCCATCCATTAACTATGAGTGTGGTCTGGGCGCTAGTCTTTCGGATGAAAAGATAAACGAGTCTTGTGTGTTACACATCATTATTTAGTGCTTGTAAAAGAGCCCACGGCAACAAAGGGTTGTCCCTGGCAAAATTATGTAGAAAAAGTCATTCTGATAGAGAAGCAATTACAGTTGCAGACAGGAAAAAGAAAAAAAATGGAAGGCACTGCACTCGTGCAACACGCCTCCTGGGGAAAGCAGCCGAATTCACGCAGAGGAATTGCTGTGACATTAAGTGATATAATAAAATGAATAATAATGAATAAACATATCTAGATTGAACATCAACACTGAAACAAACATCCAGTATGGAAATAAAATAGCACTCAAAAAAGTATGCAGAAAAACAGTATTGATAAACAATTGGGTGAGGAGAGATGGAGAAAACTATACATACACCTTCAACCTCTTTTTCCCCCCCTTCCCCCCTCTCCATTTTCTATTATCCAAAATGCATTATTTTACAAAGTCCTCGATGACAAATCAATGGTTAAAAATTGAAAGTACTAGACTTTCTTTGAATTTTTGACAGCAAAAGAAGAATTTTCCGCAGTTTACAATTCACTTGCTTACAAAAATCATAATCTGACATAAAGGTAAGCACAGGACAGATGAATGAGATTTTGGTGTATCGTTTTGAAATCTTCTTCTTCTCTCGTTCACTTCTCACTGTGTCAGTGTCTGGGAAAAATAATAGCATGTCCTTTCCAACTCCTCTCATGGGCTGTACAGCTTGGTCTGTAGGGTTATCTCCGTCGGCCACACTTTCTTCCTCAGGTCGCTGAATAGTGTGCACATCTGAAGGATGTGTTCGCCTGTCTGGTTTTCTTAACCACAGGCACACAGGGGAGAAGGAGCAAGTTTCAGCTTTGTGGACATATGGTGGTTTAGCCTGTTGTGCCCGGGTGCGGAGTCTTAGAATTATGAGTTTAATCATTTTGAAAGAAGACATTCTAGGTCAAAGTAAGGCCTTTCATCCATAACCACACACATTTTCCAATGATGGAAAGTTGAAATGAGAAGGACAGAAATACACCATTTCACTCATCTGAAATGAGAAGGACACAAACACACCATTTCACTCATCTGAAATGAGAAGGACACAAACACACCATTTCACTCATTTGAAATGAGAGGACACAAACACACCCATTTCACTCATCTGCCAACAGCCAAATACTTACGTTTTCTTCCGGCAGTTTTATGATGTGTGACCGATTGCTGCTGACGATCCTGTGTGGCGAAAAAGAACAAAGCCAGTTAGTCTCTTTGAAATACCCAATACAAAACACAGAAATGTTAGTACATGAATACCTTTCAATGTTTCCAACTGTTTCAGTTCAACTCAACTCTACATAGTCTCAATCATGGATGGGATCAAGTTATCGTTGTGGTGTCTTGAGAGTATTCATATTTTTCCCCTGGGGTTAACCTCTTCAGTGCTCTATGGCAGCCTTTGCTTCAGTCTACCTAAAAGAGCCATGGTAACAGAGAAGCCATCATGACCATGCCACGAAATAAATTCTCCATCACCCCTTTTCATCCCAGGTAAACTGAAGCATTCTCCAGCCCAGGTAAATTTTGAGCAGTGACTGCTGAAAGAGGGTGGGGTCAGAAAAATATTCATTTTGTTTCTCAATGGACTGTTTTGAAATTTGGAGCGCTTGCAGCAAAGTAATGTTCAAAGTATGTTGTGTATGGATGTGTAAAAAGTCTAATTAGGTATCATAACACAAACAAAACAAATAAAAAAAATATGGATGTGTAAAAAGTCTAATTAGTTATTATAACACAAACAAAAACAAACAATCGCTGTTAGCTGCTTGCTGTATCTGTCAAGTGTTGTTTGTTTTGTGAGCGCTGTTTTCAATCAGCACTGACTCCCATTCTCCTTCACTCACACTGCTATCAGCATAGATTTCACCCTCATCACTTTTATTCTCATCTGAATCCAGGCTTCCACCCATCTTCAGAACCATCAGTGTCGTACTCATTGTCATCATCCATAAACAGTCTCCCATGTACCTCAGAAATAGATTTTTTTTTTTTAATTTATTCGCCATGTTGTCTGCATCGAACAGTTGACACATGGCACAGGAAGAACCAAGATCAATCTCCCTTCATATCTACGGAAGGTAGCAAGGCAAACCGAAATTATTCGTCAAAGCCGAAAGTAAGGATCATGACACGAGTCCCTCATTCCACAGGCTCTGCAAAACACCGAGTAAGTCACGAGGGACTCATGATGCGGGAAGCAATGTGTTAATTAGGTAAGCAGCTGACTGATGAACCTCCCCAATCATAGGGCTGGGGTGGTCAGGGAAACACAGATCCTGAGCTGACAAATCACAAGTGCAGGCAGCGTAACGCTCATCACAGGGCTAT
>CM060328.1:43773031-43775531 GCA_030674155.1 Stramonita haemastoma | reverse complement strand
GAGTCACCCACCCCAGGTGGCACAAAACATCCCTCTAACGACCATACCCCCTGAACCTCCAACCCCTAAGGCTTTGACACAAACACTCCACAGGTGCAAAAGTGTCAGGAGAAATCGAATCCAAGGTCACCATGAGACCTGAGCAACTGGGGCCACCTAATCAGAGACTTTTTTTTTTTAATTGCATGGTGACCAATGATAATGAGGATAACATAATAATGCTGCTGTGGAGGCACATATGCTTTGAGATTACTTGACAGGGTTGTACTCTATGCTTACTGTCATAATAATAATAATAATGATAATAATAATAATAATAATAATAATAATAAGCAGACCTGTCCACCCCCTTACTACTGATTTCAGTATTTTCATGGATATTTTCAGTATTTCTCACCAAGTTTCAGTATTTTCCCCCTTTGTTTGTGACACACTTTTTCAACTGGAATAATAATAAACATCTTTCATTTTCTCTTCTTTTTTTTCCCTTAATTTGTTTGCTCATTCCCCCTCCAACATTCCATTTTGTGCGTGCGTGCGTGCGTGCGTGCGTGCGTGCGTGCGTGCGTGCGTGCGTGTCTGCGTGTCTGCCTGCCTGCCTGCCTGCCTGCCTGCCTGCGTGCATGCGTGCGTGCGTGCATGCGTTAAAATCCACTTACTTATCATTACAATAGCAGTCTTAAACTAAAAGTCATAACAACACTGAAAAGAAAAGAAAAAAAAAGAAAGAAAAAAAAAAAAAAAGAAGATTAATAAAATTTTAAAAAACCACTGAAAAGAAAAAAAAATCTTATCACACACAAAAAAAAAAAAAAAAAAAAAAAAACAGCAACCAAAAAAAAACCAAAAAAATACCCAGACAAAACACAGGTAACAGACACGGAGAGAAACTGACCTGTACTTCGGAGGCTATACCAACCAAAGCATTTCCCATCACACCAAAGGTCTGGAAGGAGAACTGACACAGCGAGCGTAAGCACACACTCGGCTGAAACACAGCAAAGCAGCTCACAATGAGCCCTTACAGCACTGAATATCTCCTAACAAGTACTTCCCCTATCCTGAATTTCTGGCCCCCCCCCCCCCCCCCCCCCCCCCCCTTCAGTCCAGTCAGCCAATTTCCTGGCGATAACGGTACCAGAGGAGGGTTTGTTTATAGTGACCCGTCAAGCGGCTAACTGGCATCCATGGACTCTGGAAAGTAGTTTTGATACGGCAAACACTGCTTCTCCTTTCCCACGAGTGAGTTTACAGAACTTTGTGTGTGTGTATGTAAAGTTTACCTAGGTACCCATTTCGCATTCTTCTGCACCTCAGAAACCAAGGAATTGAAGGAAAATTTGGTCGCTCCGGTTTTCCTCCTTACAGGACCGAAGGGTAGCAGAAAGCTGAGCCGGAAAACAGGCTTGCCGTATTGAAAGGGTTAATTATCCTTCACATGTGTACACACAGCAAAGCAGTTCACAATTAATTATCCATCACATGTGTAAACACAGCAAAGCAGGTCACAATTAATTATCCTTCACATATGTAAACACAGCACAGCAGGTCACAATTAATTATCCTTCACATGTGTACACACAGCAAAGCAGGTCACACTCAATCACCCTTCACATGTGTAAACACAGCAAAGCAGACTAGATACAACTAGATACAGACTAGACATGTAGACTTAATACAAAAAAACATTGAAGGGAGTTTAAAACTGAAAACATTAAGATTACAATCCTGACTTTTCCAAAGTTGAACTAAATTAAAATCAAAAGGAAAATTACGATCAATTTACATCACTAGCAGGAAAATTACCACTCTCCTACACAATTCAGATATATTGATTCAAACTCACTTCTTCACAACAACTAGAGAACACTGCATTGAATACACTTGGATATAGCGCTGAGGACACAAGGCGCTGAAAAGTTGGAAATCAAAATCCATGTGGTCACTTTTCTCCACTGTAACAGTGGAGAGGACGCCACACTATCTTCAAGGCAAGAAGTCGGACCCCTCCATGTGGTCAGTGCGTTAGCTAAGATTACATCATTAGGGCTCAAGTTCCAGCATCTAAGAGCAGCGGAAAATGGGGGAAAATGACTGCCATGTTTAGCGGAACACGCACCTCATTCACGCGCTTTGCATATTTGCAACAGATCAGCCACAGAAATAGAAATACACCCAATCAAAAGAGGAAAGACTGGACTATATTTTGATATATGTTTTATTAATCAATACAACACAAGCAAGAATAATAAGGAAGTGAAAAAAGACCAAAAACTGGCCATTTTTCAGCTGTGATGGCAAGATTTGCTGGGGGCTGCCACTACCTACAACTCCCAACATATAACAACCTATATAAAACAACATGTATGGATAAAAAAAAAAGTGTAGTTTGGAAAGCATCTTTCTCTAAAAGTACAGCCATTCTGCTAACCTTCAACATTGACACACTGCCTCTGATGTGGTGGCGGTCATCGCAGATGACACAGTAGTCGTTGATACT
>CM060328.1:43763031-43770531 GCA_030674155.1 Stramonita haemastoma | reverse complement strand
AATTTTATCAAATTATGCAAACAGTGGACCCAGCTGTTCAACATAAACTGGCTCAGACAGAAATCTATCTCTCTGTGACTTATCCTAAAGAAGTTGCACATTTTCTTCTTCCTTAATGAGATGACACTGCAACCTTGAAAGTTCAGCATCCGGAATGAGTTGACTGAGAAATGAAGCTGTTTCATCAAATGTCTTCCCACCCTCTTGCTTCAGTACCAATAACTGAATCAGCAGATGATTGGAAATCTCTACAACAGGCACCTTTGGACAACGACCTTTTCCAGTAGCCAGAAAAATGGACCCCAGCTTGCTCAGTTGACTTCCATCTGTGTGTCAGCATTTCAGGGAATAAAAAATAAATTTTAAAAACAATAATTAAAAATAAAAGAAAACCAGCAAAAAAACTGTAATTAGTGTAAAAGAATTTGTTTCTTCCTTTCAAAAGGCAAAACTGCCAAAAGGTTTAAAAGAAATCTGATAACAAGAATAGATAAACAATAGGAGTGACAACTGAACAACTTTTGTGTGTGTGGGGGGGGGGGTTGTTCTCCTAATGTATTGTGAATACTCTTTCTTTTTTCTTTTTTCTACCATCCATTGTGTTAGGATTTTTGTTGTGAGTATTTTTCACACGCCCATATCTGCAAGCATTGGTTTTGTCAAATTTCATGTACCCCTTGGGGGTTTTTCTTGAAATAAAATTTTGAAAATTGAAATTTTGAAAATTGAAATTTGAAATAAACTGACACACATAGGGAAATTTATAAACATCTCATTAGTATCAGAACTGTGGTATTGGGGATGGTATCTATCAATGTAGATGTGTCACATATTTTTGTAAAGTCACTGAAGGTTAAAAATTACCCGATATATAACACAATTTTACTTTTAACGGTGTTGACTTCTTTATCCTTTTCTTAAAATCACAATTAAAATAGTAGCCTAAGTGGATTCTGCCTTTTTTTAATATCTCGAAATAGTATAAAACCAATCAACAGAAAATAAAAGTAAAGTACTAATTCAAGTAGTAAAGATAGTGAACCCTCAAATGAGTCAAAACAAAAAAACATAATAATGGAAACTCTGAAAAGGAGAATGACTGGGGAAAATGAAAAGGAGAATGACTGGGGAAAATGAAAAGAAAAGACTATGGCTATTAGATACACTGCATAAATCACAAAGAGCAAGCTTACTTGTGGTACTACTGTGCTGAAACTAAACCTGCTTTAGTTCAAGTTACTAAAAAAGAAATTCATTCAAACACTGATATGGCATTTTAGTGATTTACTACTCAGGCTGCATAAAATATTCCAAGTCATGCAGCCCCCCCCAAAAAAAAAAAACAAACAAACAACAACAACAAAAAACAAAAATGAAAACTGTAACAAACTTAAACTTTTAATTCATCAATCATAAATGAAACCGTGACCTAAACTGGTTCTAATAAATCCCCCCAAAACAGAAGCAACGACCGACGTTTGTTTCACGAAGAAGTGAATCGCGATCTCGGGATTACCTCCTCTTGGTTAAACCGGTCACTCAATAAAACGTACAATAACACACCTATTTCACTATACGACCTTAAAAAAAAAAAAGTTTGAATATAAGTATGTTTAAAATATCTGATTTTATAAGCACCATAAATTTAAGAAGTAATTTCGTGAAAATATCCAAGGAAATCGGACACGTTTTCTTCTTTCCGGTTTGCGCATGCCCGATTGTCGAAGACGATCGTATCTACCCTTTTCAAAGTCTTCGTTTTTAATGATCTAATGAATTTTTTTTCAAACTACGCGACCCGTGTCTAAATAAACAATAACATTAATGATCTACAATCACAAATTTATCATATCTACCCAGTAAATCGAGAAAATCGTCGATTTTCGACATGATCGTTTCGCAGCGATCGTTCGTTCTTGCCTCCATGTTTCTGATCTTTCCAAGATTTGAAAACTATGTTTTGGTTGGTTTGCTTATGTAGGACAGCCCATGAATACATTAACCCATTTACAAATTAGAACCAATAGGTGGTCTTGTTTCATTTTCGCCTGTGGTATTGACTATTTTAAGCTACTGGTTCTTTAGAACTTGCCGACGAAGATTGTGTGCCGCAAAAAAACGGAATTTTTGCAAAAACTATCCATAAATCAATAATTATGTACCCATTTCAGTATTGTAGCATAAATACTGAACACAGTGATACCTGATATAGCACAGTTGATTGTATATCGCGAATGCTCGGGGAACTTAAAGTGGGCATGTATTTTTGAAGCTTTGTCCGTGTTCGTGAAAATGGCGGCCGCGCAGCGTTTTTTAGCGGAACACACACCTCATTCACGCACTTCGCGTATTCATCTCAGATCAGTCACAGAAATAAAAATGCACTCAATCAAAAGAGAAAAGATCGAACTTTATTTTGATATATAAAAAAATTTAATCAGTACAACAGAAGCAGAGTAATAAAGAAGTGAAAAGATCGAAAAACAGCCATTTTTCAGCTGTGATGACGGGATATGCCCGGGGCTGCCGCTACCTACACTCACTGTTGGTAAACATGGTCTTTCAACAGAAAAAGTTCTCTTGCTAGGCCTACCTAAGCTTGGATTGCCTTGTGACATAAAGCAGAAAAGGGAAGTAATCAGCATGGAACCTTGAGTTAGTTCCCTTAAACTGTTTTCATGGGTTTCTTTTTTTCTCCTTTTTTTTCTCCTTCTCTTTTCTAATTTTTGGCAGATTTCCATGAATTTGCAGAGAGTTCCATGGCTGATCTTACCATGCCAATCTCTCTCTCTATCTCTGTATCCCTCTTGTCTATGGTAAAAGTAAAATTCAAGCACTTTTCAAGTACCTGGTGGCATATGTTTGATTTTCAAAGAATTTCAGGCCTTCAAAAATAGAACTCTACAATTCAATGATGATTAAGGACTGTTTGGACCCTAACAACTCAATGTAGGATGTCCCCCTGCACTGTCACATCGAGTATACATAACTCACACACACACACACACACACACACACACAGAAGCAATATAGAGACAGACAAGATGAAACAGGAAAAAAAAGAAACACACTCACCATCACAAGAAATCCATCTGCTAAGGATGGCATTTTCTGCAGATGAAACAGGAGGAGAAAAAAAAAGAAACACACTCACCATCACAAGAAATCCATCTGCCAAGGATGGCATTTTCTGCACATCCCTATCTGCAGATGTGCCATCCTCCTTTTGATGGCTGGGTGGGAGGCTGCATGCTCCCTCCAATTGTTGCTTGTTTCTGAAACAAAAAGGTCAGGGGTGGGAATGTGCAGAGTCAAAAAATCTGTGAAAACTAGGGAAGGTCTGGGGGCATGCCCCCCCCCCCCCCCCCCCCCCCCCCCCCAGGAATTTGTTGTTTTTTTCATACCAACTCAAATGAAGCCATTTTAAGCACTCCCAGGGCCATTTTGAGCTGTTACCTTTTTATGTCAAAAATTGGATTTCACCTTCAATTGTTGCTGCAATTTTTTTTCTGCCGTTACCTTTATATGTCAAAAATTGGATTTCACCTTCAATTGTTGCTGTATTTTTTTCTGAACAGACTGTAAGCACACAGCTGACAAGGAAGAAAGAAAACAAAAAATAATACACATACTGGCAGATCAGAAGCATAGAGGCATCTGCAACATCGTTGAGAGTATTCTTCAGAGCTTGGCGAGACTCTAGCTCCGGAAACCCCATCTCCAGAAGTGTCTGCAGTGCTCCTGTGTCCACGTCATCCTTGGGCTCTCCCCTGCAAAATTAAATACATAGTGGAGAATCAGGTACACACCTGAAACACGTTACAGCCAACATTATTAACTCTTTGAACACAATACTTACTAACTTAATCCTCCTCGCTCCGGATGGAGCAAAAGGCGCCAACAAGTCTCCTCCAGCCATCTCTATCTTGGGCAAGCCAGCCGATCTCATTCCATGTTTTGCCCATTATTTTAATTTCTTCTTCTTTAGTTCTCTTCCATGTACCTAACAGCCTGCCTCTTCTTCCTTTCCTAATACATAGTGGAAAATCAGGTACACACCTGACAGATGTTACAGGCCACATTTAACTCTGAACACAATACGTAGAGGAAAATCGGGTACACACCTGACATGTTACAGCCCAGTGGTTTGGTTAACTCTTTGAATACATAGTGGAAAATCAGGTACACACCTGACAGATGTTACAGCCCAGTGGTTTGGTTAACTCTTTGAATACATAGTGGAAAATCAGGTACACACCTGACAGATGTTACAGCCCAGTGGTTTGGTTAACTCTTTGAATACATAGTGGAAAATCAGGTACACACCTGACAGATGTTACAGCCCAGTGGTTTGGTTAACTCTTTGAATACATAGTGGAAAATCAGGTACACACCTGACAGATGTTACAGCCCAGTGGTTTGGTTAACTCTTTGAATACATAGTGGAAAATCAGGTACACACCTGACAGATGTTACAGCCCAGAGGTTAACCCTTTCGTCCAGGCTGGCCAGTTTAACAGCAGAGTATTTCTTACTGCTGAAGCCCATGTTTCCAGACCTACTACTATTGCTTTGTTTATTGGGTTTCCTGAGAGAGCAATGGTGCACAAGGGTTCTCCAGTTATTGTTTCTGTACACTGTATTGTTGAATTATATGCATACACACTGGGGACCTATCCTGTTTCTGTTGATGTGCTGTTGACCAAGTAAAGTGGCCAGCCAGCCTGAAAGATTGTAAGTATTTTTTTCAATTTTCAGGAAAGTGTTATGGCCATTTGACTTCAATCTCCTGGATCCATGAAGACATGGATTTGAATCTCGGTAGCTGTGTCTGGTGAATTAAGGGTGGAGATTTTCACAGTCCCTCAAGCCAACTTCAAGTGCAGACCAGCAAGAGCCTTAAAGTGCAGACCAGCAAGTGCCTTAATTCCTTTGTGGATATTTACACATGTAGAAGATCTAACATGCATGTTAGAGATCCAGTAATGTTAGAGATCCAGTAATTCAAGACAGCGTTCAATGGGTAGGTTACAGAAACACAAACATACCCAGCATGCAACCTGTACAAAAACTGAGCTGCTCTTAAGTCAGGATGTGTCAGGTGAACCTCCTGCAGAGTTACCACACAGGAGAAGACCAGGCACTACACACCCCACCCGGCAAGGGAACACAGAGAAGAGAGAACAGACACACACACCAATCTGACTCTCACAGTAATCAAAAAATAAATAAATAACTGACAAAAAGTTCAACTCTTTGTACAGTTGTGCTACAGATAAAGTCCAAGCATGTCCTGGTGTCACGAAATTACATGATATATGCCCAGACACGTTTCTTTTTTCTTTTCTTTTTTTTTAGAAGTAGACAGGAACATCCAATCAAACAAACTATTAAAGCTGTTAGATTAACCATTTTTCTAACAAAAGTTCTTTTCCTGTAACTGTTGACTGATCAGCAATGCTGAGCTTTTAAATATTCATTTAAGTGGCTATGACAGGATTTTCTCATGAAGGTTGCCAACACAAAAGAAAATAAGTTTGCTGTTGTTTTTTTTCAGTAAACACTAAAATTTTAGACATAAAATTTCATTCCTGAGACTGAGGGAAACTTTACTGTGGGTAAATCAATTGTATTCATTTTTGTGGATAAGCTGATCGACACTTCAACTTCATCAAGGTAAGCAATCAAGTGGATCAAAACTTCTTGTCTTTTGGCATTCGCTGACTTATGTTAAAGCAAAAATACAATCTCTATGGGCAATTTCTTTACAAATGTTAAAAAAAAAAAGTTAACAAAACACATAAAAGGTATTTACATATTATGGAAAAACTATTTACAAATGTTAAAAATTGGGGGGGGGGGGGGGGGGGCAAAGAAAGAAAGTAAGAGGAAGAAATCTGCCCTGATTCCACCATGTCTGAAGGTTTCATTTCATTCATTACTGAAGCCTGTCATGCATCAAATGAGGCTCTCTCTCTCTCTCTCTCCTCTCCTCTCTCTCTTCTCTCTCACTCTCTCTCTCTCTCTCTCCTCGCTCTCTCGCTCTTCTCTCTCTCTCTCTCTCTCTCTCTCTCTCTCTCTCTCTCCTCTTCTTACTGAATAAGCATTTGATCAGCTTCACAACTGAAAATGCAGAATTATTATTCTTTACTGTATGTCTGTTAAAAAAAAATAATTTTTTAACTGAAATTTACAGTAAAATAACATTAACAATCAACCAACCCACTAGCCAAAGGGAAAAAAAAAAACTACCCCAATAACAAGCTGATAAAATATTAATTGTAACTGTTCTGCCCTTTATTAAAGTTAAAGTCTGTCCCAAGCCTAAGGCTCATCAGGACGTTGCTTATCCCGGTTTCTGTGGCGTTAAGCGACTGAGAGTCATAGACTCCCCCCCCTGGATAGGACGCCAGTCTATCGCAGGGTTAACCCCCAACACAAGGTTGGTACCCCTTTTACACCTGGGTGGGGTGAGAAAATAGCCGTAAAGTGCCTTTTCCAAGGGCACAACGCCATAGCCGAAAGCTGGGATCGAACCCCGCAACCTTTAGATTACGAGTCCAACGCCCTAACCACTAGACTACAGCGGCGGTTTCTGCCCTTTAATGGCATGATTAAAATGTATTTGACTTGACTTGACATAAAATAACAACATTAAAAGAGGGAGGGGTGGGGGTGGCAAACTTCCCAAATTATAAACTAATAAGAGATCATATATCCAAACCAACCATATGGGGAAAAATCTAGCCCCAGTATATCCTCATAAAGCTTAACACTATAAACAGTGAACTGAAAAAGCTTGGCAACACATACAATTAATTAAACTGAGTAAGCAAACCCATGGGGACGGGATAGCCTAGTGGTCATAACATTGCTGACCTGGGTTCAATTCCCATTCGAGGGGATTTTTCCCCTGGAGTTAAACATCACTGCTAACTCCACTCTCTCCCAAAAGTCCTTTGGATGAGACTATAAACCGAGGCCTGGAGTGTGAACGCACGCAGAACATCTTGCGCACACATTAAATCCTGTTCCACTTTTTGTAAGAATAGGTCATCATGAGCCGGTGGGAACAGATGACATTTACAAAAGTGCATACACACGGGGACTGGATGTTAAAAAAAGCACAAGTGTTTATTCCATTATCCTTGATATAAAAGAATAAATATTTTTACAAATATAACACAACGCACGCACGCACATACACACATACACACATACACACACATACACACACACACACCACACAACCACACACACTTACCCAGCTGCTGCCGAGAGACCACCGGGCACACTGCTGGATTCCTCTGACTGTAACGCGGGCCAGTTCCTTCCAGTGTTTCTCCAATAACCGCTCCAACAAGCTGCATTAAACACAACAAACCCAATGTCTAAACAAAATCCAAACAATGATTGGTATCATTTTATTTGTGATGAATCACACAACACACACAAACACACACACACACACCACACACACACACACACACACACACACAC
>CM060328.1:43741646-43762931 GCA_030674155.1 Stramonita haemastoma | reverse complement strand
TCACCCCCAACGCATCTCCTCTTCAGCATTTCTCACCGGCTTTCACTTCTCCAACAATTACATCACCAGCACCTAACTCCAACCACTAAGCCCACCATAAACCTTTAGTTATTTACTCTCAGAATGACCTCCCGTGCACAAGCCCACCGAAGATGGTTTGATACGGTTCGATCTGACTGTGCCGGCCTCCTTTAGAACACCCTCATTATTTACAGGGTGCAAAAAAATAAGGGCAAGGAACGTCCAGTGCTCCAATAACAAATCAGAAAAGAGTCAAACAAAATTATATTGAATCATCATTTGCAATAACAGAATCACCACCAATACATTTGAAAAATCGACAAAAGTATTCCGTCAAGCCCAAATTAGAATAACAAAATTAGATGACACACCTCTTTGTCTATTGACAGAATGGAAAACATACCGAGACACACCATGCATCTGATGAGGATTTTTCACTTGCAACAAAAAATGTAGAGGAAGTTGGCTAATTCACCAAGGAACTTAGCTCTAAGATCAGAGTACATGGGGCAGTCAAACAAAAGTGCATTTCGTTTTCAGTCATTGATTACAAAAAGGGACAGGTTTTATCTTGCAAAGAGTCACTGTACCGATGTATATTTGCATTTAAAGGCAGGACATTAAATCTAACCTGAGCAATGGCTACCCTGAAACAATACGTTTCAACATCATGTATGTATTTTTCCCGCTTTCAAAAATCATTTTAAAGGACCTATAACTTGCATATCTATCCCGATCTCTAACTGTAGAAGTCCATTCCTAAATTTAGAAATATCAGTAAGCCTCTGTTTAAATGATTCAAAAATGCTTTAGTATCTCCGACACCTTGTTGCAACCAAACAAAATGAAATCTGTCTCACATAAAATTTCCCTGACTTTAGATACCCAACAAATTTTCCCAGTTCTATCTAGATCAAGAGCATCTCGTATGCTTTATGGGGTAACCTTTCATTTTCATTTGATAAGTCTGAACCAATATCTTAAGACTGACACACAAGAGTTTACATAGAGAGGATACTTCCCAGATCACCATAAACCATCTTATTTGGAGTTCTGACTGGGACACCTAAAAATCTCTTACAAGCTAACATGTGCACTTTCTCTAAATGATCTAACTTATTCAACCCCAAATTTCAGATGAATAGAGTAAATAGATTGAACTTTAGCATCAATATTTTGAAAAATGTTATAAGCAGTCATTTCTTTAAATTTCTGGAGGCTCTGTTTAATTGAATGGCTGCCTTTTTGCCTTTAACTACCAGATGTTCAGTACCTTTCTTCATACTAATCATCGTTGTGAAATTAAACCCTAAGTAACAATAATTATTTACAACATCCAGCTTTCTTCCATCAAACACCCATTGTTCACGTCGGCCTAAATAACCCCCTTTTCTGAAAACCATAATTTTAGTTTTTTCAGTATTTACGCTCAACTTCATCTCCTCACAGCATTTATGTAATACATTTAGTTGATTTTGTAAGCCATGTGGACTTGATGAAAATTTAAAGCCACATCATCAGCAAAAAGCAATATAAATAATTCAAAAAAAGTCTGGCAGAATCTGGATACCATGCTTACCTTTAGCGCTCATATGGTCAGATAACTGATTTATAAATACAGAAAACAATGTAGGGCTTAACACGCAGCCTTGCCGTACTCCAACAGGACAGTGAAAAAAATTCTGTAAATTCATCATTTGCACGCACACATGACAACAATGAAGAATACATTGATTTTAAGCACATCATAAACCTCCCTTTCACACCTTGCTTTTTCATACATTCCAAAAGTTTTTCATGTTGTACAGAGTCAAACGCTTTCCTAAAATCCACAAAAGCAACATAAAGTTTTTTTCCTTTTTTTTGAATACATTTCTGAATAACTGCATATAAGTTAAATATCTGGTCGATAGTTGAATAACCTTTACGGAAACCTGCCTGAGTTTCCGAAATCATATTATTATTTTCTAACCATTTATATAATCGTATGTTCAAAATTGTTGTAAAACATTTCGATATAATACTTAATAATGACACTCCCCTATAATTATCTGTGTTATCACGATTTCCTTTTTTATGAATTGGAATTATTATCGCCTTAGACCACTCTATTGGGTTTATACCAGATGAAAAAATAACATTGAACATCTTTACCAAAAAAGCTATCACATCCCTACTGCCAACCTTTAACATTTCAGCTGTTATACCATCTATTCCACTCGCTTTTCCCAATTTCAGTTTGCGTATTGCTTCTAAGACTTCTAATTCGGATATGTCCCTATTTAAAGTATGTCCAGTGTCTTCTAATAAATCTGCTGTAATGTTACTGTTATCATCACTTCCTTCTTGACTTTGGAAAACATCTTTAAAATGGGTAAACCATTTCTCAGTACTAATATTAGTGTAAACTTTCTCAGAATTTCCACATCCCATACTTCTCACCTGACTCCAAAACCGTGAAGAATCCTTTATGTTTTTCACTAAGGATTCAGCTTTTTGCTTTCTGTAGTTTTGCTTCTTAGTTTTTAATAATTTTTTGTACTGTTTCCTTTTCTCAACATACTCTACTCTGTCATCTTCTTGTCTAGTTGCTCTGAAATGGTTCAGTTTTGCTCGGCTTTCTTTTTTTAGCATTTGGCATTCATTATCAAACCATGGGGATTTCCTTATGTTGTGCATGCAAACCTTTTGTTCATACAAGTACTGGCATCTTTTAAACATTTTACAAACATATCTAGGGCACTGTCTACATTGTGTTCTAGAGCATCTGTGGCCAACAAAAGTCTATTTTGGATCTCTTCACTTCTTAATGCATTAAGAAATTTGTCCTCTTTATCTTTACTCCATACAAGTTTTATCATATGGCTCCGTCCTCTTTACATAGTCTGTAGGTTTTGAAAAGTTGCAAACAATCTCTACTTCCATACTAACTGGTAAATGATCAGACTCTGTCATATTTTCTACATTCAGGGAGAGTACATTAACAGATGTAAATAAGTCCAGGGATGTTATGAAATAATCTACTGTACTTGAGCCTGATGTGGATATGAATGTGCAGCTGTCATCAAAGCCTGCTTCACAGAGACCATTCAAATAATACAGTCAAACATATTGCACAATTCAAGAAGTTGGTTACCAAACATGTTAGTATGCGCATCTTGCGATTTCCTTAGCAATTCCGACTCAACAAATCCTTGAAAGGTTTTGAAATCATTGTCATCATTTGAAGCACTACAGTTATAAGTTGCTGTTCTAGCATTAAAGTCCCCCATTAGTAGAAGATGAAAATCATCATACTCACTTTGGAGGTCCAGTATGCAGTTTTCCAAAACTTCTATTCCATAAATGTCATGTCTTGATTTCCAAAAGGTGAGTCACTTGGAGGAATATATGAGCAAACAATATAAATATCTTTGTCAACATCATACAAATCTTTGTACATCTTTAAAACAATAGTATTTTCATTTTCAACATTAACTTTTTCAATAAAAGATGCCAATGATTTTCTAACCAGGACAATTACTCCTCCCGAATACCTTCCCTGGTGGGAAAGCTTTCTAGCTTTTGCAACAAACAACAAATAGTCATGAAAAACAGGAAAGTCAACATCAGTTGCAATAAACGTTTCTGTTAGGCAAATAATATCATACTTCAAAAGAAAACTAACAAAATATGCGTTATCTAATTTTGGTAGAAGACCATGCACGTTATAATTTAGAAATTTAACATGACTTTTATATACATTATGATCTGAATTTGTCCTGTGCTGAACTGGCTCCTGTAATATGTTCTTTGTGGCATTAAGATATTCAGTTTTGCCTGTTTCCTTACCATTACTTGTGGCCCGGCCGAATCCCTATTTTTTAATGCCTGCGGCACGTGCATTTGTCCCCTTAGTTTTTGTCTTAAACCCAGGATCCAGACCTTTATCCATGGCTCCTTTGTCAGTGTCAACCTTCTTGAATGAGTCCGTGATGCTGCTTTGGCTACAGGACCGAGCTGAGGCATTGTGCCTGGTTTTCCTGGACGGCCTGAATCTAGCACTGCCCGTCCGAGAGGCAGCACGTCTGGGTCTTGCTGTTTGCCCTGCTGACAAAGACTGAGCACTAAGATTAGCTACATGCTTATATTGTGCGTTTGTAGTCTGTACATCCAGCTGTTTGTCAGTGTTTATGACATCTGCTGTCTGAAATTGGTCAGCATCAGGAACCCTTTCTTTATTTTTAGTTGTACTTTTCTTTTCTATGTTGTCGTCCGTGTCATCGTCTGTTGCCTTGTCACTGACAGTACCTTCTGTCGACACTGTAACATCTACATCTGGATTATTTTCTTGTACGTCATTGCCCACCCCATCCTGTATGTCATTGGGACCCATGTCCACGTCATCCCCATATGATTTATCAGTCCTACAAGGATTGTTTTGTGTATCTGCATCACTCATACACCCTTCACTGTCATTTGTCCTGTTAATTGTGGTCTTCTGTTTTGTTGTCTCTACTGTATGTCCAATGTCTGCCCCACCCACATGAACGTTCTCCTCATCAATGTTTGGGTCACCACTGTCGCTTAAGTCAAGGTCTTCTTGCGTGTCCAATCTATGCACTCTGCTTTGCTGATGCCTTCTGAAACCAGCAGCTGTTCTGGTGCCACTTTGTCTTGAACAGACTGGAGCAGTTCTGTTGGCATTACTGCCAGGTCCCTGAGATTTGGTCCTCTCCTCTGTCCTGGGCTGTCTTTCATGTCCCACCACTTCACTGTAAGAATGGACACCTGGTATGACTGGTAATTCTCTGTCCACTCCCTGCCTTTGGCAGAAGCTGCTTTTCCCAAATTCTGTATCGACCTCTCTTAAACCGGTGTAGTATTTCTCTAGCCTGACATTTCTTTTCTGCTCCTTGAAGTTTTGCTGTTGAACCTTATAATGTGGTCCAGATGTTCTCTGGAATGGTCTGCTATATGACTGGGCCTGACAACCCTCATGTCCATAGGTTCTAGTTGGGCGTGGAGAATGGTATTTCTGTGGATTCCTCTCCTTCTCCCTTTGATGCCCATGGTCAGCATACCTGCCCCCTGTATCCCTCCTCCATCTGCCATAATTGCTGTTCTGGACAGAGGGCCAGTCCTCTTCCTGGGAACCAACCATGTGAGGGAATTGTTGCCTGTGCTCCTGTCGCTGTGGATGAGGATGATTGTCTCTGATATGTAGTTTGCCTCGATGAATGTAGGCAATTTTACCTTGGCCCCGATGAAAATCTACTGTTTCTCTCTGGTGGACTGTGAGGTCAGAGGACACCTTAATTCCACTCTCCCGAAGGTTGTCCCTAAAGTTCCTGTCACCTATCACCGCCATTTTATCTGACCAGCGACAAAAGTGAACTATGATAGGGCGTGGTTCGTTTCTCCATGCCTGTGGTCTTCCAACCCGGTAGGCTCTTGAGATGTCTTCCTTCTGCCAGTTAGGGTGAGGTCCATGATCATTCAGAATATCTATTATGTACTGTGTTGTTGTCTGGTCATCCTCCCTGTCCAGTTCTTCCACATTTAGAAATTTGACATTACATGCCTTCATGCTTTGCTCGGTATATTCCAGTTTTCTTTCCACTGTCTCCAAGCGGTCAATAATTAACTGTCTGTCTTCCTGTAGCTCCTGAATGGCTTCTTTGTTTTGCAGAACACATTCTTTCAGTGTGTGCATTTCCTCAAGGAAGTGTGATAGCCTAACATCAAGAGTGCTGAACTTTTCATCAATACTGCTTTTTATACTGTTTGTATGAAGGAAGAGTCCTTGTTGGATTTGCGTAAAACGCCAATCTATCATTTGTAAAACGTTTTCAGGAGGTGGCAAAAGTTCTTGATGCGACATTTTTCACTTTCTCATGTGCCTGTGTTCAGTGGTTTGTTTATAAACATTGGATTACACATGTGCTAGAAGCAGAAATAAGTTCTTGGTTTTGCAGTTTGAGCACTCTCCTCTTAAAGCAAGTTGCACGTGCACATATTCGATTGCCACCGTTCCACCTTCCTGAGCACTGAGACATTTTTTATATTCAGAAAAAATATCCTTCTTTGCAGTATATTGATTTGCTAAATGTTTATATAAACACAACCACTGACCTTTTCAGTACTTCAAATCCATATTTAGATGCACACACCATAGAGGAACACATATGCAAAAAATTGTCACAATTAGAGACCAAGAAATGTCATTTTTTCACAGTTTGTCAGAGCACAACGCAAACACGACCTGCATTCACGAATGAATCTCCCCGACCCCGAGAGAGAGAAAAGAGAGAGAGAGAGAGAGAGAGAGAGAGAGAGAGAGAGAGAGAGAGAGAAGGGGGAGAGGATGTTTTGGGAGACCTCAGCAGTAAGACCAGTAGTGCTGTACACACAGTCACACATTTTTGATTAGTTACCTTTACTGTGTATCTGTAGCTAGGTCTTTTAGTTGTTTTATTGGTTCGGGGGCTTTGGGGTTGGGTTTTTTTTTTCTCAGCTAGAGTTCCGAGGTTCACCAGTGGTGAGATTTTTGGTTGTTGTTGTATACTACCGTTCAAGCCCACCACAAAGGTAGCGGCATTCCAACTTCGGTGATGTATGCTGGGTATGTTCATGTTTCTATAACCCACCGAATATTGACCTGAATTACGGGATCTTTAACGAGAATATTTGATCTTCTGCATGTGTATACACACGATGGGAATTAAGACACTGGCAGGTCTGCAACTGAAGTTATCTCGGGAGATCGGAAAAGTTCCCAACCTTTATCAAAGAATCTCACCATTGGTGAACCTTGGAACTCTAGCCGAAAGAATGAGGGAAGAAAAGGTACAGGACAGGATACAACAGACAATTTCAGGCAGAGAAATCTGTCGTGACTTTAAATGGTGTCCAATCCAGTCTAATCCAATTCGATACGATAGAATTCGATATAGCACAACACAACACAACTCAACTCAACTCATTAGAGTAGAGTAGAGTAGAGTAGAGTAGAGTAGAGTAGAGTAGAGTAGAGTAGAGTAGAGTAGAGTAGAGTAGAGTAGAGGAGAGGAGAGGAGAGGAGAGGAGAGGAGAGGAGAGGAGAGGAAGAGAGAGAGGAGAGGAGGAGAGGAGAGGAGAGGAGAGGAGAGGAGAGGAGAGGAGAGGAGAGTACAGTACAGTACAGTACAGTACAGTACAGTACAGTACAGTACAGTACAATACAGTACAGTACAGTACAGTACAGTACAGTACAGTACAGTACAGTACAGTACAGTACAGTACAGTACAGTACAGTGCAGTGCAGTGCAGTGCAGTGCAGTCTAGTTCAGTGCAATGCAGCGCAGAGCAATACAACATATACACCACACCCCTCCCCACCACACCACACTACACCACACAACACCCCACCCCACCACACCACCCCACACCACACCAAACCAAACCAAACCACACCAAACTACACACTACAACACACTTACCATCGTACTGTGTGTCACTTACCGATCACAATGCCGAGGATAAGGAGAGCTGGAGGCACAACAATCTCGGCTGCAGAAGGTCTCTCCTCGGGCACTGTCACCACCTCGGAGGATGCTCCACCCTTGCTTTCTGCCTTGGACCCCCCTGCGTTCTTTTCTGGTTCTGAGGTGCTTTCTGATTCTGGTTCTGAGGTGCTTTCTGATTCTGGTTCTGAGGTGCTTTCTGATTCTGGTTCCGAGGTGCTTTCTGATTCTGGTTCTGATGTGCTTTCTGATTCTGGTTCTGATGTGCTTTCTGATTCGGGTTCTGAGGTGCTCTCTGGTTCTGATGTGCTTTCTGATTCTGGTTCTGATGTACTTTCTGATTCTGGTTCAGATGTGCTTTCTGGCTCTGAGGTGCTTTCTGATTCCGGTTCTGAGGTGCTTTCTGATTTCGGTTCTGATGTGCTTTCTGATTCTGGTTCTGAGGTGCTTTCTGATTCCGATTCTGATGTGCTTTCTGATTCTGGTTCTGATGTACTTTCTGATTCTGTTTCTGAGGTGCTTTCTGATTCTGGTTCTGAGGTGCTTTCTGATTCTGGTTCTGATGTGCTTTCTGATTCTGGTTCTGAGGTGCTCTCTGATTCTGGTTCTGAGGTGCTTTCTGGTTCTGAGGTGCTCTCTGGCTCTGATGTGCTTTCTGGTTCTGATGTGCTTTCTGATTCTGGTTCTGAGGTGCTTCCTGCTTCTGGTTCTGATGTGCTTTCTGGTTCTGATGTGCTTTCTGAATCTGGTTCTGAGGTGCTTCCTGCTTCTGGTTCTGATGTGCTTTCTGGTTCTGATGTGCTTTCTGATTCTGGTTCTGATGTGCTTTCTGATTCTGGTTCTAAGGTGCTTCCTGCTTCTGGTTCTGATGTGCTTTCTGGTTCCGATGTGCTTTCTGATTCTGGTAGTGGGGAGGATTCTGCTGTGTTTTGAGGTGTTGACTGTGACTGGGGTTCTGCTGTGGAGGAAACGTCTATTGGTAGCGTTGCTGCAATACAGAGAACATGCTGAAATTACTCTGTGTCTTGCTACCTTACTTTAAGGCAGAGTGCTAAATACAGACATACAGAAATCAAGTCCCAATAACCTGGTACCATTGTTTTATCTTGATGAAATTGACTTTTGAATTTTTTTTAACTAATTTGTCGAAAACATAGAAAAGGACAGAGAGAGAAAAAAAAGGATATAAAAGAAGGGAATATTAGAATCGTATAGTATCTCTTTCGAAGACAGTATGTTGGGCACTTTGCAGTAAAGACCATTAATTTAGCCTAAGAAGTGTTAAACCTCAGAGGTTGCAGGGATGAAAAAAAAAAAAAAAAGAAGGAAAGGGGGAATTTTCATGTCCGATGAGCAAAAACAATTTAAAGAATCTTTTCTGTGAAAAGAGAGAAAAAACCCCGAACCAAACGGAATAATTTATTGCTGCATCTACACGAGGCCAATAAAACATCATTTCACAACCTCTGGTACTTTAACAAAAATATTCTCGTCATAGAGCGATAATGGTTGCACATTGGCAGGTATAATGCAGCAATTCTGTGGTTTACCAAAGCTTCCACAAAACAGTGATTTAAAAAAAATGTTTGTAAAGAACAGAACTCTTTATCGAGTTTAAAAGAAAAGAAAACAGCGAACGCCATCTGCAGGTTGGAAAAAAAAATCTACAAAAAAACAATTAAAGATCCAAATATACCCAGGACAGTATGTTGTTTAGGGAGGAGTTTGGGGGGATCTATTTTATTCTTCCAATCCCTTCTTTAAGCTGTTCCTCTCTTTCCTCACATCTGGTAATTACCTAACACACACACGCATAAGGTCACCAACTAATTAACAGCAAACGTGCTTTTGAAGTAAGAATTCTGGTTCTTTGAAGCAACATGCTGGGAGGTATGGAATTGAGTTGCAAGTAACGAAGGCGTACAATATAGGTGACTTAATTGATTGGAATCTGGAATCACCTGAGAAAATAGACATTAGAGGCGTGGCCTTGACACTTTCCGGGGTTTATGTTACTGGTTGGAAAGCTAAGTAACACGGTTAAATTATTTTCTGTTAATTCGGCTTAAGGTTACCAAAGGTGACGAGGTTTGTATGCTGGTATCACATATTTACCCTCTTTTCTTTTCTTTTCTTTTCTTGTCGCAACACAAGAAAGGAACCTACCATTTTCGTCGATGTGTTATTCCAAACTGTTATGTACACAAGATGGGGGAAATATCCCGTGTGGGCAAGTGACCAACGTCATCACATAATTATGTTGGTATGACGTGCATAACATGTGGTGAGGTGTGGGTTAATTGTGGGTTAGTGTTTGATCTTATAACTCTTTAACAGTCAAAACAATATTTCAGTTTTATTTTTAACAATGATGTAAACGTTCACATCTCCCGTTCATGCTTGTAATACACACACACACACACACACACACACACACACACACTGAAGCAGAGAGAGATATATCTGAACTCTGAACTCTAAATGGTTTAATGAGTAGGCCTATGGGTCATATTGCTGGGGGTGTACATAAGCAGTAAATTACAAAATACACAGCAATTCGTAAGAAACGAATGCATGAAGTTAACGTTTTTTCCGTATGTTTTCTCTGCTATTAATACATTACGCTTTTTAAATGCTTTCGTAACAAAGTTGGCAAAATGATGAAGGGTCAGCTTACTTTCAGATGCAAATAACATTGTTAATTTATGATGGACAATTGTAGTAATTGTAGTAGAGAGAGAGAGAGAGAGAGAGAGAGAGAGAGAGAGAGAGAGAGAGAGAGAGAGAGAAGAGAGAGAGAGAGAGAGAGAGAGAGAGAGAGAGAGAGAGAGAGAGAGAGAGATGGTTTTTCATGTTATTTGTTATTTTCTTTATTTCTTCCCTACTTCTTCCAAGTCCACTTATTTATTTATTTATTTATCAACAGTATTTTTTTTAAAATACTGTGTTCTTTCTTGCTCTCTATTTTGTCTGATCCTTTCATTCTATGTGGTTCACTCTTTCCTGATTTAAAAAAAAAATCTTTTCTTTTCTTTCTTTACAGCTTTCCTTCTTCCTTCCCGTTTTCCTTTCTCTCATTCTCTCCTTTTTCTTGTTCTTACCCTGGCTTTGTTATACAATCTATTTGTTCTTTTCTTTCTTTTTGTTTTCCGTCCTTGCTCCCTGCATTTCTTCCTTTCCTGTTATACTCTCTTTCTGTAAACTTATCTGCATTCCTTACACAGCCTTTTGATCTCACTGATCTGGTCACTATTTATTTATTTATTCTTTTATTTCGAGGATTGGGTGCATTAAAGATCTCCAACAGAAAAAAAAAGTCTCAGCCTCAAGACCAGAAACCTTTGATCTCCTGTGCCTCGCTACAATCCTCCCGATACGGGCCGCGTTCAATAGACATCATACCGTATCCTCAGGGTCGGTGGTCCACAGGGGGTGTAGCAATGTTAGGCCGCTGTGGGGCTACCATTCTGAAACGCCCTGCATTGGTGCTAGGATTTCAGTTGGGTGTTCAGTGATGTTTGTGCCTGGTCAACACATGCAGGACACCGCATGCTAAGTCTACGCACTGGCCTGGCGACAGTTCCAGCTTAGTTGTGGAAACAGACTTGGGTGAGACACTTATGGTAGTGGTAACTACTACCATAACGTCCCTCTAACGACCTTCCTAGGAGGAAGATGGATCTCTCTCCCCCCTCCCCACAATACGATTTTTGTGGGATTCAAACATGCGACTTTTCAACCATGAATTGAACCTGCTAACCACTCTGCGCCATGGCTGCTGGTCCCTGTCTTCTGCAATATTATGCTAGTCTCTCTCTGAACGTGTATTTTCATCTTTTCTATGTTTAAATCGGCTCACACTGATTACACTGATGTCCAAGTGATCGACATTTTGTGATTTTGTTAAGCTGAGTTTCTTGCCTATTATTAAAAAAAAACACAGCTGAAAGTAAAGATGGGGCATTGCAGCAGCCATTGAATCAAATGTTTGGCTCTTGCCAGTCAGTCATTCAGCCAACCAATCTACCGACCTACCAGCCAAATAACCAACCAGCCAGCCAACTAAAAAAGCAACCCAGCAGCCAAATATCCAACAAACCAACCAACCAACCAACCAGCCAACCAGCCAACCAACCAGCCAGTCAACAAACCAACCAACCAACCAACCAGTTTTTTTGACTCTGAGCACACTGGGTCTTTATCAAATTACCTTTATTGATGTATGCAAGTCTTTTTACGTACCTGTATAATTCTCTATACGTATCTGTATACTTATGTAACTCATTCATTCATTCATTCATCCATCCATCCATCCATCCATCCATCCATCCATCCATCCATCCATCCATCCATCCATCCATCCATCCATCAATTCATTCATTCATTCATTCATTCATTTACTCATTTACTCACTCACTCATCCATCCATCCATCCATCCATCCATCCATCCATCCATCCATCCATCCATCCATCCATCCGTCCGTCCGTCCGTCCGTCCGTCCGTCCATCCATCCATCCATCCATCCATCCATCCATCCATCCATCCATTCATTCATTCATCCATCCATTCATTCATTCATTCGTACGCTTTCTTCATTTATTCATATATATATAAATTTCTGCTTCTTTCATCAAACTGTAACCCGATAAGCCACCCCGGGTAGGCAGGCCTACCACCAAGGGGTAGGTAGCACAGTCCTGACTTCTACTGACGTCAAAGACCCCCAGGTCTCAGTCATTGCTGTGGCTCCATGGAGTCAGAGGCTGCCTACGCTGAATCAGTCCATCGACCCTGAATAATCAATAACAATGTGGAACAGGACCAGGCATCCATAAACTGGCACTCAGCCACCGTAACAAGTGGCAGAGTTGTGTGACCCTGTCTCGCCTGGACAGTCCGCATATATAAACTTCTGTATATATATAGCTCATTGTAAGGCTCTGCTCGAGAGAGGAGAGATTTATCCCCCCCGCTCCCTTCGCCCCCTCCCTCATTCCACACCTTCACCTCCACACACAGTTTTTTTTGGTATGCTTTTTTTTTTTTATAATTTCTTTTTTTTTGTCGGTTATGTTCGGTTTGTTCGGTTATGTTTTCTCTCTCTCTCTCTCTCTCTCTCTCTCTCTCTCTCTCTCTCTCTCTCTCTCTCTCTCTCTCTCTCTCTCTCTCTCTCTCTCTCTCTCTCTCTCTCTCTCTCTCTCTCTCTCTCTCTCAGTATAATAGTATTGCGAGGGAGAGGAGATGGAGATCATAGCACGATAACTTGCAATTTTCTTTAAAGTAGAAACAATCCTCTGAAGTCAGAGTGTGGCTGTCTGTAATGATGTACACGCGAACTCTCTCATCCAGTATGTGCCAATTTGCGGATTCACGGGATTCGCAGATGGGATGAGGAAGAGCATGGTCTGGGAGACCCCTTGTGTGTTAAGCTGAGGAACGCCCAACAGCAAAAACAATAAACTGAACTCTAGCGCGGTTCACATACTACTGACAACATACAAGCAGTCGTCACCTCGCTAATTCCACATAGTCTTTTGGCTCTTGTTTCCGATCTACAAAGTTTTCCAGAAGCAAATTATGCCTGTCCGTGTTTCTGACAGCAAATCGCCGAAAACAAGGTCCTGCTTGGAGTGACATAATATCCCAGTCTTCTTTTGCTTTTTACTGTTTTTATCTGGGTTTTGAGACAGCACATCCACCCTCACTAAAGCTCAATTTTTAGTTGGGGTCGCACAGAGAGAGAGAGAGAGAGAGAGAGAGAGAGAGAGAGAGAGAGAGAGAGAGAGAGAGAGAGAGAGAGAGAGAGAGGGGGGGGGGGGGGGGGAGGTTGACAAAACAGCATCAGGCAAGTAGAGATCTCTTTGCAAATGAACCAGTATTCTTTGAATCGATTTTATTTCATTACCCCATTGACTAGTGAACTAGTAAACGATTTAACATCCCAGCTCTAGCTCTTTAGGTTGTGATTAGGTTCAGCTGGGTTCACCAGAGCTTAGATGAATTTCTGTAGCTTATTGAGGGGGAAATCAACGATGGTGCTTCGTTATGGTCAGGTCAGTTGAAGGCTTGAGAAATGAGCTGTAAGTGAAAATTAGGAGGTATGATATCCTGACTGGTATGCTAGGTCAAAGTATGGAAGAATGCTTGTGTCAAAATTGTTTTTTTAACTTGAGTTTTGATTTCCTCTAAAGTAGTAGGTTTAATTAAGGGTGGCTTTTTTAAATTGTGAAAAGAGCAAACAAATATGATGTTACAGTAATCAATGCAAAAAATACCTACATTGTTAATTAGTTTTGATTTTTAGATGGATCACAATATTTTCAAATCACATTTTTGTTCTTTTTGCTGCTTTTCTATCGCTAGAAGTGAAATTATTGATTTTTGGAAAACTGGTTTACCCTCCTGTAAAGGCATGTTTACCTTGTAGTTCTGAAAGCTCGTGAAGGGGAATCCAGTAGATGTGCATGCATCAAAGTTATTCATATTGATATTAATACTTTTATCCCAGTTCACTATCTTTGACACAAAGAATTTCTACCAGTGCTATGCCCTGATGAATATGTCTCACAACTCCAGAAAATGGCTGATTGAAAATTGTGTATAGAAATTTGCCTTTAGTTTTTGTATTGTGAAAATGTGAATAGGGTAAAGTAAGTATACGGTCAGCATGTTAAAAAATAACTTTGTGAAAAGAATATCAATCATCCGACACCATAAATTCAGCTCTGCCACATGCACACTCCATCAATGCTACAGAGTTAAGATCTCTCTGTCTTTCTGTCTCTCTGTCTCTGTCTCTGTCTCTGTCTCTGTCTCTCTGTCTCTCTGTCTCTCTGTCTCTCTGTCTCTCTGTCTCTCTGTCTCTCTCTCTCTCTCTCTCTCTCTCTCTCTCTCTCTCTCTCTCCTGTTTTGGTAGGGTCCTTTTTATTTTTTTTCAATTCCCTATTTAGGATAAAGGCCGGATGCTTAAATGTAAATGCTTACTCTGGTACCCTTGAAAAATAAAGATTATTCATTCATTCATTCATTCTCTCTCTCTCTCTCTCTCTCTCTCTCTCTCTCTCTCTCTCTCTCTCTCTCTCTCTCTCTCTCTCTCTCTCTCTCTCTCTCTCTAAAGTAAGAAAAATATGTGAAAGTGTCTTGATATATATTTTTTTGTTTGGGTTGCTCTTCTCTGCTATTTCCTCTATTTTTTTCTTTTCTCTATTTTAATCTGTTTGATTTACTTAATGATTATCAATGCATCTGTCTTGACATTAAGGTTTGATTCAGTTGGAGATTAAGTGTTTGTTGAATACATATTTATCTCTTTTAAAAAATAATTATCAATGTACCCAGTGGGGATTGTGTGTGTGTGTGTGTGTGTGTGTGTGTGTGTGTGTGTGTGTGTGTGTGTGTTTAATGCATATCTATATCTTATTTTTTAAATCATAGGTTGATCTGTTGTTGGTAATTGTGTGTGTGGTATTTTTTAAAAAATACATAGTTCCTAATCAGGGCAAGGGAGGATGGAAAAAGTACGTACATACTTACTCTGTAACCATTAAACATAAAGTTATTCACTCATTTATTATTCATTCAATGTCTCTCCAGAAAAAAATATACCCTAGAATGTTCTATGTATTGGCATGAATTCTGTGAGTTTGAAACAAAATGTCTTCCGAAGTCGAGCAAAATAACGATCTTGGGATATCTACCATCAGAATGGTATTTTAGGGATGTAAATGATGTCATATATTCAAAACTAGACACGAACGAATTCTTCGTGGTGTAAGTTATTTTGTGGGTTTCTTTAGTTAACTCCCCTGAAACAGCGGTCCTTTATGAATTTTAGTAAGAACAAAGAAGACAACAGCGTTCTTGCTAAGGGAGGCAAATCAAAGCATGGGGCGACAATCCTTTATGAATTTTAGTAGTTTTAAAGAAGGCAACGGCGTTTTTCATGGTCAGGGGAGGGAATTCTAGGCGTCGCGCATTAGCGCAAGATGGACCAACGGACATATAGGCAAAATAAGATAAACGAAAGGTAAATTGTATTTTTAATATTTTTTCCTAACTTGCTTTTGAAAGAAAATTGTTGATTGTAGATGTTCTCTGTTCGCATATAGACTATTGCTACTCTCATCCTGATACAAATGAAAAGGGAGTGAAAGAGGCTTTGTAAATACATACTCTGCACACCCTGCATGTAAATCTCTCCAAGAGACAGCAGGCTATATAAATGAGCGTTAAGCCATCTCCAGTCTTCAGGCTGTTGAGAATTTAGTTGTTTTTTCTCAGGAAATGTGTGCGTTTCTTTTCTTTCTTTCTTTTTTTTTTTTAACAGAGGGAGAGAACGTGTACCTGCACTGACCTGTTCCTTTACTTACCGCTTGTTCCTTTATCTTACTGATTGTCAAATTGTTGTTTTGTAGTTGTGCTTTTTGCGAAGGCGTTCCTTCTTGATTTGCTGATAGTCCCTAATCAGGGCAAGGGCCGGAGGAAAATAATTTATGCGAATGCTTATCTGTAGCCCTTGGAAAATAAAGATCTCTCTCTCTCTCTCTCTCTCTCTCTCTCTCTCTCTCTCTCTCTCTCTCTCTCTCTCTCTCTCTCTCTCTCTCTCTCTCTCTCTCTTCTCTCTCTCTCTCTCTCTCTCTCTCAATATTGAGTGAGAGAGTAAAATAAACCAGTATTAAGCATGTGTAAAAGTACTTTGTGAAAGAAAAGACTATTACTTTTTTTGACGCAAATAGTTTTAGCTACAACTAGAATCCACCACTCCCACGCAGTGAAGAGCTCTCAGCATGTTTGATTATGGATTAGGCAAAGTGCATAAGTAGTAAACATGTTTAACAGTAATTTTGTAACTAGAAAACTTCAATATTTCGACACAAATGATAATAAGTAGAAGTGCAGTCCATCATTTTATAAGAGTAAAAAGGGGAATGGAGTCTTCTTTGAAAATGTATATATATGAAATTGGAACTGGGAAAGTAAAACGCGAGTTTTAACTGAATAACTTTCAAAAAACATAATTTGTGTTTGTTTTTATTTCTTTGTTTTGAAGGAGGGGCGGTTAATGAATGATAAATGGGGGTATAGGGAGCGTTTATATCAGGTCCCCTACTTCAGCAGGGGAACGTAAGTTCCCTTCTCAGATTTGCCTTACCGAGGTTTACTTTTGGCAGCCATAGAGCAGTTCTTGCTACAGAAAATATGCATTTTGGGGGGGTTAGAATCAAAGTAGGGATAAACAATAGATTTTTGTACAAGTAGGAGGAAAATTAAGAAGAGGTGGAGCAGCAGCAGCAGCAGCAGTAGCTCTTTGTAGTTTCTCAACAAAAGCGCACGTATTGCCTGAAGCTGAAAGGCGTACATCTCAGTAATGTGCAAAACCAGTAACCGTATTTATATCATTTGACACTTTATTTGAACAAAAACAGACTGTCTTTAGTCTTTAGCATCAGTTTTTGTCCAGTAGAAATGGACTATAACAATCAAACCTGGATTCAGTTAATACCAGCACTAAGTACCTTTGAGATTTTTGCTGTCAATTTTATCATTTGTAGCAGAAAATCAGAGAATACAAGAACAGTTAGTAAACATATTAGAAAGCTCCACACTCGTGACGTTTTGTAGAAGCATAAATAACTGGGTTAACAGAAGGGAGTGGGGGTGGGGGGCAAAGAGTGCAGTTTAGGATAGACTTTTGACATTTGCAGGATGTGCCTTAACAAGCAATAAAGCCAAGCATACTGATATCCTGTTAGCAGAAGGAAGAGAAACACGGACATGTTTTTCAGGAAAGGAGAAAACTTGGAATACTAAGCGCACACATTCTGTTAGCAAAAGAAAGAAAAACACAATTAGTTGATAGCCTATCAACAAAAAAAAGGCAAAATAGCTTCCGTATGAAGCAAGATATCAACAAATAATGGGAGCTTGAACAGAGTCAACTTGAAGGAGGTAAAACAAATAAGCACAAAAAGTGAAAACCCTAACAACCCCCCCAAAAAAAAACAACAACAACAACCCCCCCCAAAAAAAAAACCCATCAACAACAAAACAACAACAACAACAAACAACCCCCAAACCAAAGCCACTACCACCACCAACAAAACAACAACAACAACAACAAACAAACCCCAAACCAAAACCATTACCACCACCAACAAAACAACAACAACAACAACAAACAAACCCCAAACCAAAACCATTACCACCACCAACAAAACAACAACAACAACAACAACAAACAAACCCCAAACCAAAACCATTACCACCACCACCAACAAAAAACAACAAACAAACACACAAAAAAAGAACAACTAAAAAGCCCAGTGTCCTCAGCCATGATCGGTGATAGTGACGGGGTCACGTGTAATGTTGCCCCCAATGGCTGCACCCCGGGCCTAGTGACAAACAGGGAACGACAGGTGATCCCTCATGGAAACAAACGACATCATGTGCCCCAGAGCCCCCTGAACTTTCAACCTACATACCATTCCAGAGCACGCCTCTACTTATGCAGATTCTAAGGAAATAGATCGACATAACGCGCGCGCGCGCGCACACACACACACACACACACACACACACACACACACACACACACACACACACACACACACACACACACACGTAAACACGATCTTAGGTGCTACCATGCTATAGTAATTTGTGATTGAGGTACACACAAATTGATATATCTGTAGGATTAACTCCCCAGCTCCGCACCTCCCTCCCCCTCCATCCCCGTCCCCAGAAAAAAAGAGTATGCTATGGTTACGGTATGCTTTTGGTCATAATCATAACCATCAAAGCAAAAGAGTAAAAGGCAATTTGTTTGTAGTGATGGGTATCAATTTGTTACATCGAGAATAAAAGCTCTCGTCTTTGCTATTATCAGTAATATCAAAGGACTAGGCTACACCTCATTCCTGATCTGTATCAACATCAGACAAACAAAACAAACCCTGAAACAAACAAGAAAGCAAGCAAGTAAACAAAACAAGCATGGGCAAACAGTTAAAAAGAATGAACATTCAACATCTACATGTGCATATCATCACAAGTTCAGTGTGTCCAATGCCAAAGTCGTTTTATGGTAATTTTTTTTAGCTGGAGCCCCCACCAACAGAAGAATCAGGAAGCAGAACGACCATAATCCACATTTGCTATCAGGAAAGAGAACTGCCTCTCGTGTACATAGCCAGGGGCGCTAATCACTCTTTTCATGGGAGGAGGATGGTGGGGGAATGGCTAACATTTGTTCAGTCATCACACGGTCTGTTGTCTGTGTCATCGTGGGAACGGGTCCTTTCTCCTCCAGGGGACTGGGCTGGGATAGTGGGAACCTTCTCCTGCAAACACGGAGACTGAGAACCAGCCAGTCAGCTCTGATTGAAGAGAGGATGCCTTGGTCTGATTCCTCTCTCTCTCTCTCTCTCTCTCTCTCTCTCTCTCTCTCTCTCTCTCTCTCTCTCTCTCTCTCTCTCTCTCTTCTCTCTCTCTTCTCTCCTCTCTCTCTCTCTCTCTCTCTCTCTCTCTCTCTCTCTCTCTCTCTCTCTCTCTCTCCTCTCTCTCTCTCTCTCTCTCTCTCCCCGTCAATGTTTGTCTATTTGTCTGTTTGTTCGTCTGCCTGTCTGTATTTCTTTCTCGGCCCGCGCATTTGTGTGTGAATATTTATATTTCGACTAAGAGTACTACTACAAGGACGTGATGGCTGATATGTTTTGAAGACAGGATGGAAGAGAGGTCTTAAACAACGGATGAAAACGCAAAGCTAAATAATAAAAAAATCCTTTCCAGCCTGTGGAAGGACACAGTTTATTAAGCTGTAACGTGTACAAATCTGTTGAATAAACTTATTAGAATATAAAAGTACAATTAGGACACAGACTTCTAGCATACGAAAAACTGTTTGATAATTCTGGCCATTTCTGCAGTTGTTATATACAATAAAATTTTGCTCTTTTTCTTTAGGTTGTTTCAGAATAGCGACGAAAGATGAAGACGACTGGTATTATATGCAAGGATTTTACACAAGTTAAACCCCACTCAGCTTTCATAGTCATCTACAGGCCAGCTTAGGCTTATAAGATGAATGACATGAACATACCCAGCATGCGCACTGCTGCTTGGCGAGTGATGGGCGTCACCAGGTTTAACATGCTCTCACACAATACACTGCCTGAAAAATATCAGTGCAGTGTCGCACTGACTCCTCAACCAGTTAAGGGAGAAGGGAGGCCAATACTTTTCTTCTTCGCCGAATGCTCGGACAGCAACTATAGTTTGCTTTCATAAAAAGAAATGCGTTGCGATGCCGTTATTATTATCTATTTATTATTTCTTTATTTTTTCTTTTATATCTAGGATAATGGAATAAGCACTCATATGCTTTTTTTACACCCAGTCCCCGTGTGTATACAGTTTTGTAAATCTTGTCATCTGTTCCCACCGGCACACGATGGCCTACTCTTACGAAAAGCGGAACAGGATTTAACATGTGCGAAAGATGTTCTGCGTGCGAAAGAAGTTCTGTTAATAAGCGCCTAGCATGTCAGGCCTAGGGCATCCAGCTTCAATGAAAATCAATACTTGTTAAACTAAAGATCTTTTACATAAAACGCTGTAGGGTTTCTTTTTTTCACCGTTTATCTTTGCTATTTTAGCGTCAGTTTAAGGCGTTTTTTTTGTTTTGTTTGTTTTTTTTTTGCAAGGTGGTCTCTTGTGTGTAGTATTCTGAAAACAGTTATTCCACACACGCGGAGTATTCTGCTAAGCAGATGTTTTCTTTCGTGCCCAACCCAATGAGCTAAACTGAGGGGGAACCTTTCCCAGATAACTGCCGTACTTTATTTTGTTTCTTTGGGCAGGGCCACACAGAGAAACATTTTCCAAAACATCGCCTCATCATTTAATCAAAACCGTCTTTTTTACGATTTCCTCCAACTTCAATGATCAAAGCTTAATTAAGCGAAGACGAGATGTAAGCGGGACAACTCTTCAGGAGAGGCTACTTCCGATTACCAGCAGCCCCGGTCTGCTCTTATCTGGAATTGTGTCTTGCATGCCTCCTACACTACCGAAAGGTTTGAAATCAATGAATACATGTGGGGGAGATGGTTGGTGGCGGAGCAAAGTAAACTGTTAAAAATGTCCCAGGAACAATCGGGAGATGTGCCAGGAAATGACATCTGGCTTGATTACTTGTTGTCCATTAAAGACGTGTGTCCTCTAACTGCTCATTAAGAACGGGGGTTAATTGGGTATGGGACACGTAGGCCTATACCTTGTTGTTTTTATTTTTAGAGTACTTATTTCATGGAAGAGAGAGAGAGAGAAGAGAGAGAGAGAGAGAGAGAGAGAGAGAGAGAGAGAGAGAGAGAGAGAGAGAGAGAGAGAGAGAGAGAGAGAGAGAGAGAGAGAGAGAGAGAGAGAGAGAGCTGATGCTGATGCTGATTAAGGTGCGGACTTTTTTAGATATGCTTTTTCGCGGGTAATACTTAGAATTGCACAAGATTAGGTTTCCTAATGAGTACATGACAGACAGGACATTTCAAAACAAAGTGTAGATATTGGATATTCTTAATCTAATTTTTTTAACGAAGACACAACAGTTCTTCCCTAAGAGCATATTTTTGAGAGGTAAACGTTCGTCTTATTTCAGAGGGACTGAACTTGATCCGTTTACTTTGCAAATATCTATCTACATTCAACACCAAGCATTCTATTTCATCCATTGAGCCCAAAGCATCAATTCTGTAAATATCTAGAAACATTTTTTACAA
>CM060328.1:43738566-43741546 GCA_030674155.1 Stramonita haemastoma | reverse complement strand
AAAAAAAAAAAAAAAAAAAAAAAAAAAAAAAAAAAAAAAAAAAAAAAAAAAAAAAAAAAAAAAAAAAAAAAAAAAAAAAAAAAAAAAAAAAAAAAAAAAAAAAAAAAAAAAAAAAAAAAAAAAAAAAAAAAAAAAAAAAAAAAAAAAAAAAAAAAAAAAAAAAAAAAAAAAAAAAAAAAAAAAAAAAAAAAAAAAAAAAAAAAAAAAAAAAAAAAAAAAAAAAAAAAAAAAAAAAAAAAAAAAAAAAAAAAAAAAAAAAAAAAAAAAAAAAAAAAAAAAAAAAAAAAAAAAAAAAAAAAAAAAAAAAAAAAAAAAAAAAAAAAAAAAAAAAAAAAAAAAAAAAAAAAAAAAAAAAAAAAAAAAAAAAAAAAAAAAAAAAAAAAAAAAAAAAAAAAAAAAAAAAAAAAAAAAAAAAAAAAAAAAAAAAAAAAAAAAAAAAAAAAAAAAAAAAAAAAAAAAAAAAAAAAAAAAAAAAAAAAAAAAAAAAAAAAAAAAAAAAAAAAAAAAAAAAAAAAAAAAAAAAAAAAAAAAAAAAAAAAAAAAAAAAAAAAAAAAAAAAAAAAAAAAAAAAAAAAAAAAAAAAAAAAAAAAAAAAAAAAAAAAAAAAAAAAAAAAAAAAAAAAAAAAAAAAAAAAAAAAAAAAAAAAAAAAAAAAAAAAAAAAAAAAAAAAAAAAAAAAAAAAAAAAAAAAAAAAAAAAAAAAAAAAAAAAAAAAAAAAAAAAAAAAAAAAAAAAAAAAAAAAAAAAAAAAAAAAAAAAAAAAAAAAAAAAAAAAAAAAAAAAAAAAAAAAAAAAAAAAAAAAAAAAAAAAAAAAAAAAAAAAAAAAATCCATCCAACAAAATTCACTGCAACGTTGTACATAGTTTGTTGCTCTTTTTAGTGTAAAAAAGGACCAGGGGAAAAAACAACAGGCCAAAAGAAACACCAAAAATATAACTTTGACATGCCCACACACACACTTACTCAAAAAATCAGCAAATGTAAAGGAATTCTAGCACAAAATAAACACCAAAAATATAACTTTGACCCCCCCCCCTACACACACACACACACACACACACACACACACACACACACACACACACACACACACACACCCACACGCACACACACATGCGCACACACAACACACACACACACACACACACACACACACACACACACACACACACTTACTAAAACATTAGTAATTGTAAAAGAATTCTAACACAAAATAAACACCAAAAATATAACTTTGACACCCCCCACACACACACTTACTCAAAAATCAGCAAATGTAAAGGAATTCTAGCACAAAATACACACCCAAAATACAACTTTGACCCCCTCCCCTCCCCTCCCTCCCCCCCTCCCCCCCCCACACACACACAACTTACTCAAAAATCAGCAATTGTAAAAAAAAAATCTAGCTAAGCTAATTATTATAAGGTGAGAGGAGAGGGGGGTGTTTTGTCTGACATTTCATTTGGCATATTTCTCCTCACTGAGGAGAGGGCCGAGCCTGGAAGTACTGCAATACCAGGCCAACCCGTGGCGAAGGTGGAGCAAGCCCCTGACTCTTCACCTGGTTGCAAAAAATCAGTTTAATATCGAAGCCCCGGGTTGGGGGCGTATCAGATATTAAGCTGATAAGAACAGATACTACACTTTGATCTTAGCCAAAAGGCCGAGAAGCGATCCTGATCATAGCTATGCTTCCACACCTTGTCCAAAATGCTCAGCACTTAGCCCAAGGGGAGGAAACCACCCATTTTGTAACAAATGTCTCGTTTCTAAGCACTTGTGCCTCTCTGTTAATGCCAACAGTCACAAAGCAAACAACTCGCCAGCACACACATTTTCATGCTAATCGAGTCAACTGCATTTACCTCCTCCATAGCAAAAAACACCTAAATCCATCCAACAAAATTCACTGCAACGTTGTACATACGTTTGTTGCTCTTTTTAGTGTAAAAATGGACCAGGGGAAAAACAAAGGCCAAAAGAAACACCAAAAATATAACTTTGACATGCCCACACACACACTTACTCAAAAATCAGCAAATGTAAAGGAATTCTAGCACAAAATAAACACCACAACACACACACACACACACACACACACACACAACACACACACACACACACACACACACACACACACAACCTAAAACATTAGTAATTGTAAAAGAATTCTAACACAAAATAAACACCAAAATATAACTTTGACACCCCCCACACACACACACTACTCAAAAATCAGCAAATGTAAAGGAATTCTAAGCACAAAATACACACCCAAAATACAACTTTGACCCCTCCCCTCCCCTCCCCCCCCCCCCCCACACACACACACAACTTACTCAAAAATCAGCAATTGTAAAAAAAAAATCTAGCTAAGCTAATTATTATAAGGTGAGAGGAGAGGGGGGTGTTTTGTCTGACATTTCATTTGGCATATTTCTCCTCACTGAGGAGAGGGCCGAGCCTGGAAGTACTGCAATACCAGGCCAACCCGTGGCGAAGGTGGAGCAAGCCCCTGACTCTTCACCTGGTTGCAAAAATCAGTTTAATATCGAAGCCCCCGGGTTGGGGGCGTATCAGATATTAAGCTGATAAGAACAGATACTACACTTTGATCTTAGCCAAAAGGCCGAGAAGCGATCCTGATCATAGCTATGCTTCCACACCTTGTCCAAAATGCTCAGCACTTAGCCCAAGGGGAGGAAACCACCCATTTTGTAACAAATGTCTCGTTTCTAAGCACTTGTGCCTCTCTGTTAATGCCAACAGTCACAAAGCAAACAACTCGCCAGCACACACATTTTCATGCTAATCGAGTCAACTGCATTTACCTCCTCCATAGCAAAAAACACCCTAAATCCATCCAACAAAATTCACTGCAACGTTGTACATACGTTTGTTGCTCTTTTTAGTGTAAAAATGGACCAGGGGAAAAACAAAGGCCAAAAGAAACACCAAAAATATAACTTTGACATG
>CM060328.1:43708566-43716066 GCA_030674155.1 Stramonita haemastoma | reverse complement strand
CGCACATGCGCACACACACACACACACACACACACACACACACACACACACACACACACACACACACTAAAACATTAGTAATTGTAAAAGAATTCTAACACAAAATAAACACCAAAAATATAACTTTGACACCCCCCACACACACACTTACTCAAAAATCAGCAAATGTAAAGGAATTCTAGCACAAAATACACACCCAAAATATAACTTTGACCCCTCCCCTCCCCTCCCCTCCCCCCCCCCACACACACACAACTTACTCAAAAATCAGCAATTGTAAAAAAAAAATCTAGCTAAGCTAATTATTATAAGGTGAGAGGAGAGGGGGGTGTTTTGTCTGACATTTCATTTGGCATATTTCTCCTCACTGAGGAGGGCCGAGCCTGGAAGTACTGCAATACCAGGCCAACCCGTGGCGAAGGTGGAGCAAGCCCCTGACTCTTCACCTGGTTGCAAAAATCAGTTTAATATCGAAGCCCCCGGGTTGGGGGCGTATCAGATATTAAGCTGATAAGAACAGATACTACACTTTGATCTTAGCCAAAAGGCCGAGAAGCGATCCTGATCATAGCTATGCTTCCACACCTTGTCCAAAATGCTCAGCACTTAGCCCAAGGGGAGGAAACCACCCATTTTGTAACAAATGTCTCGTTTCTAAGCACTTGTGCCTCTCTGTTAATGCCAACAGTCACAAAGCAAACAACTCGCCAGCACACACATTTTCATGCTAATCGAGTCAACTGCATTTACCTCCTCCATAACAAAAAAACACCTAAATCCTCCAACCTCCCCTCGCTCGCAAGCTCGCTCGGGGAACAAAAGGAATACAAAAATAAATAAAGTTCACTTTCATGAATGCAATTTATAATCATCATCTGAGTATTTGCAGTCAACAATTTTCTTCTATTTATTCACAAAGTTACATTTCTTCATAGACATACACCTTTACAATAATTTCAAGATTTCCCAATTAAATAAT
Source organism: Stramonita haemastoma (assembly GCA_030674155.1). Classification (NCBI taxonomy): domain Eukaryota; kingdom Metazoa; phylum Mollusca; class Gastropoda; order Neogastropoda; family Muricidae; genus Stramonita; species Stramonita haemastoma. The sequence goes on along the minus strand of CM060328.1, from coordinate 43,715,087 downwards.
AAAAGGTACTACCCAACTTTAATGTGTAACCGGCTACATGCTTTTACTGAGACATTTAAATAAGTACATTCAGTTATTACACACAAACTGAATTAACTTATCAAATCATATTTTTCTAGATAGATCTCCATAGACACCAACTGCCATTTAAAAGAGAAATCCTTTACTTACAGCTCAAACAGAAGCATATAACTGCTGTTTTCCCTCTAACTTGAAGAAGTATTCACAAGCCAGTAGAATAAGACTAACTGTGTGGCAAGCGCTAAAGTGTTTATCACATGACTGTCAAAGTGAGCTAAGATTCACTTCTTACTAGACTACAGCAGTGACTCAGGCCATCAATAGAGAGGCTTCTACTATAGCTGTTGAAGGTAAGACAGAGGCTGAGCCACCAGCCCTGGGGCTACCAGCCTATAATTATGTGATTTAGCTGCAACATTGCACTCAGTTGCCAAGTCTCTGAACCAATGGAGACATGTTAGACATTGGGGGGAGAAATGGAGTAACATACAAACCTTCACTGTTTTCTTTAGAGAAAGCCTCTAATAAATTAAAATATAGTCCAAACCACAATCACAGGTACTCAAACAGGGGAGATCTTATTTGTTTAGATAGAATGCTCTAACATTCTACCCAAGCAGAACACATTTCTTTTCTAGAGAGAGGGGAAGAGAGGGGAGAGGGGGAGAGAGGTGGTACAATTCTTAAGTTAGAGTGAGAAAACTGCACACACCATAACACCTTTTTTTCCTTATTCAAATTTACAGTATAGTTTTGTAGATTTGAAGTGGTAAGATTAACTTGAGGTGAATGTTATTGGAGTAATAAAGATTAAACAGCCCTGATATGACCTTTGGGGTCAGGGGAGCTATATTAAGAAATGGAATCAAGGACAACCTTTATGTATGTGCGGCTGTGCAACACTCTTGTGCTTGCATGGGCCTGGACTGGTTATTTTAAAGAATTGTACTGTTTGGGGGATGGCCTGAGGCACTGAAGTGGGATTACTTACTGCCACAGTCCCTAAATCTGAGTAATTCTGCTGGCCCTCTTATACAACCTCTGGAGTTAACATCAGTACAACTCCATTCTTCCCAAAAGTCTTTCAATGAGACTGTAAACCAAAGTCCCATGTGGGAACACATGCAGAACATCTTGAGCACACACAAAAACCTGTTCTGCTTTTTTAGAAAGGTAGGCTATTGTTAATTAATACATGGAATTTGTATAGCGCTATCTCTTGTAAAGACAAATCAAAGCGCTATTGTGTGCTGATGGGAATGGATGACAAAACTTACAGAACTGCAAACACATGGGGACTGGATCTAAAAAGCACATAAGCGCTTTTTCCATTATCCTTAAAAAAAAAACCATAAATAAAAGAAATGCATAACTCAACAATAACGAGGACCAGCTTTGACATAGCAGTGTTCCCTTGAAAGCCTGAAGACACAGAGCTTGGATAACACTACTAACCAACGTGTCCTTCATGTCTTCATGTCCCCTCTGAGGACCATCTAGGTGATGGGACTGATGACAGTGCTGATGATTTAGGTCAGCTATGGAAGGAAGACCTTGTCTAAGTTTTTGGGTAGTGGGTATGTTGGATAAGGTCACTGACAATTTAGTCTTTTCGATCTTGTGGTTCAGAGGGACTGTTTAAACCTGCTTACCCCCACAGACAGAATACAGCTACCTAAGTAAGGGGGGGGGGGGGACCAGTCATATACTAAAAGTATTCACTACTGCTGAACCTTAAAGCTCTAGCCAAGGAGCCAACAATAAACCAACCCAGTGTCCATTCCAACCTATCTGTGTCAAAGGACAAACTGCTACCCAGAACACTTGAAATGGTGGAAAGGTATACAAGATAACTGCTGCTGTGGAAGCTACCCCAAACCATTACTCACATACACAAGGCACATACCCCTGTGCACTCACCATGACCATAAGCTTCAAGTTGCCTTGCACAGTTTTGAAGATAAAGGTAGGCTTATTTGTTGCATGTGGAATGTCAGTGCTGCCTATTTAAAGAATTTTCACATAGACATAGTTGTCAGACAGGGTCAAAAGTTGAGCAAGATTTATAATATCAACAGGAAAGCCAGTATCCTAGTGATCAGCTGTCTCTAGGGCATTGCTACAATCAGGGACTGGGTTATTAGGCCTATCCATAATCATTAGGATGACATATGTCCAGTTTCAATTCCTTGTTTCACAAGTGATCACATTTCTGTTTTATGTTTGTACATTTGCAGCAAAGTTCAAATTGCAAAGTAGTCTTCCTTTATCTTTGTAATCCTTGCAATACTAAAAATGTAGTCTCTCTCTCTCTCTCTCTCTCTCTCTCTCTCTCTCTTCTCTCTCTCTCTCTCTCTCTCTCTCTCTCCTCTCTCTCTCCTCTCTCTCTCTCTCTTATTTAAAACAATACTGCAAAGAAAAGCTTCTACCTTCAAAACTTCACCTACAATTCATGTCTGTTTCAGAGGTCTATAACTATCTGACTCACCTCAAACAATCAAAAACGCGTGGTCTTGATGGAATAGACAGCAATATATTAAAATTATCAGCTCCAGTTATAACAGACACACTAACATATATATACAACCTCTGCCTTGATAAGAACTATTTCCCCAATGCCTTCAAATGTGCTAAAGTGATCCCCATCTACAAGTCTGGTGATACCTCAGATCCTTCAAACTATAGACCAATCTCTATTATACCTATCCTTTCAAAACCCCTGGAAAAACATATGAATAAACACTTAGTCCATCATATTGAAACAAATAACTTACTTCATCCTAATCAGTCAGGATTTAGACAAAAGCACTCGTGCCATACAGCACTAATCAGTCTTGTAGACAATTGGCTATCAAACATTAATGACAATAAATTTTGTGGAGTATTATTTGTTGATTTCAAAAAAGTATTTGATACAATTGACCACAAACTTCTCCTTAAAAAGCTAGACCTTTATAACATTTCAACAAAAAACAGACGACTACTAGATTCCTATCTTACAAACAGGCAACAGTGTGTCTCAATAGCTACATCAACATCCACACTAAAAACCATTCATTATGGAATACCACAGGGATCCATATTGGGACCAATTCTCTTTTCATTATACATAAATGACCTCCCTTTACATATCCATTCCAAATGTGAACTATTTGCTGACGACACAACCATACATATGTAACCCCCCTCACAAAAACATATTTTTGTGTTTGGCGTTTCTAAGCCTTAAGTTCAGTAACTCCCTCTAGAGTTGAGTGATCGCCCCTTAAAAAAGAGTGCCTATCAGGATACTTCTGTTTTTTAAATCTCACTTCCTGCCTGGGCCTAGTGAGGGAAAGACGCGTGACAGAGACTCGCTTCTCGCTGAGTCTAGATGTTCCCCATTAAGGTTGGTTTATCTTGTTAATTTTGTTTTTGATCAAACTATCTGTTCAAGCAAATTTCAGCTTAATTCAGAATAGTTTTGGAAGGTTCATGAAATCTATATGTTTGATTTAATTTCACAGGCTTTCAACCTGTGAATTAACAGTGAACCGTAAGTGATTGCTTCGAACAAAGAAAGTGTGGGCACCACGCCATGGCGCAGTGGTTAGCGTCGTGGATTCCGGACTGAAGGTCGCGGTTCGAATCCCATAAGTCATAGGGATTTTTTCGGGCTCCAGCCGCTCCTACCCAGAGTGAGTGTGCTGTGGCTCAGTGGGGAACTGGGACCACACAGTCGAGCTTCATCCACTTTACGGATGCGAATTTGAGAGTGTTGCTCAAATTACCTGACCAACACTGCAGGTGTCTGTATCTCTCGGCTGTTGACGCCGGATATATTATGACAGTAAGCGTAGAGAACAACCTGTCAAGTAGTCTCAAAGCGGATGCACCTCCACAGCAGCATCATTACATCATCCTCATCATCATTGATCATCATGCAATAATAAAAATTGCCTCTGATTCGTGGCCTCCGTTGCTCTGTCTCATGGTGACCTCACATTCGGTTTCCCCATACGCTTCTGTGCCTGTGGTGAATTTGTGTCAAGGCCTTTGGGGTTGGGGTTCGTGGGAGCGGTCGTTGGAGGGACTTGTGGTGGTCGCCACTTGGGTGGTGACTCGCTCAGTCTGGCTCCGCGACTGAGCTAATACTGTCGTTAGTAGGGGCTTAGTAGATGGTGTCTGCGTAGGTTAGTCAGAACAGGCACCACTGAACACCACCAAAGTGACCCAGCAGAAGTGCAGGGCCCTCTGGCTGGTGGCCCCGCGGTGGCCTAATATTGATGAGCTCCCTGTGGACTCCGACCCCGGGGCTGAGACACAACGAATCTGGTATGGCTGTGGCGGGAGATTGAAATGAGCGGCGTGGGAACAGCAGTACGGAACGTCACAGAGACGAGGCAGCAAAAAAAAAAAAAAAAAAAAAAAAAAAAAGAAAGCGTGGGGCAATTTTGGCGCCGTCATGGTCTTTGTTGTAAGATTAATTTTTGGTAGGATATTGTTCAGCTATTAAAATGCTGGAAATATTCTAGTATGACTTTACACTACGAATGTATAGGTGTGAAGGACTACTTAATTTTTGTAATGATTTTATCACTACGAATTCTGACGTATTTGTGATATATCATTTAGGAAATTCAAACAGTTGAAATATCAGTGGGGGCATTAATTTATTTTGAGAGGCTTTTAGCCTGTGAATTAACAGTGAGACCTAGTGGTTGTTTTGAACAAAGCATGTAAATGTTAACACAGTCATGGTTTTCGCAGTATGTTTAATTTGTGGTAGAATATTGTTCAGCTATTATTAAAATGCTGGAAATATTCTAGTGTGGCTTTACACTACAAATATATGGGTGTGAAAGCCTACTTGATTTTCAAAATGATTTCATTCGCTAAGATTTGTGATTTATTTGTAATAAATCATGTAGCAATTTTAAAACAGGTGGAATGGCATTGGAATGTCATTGTGGACATTTATTTAAAATAAACTAGTCCCTTTTATTAATGTTTGCACAGTTTCATAGGATGGACCATCCTCTGTCCTAAAGTAAGTGAGACATGTTGTGAGACAAGTTATTAAAATTATGTAGTAATGATTTTATCATTAGAATTGTGATTTATTTGTGATAAATCATTTAGTAATTTTAAAACAGGTGTAATGGCATTGGAATGTCATTGTGGACATTTATTTAAAATAAATTAGTCCTTCTTATTAATGTTGGCACAGTTTCATAGGATGGACCATCATCTGTCCTAAAGTAAATGAAACGTGTGTAATACTAACTACTAAAATTATGTAATAATTTTAGAGATGATGTTAGATTGTTCTGAGAATATTTAATTCTCACGAGAATGGCAAACTGGATAGGGTGAAAGTACCTTTTGGAAATTGAGCTGAGTATTGTAAACTAGTTCAGTGATGGATGGTTTTGTGGTGATGTTTTTTACAGTGTATGTTCTTTTATTACAGGAACATCGTTTTTCTGTCACCTTCTCCTCACACCATCATCCCCTCCTCACTCCTTCCATTTGGTTTGTAACTAAGACTGAGCCATTGATTCTAATGTATGAGAACTAGGACAGATTATTTTTTGTTTGTTTTTTAATTGTACTTGTAGTACAATTAGTCATTGGTGTTTTGTGTAATGTGGTAGTGTTGTAGGTTGTGTTGTGGAATATATGTTATAAACCCAATTTACTCGGTCTGGAGTCACATTGAATGAATGGTGTTATTCGTCACATTCAGTGTGTTCAGTGTGGCTGCTGAGTGAGTTGAGGTTAGTTAATTTCACTTCACCTACTTTCCTACCTCTTCTATATTTTCTTTTCCCTCTATTTTTCTACTATCCTCTTTTCTATCCCCCCTTTATCACTCCCCGGCCCATAAGTAGCTGAGCCCTACTCTTCTTTAGGTTTACTGAAGAAAATAGGAATTATTCTAGGACTCTAAGATTTCCGGTACCGAATTAGATTAGAGTGGCGACTTAGATAATTCCCGTGTAGGACCCGTTACAGTAGTGTTGTAGGTTGTGTTGTGGAATATATGTAGTAAACCCAATTTATTCGGTCTGGAGTCACATTGAATGAATGGTGTTATTCGTCACGTTCAGTGTATTCAGTGTGGCTGCTGAGTGAGTTGAGGTTAGTTAATTTCACTTCACCTACTTTCCTACCTCTTCTATATCTCTTTTCCCCTATTTTTCTACTATCCTCTTTACTATCCCCCCTTTATCACTCCCCGGCCCATAAGTAGCTGAGCCCTACTCTTCTTTAGGGTTACTGAAGAAACTAGGAATTATTCTAAGACTCTAAGTTTTCCGTACCGAATTAGGCGGAACGGGAATTAGAGTGGCGACTTAGATAATTCCCTGTAGGACCCGTTACACATACGAGCCATAACAACATTGACTATCTTGCAACCATATTACAAAAAAGCACTGACGAACTTGTCAAATGGACAGAACAAAACACATGTCTATTCATCCAAAAAAAACAAAATGCATGCTTATCACCACCAG
>CM060328.1:43683566-43703566 GCA_030674155.1 Stramonita haemastoma | reverse complement strand
GAAACCGGATAAGCACCGCCTGATGAGCCTTATGGCTCGGACAGACTTTAACTTACATATCACACTCACTCACTCACTCATCCATGTCCCAAAGGACGTAGGGGGACATGAGAGAAGACGCAACAGAGATCTTTTTCCATGCTTCACGATCCTGTGTGGCTAGTAGGAGGTGTTGCAGGGGTTGGGCGGTCCAGTCTTTGATGTTGTCAACCCATGATTTCTTTTGGCGGCCTCTTCTTCTCTTGCCCTCGACTGTTCCTTGCAGGATGGTTTTTGCTAGGGGCGATATGTAAGAAAGCCTTTGAGAAGGCGACATCTCCCCAGAAACTGGAAAGAAATTGTATAATCGAACCAAAACCGGCATCAGCTGATCCAGAAAGGTGACAAAAAATTCTTTTGTCAAACCGTCGCTACCGGGCGACTTACCGGAGCACATGCTCCTAAGGAGACTCTGACCTCCTCCTCTGTGACCGGCAACCCCAAGCGCTCGGCATCATCAGCCTCGACTCTGGGCAATCCGGACAGCAAATCATCAACAACAGCGCCGTCGTTGTCCTCCCTGGAAAAAAGAGAGGTATAATAACCCCTGAAGGTCTGCAGAATCGTCCTAGAATCTGTGCACCTGTCACCCTGCATGTTGACAACCTCCCGAATAGTCTTCTTTTTACCCCGATTTCTTTTCGTAGAAAAAATTTCGATGGCCTTTCTCCCTCTTCCCAAAGACTGGGCTTTGGATCGAACAACGCAACGCAATTTTTCCTTTTGACGTTGCAAAATTTGATCCTTGACAGTTTGGGCCTCATCCCACTTCCCTGTTTACAAAGAAAGAAAAATTCCTTTTGAAGAGATTTGAATTCAAAATTCTCCCTTTTTTTCTTATTCTGTGAAAATACAATTGTAGTTTCCTTTATTTTACATTTGAGATTATCCCACCACCGCAGAGATCGCAGGAGATCGCTATCGGCTGGTTTAGAATCAACATGCGACTGGATTAAAAGAGACATGAAATCTATGTAGCCCATATCCTGTAACAAGTTGTTGTTGAATTTCCAGTAAGACGGGCCAACCTTCACATGACAAAAAGACGACAAGAAAAGAGCAACGGCCAAATGGTCTGAAAAAGAATACAAAACATGTTTAATGCTGGATATGGCTGGCTTCAAGCAGTCAGAAACATAAAACCGATCCAAACGACAGCTAATATTTTGTCTACAACCATATATATTCCTGCCGCCCTGGAAAACGGCAGCGAAACGCATCCACCAAATGAAAATCTTTCACCAGGACCGCCAACTCCTCCTGTCCCTCCCTACCCCTATTGGCATTACCTCCCCTCTTATCTAATAATAAGTCGTCAACACAATTAAAATCACCCCCAAAACAATGGGCTTTGCACATAACATTACAGAATACAAGTCGTGAAAAAAATCCTTTCTCTCCTTTGGAATATTGGGGGCATACACACTTACAAAACGAAAAGAATATTCCTCAAAGCCGATGTCCACATAAACGTAACGACCAAAATAATCAAAGGCAAAAGCTTCAACATGACATTCAAATCTTTACTGATATATATGCCGACTCCCTTCCCCCTATTATTGGTGAGGGACCAATACACCCTCCCTCCCAACCGAGCCTCTATCGCTTTCCCCAGACTCATACAGTGTACCCGAGTCTCCTGTAAAAAACAAACTTCCACCCTATTTTCTCTCAAAAATAACTTCAAAAATTCCACCCTCTGTGGGCCTCTTAATCCGTTACAATTTAACGAAAAAATACCAACCATAGTTATTTGTTAAACAAACCAACAACACACACACTTCGCACTACCCATTAACTAGTGACTTTTTTTCGCATGTGCGAGGCTTTCAACACATTCGCTAGTCTTGTCACATCAGAACCACCCAGCATCAAGTCCGGCGTTGTTGGGGTGGGCTGAGAATTTACCCTGGGCCTTAGAGGTGGGTCCTGGCCACAGGGGATGTCCACCTCCTGGCTGTCCTCCGTTGTACCCACCATGTTTACTTCTGCAACTGAGGCACTGCCCCCACCCATAAGAACGACACCAGCGTCCCCACCATCCTTCATACCAGAGGCAACCTCCAGCTCAGCCACTGCCTGGTCTTGCACTCCCTCCTCCTCTGGTGGCACCTCCTCCCCCTCCGTAACTGTCTGCAGCTCCACCTCTGCTGCGATGCTCTGCTCTGGCAACAAACCCTCCAGTAGGACCTCCTCTCTCTCTCTCTCTCTCTCTCTCTCTCTCTCTCTCTCTCTCTCTCTCTCTCTCTCTCTCTCTCTCTCTCTCTCTCTCTCTCTCTCTCTCTCTCAGGAACAGATGACATATACACAACTGCATACACACGGAGACTGGATGTAAAAAAAGCACAAGAGTGCTTATTCCATTATCCTCGATATAAAAGAATAAATCAAATCAAATCTCTCTCTCTCTCTCTCCTCTCTCTCTCTCTCTCTCTCTCTCTCTCTCTCTCTCTCTCTCTCTCTCTCTCTCTCTCTCTCTCTCTCTCTCTCTCATTGGGAGTTACATCATAATGTTGTTGATTTCTATATAAATATTTGCCTGCTGTTAATTTTGTTTTTGGTTAGTTTTTTTTCTTGTTCTTCACAATAATGATTTTAAGTAAGAAAGATATGTTAAAATGTTTTGATATGTTTTTCTTTTGGTTGGGTCGCTCTCTTCTCTGCTGTCTCATCTCAATTTTAAGGTATTTGATCTATTTAATTATAAACAGTGTATCTGTCTTGAGATTAATGTTCAGGTCAGTTAGGGATTATGTGTTTGTTGACTACATAGCTATCTCTTTTGTTTAAATGATTATCAATGTATCAGGTAGGGATTATGTGTTTGGTGGATGTATATTATCCCAAGGATAATGGTAAAGGTGCTCATGTGCTTTTTAACATCCAGTCTTCATGTGTATGCAGTTTTGTACATTTTTGTCATCTGTTCCCACCAGCACTCAACGGCCTACTTTTCCAAAAAGCAGAACAGGTTTTAACATGTGCCTAAGATATTCTGCCTGTGTTTGCACACAGGACCTTGGTTTAGAGTCACATCCAAAGGACTTTTTTGGGGGAGTGGAGCTGTCACTGTTGAGATATTCTTCCATGGGGCTGTTACTTTTACCCCAAAAATAAATCTCTCTTTTTTCCAGAATCGGGTACACCAGTTTCCCATTTAATGCCCATGGAAAACTGCTCAGCCAGTGAAAGAGCTCTGTCCGATTTCCCAGGCTTTCTTCCTTCCAGGAATTGTATACAGTGTATAGATCTCTGAAGTTCTCTTCACTGCTTTACTGATCACTGTTGTTAGATGGTATCCCTTTGGCAAACATTATGAAAAGAGCTAAGTATTTTGACAGAAAAACACTTTATCATAAGGCAGGCCTAAATATTCACATATTTAGAATTGAGTATTATGTGCTTGCGTTTTTAAAAAAAAAAATCCTAACCTTTTCCCCTACGGATAACCGGCTATAGGGTAACCAACTATCTACTAAACCTTCCCTCAATATCACCCACTACTGGGATACAGTAGTATACAAATGTGCACAGTGCACATGTATTGGAAAAGAGGAGTTCTTTCCCTTAATGTAGGGATAGTGTTAACTAACAATTGGGAAAAGTTCCATGGATGTATGCACGCACACACACACACACACACACACACACACACATACACACACACACACACACACACACACGCTTGCGCGGCGCGCGCGCGCGGGCGCGCACGCACGCACGCACACACCCCCACACACACACACACACACACACACACACACACACACACACACACACACACACACTTGATAATACATGTATGATAGTTTGCTGTTTCTCTTTTATTTATTCATAGTCTAACCATCCACAAATAAGGTGATTTTAGAAACTGTCACCATATTCTTTCAACAAAGTCATAATCTGTTAACAAAGCACATCTCTGCACATCAGACTACCTGAAAACACACACACACTTACGCGCGCGTGCGCGCGCACGCACACACACACACACACACACACACACACAACACACACACACACACACACACACACACACACACACACACACACACACACCAGCAGCGGCAGCAGCAGAACATGACATGGCCTCTTTAACATTATATTTTAGAATTTGAAAGAAAGATAGTGGATGACACAACACTCATAAGAGAAACTATACAGTCAGATGTAGCCTCAACTATTGTATTTCATTCAAAATCAATCAGTTGCCCTTTCCACACATGTATTTTCTCTTCAAACAGTCATAGTCATTTCCTTTTTTTTCCATGTTCTTAAATCCTTCACCAAAATAACAGATTGATGAAAAATCACTTAACTTAAACAGCAGAAACTTCATTTTATCGTATTCTTGTCAACACATTTCCCATTTTATGGTGAAAAAAAATGTTTGATAAAACATCACCAACCAAAACAACAACAACAACAACAACAAAACAAACAAAAACAAAACAAAAGTTAACACACCTGTTTCAAAAGTGACTGAAATGTTTTTGTCCCTCACTACTGTTACAGAAAGTTTGCCCACCAATACAAGCACGGTCACTAAGTGGAGCTTCACCAGCCATCCACAAATCCATCGGAGCGGCTTCTGAAGTTGCCAAGGGATATATAGAAGTGGTGCCGACAGAGCAGTCTTGTGTGGCAGCCAAGGCGTTAGAATCCCCCATGCTGCCCACAGACTCTCCCCTGCAAGCAATCCCACTGGAGTCCACAGCACAAGCTGGACATCTCCCTAGAGACACAGCAAAAGAAAAAAAAAGGGGGGGAGAAAGAAAAAAGCTCGCATTGCATCATGTCTTGAAGAATCTCCTCTGGTCCAGGAGTATCTACAAAGTTTTATCAGTCTTAATTAACAAGGCCCAGGCTGATCTGGTGAAAATTCAGGATGAATGTCTGAAGTAACAGACTGAATTTCAAAAACATCAGACAAGAGCTCATCAAGGCACAAACCGAGTATTATAAAAAGAGAAAACTAAGAGGCATTAAAAAGAATGAGTCGTGAACTCGGTGAAATAGTCATGTGTGTTGTGTGTGTGTGTGTGTGTGTGTGTGTGTGTGTGTGTGTGTGTGTGTGTGTGTGTGTGTGTGTGTGTGTGTGTGTGTGTGTGTGTGTGTGTGTTGTGTGATGAATGTGTGTGTGGTTGATTTGATTTGTTCTTTTATATCGAGGATAATGGAATAAGCACTCTTGTGCTTTTTTACATCAAGTCCCCGTGTGTATGCAGTTTTGTAAATGTCATCTGTTCCCACCGGCACACGATGGCCTAACGAAAAGCGCAGATGTTAACACCAGCGCGCGCGCGCGCGTGTGTGTGTGTGTTGTGTTGTGTGTTGTGTTGTGTTGTGTTGTGTTTGTGTTGTGTTGTGTTGTGTTTAAGACCAAGAGATAATAGTATGGTACTTACATTGGGAAGTTTGATTAACTAGTATGTTGATTTATTTTTTAATAGACAAAGCTTAACAGAGATGAATGCTGCCATCAAGAATAATCAAGATTGAGTTGAGAACAGAATCTCGTATGCATTTCTTGTCTAAATCTTGTCATTAGTGAGTAAAACATCTACTTCTCAAGCACTATTACATTCTAACAGAAATTGATATAAAAACTGGATTTTTTAAAAATAAGCCTTGTTCTTGTTCATCTTTATTTTACCTTTAAAAAACCTCGTCTCTGATTTTCTGTATCCAAATATTCATTGTTTATTACATATTCCACCTTGGATTTTTAGATTGTATTGCTTTACAAATTGGCTCTCTCTCTCCTCTCTCTCTCTCTCTCTCTCTCTCTCTCTCTCTCTCTCTCTCTCTCTCTCTCTCTCTCTCTCTCTCTCTCTCTTAAATGTTTTTTTTGTTCCTGGACTAGAGCTCCAACGTTTACCAGTGGTGAGATTTTAGCTTATATGTGGCTGTTTGTGGCCACCCCATTCATACTCCAGGGATCATGTATAAACACTTCACCAGTGTGCATGCATTTTTTAAAATACATTTCTTACTATCAGTTTTCACTGGCACGCATGGCTTACTCTTCTGAAAAGCAGAACAGATTTTAGTGCGTGTGCAAGATGCTCTATTTGTGTTTACACATGAGGCCTTGGTTTATAGCCTCATCGATAGGAGTGCAGTTTGACAGGCGTGGTTACCAAGTGGATGGGTGACCGCCTTGGCTTCAGTACAGTCCCCCAGTTCACCCAGCTGTAAATGGGTACCTGCCCTCTTTAGGGTCAGGGAAGGTAATCCACAAGGGAGAGGAGATGGGCGCCGCCCTCAATATGCTGGCCCCTAGAGAAGCTGAGGTCTCTGGTGCTTGGCTCCCCTACAACCACATAGGTTATGGGACACCTTTACTTTTCCTAATGGCAAACACGCAACATGTCTTCTAAATTCGTACAAACACCATTGGATTTGTCTAGAGCTCCTTTGACATTTTGATAAATTGTATATTATGCATCATCATCATCACGGGTGGATAGACCATTGAACAACAACAGCATCAGGAAGACACAACCACCACACCACCACACACACACACACACACACACACACACACACACAACACACACACACACACACACACACACACACACACACACACACACACACACTATACAAGATGGCTACAATCCACGAGTTTCATTCTTTTTTTCTTTCTTCTTTTCTTTTTTGTCTTGTGAGACACTGATACTGTTCCACTCACTGCCTGATATGAATTTTTCTCCTGGAGTTAACATCAGTCCGACTCCACTCTCCCCAAAAGTCCTTCGGATGAGACTTTAAACCGAGGCCCCGTGTGCGAACGCACGCAGAACATCTTGCGCACACGTTAAATCCTGTTCCGCTTTTCGTAAGAGTAGGCCATCGTGTGCCGGTGGGAACAGATGACAATATTTACAAAAACTGCATACACACGGGGACCGGATGAAAAAAAGCACATGATTGCTTATTCTGTTATCCTCGATATAAAAGAATAAATAAATAAATAAAAATGATTACGATAAAAGAGGATGGATGTGCACTGCAAAGTCACCCGCTATCAGTGGCATGGCGCGAGGCAGGGCAGGTGCGGAGAAAGGTGAAAGCGTACACGTGACCCCTGCTGGTGCCCACCCACAGTCTGTTCTTGGAATCCACCGTGAGACAGGTGGGGTGCCCGATACCCAGGAAGTGGTCACGTGACAGCAGCGACGCCAGAAACTTTCCGTCCCCACTCACCAGTTCCACTGTGCTGCGTTCACTGTCCGCGACCACCACCTGTGTGTCAAAGTCAAAGTCAAAGTCAAATTTGTATTTACAGATGGTACATTAAGTAAGCAAAACACTTCTTTTTTTTCATCAAGCCATCTACAAAAGTAAAGTATGTAAGAAAATGCAAAAAGAAAAAAAATCAACAATAATGACAACCACAATGATTAGATCTACAGCAATAAAGAGGACTGAAATGATGATAATCTCAGAAAACTTGCCAACTACACACACCTTAACCAAAATGTTAGCATATCAATATTTAAACATTTCAATATTCAAAGTGCATACATACTAATACACACTTATTATCGACCAATCACGCACCCATGCCTGCTATTATTTGTTAGATACACATGTGAAACACACACACACACACACACACACACACACACACACACACACACACACACACACACACACACACACACACACACACACACACACACACACACACACACACGTGTGTGTGTGTTTTTATAAGTATACCATTTAGTGGCATTATTAACAAAGGGGGAGGAGGAACGGATAGCCTTGCAGTTAGAGTATTATGCTCATGATCTGATGGCCCAGGACTGTGCCACCACAGAGGTGCCCAAAGTAGCATACTTCTTTTAATTCATGGTTTCTCATTTTAATTTTTGTCTTTCACGGAAACCAGTGAATTAGCAGAAAATTGGAAGTAGTCTGAATGTTGAAGATAATAATAATTCATCACACACACACACACACACACACACACACACACACACACACACACACACACACACACACACACACACACACACACACACACACTAGTGTGTGTGTGAACATAGATGATTGTGCATGTTAGTTGGGCGACTTGACAGTCAACACAGTAGAGGTAGTAGTAGTAGTAGTAGTAGTAGTAGTAGTAGTAGTAGTAGTAGTAGTAGTAGTAGTAGTAGTAGTAGTAGTAGTAGTAGTAGTAGTAGTAGGCTTATAACAGCAACAGTAGCAGCGCAGCTGTTATAGTAGTAGTGAGTACTAGTGCCAGCAGTCGTAGTGGTAATGAGTAGTAGCAACAACAACAACAACAACAAAAGCAGCAACAGTAGGCCCTAATAGTAAATTAGTAGAAGTGTTGTTCGTAATATTGTTTTGTTACTATTGTTGCTGCTGATGGCTTGATGGACTATCGTTTTTCTTTAAAAATCAAATTATTTTTATAAAGATATTAACGTTGTCAGTCACTGACAGTTTGTTATTGCAGCTGCTGCAGCAGCTGCTGTTGTTATTACATGGCTAATTTGACAATCATACACGCATTGAATCATAATAAAATTTCGTCATTTTTGTTTATGACTGGAATTAAAAGTCATGCATGAAAAAAAAAGTTTATTCCAGCCTATATGGATGATAGTGTCAGATGTTTATGGGAAAACAATACGTGGTCAGTCAGCACAAAATTGTACATTACCAGGGAATGGAGAAGCTTTTGGGTTGGTAACATCATGCTCATTTAGTATGCAGTGTTTGGTAAATGCCTTCAATAAGGGTAGGATTGCCTGTTGGGTTGTTTTTTTTATTATATAAAAATTACAATTCATTTACAGGAAAATGAGAGAGATATAAGATAGAGGAGATATGCAGACAGACACATGGCCAAACATGGCCAAACATGAGGGACGGGATAGCCCAGTGGTCAGAACATTGCGCTCGCAATTTGATGACCCGGGTTCGATTCCCGTTCGAAGGGATTTTTCCCCTGGAGTTAACATCAGTGCTGACTCTACTCTCCCCCAAAGTCCTTCGGATGAGACTATAAATCAAGGCCCCGTGTGCGAAAGCATGCAGAACATCTTGCGCACAGTTAAATCCTGTTTCACTTTCCGTAAGAGTAGGCTATTGTGTGCCAGTGGGAACAGATGACAAGATTTACAAAATTGCATACACGCGGGGACTAGATGTAAAAAAAAAAAAAAAAGCACGTGAGTGCTTATTCTATTATCCTCGATATAAAAGAATAAATACATTAATAAAATAAAACACTGACAAGACAAATACCACAAACAGGCACCTCACTAACCTGCTCTGACTCCACCATGCACACACCGCAGGGATGACAACCACTACATCCATCGGGCCCCAGGTACTGTCCAATCAGGGCACCTCCACTGTCCAACACCAGCATCCTCCGTCCTCCCGCATCCCCCAGGTACAATCTGCCTCCCCTACCCACAGCCATACAGGTGAGCTTTACGCTACCTGTAGCAGGGGCCCTGTTTGCAGAACAGATGTCCTTGCTGTGGTGGCCGTTGGTGGGAGCGGACATGGTACCCTGAAGAATGTCTGCGGGCAGCTTGAACTGCTGACACACCTGGCCCTCAGTGGAGTAAGACACGATCCGCGTGGTGCCCGTGTGAGGGGTGACGGCTACGTACACCCGCAGTCGGTGTTGCTGCTCCACTTGGCTGGCCATCACCATGCTGCCTTTTGGGACGGAAGCAAACGGCGTCCAGCTGCCGCTGGAGTAGACTTTGACAGAGCTGCCTTGACCCAGAGACACCAGCAGTTTGTCTCCAGGACCGGCCACCAGGCTGGCAATGGTGTCCGGTATGCTGCTGTTCTCTCGTTTCACCTGGTTGGTGACCTTCAGCAAGGACTGAGAGGTCGCCACCCACACTGTTCCGCTGGAGGTTTCCACTAAAGACTGCACCCACGATCTGGAGGCGTTTGACTCGCAGATGTTGAAAGCCAGATCTCGATGTAGTGTCACTTCTTTGATGATCGTTTGGCCACGCAAGTTCTGCTCTGGTTGTGTCTGTGGAAGTGTGTGGGTGGTGAGCGAGACCCGGCCCAGAAAATGGTCAGGAATGGTGGCTAACTTGGGGTTTTTGGAAATGAAGAACTGGCTCTGCATCAGCTCGATCTGACTGATATTTTTAGAAAGAGTTTTCAGGGCATGAGAGACCATTTCATGCTGACTCAAAACACGGATGGAGGAATCCAGATTCAAGACTTGCTGGTCCAGTAGTTTTGTCGCATCCTGGATGTTATTCTGCACAATCCGTTCTTGACAACTAATCCTTTCCAGTTCAGTCTTCTGGCACTCTCCTAACTCTTCAGACAGTGCGTGATAAGAGGAATCAATTCTTTCTCTGGTTTCATTGTAGAAAGTTGTAATCATCTCTTCAACCAGTTCAACCTTGTGCTCAAACTGGATTTTGTACTCTTCAAAACTCTTCTGATAAGTTTCCAGAACAGTTTTCTTTTGCGCGAGCTGCGCCAACATATCCACCATCTCATTCTTGGCTGCCAGTTTAGCGTCGGCTATGTCCTGTGTGACGTGTTGTTTGTGGCTGGTCAGGATGCAGTCCCGACACACTGGCCTTTGGCATGTCTTGCAGAAGAAGCGCAGTCTCTCTTCTGGGTGCTTTTGGCAGTGATCAACTGCAAGGAGGCTACTGCCATGCACTGACCGACAGCTTTTTGCACCAGTGATGCCAGAACCGCTAACAGTACTATCATCAGAATGCTGGGGTTGGAACAGCGTAACATTATGATGGACAGCCAGGTTCATTCTGCTGTGGCGACGAACGCAAGCTGAGCAGAGATCGGCATCACACTCTGAGCAGTGAGCCATGGCAGTCAAACTGGCATCATCACACAGGCTGCAGGGCATCCTCATTGGTGAAGCGCTTCTTCGATCACTGGGCACAGCAGTGGGTGCATGTTGTTCTGTTTCTTGTGAGTCTACCACAGACTTTTCTTCGTGGTGGGTAACTGTTCCTGGTATGGGCAAAGCACCACTGTCATCCGTAATGACATCATCATCTTTAGCTTCAGTAACTCCACCATCATCAATCAAACAAGCAGGATATTCTTCCCTGTGGTCTTGCTTCAGGCAATCATCAGGTCGTGCACTTGAATCCTCGTCACTTTTCCTCACGTTGGAGGTCTGTATTTTCTGTGTAGACAACTCACCGTGAGGGAAAGGAGCCGCAATGCTGAAAGATAGATCTGGTGAATTATCTCTCCTGTCACAATCTTTCCCGCTTTCTAATGAGGCAGAGGCTTGGTTTGACAAAGGAGAACTGTCAGCGTCCTGAATCTTGTCTCTTGAATCCATTTCTGTGGTCGTATTTGATTGCAGATCCCATATCACATAGCTGATACTTCAGAAGCAGAATTAAGATTATAAAAAAAATAATAAAAACCAGTAGCCTATATCAACAAACAAATATTTGAATCTTAAACACAAGGATATCTAGTTGAATTATTTTTTGTGTTTGTTTTTATCACACTTATGACTGTATACCTGTAGTCAAACGGCTGAAAAAATCAAAACAAGACCATGATGGATTTATTCACTTTTTCGTGACTGTTGAACTCAGACATCAAGTCTTACCGGCGCTTTATTCTACAATTGAATTTACCCACTTGAAGCAGCAAACTGGAAAGTCTGTTGAAGAACACCTGTTGTAATATGGCCACTACCCAGAACAATTTCAGTCCTGCCTGAACATTCTATCAGTTATCATGCTTTCAAAACTGGTTAGCTGCGGCTTCATGTCGATAAAAAAAATGAGTTGGTGAACATTAACTATATCATATAATCAATAGTTCAGAGGTCATCGCCATGCAGTGCGATATGCTATCATTTCCATGTGACACTTAGCCTTCACAAGGACTGATAACTGAAGTATAACAGGCACATGAAAAAGACCAAATGAGGGCTGAAATAAATCAACTGTCTGCTGTCTTGACACTGACAAAACAGAATTAGGGATTATGTAACTGTGTGGGAAGGTCATTATAGCTGCTGTTCAATCCTCAGTGTTGCTGCTGTTTTTGTTTTGTTTTTAGTTTTAAAAAAATTTTCATTATCATCTTCCTCAACGTCATCGTATCACTACCACCACCATCGGGTTTGAATCTCATTGAAGAGGATTTTTCATCTGGAATTAACATCAGTGCCGACTCCACTCCCCCTAAAAGTCCTTCGGATGAGACTATAAATCGAGGTCCCGTGTGCGAACGCACACAGAACATCATGCGCACACGTTTATTCGGAGTTTCGAATTTCGGAAGAGTAGGCCATCTGTGCCGGTGGGAACGGATGGCAAAATTTACCAAACTGCATACACACAGGTACTGGATGTGAAAAGAAAAACGCATATGAGTGTTTATTTCACTATCCTTGAGAAAAAGAAAAAAAAGGAAACGATTCATCATCATCATCAGCAGCAGCAGCAGCAGCGGCATCAATATCGTCATCATCAGAAGTTATTTCCAACTTCAGTCTTCTCTCTCTCTCTCTCTCTCTCTCTCTCTCTCTCTCTCTCTCTCTCTCTCTCTCTCTCTCTCTCTCTCTCTCTCTCTCTCTCTCTCTCTCAGTCACTAGGCCTATTTCTGGCACAGAAACCATACTAGACAATGATATGATATGTCCTCCTCAGCTGATACAGGTTTTTCTTTTAAAATGGTGCCACTGATATTTTAGAAAAGATAACAACAGCAGGGGCAGCTTCAAGGGTACCGAAGATGGAGGCATACCCATTGACATTCATTCACAAAGGCAGAAAAATATCCCATGACATAAGAATCAGAATAAGCACCAATATAAGTCAGGGGGTAAAGACAAGACACCTTCCACCATAGCGGTACACATCTTGTAATTTTACATCTGTGTGTCAATGATTATTCTAAATGAAGCCTGGGTCTCTTTTTCATGGGTTTGTGTGAAACAACATTTTGGACATTGATTACAATAGCGATTACTTGGAGCTTCCTGAATCTGAAAATCTCTCTCTTTTTAATGACGTCTTCTTGTCAGTCAAAAAGAATTGCATGCTACTTGAATGTGTCATGGTAAACATCATGTGCGCACACGCGTACATGAGCATGCGCACACATAGGCACACACACACACACACACACACACACACGCATGCACGCACGCACCTGCAGGCGCGCACGCGAGTAAATTGCGCTTTGTGACGGTGATAAGTGTACAAAAGTGGCGGTGTAACAATAGACATGTGTGACACCATGACTTAAAAAAAAAAAAAAAATATATATATATATATATATATATATATATATATATATATATATATATATATATATATATATATAATGATTTTAGAAGTTATTTATAATGGAATTACGGATATGAGATAAGCTACATAATATAATAGGCTAAACCATTAAGAGTAAAGACGGGTATGGTCTACTCGTGGGATCAAAAAATCAGACTAGTAGGCCTAGTTGTAGAAATGTCACATGGACTAATAACAAACGTGTCAATGTTATGCATGTATAGGGACTATAGGCTAATGCGAAATCAGCTCCAAAGTATGAGCCAATAATAATCATAGTTTGCAGACAACAACACAGGGAATGGAGGCGACCCCCCTTACGTGCGCGCACGCGGGTGCACATACCATATGTGCAACCTCATGTGTTATAGGCTATATCATAAATGTATGTGGTATTATTGTTCTCTGGTGTAAGCATGTCACAACCAGTCTCGTGATGGTGTTGTATTCTGTGATAACCCAAATCCAAGAGAGAAAAAAATCTCTACGCTTATTGTTTTTTAATTTTAAAAGAAACAAAAAAGCAAATAAATGCTGTATAACGTAT
The DNA here is from genome assembly GCA_030674155.1 of Stramonita haemastoma. Classification (NCBI taxonomy): domain Eukaryota; kingdom Metazoa; phylum Mollusca; class Gastropoda; order Neogastropoda; family Muricidae; genus Stramonita; species Stramonita haemastoma. The sequence goes on along the minus strand of CM060328.1, from coordinate 43,689,673 downwards.
GCATGCATGTCCCTTTTAAGCCTACTCTGTTCATCAGGGGGGAGGGGTGCCCTCGCTCATACACACACACACACACACACACACACACACGTGTGCACACACACGCGCGCGCACACACACACACACACTGCGCACACACACGTGCGCACACACACACGTGCGCGCGCGCGCACACACACACACATGTACACACACACCGCGCGGTGCGCGCGCGTGCACTCACACACACACACACACACACACACACACTGATTTTCACCGGAAATTTTCACCAGAAACTTTCCGGAAGTGCGGTGCGTGCTAGACCTAAGTGATGTCATTTCCTCAAAATATCAAGTACGCTTTGCGTATGGGGATACGGGTCTGTTATTTATCCTTGTTCAATTTGGTATCGAGTCTCTTGTCTGGTAAAAAGAAATCTGCATGATGAAGCTTTAGTTTTACAGAAGAGCTGTACTACTAAGTATGAAATTGTTTGGTAATTAAAAAATATATTTCGAGTCCCGAGCCCCAGTCGATCGTAAACAGAAAGTAGGTTTCACGTGTTTCCAAGAAAAGAAAAACACGCTTGTATTTGTCATAATAATTCTGATCATACCGCTGGTCAGTTCTATTGATTGTTCTTGAAAAAATACGACATCATCATTTATTTATTTAGATTCAGGTCAGTGGTTGCTATGATTACATCACAACACACACAGGCTCTGTATTTCAGCATAAACGGAGCACCGTAATTATATTCTCCAGACACATAGGGGTTATGTTTTAGCTTCCACATATGCATAAAACACACACACACACACACACACACACACACACACACACACACACACACACAACACACACAGCGCGCGCGCGCGCACGCACACGGACGCACACACGCACGAAATAATCTTTTTTTAAGTTAACCCCAGCTGTTGTGATGCCCTTTTCTTGTGTATCTTCACTTTTGTTTTTCTGTGTTCAGAAATGCTTTTTATTGATAGCTCATGTTAGATGCAAAGCAAACAAACCTCATTGCCCTTTGTTTTCAATTATCACAGCACTTGCACTTTAAAGGGATCTATGGATATTTTGTTTATAGGTGTGTGTGTGTCTGTCTGTCTGTCTGTCTGTCTGTCTGTCTATGGTTTTGGATGTGTGTGTGTGTGTGTGTGTGTGTGTGTGTGTGTGTGTGTGTGTGTGTGTGTGTGTGGAAGGGGGGTGGGGGGTAAAGGGGGAGGGGTGGGCATGGTTTTATTTTTGTTTTTGATAAGAGGAGCAATAAGTATGTAGATCTACAGATGCAAGTAAATATAGAAAATATCATGAAGGAAATATAATTATGTTTGTATTACTAAATTTGCTCAGATACAGTTGTACAGAACTTATGATTCTGTCTGGAGAGTATACTATTGGAACAGGTCTGCTTGTTTGAAGTCTTATCATATCGCTGTCTTGCAATATATTGAAGCAATGAGTGCTTATTCCATCATCCTCGATATAAAATTTTTTTTTTTTTTTTAGATTGAAGAATGTTTATTTTTTTGAAAATTTATTATAAAGCAAAGAACCTTGTAAATGATGGGTGGTTTGTTTTTTTTTTGACACCTTAAATTGGCCATAAGCGCCAGATAGAAAAGATTAGAACAGTCTTATTATCAGAGATTCATGATTTCAAATTTGGTAATGCTGGCATGCCAGTGTGTTGATTTATAGTTGAACTACCCACTTGACCTGTTATCTTTGACACAGTGTTTTTTGTTTTTTGGTGGTGTGTGGTGTGTGTGTGTGTGGTGTGTGTGTGTGTGTTGTGTGTGCGTGCGTGCGCCTGTGCGCATGTATGAATCAGCTGCAGATTCTTCAACTGTAGATTTATTTATGCAAATATATCCAAGTTATTAAAAAAAGAGAAGAGATAATATAATAAAGAAAAGATATTACATCAATTCCATTTATTTTAGCTTGGTTTTTTAATGACAAGAAACCTTAAAGATTGCTTACAAGAAAAGATTGTGTACAAGATGAAAAAAATACTATCTGTATGCCATTCATTATTTTCATCACAAGAACCTAAAGAATAATTCCACATGCTTTCAGTATCATAAGGTGCCTGTGGTCATTGATAACATATCAGCAACCTTCTTTTTTTTGTTGTTGTTGTTGTTGTTTTTTTCAAAGTCTGATCATGAACGCGACATATCAACGCACTGTCTGTCTGTGTGTCTCTTTCCTAACCTTCCCTTACACATACACACACACACACACCACGCACGCACACACACACACACACACACACTACACACACACACACACACACACACACACACACACACACACACACACACACACACACACACACACACACACACACACAACATTGAGATAGAATATATGGTATACACTCAATCAGTTGAAGAAATTTAAACCAATATTTGAAAACTACTGTAATCACAGTATGTTAAAACCAAGATTGAGAGGTGAATGTTAAGTGTTTAGTTTCTGAAAAAAAAAAGTTTCTGTTCCATCAGTTTTGTCCACAGATTTAAATGGGAAAAAATCCTTCAAAACAAATGATTCATAAACATGCACATAAAATATTTTGGTACATTTATTTAATGCATAATATATATGCGTTGTATATATATATATATATATATATATATATATATATATATATATATATATATATATATATATATATATATATATATATATATATGTAGATAGATAAGACAGACAGACAGACAGACAGACAGACAGACAGGTGTGTGTGTTGTGTGTGTGGGTGTTGCGCGCGCGACGCGCGCTGCGTGCGTGCGTTCGTGTGTGTGTTTTCTTTTCTCTTTAAAAAAAAAAAAATAGAGGGTAAGAGAAGTTGCAGAGTTGCTTTCTGTGTTACAACACAACAACAAAAATCATATTGTTTTTAACAACAACTGCACCTTGATTCCAGGAGGAGCATGGGCGTCACCAAACTATGGAAACTGCTGGAGGAGAGGGGGGAGGGGGAGGGGGTGCCTCTGTCAGAGTGTAGCGGGCAGTCATGGGCTGTAGACCTCAGCGGATGGATTTTACACGCCCGCACCGCTGCGGCAAGCATTGTGGGCTTCAGTGCTAACTCCACCATGATCCAGTAAGCATTCCTGGTTCTGAGGTACAGTGGGTCAGTAGTTTTAGGTTTTAAAAAAAAAGTTAAAGTCTGTCCCGAGCCATAAGGCTCATCAGGCCGGTGCTTATCCCGGTTTCTGTGGCGTTAAGCGACTGAGAGTCATAGACTCCCCCCTGGATAGGACGCCAGTCTATCGCAGGATTAACCCCCAACACAAGGTTGGTACCCCTTTTACACCTGGGTGGGGTGAGAAAATAGCCGTAAAATGCCTTTTCCAAGGGCACAACGCCATAGCGGAATAGCTGGGATCGAACCCGCAACCTTTAGATTACGAGTACAACACCCTAACCACTAGGCCACAGCGGTGGCAGTTTTAGGTTTGGGATTGTGTTATTTATCTTTTAATGTCCGTATTGTTGTGTTTTGTAGTGAAAAGATTTCAATCTGTGTGTGTAGTGTGTGTGTGTTGTGTGTGTGTGGTGTGTGTGTGTGTGTGTGTGTGTGTGTGTGTGTGTGTGTGTGTGTGTTGTGAGTGCATGTATGTGTGTTTAATTATTTTAGTGGCAAAGTGTGTTAATAACAAAATGGTGTGGTATGATATAATAGCAATATACAGATGCTTAGCTGAAACTTTCTGGAATGTTAATATTGTCTTAATTCGCTTGGAGATGTGTCACATCTTCTTTAATGCAAGAAAGACAATTTCTAGTCATAGCATACTTACACATGATATAATTTTTCATTTCATTCTTTCCTTTATCGATTTATTCCCTTATTTTGTTTGATCAGTACAGTGTTTTATCGAGCCCTGTGTCTGCTGAAACATGGGTCAGACCTGTGTTTGTGATGGACGGGAGCATGGCACCAGACGTCAAGTCTCAGACTATGCAAGATCGGAGTGGAACATTGCCCTCACGACCCAAAGTGATAGCAAATGATCGCTCCGGTCTTCTGCCTTTGAATAGAATGGTATGTATGTTGTTGTTTTATAAAAAGGACCATATTTTATGGACAGTAATGTGATTTTTTCCCCTTAGCCTCTGTTTTAACTTGTGAAAAAGTGTGCTAAATGTACTCATGAATTTTGTCATAATACTATCTTGATTTATGTATCAGCTTGTAAAAAAAATAGGATGTCACAGAAGGGGCATTTTGTTTGATGATGCTGAATCAGATTAGTCTGCTTCTTGTTGTTCTGGGGTTGTTGTTTTTTTACACATCAAACACAGAAAGCCTTTTTTTTAAGATAATAAAAGTTATAGGAACAACTTTATTTTATTTGATTTTATTTGCTAACTGACATAAATGCTTTATTTTTTTTTTATATCCAACATTGTATCATGATTTTCTGCTTTTACTACTACTACTACTACTACTACTACTACTACTACTACTACTACTACTACTACTACTACTACTACTACTACTACTACCACTGCTACCACTACTACTACTGCTACTACTGCTACTATACTAACTACTACTACTACTACTACTACTACTACTACTACTACTTCTACTACTACTACTACTACTACTACTACTACTACTACTACTACTACTACTACTAGACATAACAAAAAGACACGGCTTGTTGTTCTTCTTCTTCTTCTTTTCTCATGACCGGGATGGTCGTGGAGGAGACATAAGAGACGATTCTGCAGCCAGCCGTCGCCATCCAGCCCTGTCCTCCGCCTTCCGAATGAGTGTTGGACTGTCCAGGTGGGTCCACTCCTTGATGTTATCCATCCAGCTTTTGGTTTGTCTGCCTCGGCGTCTGCCACCGTCTAGCGTTCCTTGTAGGACTGTCTTGGGGAGGGTGTTGTGGCGTGTGACATGGCCGAACCATGCCAGCTTCCTTTTCTTGACAGTGGTTAGTAGGGGTTCCTGAGGGCCAGCCATCAGTGTAAGAGGAGGCAGAATGTTGACGTGTTTTACACCTAGCTGTGTTGTGCTGTGACAGTGCCAGGAGATGCTGGAATCTCTGGGTCTGCAAGTCATCAGCAGTCACGGGGAGGCAGAAAAAACATGTGCCTTGCTCTGTCAGCAGGGGGTTAGTAGACACCTTTTTTTCCCCTGAGAGATTGTATTTTCTGAGTCTGATAATCACTGTGCTGTGTATCAGAGTAGCAAAGTGATTGTATAAGATAGCTGTTATACTGTAATTTGAAGGTTTGAAGCTAGAATTATCTATATCGCAAAAGAGGTGGAGTTATCATTCTAGCAGGAAGACTTGAAAATAGACAACTACATTCTGAATTAGTCTTGCCTTTATATATATATATATATATATATATATATATATATATATATATATATATATATATATATATATATATATATATATATGGATTTTGAGAGACTTTTAAAAAAGTATTTGGCTGATAACATTTTGATGCAGAAATGAGTGACATGATGATTAAAAGTTTACTTTTTTTTTTTTTTCTTTATTGCTGATCAAATTGTGAGGCATAGATATGTCATGTGATGCTAAAAGTTCAGAATCTTTTCTTCTTTTTTTCTTTTTTTTTTGTTGCTTTCTCTGGCTAAAACTCTCAGTGTTGAGATTTTGCATATGCAAGCATTTTCCCACCATTAAGGTAGCCACATTTTTTGTTGTTGTTGCTTTCTTTAGCTAAACTCTCAGTGTTGAGATTTTGCATATGCAAAGCATTTGCCACCATTAAGGTAGCCACAGTTTGACTTTGCAAAAAAATCAGTTAAATCTTTAACTGTCCTTCAGATTGTGGATGCCTGCCTCTCAGATGACAGCGACTCTTTCCTGTATGGAGCGAAGATTGTGTACAGAAATCTGGAAGTGAAGAAAGGGGTAAGCTACACCACTCTGACTATGTATATGTGACTTCTGTCAGCATTAGGGTTAAGATTTTGAGTTAAAGTTGTTAAGTTTGAATACCAGAGAGGTATAATTTTTTTGTGCACTTTTTGTATTAAACTGAACAAATAGAAACCCACTCACCAAAAAAGATATGAAAATACCAACACTAATTGTGCT
>CM060328.1:43593566-43681066 GCA_030674155.1 Stramonita haemastoma | reverse complement strand
AAACAAAACAAAAAACCAACAAAAAACAAAGTAGAAAATCCCTAGCAAACAAAAAAAAACCAACAAAAGAAAGAAAAGGGGAAAAAGCAAACAAACAATTAAAACAACAACAACAAACATTTCACCAACATTAACTTGCTAACATGATTTCAACAACTTTAAAATAAACATGCCTATAAATAATACAAGCAACTACTATAACAACAACCAAAAGAGAAAATAAAATAAATAAAATAAATAAATAAAATAAATGAATAAAAATAAAAAAATATTTTAAAAATCTACTCGAAAGCCATACACACATATGCACATACACCCACACACCCATACACACACACACACACACACACACACACACACACACACACACACACACAACACACAACCCGTGCATTCTACACACACACACACACACACACACACACACACACACACACACACACACACACACCACACACACACACACACACACACACACACACACACACACACGGTTTGCGCTCTTCCACTCAGCTCGTATACTCGTAGGTACATGCACACATTTAAAGTCTTTTTTTAAAAATCATATAGTGTCAAAAAAAAAAACCAACAAACACACACACACACACACACACACACACACACACACACACACACACACACACACACACACACACACACCAGCTTATATCAATTACAATGTAACCAAGAAACATTAAGACTTGATAATAATAATAATAATAATAATAATAATAATAATAATAATAATAATAATAAAATAAAAAAAAACAAATTTTTTAAAAAATGAATAAATACAACAACAACAACAAAAAATTTTAAAAATAAATAAGTAAAATAATAAAAAATCTATGTGTGTGTGTGTGTGTGTGTGTGTGTGTGTGTGTGTGTGTGTGTGTGTGTGTGTGTGTTAATTCCCTTTGTCTTTTCCTCCATATCTTTCTTCTCATTCTCATTCTGTCTTCTTACCTGTCATGCATGTTCTGTTTTGTTTTTGCATAATTGCTTGAACTATTGAAATGTACTGGCAAGTTTTTTTTTGTCACTTTTTACACAAAATGACAGCAACAACAACAGCAACAACAAAACAAAATTAAATTAGATTGAAACTTGGAAACAATGATTTCATTTTTAACACATATATGCATGTGTTTGTTCGTATGTATGAAAAAGCATATATGCATGTGTTAATCAGTATGTATGAAGTAACAGTTTATAACTGTCACTCTGCTAGTCTACATGTGTGCCTTTCTTTTTCCTAAATTTTGTTTTTTGCATTGTGTGTTATTCATATACCATAATGACATACGACTGAACAATTAAGCTTGTAGTTTTGAGGAACTGATTCTTAGCTTATGCATGTATGTGTATATTGTTCATACTTTGCTGTATTTTTTTTTTTTTTTTAACAACACAATAGTGTATTAATACTGCCTTCCATTTGATGCAGGTAGCAAGGTACAGCATCGCAAAACAGGCTGCAGCATGTGTGGAAGCCCAACAGAATGCTTAGCTGACAATGGTCGAGTGTGTACTTGCTGCTATCATGTCCTAAAACAACGCACCAGTCCTTACTTGGTAGAGATGGACATCAGGAAAAAAGCGATCAAACTGGACAGCTTCCCTGATCGTAAGGTAAGCAAGCAAGTTTACCACAGATTGCTCTGACACTTTAAATAAATCCTTAGATGATAAAAGTGGGATAATTTAAGCACATGCTGTAAGGTTGCTTCAAATAAACTTTCAAATAATACATAATGAGATGGTCATATAATATTTTGAAATGAAGTCATCTTTTAAATCAGCTTTTTCTAATAAATTTTAACAAATGTTTTGTATGGTAAAATCATGGAAAGTAAAGGAACACTCTCTGCAGTGCAAAGCATAAATGACAGAGAACTGGAAAAGGGGGGAACAAAAAAAAGAAAAAAAGACAAGTACAGTGAAGAAAAGGTCAAGACCTGAAGTTTGTCATTAAAAGAATTTTCAAAAACCCATGATATGCATTTTTCATTGGCTTCAGGGGTAAACTGCATAAATGCCTACTTTAAAAAATAAAATCACAAGCAACAAGACAAGGTCCTACGTGTAACACTTGTCCAGCACATTGAGCTTATTTCCCTCAACATATTGGTCATTAACCCCTTTACTGCCATGCCCATTTTATGCTCAGTGACAACTATTTGTCAAGAGTATTTTGTTCAGTAATTGCACATGGGGTAACAAAAATTGTATCCAAAAGTAACAAAAATTGGCATTAAGAATAGGATTGAATCTAAAAGCTCATGAGCACTTTATGCAGACATGTGACTGTTTTTAAAAAATGTGATATAAAGATAGAGTAAGGAAGCCATGGACATGATGGCTTTTCCTGTGATGGAACACTTTCAGGCACACAGAGGTATGACAGCAGGAAGCTGTCCTATAGCACTGAAGAGGTTAAGGCCAGCACTGAATCTCACCTTCATAAAGTATAAACAAAAAATCTCAGAAATTATTCCAGCTTATTTTTTGTTTTTTTTTCCAGCTGGTATTGAAAAAATCTCAGTACTTATTGAAGCTCATTTTTTCTTGCTGGTAATGAAAATCGCAGTACTGATTCCAGCTTGTTTTTTCCAGCTAGTATTGAAAAAATCTCAGTTCTGGTTCAGCTTGTTTTTTTGTAGTGGTAATAAAACCACAGTGCTGATTCCAGTTTGTTTGTTTTTTAGCTGGTATTGAAAAAAATTTCAGTACTGATTCTGTTTTGAGGGGGGGGGGGGGGGGGGGGGGGGGTTCACATAGTATTGAAAATCTCGGCATTGATTATGGCTTGTTTTTTGCAGATGGAATTGAAAAAATATCAGTACTGATTCAGCTTGTTTTTTCTTCCAGCTGGTCGACGAGTTCCTTGGTGACAAAAGGACATTTAATATCAGCGAGGTGAAGGTCACCTTGCCTCACTGGGATGGCCTTGTGGAAAGTGTGCGCATGCCACGTCGGGAGGTCATGGTAACTGATTCCTGTCCTGGTGCACATGCTTCTGTATGCGCAGTCTGGAAATACCTGAGTCATCACCAGACAGGTTCGTACATTGACACATGCGTGGAAAGAGAGAGAATAATCTGTATAATCTTTTTTTTTCCAGGGTTACAGAGTAAGTATAAGTATTACATACTTTTTTTTTTCATCCAGCCCTTGCCCTGATCAGGGAATGTAGCTAGGAAGAGAGAGATTATTCTTTTGATTTGATTTATTCTTTTATATCAGAAAGACAGAGACAGAGAGAGAGAGAGAGAGTTTTGTGTGTGTGTGTGTGTGTGAGAGAGAGAGAGAATGTGTGTGTGTGGTGGTGTGTGTGTGTGTGTGTGTGTTGTGTGTGTGTGTGTGTGTGTGTGTGTGTGTGTGTCTTTCTCCATATATCTGTTTTCGTATATTTCTGAGCTTCAAAAGATTCTTTTTTTCATCATTAGATCACAGTTTTGTAGGTAATCTTTTAAAGATTAAGTCTGCTCTTTTCTTAATGTTGCCGCGTGTTAGTCTAGTTGTTGGCGTTGGACAGTTAATCTAAAGGTTGCTGGTTCGATCCAGCTTTCGCTATGGCGTTGTGCCCTTGGAAAAGGACACTTTACGGCTTTTTTCTCAACCCCACCCAGGTTGTAAAGGGTACCAACTTGTGTTGGGGGTTAACCCATGCGATAGACTGGCGTCCTATCCAGGGGGTGAGTCTATGACTCTCAGTCGCTTAACGCCACAGAAACGGGATAATGCACCGGCTGATGAGCTTAGGCTCGTGGACAGACTTTAACTTTAACTTTCTTAATGTTGTTGTATGAACTTCTTTCTTTTTTTTTTTTTAAATCAATGTTATGAAAATAGATCTTGTGAAATCATCACTATGTTGCAGTATTCTATTTTGTTTATTTGTTTGTTTCAGCATATTGAAGGAGTGCATTGTGAAGTCTGTACCTTGCTACAAGGTAGCCTGGAAGAGATTTGGTGAGAATTGCATATTTCTTTCACTGTGGGGGTGTTGTTGTTGTTGTTCCCCAGCTTAACACTCTGGGGGGTCACCCAGAATGTGCACTCTGACTCACTAATCGCACCTGGGAATCACTGTGAGATTGAAATTGCACACTGAATGAGAAGTTTGCGTGTATGACTATTTTCAAGTACCTCGCCATATAGGCAGCCATACTCCGACTTCAGAGGATTTATTCTCCTTTGAAGGAGAGTGCAGGTTGTTCTGTTTTAAAAGAGCTTTTCATGGCTGAAGGCAATCTCAACACAACATTTTACAACACCACAACATTTTAGTGCAGGCCTTGGCAATGAGCTGACATCAATAACTGACACAACTTTTGGCCTAGGCCATTTCACTGTGGTTTGTTGATTAGATTTCATGAATTTAACTTCAAGATTTTAATTTGTCTTCTTTGGGAAAGCATCCCAGATTCATCAATATTTCATTCTGGAGTGTCTGATTACAGTCTTTTTTATGTTCACTTTTTTGTTTGTTGGTATTGTTTGGTGGTGAGGTTTTCAGATGGAAGAAATGGATCAGTATGTCCATATCATACAGCTTTTCTTTTTTTCTTTTCTTTTTTTTGGGGGGACAAGACTTTCAAATGTGGCATCTTTAGAATGGCCTCATTTTTATGTTTGTTTTGTTTATTATTATTATTATGAAACATTGGGTTACTATGTATGTTCTGTCCATTACATTATCAGGTCTAGTTTTAAATGGAGAGAAATAGTTCAGATTTTTTTGACTGCACAGAGGTAGAAAGTATGTGTGTGCGTGCATGTGTGTGTGTGTTTTATGTGTGTGTATGTGATTGTATGTGCACTTGTCTGTGTGCGCGTGAAACTGAAAAGTACAATTTGATATTTTATTCAAGGGGGAAGGATTTTTTATGGGGTTTTTTTTCCCAAAAAATTTTCTGAATGTGTATTTCTGTACAACTAATGTAGATTTTTATGCAAACCAGGCATTTCAAAAATTGCGTTTTTAAGTTTATCGCTGTATATATATTTGTGTATTTTTAACGCTGTCTATTACATCCATTCACAGAATTTGACAAGTGGACTCCAGAGCCTGTGGTCAACATTGAGCAGACGCCCACCAAAGATCAGGCAGCCAATGACCCCTATGTGGTCACTATTCCCCGTAATCTGATGGAAGACAAGTACCCCAAACTTGTCAACCAATACAGACTCAGTCTGCCTCCAAAGAAAGGAAAAGGTATGTCAAGCTCCAGCAGATATGTTATCAGTTCTGTAAAATGCTACTTGTTCTAATTTTTTGGTGAGAAAAAATGTTTTGAAATCAATAACCCCTCCTGATAATAGTCTTTTTTTGGTGGTTTTTTTTTTTTTATACATTTTTTATTATTTGATGTTCATCAGATTTCATGTATTTGAAGCTTTTTTGACTTGTGTAAAAAAAAAATTTTTTTAACAGTTTTACATTTTTACTGAATTCTATTTATAAATAATGGCCCTTGCTGAAATGAATTTAATTACCATTGTTCACACAGTATTTCTTTGTAGAAAACAGTCTTAGTTGTTCAAATTTACAAAATGTATGTAATAAAAAATGTATTATTTCCTGACTCTGTCGTGAAATTAAAAGAAGAGTATCACCTGAAAAAGTCATCTCAACTTACACATGGAATTGTTTTTGCTTTTACAGGTAAGCGAGTGAGAGAAGATGAATCACAAGGAAAATTGACGGACTTCTTCAAAGTTGTCAAAGCGAAGAGGGTGCTACCTTTTGGAGATGAAGACCAGGAGCAGACGTGACCAATGAGCTTGATCCAACACAAGCTTCATACCAAAGGTGGACAACTGTCTTGTACTCCACGCCTCTGCCGAAGGCTTGTGCTCAGAGAGTGACTGACTGAAGGTTTCATCCCTTTCACCTTCAACAGAGTATTAATGTTCTTGTTGTACTTAATGACAACTGTCCAAAAATTAAAAGAAGGGTTTTTACTGCAGAGAGAATAAAGTAATTCCTTGGTCTCTCACTGTAATGAAGTTTTAAAAAATAAATTGTAAGCCTCCAGTAGAATCATAATCAATGGTAATTGTCACTATATACAAACCCTATCTAGAATTATTTTAATGCAATCTGAGTGAAAGAACAAAAATCAAAAAGCAACACTTCAGTATATATGTGTGATTTTGGACATTCAGTTTCAGAAAAGAAAACAAGCAACAAACCCACACATACACAGTATAGTGCCTTTTTTTCCAAACACAATCATTTAGGCTGTGAATTTGAAAGAGGCAAATTTGTGAAAAAAAACTTCTCGTAGGATTGTCTCAATGGACTGTGAGCAATAAAGAAAGTATCAAGAAACATTTAACTCATTTATGACATGTAAGTACCTTTTGTACATATTACTGTTTATGGCTGTGATTCACTGTGTTTTGCTGTTGTACATTGAATACATACAGGATCAAATATTTGATCTGACATTTCTCTCTCTTCTTCTAACTAGAGGGGCTGGAACTACCGTTGATGAAAAAGAGAAACGCTCATCTTTTTTTTTTTCTCTGAATGCAAGATTCTGTTCTTAGCAGACAAGAAACCAAGATGTGTATAGCCCACAGTTCAAGTCTGTTCTGACTAAGAGAAGTAGGCCAGTTCATGGGTTGGAAGGATGGATGTCCGATGATGATGAACAGTATTGGAACACTCTGTCTGAGTATCAAAGATTATGTCTTAGCAGTGAGTTATTTTTATGAAAATGTGGGAAGATATGGAGTTGTGAAAGCAAAAGGAGTGATAAATTGTATGAAAGGAGCATTTTTTTAGGGCAGCTTTATTGTGTTGTCTTTTAGACAGCTAACTTTTTTAGAAATATAAGAAAAAAGAAAGATTTTTGTTGTTGATATCAAAATTGTTTTATTTTGTTGATATCATAGACAAGTATATATTTTTTTTTTTATTATGTATGCTTATGTATGTATATAAGTACAATAGCTACCTAATGCTTGTATTATATATATTATATATATATATATATATATATATATATATATATATATATATATATATATGGCTTTAGAGATATATACCGTTTTATTGAAAAAATCTAGCTGCATGGTTATTTTTTGTACATATTGATAACATTTATAAAAACTTATTTTTTAATCTTAAAAACCTGAACTATTTCAGAAAATATTTGTCTTTTTTGCTTTCAAGTAAAAAAAATTGTTATTTATTTTTTACATTTTAAAAACCTGAATCATTTCAGAGAATATTTCTTTAGGCGGCATTTTAATTTGTTGATCTGATCACTTTATATCCAAAAGGAGGAAAAGTAGGATTCTCCACAAAGCAGAAATTCACCTCTAACCTACATTCCATGGGGTACAGTGTACATCCCTTCGCCTTAGCTGACAGATAGGATGTATACCGTATGTCAAAAATAGTGCTCCCTGGTTTTCCACCAGCAATGTGTTTTGTAAACAATTTGCAAATGGATTTCAGGGGTTCCTTTTGATCTTTCATACACAACACAGTGTCAGTTGGCAGCCATTGGCTTCTGAAACTAGCTTCTTTACAAAGCCTTTTTTTTCTTTAACACATCTTTGAAGTTTTTAGCTGTGGTTGTCAATCCAAATAGCCGAGCAACTCTCTCCACAATTGGAAAGGCAACTGAAGAAAGGGCATGATACATATATTTGAAGATCTTGATGTTTAGTGCACGATTCTGAAATGACAAAGATGAGGTTGATTTTAATTGAGTGCAAGCCTATGTGTGCAAATATGATAGGAAAGGTCATAGATTTTTTTTCAAACTCTGGTTATCTGCTTGAAGTGGTTTCACTTGAAGTTGTTAATCGTGATCTGTTTGTCATAGTTAATCATGAGAGCCATGTATTTGAATTGTTGACAAAAACACATATAAATGTGTCACTGTGTGATAAGTAACTCTGGTTTTTCAACTGTTCAGCATGTGAGTGAAGATTCATTTTAATATTCATATGTGGTTGACTTGTGTCTTTGTATGAACATGCCATTATGTTACCAGCTATATGATGTGATTGTACATTGTGTTATATTCTGTTATCATGCACCGAAAAGAGGATCTAAAGAGTAGGTCATTGCCTCTCAAAATTGTATATATTCTATTCAGAAGGAAAGAAAAAGAGTCAGTGAAAATGATCTCTTTAGTATCACTCTTGTCTTCAGCTTGGCTGAGAAAACGGGTATGGAGCTGATAGTGATGAGAATGATCAAGACAGACAGAGAAAAAAGGTCGGATTTTCCCTTTATCCCTGAATCCTTTTAAAGTATGTGTCAAAATTTCTGTATCTTGATTTTAATGGCATTGCATCAAACCATCTTTTCTTGGGGGGGGGGGGGGGGGGTGTAACGATTTTTTTTCCAGTTGAATCTTGAAGTGTATGTTCAAACTAGTCTATTTTTCATGATGACATTATTAACAGTTTCATTCTTATTTTTCTGGACTCTGATATTATTGCCATTTTTGTTCTATAATCTGAGTTTATATTGTTTTGATGTGGCTTATTTTTATACTGAATTTTCATCATGCCTGAAGAAACTTAATATCAAGTGTTATTAAAGACAATAAAAAAAAACATTTTCCATCAAGTTTTCTTTTCAATGGTTATCAGCTGTGTGTGAATGCTGCATGCAACTGCTGCTTTATCAATCATTTCAATTTCCAGTCTGTTTAAAATGCTTTGCTCTCTCCTACATGTCTGTATTTGATTTTCAGTTCTCTTCAGACATTCTCTGATTGGAGGGGGTAGGGTGGAGAGGAGGGGGAGTACAGCAACAGGGATATTTTGAGATGGGTTGATTAGTGCGCAAGGGTGAGTGTAGATGAGGGGATCAGGTGGAGGTTTTGAGATGGACTGTTTTCAAAGGTGCATCATTTTCAATTTCTCAGCATCACAACTGACGTACAATTTATCCTAACTTGCCTAAACACATCTACACCTAGGCTCATTTTGTCAAATCACATACACTTTCAAACAAGCACTCATACACACTTATCAATATAAACTAACAAAAACATGTTTCTCCTTCATTTTCCCCAATCTGTCCTCTTTCAATAGATATCATTCACTGTTAAAAAATATATTAAAAGGACAGTATACACACACACTCACAGATTAGCAAAATTCTGCAACCATGATTCATTTCAATGCTTTTATTATTTGAAAAAAACAAAAAAAAAAAACAAACATTCAAATCTTTCATTCTTCCATTCATTTATACATCCAGAGATGAACAAAACTGAACCAAATGACACATGATATTGCCAGACATACAGTTAATGAACACAATCATTTCCCTTTCTCCAGCCAGTTTTCAGCTTGTGTGGACCACCCGAGAAACAGAATTAGCCCATAAACATATAAGCACAACTGACCAGTACATACTTCTCTCTATTCTACACACCCATTTTGTCTACCTTCCAGTTTACCAGTCAAGAAACAATACCTGGACTGCAATGGTTTCCATGACAGGCCAAAAAATAACTATGGTTGTAGTGATATTTGTGCAATGATCCTCCACTCAAGCAGGGACGGGATAGCCAAATGGTTAGAACATTGTGCTCGCAATTTGACGACCCGGGTTCGATTCCCGTTCAAGGGGATATTTTCCCCTGGAGTTAACATCTGTGCAGACTCCACTCTCCCCAAAAGTCCTTCAGATGAGACTGTAAACCGAGGCCCTGTATGCAAATGCACGCAGAACATCTTGCGCACAAGTTAAAACCTGTTCCACTTTTCAAAAGAGTAGGCCATTGTGTATTGGTCGAAACAGATGACAAAGTTTTCAAAACCGCACACTTACAGGGACTGGATATAAAAAAGTACATGAGTGCTTATTCCATTATCCTCAATATAAAATAATAAATTAAAAAAATAAAATGAATGAACGCTTGGAAGTGACAAAGATCATATATGCATCCTGCTTTCTGGATAATCCCCCAAAATGTGATGCAATCAAGCATGAGCTCAACATATGCTTCTTGCTGCCTTCAGAATGGTATTAAAGTGATGTCAACTCTGCAAATTGTTCAACCTGTTCAATAATTTTTTTTTTTAAAGAACAAAGAACTTTGTTGATCAATATAAAGTGCCTTTGGCTAACTGTGATAAATAATGAGTGAGAAAACAAATTAATGAATGACAAAAGAATGCAACTCGGTTTTTATTTTGTTGTTTCTTTCAAAAAGAGCAAACATACAAACAGGACAAAAAAGCTAACAAAGCAATACCAGGAAAAAGTAACATGAACAAAATGCAGTTTCGAAGTTCATTCCACTTCTTTTCAACACAATCTCAACCTAAATCTGAACCTGAATCAAAAGCTGTTGGGAAGAAAACTTTCTATAATACAAAAAACAACAACAAAAAAACTTTCTATAATACATAAATGCATGTGTATCACTTCAGAGAACTGTAATTCTATAAAGGAAAAAAACCCATCCAATATGGTACAACCAAAAGTAACATAGTATCAACAGTCAAAGTATTATAAAGGTAATGGTAGGAAAATAAAAGAAAAAAAGAATAAAGCGTTCAAAAGGCACGGGCCAAAAAAGTTCTGAATTGTACTGGACACTACTCTCTGACACAGCAGATTTTTCTGCATGAAATCTGAGCTGCTCTTCCTGGAAAAAAACATGTCACCTTAACAGCAGCACCCTCACTCACTACCAATGGAACATTACGTCAAAGTTTACAAACAACATTCTCCTTTTTTTTTCTTAATCAAAACAGGTCATGCCTCGCACTTCCTAAAGTAGATATCAGTTTCCTCACTCCTTTTCTTCCCATATACCACCACTTTCACAACTCTCCAATCTCAAGAAACAATCTGCGTCTCTCTTTTTTCTTGAGCAGGGGGGATTAAGAGAAACTAACACCCATTTGCACGTCAATCCATCCATACCTATGACACACCAACTGTTCCCATAGACAGATGGCGAGCACTCACTGGCTGTTGCAGAACTGGACAATCAGCCAGACGCAGCATGACCTGGAGTTGGAGGTGAAGTCACAGACCCGAGTCCTGTCCCATTTGTCCTATCTGGCTGGTCCCATGGCGGCTGACCCATCTTGTTGCTGGCCCTGCTTCAGACCCTGTAATGTTCACCATGCAGTCAATTCAGTTTTTTCCTGGTAACAGCAGTAAATATTAGGTTTGTCTGTTTTTTTAATATCTTTTTTTTTTAATGTAACTGCGAAACAGAGACACACTAAAAAACCATACCACCTCTATTTAGCAGCAAAAAGTGTCACTGTTAGGAAACAAATCACAAGGGATGCATGACAAACTGCCACAAAACCACAATGATCTGGAAAGAACTTGCTTTGAGACCCTTGCCAAACTATCCTCCCCCCCCCCAAATCTTCAAGTTATGAGTTTTATTAGGTATGGGTGCGCCACGCTAAGAACTGCCAAGAGATACGTCCAGGAATTAGATTTTTAAAACCCATTTGTTTAGAGCGTTAGAGAAATCCCACAGATTTCAGTTTAAACGAACAACCGTTCAAGAAATGTGCAGCATATTCAGGGCTACATGACTAATTAAGAAAGATGCAGACAAAAATCTGCACATAAAAAAAGACTTTTGTAAAACAAATCAAGGCTAAGAAAACTGAAAATAATGAACCCCCAAAGCTCCCTCACACACACACACACACACACACACAAACACACACACACACACACACACACACACACACTCACACACACACACACACACACACACACACACATACACACGCTCACGCACATACACATGATCACGCACATACACACGCTCACGCACACACACACACACACACACACACACACACACACACACACACACACTCACGCACATACACACACTCACACTCACATACACACACACACACACACACACACACGCTCACACACATACACACACTCACACACACACACACACACACACACACACACACACACAACACACACACACACACACACGCACATGCACACACACACTCTCATACAATGCATTACCTGATAATATCCTGTGTGGTAACCACTCATGTACCAGGAGAGCAGCATGCTGCAGAGAGCTTCGTTCTCTGTGGTAGCTCCATCACTTGGCATGGGTGGAGGCGGGGGTGGCATCATGGGAAAAGGCTGGACAAATTTTAAAATACATCAGCAAAACTGAATGAACGAAACGTTCCTAAACAGTTGAAATAAAATCTGTGATACAGATCCTAGAACTCTTCTTTTGCTTGGGAATTGTGTGTGTTATAAGATGGGCAAACTCACACCTCTTGCTGATGAAGCATTTACATTGAGGAAAGAGTAGTGGATGAAAAGCATTTACATGTGATATAAAGGCAAGGAGAGAAAAATTCTCAGGTATTACTGGCTTTTGGATCATTATTCTAAGGGGTCTTATGGGGTCCTGCTTCATAATGTGCCTCTGAGTTAAGTCTCAGAAGGCTCTATCATAACATTTTCAAGTCTCCCTGTGATGTGTGCTACATATCCCTGAATGAAAGTTTACCACTGAGACAGTGTTCCAAATGCAGATCATCTGGACAGGAATTAATAAATAACACAAAATTATATCTAAATAATCACATCTTAGCAAACGGCATGCTCTCGATTTCTAAAAGTGAAAAATTAAAGGGGAGAGGAGAAACAATGAAACAAAGAGCAGGCACATTTTTTTCTTCTTGTCATTGCACCCCATACAATATTTCTTCCTGAGATACTAAAAATGTCTTGACTGATTTCTGCTACATCCACTCACCATTGATGCTGCGCCGGCCATGGGTGGCTGGGACATGTTGAAGTGTGAAGAATGCTGGGCATCTGAGAGATTGAACAAAGTAGTATTCATTTCATAAAACAGATAACACCGATCATGCCTAACAAAAAAAAAGTTAAAGTCTGTCCCGAGCCTAAGGCTCATCAGGCCGGTGCTTATCCCGTTTTTGTGGCATTAAGCGACTGACAGTCATAGACTCCCCCCTGGATAGGACGCCAGTCTATCGCAGGATTAACCCCCAACACAAGATTGGTACCCCTTTTACACCTGGGTGGGTGAGAAAATAGCCGTAAAGTGCCTTTTCCAAGGGCACAACGCCATAGCCGAAAGCTGGGATCAAACCCGCAACCTTTAGATTACAAGTCCAACGCCCTAACCACTAGACACAGCGGCGGCTAACAAAGAAACCTTTTATTTCTGTAACTATTCCTAGAACATTACATAATTATGATGAGGGGAAAAAATCAACAAAACATGCAGTATGGACACTTGGAAACACACATATCCTCTCAAACTCAACTCAACTGTCTCCATCGCCGCTGTTGTCAGAAGGACCTCCACATATGGAGCTACTCAACAAAATAAAAAGAAGTAAACGGCCTCAAATTCAAAATGACCGAGAGGAAAAAAAGGTGATCTCAGGATGAAAATCACGAGACTGGGGTCTTGAGTTAAGTGGTCATAATATTCTGTACCTTTGCAGACATTCAAAAATGAATATATAAATATGCAAGTTAAAGATCCTGTAATTCATGTCACCGTTCTGTGGGTTATGGCAACATGAACACACCCAGCATGCAACCTGTACAATGAAATGAGCTACTCTGAAGTCAAAAAGTTTCAGCTATGGCCAGCAAGCAGACCTCCTCCAAAGTCACAAGCACAGAGGACCAGGCACTACACATCCCACTTGGTAAGGGAACACACACAGTGAGAGATATTACTTCTGGGAGCATCTCAGAAAACAAGGGTTTGGTTCTGCTTACATGCCACTTGGGGGAGAAGCATAACTTGATCTATTCACAAGAATTGCTGCAAGGTAAACCTTTTTTGCCTTTCCTCCAGCTCAGGGCATGCAGCTCTTAAGGGGGATGTTGCAGTCTTTGTTCCCTTGGCTAAGTCTAGTAAGTGTGCTGCTCTAAACACCTATGCTTATTCTAAAGAATGGTACATGCCAGTTAAGCTCAAGCAACAGATAAGAAGTGCCTTTCCTCTAACATTAGCTTAGGGAAAGCAAGTGCTCTGAGCACTGAGCTAATCCACCCCCTTTTACCTTGGACTTTAAAAATAGTCCTCCCAAAAAGAGGAAAAAAAAAAACTCTTACCCCATGAAAAAATGGATGTTGGTGTGGCGGCGGTGGTGGTGGTAACTTGCTGCCTTGGCCAAACTGGAAAGCTGGTGCACCCCATGGAATATTTGACGCTCGACTTTTCTTTCCTATCTTCTGGCTGGCTGAACTCACACTGTCTGTCTGCAATGGTTTTTGGTGACATATATTTTTTACTCAAGTCTGCAAAGGAATTTGAAGACAACACTGCACAGAGATGTATCTCAATGAAAAGAATTTAACACAGACACAAATCAAATTGTTCCCCAAAGTCTGAATGCAATTACCATTACAGCAAGGGAAAAAACGGTTAGCACTGGTAAAACTCGAAGCTCTAGCCCAGAAATGATTTTTTTTAAAAATAAAATTTGTATCAAATTATGTATGAATAGCATCTGACGACAAGAAAACTGTGCACAAAACATCACAATGATCAAGTCCACAGAATTATGAAAACCACTTTCAATTTTATGCTCCTTTTTGTCTTTTATTGTTGATGTGTTGTTTTTTCTTATTCCTTGGTTGAAGTCAAGGTCTTGTCCCGGGTTTAATCTGGTATCATGTGTCTCTCTCTCTCTCTCTCTCTCTCTCTCTCTCTCTCTCTCTCTCTCTCTCTCTCTATATATATATATATATATATATATATATATATATATGTGTACATCTCACACACACACACACACACACACACTCACACTCACAAACACACTCACATCTTTCACTCACACATGCACACTACATTTACACATACTAAAGATCCCTCTCCTTCTCTCAGTAAAAAGGAAAACAGACTTGTAAAGTTTACTGGGAAGTTTTGTGACATTGTTAAGGGCTTTACAAAAGCAATAACCGTTTTACAGTAACAACACTACAGTTTTACCAACTTTGAACTATTCACAAATGCACATGTTAAAAATCACAACATTTTTTTATACATCTGTAATACCACACACATAGGATCTGCTTAATTCCTACACATATATAACTCTTGAACGCAAGCAGGCTGTTAAAACAACGTAAAGTTAACAATTCATCTTACAACCACACCCACCTCACTCGGCGAGACAGAGTCACTTCTGCGCTGCTTACGAGTAAATCTGTCTGGTCGGATCAAATCCTCCAGACTCTGCTCTTCCTCGTTTCCGTAGCCTAAATAGCGAACAAAGCAAGTCTCTTCTTCACTGTTGATGGAGACGATCTTAGCTTCGTAAATTGCCCCGTCTTCTGTATACACTGCCTGACAGTAGTCTCCAGTGGACCATCCCCCACTCTGTGAACAAACATTATCCATATCATTCACGTCATGAGATAAATAGGTGAATGGAAGATTTATAGAGGGCATAAAAAAAATGTCCTTAGAGACAGGAAAGGGAAAAAACCAAGTGTGTGAGTGTGCGTGTGCATGTGTGTGTGTGTATGTGTGTGTGTGTGTGTGTGTGTGTGTGTGTGTGTGTGTGTGTGCGCGCGCACGCGTGCATATGAGTGTGTGTGTGTGTGTTTATTTTATTTCTATTTTATTCTTTTATATCAAGGATAATGGAATAAGCACTCATGTGCTTTTTTACATCCTGTCCCCGAGTGTGTGCACTTTTGAAAATCTTGTCATCTGTTCCCACAGGCACACAATGGCCTACTCTCATGAAAACTGGAACAGGATTTAACATGTGCGCAAGATATTCTCTGTGTGTGTGTGTGTGTGTGTGTGTGTGTGTGTGTGTGTGTGTGTGTGTGTGTGTGTGTGTGTGTGTGGATGATAAATATAATACAAAAAAACTCATATTACATGCAAAAAGGGTTTTGATGCATGATGAAAATGCCCTATTTCGAAGTCAGTATGGTAAATGTCTTGATAAACATTATGAGAACTGAATGATGAGACTGAGGTATGTTAGAAAGAAAAGACAATATATTTATATGTTAAAAAAGAAGAAAAAGAAAACACAGAGAAAAAAACAACAACAAAAAACTGAAAACAGTTTTTAAAAATCTACTATTATCTAGCAAAGATTTATCAAAAAGTAAGAGTTATAACGCTATAAAAAGATATTTCAAAAGAAGAATTTTCGGAAACTGACGACAAAAATTACCTGCTGTTTCTTCTTTGTCTGTTTCCCCTTCTTCTTTTTGTTCTTTTTCTTCTTAGACTGGGAATTATCTGTGGTTTTCTTGATGCTTTCCAAAATTGAGGGGTCCCCTGTGCGTTCTGCCAGTTTCGCCTGCACAAAAAGTGTATGATCCGTAAGTCATTACTTCCAATCAAATATACATGTATATATATCTATTGTCTTAAAATCTTACATACCATAGTGCTAGTTCCAAAAATGTTCTCTTTAAGGCAACTGATTCTATACATTACTGCCATTTGAACAGACGTCAAGAATTAAAGATAATGTGTTTCTGTTTAAACATTATTGAAAATCATATTGTTGCCCTATAAACAGAAGTGAGGAAACAACTTTAGCAAGGATGAAGTGTTTCTGCTAGAGAGAGAGAGAGAGAGAGAGAGAGAGAGAGAGAGAGAGAGAGAGAGAGAGAGAGAGAGAGAGAGAGAGAGAGAGAGAGAGAGAGAGAGAGAGAGCGAGAGAGAGAGAGAGAGAGAGCCTGTGTGTGAGAGAGAGTGTGTGTGTGTGTGTGTGTGTGTGTGTGTGTGTGTGTGTGTGTGTGTGTGTGTGTGTGTGTGTGTGTGTGTGTGATGATCAATTTCATCTATCACTTCACATGAAAAGCCAATATGGGTTTGCTTGTTTGATCCATGTACACTTGCATTTATAAGTAATACATTATCAAATCAACACTCACCGACTAAACATTACATTCATATCTAAGAATAATAAGTTCAAAAGAAGCTCAGCTAGCTAGTAGCTCTTTTAAAGAAATTTGTATTTTAAAAAGTTTTTACAAACCCACTCAAAAACAAAGAAACAACCCACTGTCATACTTTTAGAGGGGCAACAGCAGCATCATATGCCTCAATCAAAGCTGTATCGTCCCACACATCACTGTCACAGTCCTCCTGAAATGGAAAAAAAAATGTACATACAATCATGGAATCAAATCAAAATCATCAACTGCACATCAATTAAATCACAGTCATTCAGTAAATCTTAGAGGTCAATGGCTTCAAGAAATTAATTTTTCAATAAGTTGTATGTTAGTCCTGAAAGTAGAGTGTGACCTGGGTTTTTTTTCTCAAAAGTCTCACTCTGAGGCCTTTTAAGAACACTTTCTTTTTTCCCTATCATCTAATATGTTGCAGGTGTATTTGTTAATGTTAGCTATATAATATATATATTCTCTCTTCTCTCTCTCTCTCTCTTTGAAGTCTTTCTCACACACACCCACACTGACTGAATAACAAAAAAAAGAGTATTATTAGGTGGGGGTTCTTGATTGTTTGTATAACTTGTATTGTTGTCATTGTCTTTGTTTGGCCGATTGTGTTCCTCCATTCCTCCTGGATACCCCCCCCCCCCCCCCCCCCCCCCCCCCCCCCCATCAGTTTTATTTTACATTTTATTTTATTTCCATTTGTTTTCTGGTTGTTGTTGTGTTGTTGCTTTAGGTGGTGATGGGTGATTATCATGTAAAATTGTATCATTGTCCTTATGGGTGATTTGTGGGTTTGAAGTTTTTGGTTGGTTTGAGTGTTATTTTGTTTAAGTGGTCTTTTAAGAATTTTGGGAAAAAAATGTTCTGTTTTGTTTTGTTTTTTTGCTAGATAGATGGCTTGATGAAAAAAAAGCAAACTTATTGCTTACACAATGTACCATCTGCGCACACACTCGCACTAAATGTTTGTAAACACGCACAGAGGCAATTATCCTCGTCTCGCCTCTGCGTGTTTACAAACATTTAGGCCTAGTGCGAGTGTGTGCGCGTGTATGTATGCTCGTGTATGTATGCTCGCGCATGTGTGTGTGCATATAATTATATGTGTGTCTGTGTGTGAGCGCGCGCGCGCGTGTGTGTGTGTGCGTGTGTGTTCATTCTGCAAGATTACGTCGACACTACGCCAGCAAGTCACCGATTGAGTTAGGCCTGCTCCTCAGTTTCGTTTACGCACAAAATTTGTTTAGAAAGAGAACAATCATTTGACAAGTAGCTAAAACTATAGGCTGATGAATGTATGTCCATGTAAAATCTACATTTCTGTTAATTTCACTGAATGATAACAGCTTAATACACTTGCTTACTTCGTTTTCATCTCTTCCACGGTGAAAGAGTACCATGCCTTCCGCTCCAGCCATGATTGTTCAAGCCTCACATAGGCCTACATGCCGGTTAAGACAACCTTTTTGATTGGCTCTGAAGTTGGGGTGAGGGAAAGAAGGCTAGACCAAGGCCCTACATCTTTTTACGCAAAACCGGACAATGCACTTCGGTACCGAATCAGTATGCTGAAGTTGGATGCGCTGGGCTTGACTTGTCAGGCGCTTAACCGCAGCGCAACACATTTAAAACATATGACAAACAACAATAGCTGTTGCCTGAGCTTTCGCCGAAGGGAATGATGAATACCCGACCAGGCATTTTTATTTTAAAGCTGAGTATCTATCCACTTTTCAGGCACCTGCATTTCACAAAGGCACACACTTCGTAAAAACTACAACCAACGGACAAAAACAACAACAACAACAACAACAACCCCACCCAGAAAAGCCTCAATGACCCAACAACAACGGCAATAACTATAGACAAAGAACGGACTCAGAACATATGAATTCAGGTGGATATCTAAAACTTGCATTTAAAAAAAAAAAAAAAAAAAAGGGGGGGGAGTGGGGGGGGGGGGGACAACACGAAATTGATGTTGGACCAATACATCGAGGCAGAACCATTGATCAAGCATGATTTAGTGAAATAATATTGTTCCAAAGGATGAGATTTTGCTTCTGTGATCATTAATTTTGCCCACCATGAGGGTAGCCGCATTCCAACGTGGGGTATTTATTTTTATTTTTATTCTTTTATATTGAGGATAATGGGATAAGCACTCTTGTGCTTTTTTACATCGAGTCCCCGTGTGTATGCAATTTTGTAAATGTCATTTGTTTCCACCGGCACACGATGGCCTACTCTTACGAAAAGCGGAACAGGATTTAACGTGTGCGCAAGATGTTCTGCATGCGTTTACACACGGGACCTCGGTTTATAGTCTCATCCGAAGGACTTCTTTGGGGGAGAGTGGAGTCAGCACTGATGTTAACTCCAGGAGAAAAATCTCCTCGAACGGGAATCGAACCCGGGTCGTCAAATTGCGAGCGCAATGTTCTGACCACTAGGATATCCCGTCCCCCCCCCCCCCCCCCCCACCCACCCACCCCCAACGCTGACATGATTGACGGATCTTCAATGTGCTTATTAATTGATCATCTGGATGTGTACACTGTATACGAAAGGAATTAAGGCACTGGCAGATCTGCACTTGGAATTGACCTGAAAGATCGTAAAATTTCCCACCCTTAATTCATCAGAAAACGCCAAGATTTAAACCCACAACTTCATGGTCTCATGGGATTTAAGTCTAACGATCTTAACCTTTCAAGCTATAATTATAGCGTTGGAATGCGGCTACCTTAATGGTTGGTCATAAAAGGTTTAGAAACCATCAGTAAACTGGTGTTCGATCAAAAGGCTATATCAAAATAAATTAATCGATCCAGCATATTTAATGAAATGTATGAGGGATATATATTCTCACGGTCAGAATGCAGCTACCTTAATAATGGGTAAAAATGGTTGCACGTAGGCCGATGTAGGCAAGGCCCCTAGGCCCATAGCCTACATATAGCCTGTAACCTACACAAAATCTTATCACGGGATTCGAGGGGATTTTTCCCCCTGGAGTTAACATCAGTGCTGACTCCACTCACCCCAAAAGTCTTTCGGATGAGACTGTAAACCGAGGCCCGTGTCCGAACGCACGCAGACCATCTTGCGCACACGTTAAATCCTGTTCCACTTTTCGTTAGAGTAGGCCATTGTGTGCCGGTGGCAACAGATGACAAGATTTACACAACTGCATACACACGGGGACTGTAAAAAAAAGAAAAAAAGAAAGCACATGAGTGCTTATCCCATTATCCTCGATATAAAAGAATAATAATTAAAAAAAAAAAAAAAAAAAAAGAATAAAATTGTTGGTGAACCTCGGCTACACACACGCGCTCACGCGCACAGGCACGCGCGGGCGCGCACACACAATAATTATATAATATTTGTAAGACATGGTGTTTGGTTATTAAATTTTACCGGGCCGGTAAGAAAACAAAGCTAAATCTTGATTTTAAAAGTGTTTGAACAAATGTGGAGGAGGGTTTTTTGTTTATTTGTTTGTTTTTTGGTTGTTTTGTTTTTGATACTGTCCTTTGAATCATAAATCACTTGTCTACAAGCTTTTAAATTTCATTTTTAATCTTTTGACCAGTGAGGTTTGTGCATAAAAAAAATATACACACACACATAAATTACATGTGTTCAGTTGAGAAATCTAGTTTTAAACATCACATAAAAGACCCCAATGCTTTAATTTAAACTAAACCATATCTTTCACACATTGGATGGAACGACCTGCTACGGAGGGCGGAGGACCATGGGGAGTGGAGGAGGCTGGTTGCAGAATCTTCAGTTGTGCCCCCACGGTCCACGGGACTACGGGACAGGTGAAGGTGAAGGTGAAATCATACCACAGGTGTGATATTTTCCTGTGATTCAGCATGTAGACAAAACGAAAGTCGGAAGTGACGTATGAAGAAACAGGAAGTGAAGTTAATCAACCATTTGGGGATGTTGTTGTAAAGCCAGGGTGTAGGCCCTAATACTATTTGGCTTTTAATCTGTTTTAGTCGTTTTAGGAAGGAAAAGATGGCAACTTTTAACTCATCAATTTCGAGAGATGACCAGCAAAAATTTGTAGAGGATAAAAGACGGATGATCCAAGAAAGATTGGCAGCAGCACAAAACAGACAGAAAATGGATAATTCCAACTCCACGATCAACACAACGCCAAGTGTATCTCCAGCTGTGCTGTAAGTATTGTCTTTATAATCTAATTACTATTCTGTTAATTTAACCTTTATTTTCTTGCTTGTGCCAACAGTCAAAACAGTAATTTAGATCATCCACTAGTATCATGTCCTAATGCCTCTTTGTGAATTAACTTTTTTTTCTAATCTGGTGTGACAAGTTTTTTCCTGCCAAGCCGGGCGGCCATGTGTGCATGAAAACACAAGCACGTAGAGAAAATAAGTGCTGATTTCTGAACTGCCAAACAGATGGCTGTCAAATTTCACTCTGTTAATGTCAAGTAAATAAGCCATTGATGTGCATTTTTTATGTAGAGCTCTGTTGAGTTTAAGATATGATGTTAAGCCAATATTTGAAGCAAATACTGAAATAGCAACATTTGTAAACAAACAAAAAATGTATAATTTTTCTTTTAGAAAACAAAACTCAGAGAAATAAAACATACTTATTCTTTGTACAATTTTAAACGTATATGTATATATCAAAACCTTATCAATAGCGCAACTCATCCCCCCAAAAAAAAACAACAACAAAAACATGCTTGCATCCCATTTTAAAGCACAGGTGTTTTCATTAGTTCTTAAGTGCATAGTTTCTGTTACGAATACTCTGATTATATCCGCCTTCATTGCTTAGCCTTGGTTGTACTTAGCCTTGGTTGCAGTAGACAAACTTTATCATGAACTTAATGTAAATTTCGAAGACTTGAGAGTAAAATTGTCTGCTTTCCACCAAGTAACAGCAATTGCCAGAAGATGTGACTGTACTTAGCCCTGCCTATCTTGATCAGTTAAGAGTAGATCTTCTAGTCATCATTCTTTTGCTGTCACATTGGTTGATAACAAAAGCATGATACTTAGCTGAATCCTTAGATTCATAACATATCATTATGTTTTATTCTGAATAAGTGTGTGTGCTTCAACACTTTGTCAGTGGTCTGAAGTTTTGTTACAGTGAAAAAAAATTTCAGTCGTATAATTTATATTTAAGCACATTTTAACATGGACTATGATAAGGTTAGGGGAAAACCGTTTCAGAAAAACTTTCAAAAAGATTGTTCAAAGCAAGTTTTGTACTAGGTAGTAGGTAAGCATTGAAGACTGTCACAAGTATTATGATTTTCTTCAACTAGTTCAACATTTTTTTTTTACAGAATTTTAATTTATTTTTTTATTAATTGATGACATAGTTTGGGCAGGATTGGAAAGCGGCCTGGCAGCTCTTTTGGTGGCGGTCCTGCTGGAAAGGTGATCAAAACAGAAGTGAAAAGTGTTCCCACAACACAGTCAGCACCTGACTTCAGTATGTTTTCTAACGATGGAAACTTCCTGGAAAGATTTAAAAAGATGCAAGAAATGCAGTCAAAAGGTACTCTCTTTCTTTTTTCAATTTTCCATTTTGGTTTTTGAAAATTTAAGAGTTACTCAGTTACCATTGAAGCTGTGTTTTCACTTTTTGTTTTGGGTTGTTGGCTTTTTTGTTTTTGTTTTTCATTTTGGGTATGCTGTTTTAAGGGGTGTTATGGGTGATAGGTTTGGGGTTTTTTCTCTTGCATAGTATGATAATGCTTTGTATTTGATTATGTCAGAGCATGTATTTTCTAGCACTGTCAATTGGTCTGAATCTTCTTGTATGTTTGTATTGGATTTCTAACTCTTATAATTGATCTAATTTTGTCACAAATATACTTTCTTGTAATTTCTTATCAGTTGTAAACGTGTATTGTTGACATGCTGTTTTCTTTAAGCTGATTTTTTTTTCTTGTTTAATGCATCATTTATGATTTTAAAATGCTGATGTCAAATGTCTTATTATCTCCCTTGTGCCATGGTTTTGTTGTCTCCTCTGAAGGACTGTGTTCAGTTCTGAATTTTTTTCAGTACAGTTTTATCATGTGTGGTATGGGTGTGTAAATCAAAATGTGTCTGTATGTGCGCTTGCCTGCATGCACATTTATTTTCCCACTTAAGCTATCTCTCTCAGTTTCTTTTTTTTTTGTGCTAAAATCTGTCATTCGGTCTCATTAGTAATTTGTTTTTCTATAGCTTATTGACCTGTTTTAAGAATTCATAGCTCCAGACAAAGTTGATATCCTTCTGTCTGTTTACTGTTCTAAAATCTGTCATTTTTTCCTGTGGGGATGCCAGGTGCCTGTCAGTATACACAGCATCCTCACCTTGTGAAAATAATATGCCAGAAACTTCCTCTTTTCTATTGCTCTCTTTGTTTCTGCCTTGTTACTTTTCTTTCTGTCACCTCCTTCTTGTCTACTTTCTGCCTTTCTTAGTTATTCTCCTGCCTTTTTTCCAGAAAGACTTAAAAGATAACAGTTCTCTCTTATGCCAGAGTCAGATGCGCTGGGCCTGACTTGTCACCTGGAGCTTAATAGCAAGGTGACACATTTTGTCTCATTATATATAACAGACAACAAAAACAAAAGTCAGTCGCTGTCTGAGTGTTTGACGAAGAAGAAGAACTCTATCATTCTGTCTTTCCAGTCACTTGGTTGTATATTTTAAAAATGAGTGATTTGACTTTTCAGGAACACCCATGATAAAGACAGAGACATCATCTTCTGGAGAGACAACAGATTCAGGTAATACTATCAGTCTCATATTATTTCATATGTAGAATTTGTGTCAGTGTGAGGTGTGTCCTTCCAATAAACATTTATAGTTACATGTACTGTTTCTGTTTTGACTCAAATGTACGGATTGTTAGAAAGTGTTGTAATGAAGGAAGGATGCTGATAAAGCATTATCATATGGTTTGAAAGTAAGATATTTACACACACTGTCTAACATGCACATAGACGTGCACAGGCTACCTCATCTAACACACACAATTGGTGTACTCAGTCACACATTACACATATAGGCTCGTCACATACAGGCATCTCTCTCCATAAAGATTATATACTGCCTGTGTGTGCATGCACACACACACACACACACACACACACACACACACACACACACACACACACACACACACACACACACACAACACCCCACACACACAGAGTACACCACACACACACACACACACACACACACACAGATACACACCACACCACCACATACAATGTAAGACCCTTCAGTTCACATTTATCTATTATCGTGTAAATGTGATAGTAGACCATAAGGTCACTTCATTTGTTATGCTTTTGTCAACAAAAGAATAAGAAACAAACTTGTTTTTGCTTTTGATGAGCTCTTGCTACCAACTTTAATAACATCTAACACTCAAAATCTAATCATATATTTCCAACCATGCTTGCAGTAGACCACAGCAAGTGATGGTAGTTGTGTCAAACCAGAAATGTAGCTTAGTTAATGAAACTTGGAGGCCATGACTGGCACAGCTTAATTTGGCTTTGGGGTTTATGGTTATCATCCTAATGTAACATCTGTTTGGAGGAAAATACTGTTAGTCATTTCAGAAATAAATATGTAGAAAAACAATTAGATCTTGACATTTGTCTCCCTTTCTTTTTTCTAAAGTTTGTTTCTGTTTGTTGATTTTTGTAATTATTTTGTTTTTGGAATTTAATTTCAAAGAATCATGTTGATTTATAAAATTATTTCTAGAAATGATATCAAGATGTGAGAGAAAACTACATTTTTTTGTTTGTTTTGAATTGCAGATAAGGGAAAGTCAGAGATGGCCCAAAAGACAGTGAAGCAGATGAAAGCGGCAGTGTCCTTGTAAGTTTTGCTGTGTAATGCGTGATTACAGTGTCACATTTAAGCCCTCTCTTTTCTTTCTTTTTTCCCCCCCTTTTTTTATGAAGATCATGAGGAGACTTTGACTGGCGTGCTTTTGAGGTCTTTTTAAATGTTAAAAAAATATAGCCTATTTTGATTTAAAGTAAGATGTGTATATAATGTTTCTGTGGATGTGTGAGAAATAGAGAGGTTTATTCAAAATTCCTTTGCCACATTTGAATAGAAATAAAAAACCAACATAAAATACATAGAGTACAATTCACACTAAGTATCAAGATTTACATATGAAATGTCAGCTATGTGTAATAAACTATGCTGTTGTAATTCAGCAAAAGATAAAACTTCTTGTATCACTGTGTATGTGAGGTTGAATGTAAAAAAGAAGCATTAAAAAAAATGACAAGACATGACAAATGTCTAAACAAAAAATTCTTTGAATGTATTGCTCATCGCATTGACTGTGCATGCTTCTGACAGACTGTCGCTTTAACAAGAAAACTGCTTTATTTCAGTGCTGTGGTTCAGAATGTGAAACCGAAGCCAAGTTCTGTCCAGCCAATGACGATTGCAGGCGTGTTTGACCAGGATAACCAGGAATCACCAGGTACTTGGCTCCTCTGTTCATTCTGGCCTTGTTAAAGCCTGTCTGTCCCACATGTTGGTGGTTTTTGTTTGGCGTAGGGACATATTTGTGAGGTCTTTTACATTTTTTAGAAGGTCTTGCATAACTGGTTTTCATTATTTCCCACACATGCGCCCTCACTTGCAGAAACTTCTTCTTTGTTGAATGCTCATACAGCAACTATCGCTGCCCGTCATATGAGTGAAAATGCGTTTAGCACCTGACAGGCCAGACCCAGCACATCCAACTTCGGCATAGGAGAGAACTGCCTTAAGTCTTTCTGGAAACAAAAGGCAGGAAAATGGACAGAGAAAGGCAGAAAATAGCCAAGAAGGAGGTGACAGGAAGAAAAAAAAAGAGGCAGAAAAAAGAGAAGGATAGAAAAGAGGGAATTCCTAGCACAGAATTTCCAGAAGGTGGGGATACTGTTTATACTGACAGGCCCACAGAGTAGATTTTTGCAATCCTACCTGTGTAGTGCTGTGCTATGGGGCAGGGTTAGACAGTTATGTGTTGGGCTCAAAGAAGAAAAATAATAATGAAGTGATATCAAAAACTTTGATATATGAAATTGTTTTCCTACTCCAATAGGAATATCTTTAGTCAGACAGAAAAGGTTGGACTATTAAGTACATTTTCCAGGCTGAGCTTAAAATTCATTCATGTCATTGAAAGATTTTTTTTTTTTTTTTTAATTGGTTTTTGTATGTTTCGTCCTTCTGTTTATTGTAAATAGGTTACTGTGGACTTTTTGTTGTTTATGGTTTTAAAGCTGATTTTGCTACCCCCCTCCCTCGACTTTTTTTTTGGGGGGGAGGGGGGGGCGGTATTGGTAGAGAAAGATGTTCCATGTATATTTTCATCATTCCTGTGCTCTGATACATTACTACACCATGATAGAAGCATATTTCATAGCGCTCATAGCTAGTGATATAATCATTGTGATCCTAAAAAAAGAGTAAAAGTGAATTATTAAGTAACTATAGATAAGATCTAACTACTGATATAATGGGATTTCAGTGCAGTTGTTCATTTTGTGTCTTTTAGAAGATTTTCGTGTTTAGTTATTTTGATATACACTTGTAATTATGTTTTGTTTTTAAAAAATGCAGACTAACATGTACTTTTTTGAAGAATTGACTTTTGTTTATGCTTGCTACTCAAATGTTTTCAAAAGCAACCTGAGCAGAGTTTGTTTTAGAAATTAGTCATGGTTTGGGTTTTAAAAAGAAAAGAAAGAAAGAAAGAAAGAAAGGAAAGAAATCGTGGCTATCATTGTGATGAAGTTGACAGAGGCATAGTCATTTCCAAAATATGACAAAAGCGTAGTGCTGAAACGCAAAATAATTGTTCCTTTGTTTTCTGTTTTTGCTGAATGCCACTTGCATTTGGGACATCCCAGCGTGATCGCTGATGTTAGGTTGTGACTTCTACTCTTAAGAAAGCATAATTTTGAATTCTTGATAACTGCTGGTAAATTGCAGCCTTATTACTGATCAGATTGATATTCAGATCTGCTGATAGCCCATTTTGAATTATCTAAAAGTTTGATCAGATTCTTGATTTTTTTCTTTAATTCCTAGTTTTTAAAAAAATAAGTTAAAAAAAAAGAATAAAAAGTGTCTGCTTTTTTCTAAAGTAAGAAGAATACTGTCTCATTTTTAAGAGGAAAACCCTAAACAGCAAGTTGTAGGTGAATACCTTTGATCAACAAATGCTTCTGCATTGGGGTGCTTTTGACATGGAGGCAGCAAGCAGTAAACACGAAGCAGAATCTTTATTCAATTCAGCTCATGGCCTGAACCCAAAGATCCTGGCTGCAGCAGAGGACTCCCAGCTCTGGAACCTGTGTGATGATGATTTTGAACCGTTTGTGTGTTCATTTGAATCCTATGTCGTTGACAACGGCACATCAGAACAGAATCGGGCCGATTTTTTTTTTTGGTTAACGTTTTTGCTGGACTCTTCGGCGTTGCTGTGGGAGCTGTGTTAGGGAAATGTAGAATGTGTGTGGTGAATAAGTAGCCCTTGGAGAACAAGGTTCTGATGGAGTTGTTAAAGTCTCTCCACCAGAGGACGAAGCCACCCTGGCCATCATTGACAGACTGGCCCGAGATGTGCTGGCTGGAGGAGAGACAGTGGAGGTCTCCACACAGATCAAGCAGATTAAGAACCCCCTCTACTGGTGAGTAATGCTTCAGTCTTCTTCGTTTGCTTGGGGAGCGGGGTTTGAGGGTGGTGGTGAATTTATTCTGTTTTTTTTGGGGGTGGAAGAGGGTTTTGATTGTGGTCAGTGTTGGTTTTTTTTAGTTTTTTTTTTAATCCATTTGCTGATTTTACCAACTCAAAAAAAAAAAAGAAGATGACATACCACAGAAATTGATGATCACTTTTACTGAGTACTTACTCCATCTCTTTTAGTCTCTTCAAGTGGTTTACTTACAGTTGTGTCATTTGAAAGCATGTCATGATCAGTAATTTTGCATGAATGTTTGCTTTATAGGTACACATATAAGAGTTCAGGATTTTTCTTTTTCATTTAAGGAATTGATTTTTTGGTCATCACTGCTTGTCTTCACAGAAATATGGAAATATGTTGTCAGTTTTTTGTTTTTCTCAGTGGACATTTATTGCTTTTGATGAGTTGTTGGTTTTTTTTCCATAACACCAAAAGCAAAAGTTAAGCATCGTTAGAGCAAAATGCCCTCTTCTCTGTGTGGATTTTGGGGGGTTTGTTTGTGGTTTTGTTGGTTGGTTGCTTGCTTTTTTGTTGCTAGTAGGTTGGTTAGTTTTATTGTTTTTGTTGGTGATGGTGTGTGTGTGTGCGCGCGCATGCGTGTGTGCGTGCGTGTGTGTGTATGCATGCATGCATGCTCTTTTTGTACATACATGTCTGATTTTATTTCATATCATGAATATAATGCTGTGACAGGTTTCTGAAAGAACACGACTCTGACACCTACAAGTACTACAGGTGGAGAGTGGAGAAATTGCGTGAAGCCAAGGAGGAAGACAATGATGGTGACATAGATGATGATGAAGCAGGTAACAATACACAGGAAGATCCAGTTAGCAGTACTTCTTAAGTATTTAGCTCCTACATTACATAGACAGCAGGCCGTGTGTGTGTGTGTGTGTGTGTGTGTGTGTGTGTGTGGTGTTTGGTTGGCGCCAAAATATCTATGTGAATTATGTGGGGTTTTTTTAAGTATTCCCCTGGTGAAAACCCCATGGAGTCACTCAGAATAAGCAATCTATCTCATCCCATCTGGGGAATCATTGTGAGATTGTGTTTACACACTAAACAAGTATTTTGCATACACAGACGTTTTTGAAGTATCTGGCCAAATAGGCATCCCTGTTCCAGTCACAGAGGATATTATTTGTCCATGGAGAATGAAGATTTTTATGTTATGAACTTGCTATGGCTGAAGGCAATCCTGGATTGAAACATTTTGAAGCCTAGCAGTTTAATGTAGGCCTTGGTACTTTGCTAAGGTTAATAACTGACAAATACAGCATCAGTTTGGGGTCACCTGTGTTTAATATTTTGCGCACATTCTTTTTCTTCGTTTTGTTCATTGGCTAATGTTCTGAGGTTCATCACTGGTGAGATTTATGCAATGCGACCGTTTTTTTTTCTGACTTAGGGATTTGCACTCATAAAAAGATGTAGATGGCTTATTACTAAGTCATCATAGACAAGAAAGGTGTTGACACCTCCAAAGACTTGCAAGAGTACCAGCATTGTAAGGATGACATCCACCTCCTCTCTGTCTGGCTGCTAGACATTCATCCTGTATCTTAGAGGTCAGGTGCCCATGTACAGCTGGTGAAGTGAATGGTATGTAAGATGATTGATTGCAAAATATGTGTATCATGCTCACTGTCATACCAACTGCCACTTTTGATTGCAAAAAGCTACACGCTGTGTACAACTGTCACCTCTGTAATGTTCTATCGCATCAGCATATCAGAGAACATTAATCAGGATCTGGATTGTTACATGTATATATATGTATACATACATGTGCATGTAAACATGCACACACATACACTCGCTCGCCTGCACGCATGCATGCATGCATGCACCACCATGCACGCCACACACACACACACACACACACACGCACGCGCACACACACATACACATACAATACACTCAAATCAGTAGTTCACCAAGAGCATTAAAAACCCCACCACATCCATAGAAATGATTGCAGTGCTACACAAAGGCACATGCTTGTATACATTGTCACAAAGATGTAGATGCATCAAGAAAAGTAAGTACATACAGGTAGCAAAACTTGTGTGTTCTGGAGAAGGGGTTGACACAGCAAAGAATGTAACCACCGAAGGCATGGAGTGAATAACTCCACTGGAGACTTGGGTCGTATAGGAAGAAACAGGCTTCTTTTGTTCCTGCTGTATGGGTTTCTTTCAGTGTATGTGTTCCCAAGGGCAAGGGAGGAAGGAGGTCCTGTACAAGCACCGGCCTTTAGTGTACCCACAAGGTAGGTCAAAGATGAAAAAGTGTCTGTACAGGTGTCGTGGGTGTGGCTTACACCTGCATGATACTGGAGAGGAGAGGGGGGGAAATATTCTTTTCAGGTACCATGGATTGTAGTTCACACACACAAAGTATGGCAAGATGTAGAGGTGGGTTTTTGTTTCTTTCTTTTTTTTCTCTTTTGTTTTTACCTGCAGTGGATAGCAATACACTCACAAGGTATGACAAGAGAAAGTTTATTTATAGGCACCATGGATGAATGTCAACTCACAAGATACAATAAGGGGTAGTAGAGATCTTCACAGACACCATGGGTGGGGTTGTTCATGCACAAGGTACAGCAAAAAGTATTGTCTTTTTTTTTTTGGTCTCTGTGGTGAAAGCTCATCTACAAGTTACAGCTAGAATTGAATTCCTCTTCCAGACACTGCTATATTTCGCGGGTGGTATTATACAAGATACCACCCACAATATTTCAGACAAGATATTGGAAAAGATGAAGATCACTATCTCCACCACCAGGCTTCCCTTTCCTACCATGGCCTGTCTCTACTCCCTTCCC
Source organism: Stramonita haemastoma (assembly GCA_030674155.1). Taxonomy (NCBI): domain Eukaryota; kingdom Metazoa; phylum Mollusca; class Gastropoda; order Neogastropoda; family Muricidae; genus Stramonita; species Stramonita haemastoma. The sequence continues at coordinate 43,650,496 of CM060328.1, read as the reverse complement.
TCTCCTCTCCTCCCTTCCCTTCCTCTCTCTACTCCCTTCCCTCTCTCTACTCCCTTCCCTCTCTCTACCCTTCCCTCTCTCTACTCCTTCCCCTCTCTACTCCCTTCCCTCTCTCTACTCCCTTCCCTCTCTATCTCTCTACTCCCTTCCCTCTCTCTACTCCTTCCCTTCTCCCTTCCTCTCTCTACTCCCTTCCCTCTCTCTACTCCCTTCCCTCTCTCTACTCCTCTACTTCCTCCCTACTCCCTTCCCTCTTACTCCCTTCCCTCTCTCTACTCCCTTCCCTCTCTCTACTCCCTTCCCCTCTCTCTAGAATTACAGAATTGTAACTTGGATTTTTTTTTTCTAAAAAAAAAAACCAACAGAAGTTTTCAAGTCCAAAGTGCTGCGCAAGAAGAAAAGCCGCTGGGCCAACGAAAAGGGGCTCGCCTCTTCGTCTCCTTCAGTCTCTGCCCCCGTCATTCCACGTGCTCCAGGGGGCGTGAGTGCTCCTGCTGTGGCCTCCAACATCCACCTGGGAAGACCGACACCTGGTCCTGCTCGCTCCGTGCCAGGTGAGCCAACTTTTGAGGGGGCACAGCTGTCAGTTTTTCCCCACTTTCAGCTTCTCTCAGCTGCTAATTAATCCATCCCATTCCAGTTCGGATGGGGGCCAGCTGGTGCTAATTATAGCAGGAGCTGACCACACTTGGACTAGGTAAATGGAAGGTGCGCTGTAAATTTAGCACACTTGACTGAGTGATGTTGGATTTGTGCACTGTGGGGGAGGGGGGGGGGGGGGGGTAAGGAAATTTTAAGTCAGTAATATTGATTTTTAAACAGAAAAAACTTTGTTTTTCCCTTCTTTTTGTTTATGAAATTTCGTAAGCTACCCTGTTAGGTTAGTAAATGTAAGCACTTTGATTTGTTGTTTTACAAGATTCAGTGCTATATAAATTCCATACATTTTTATCGTAAAATGGGGTTATGAAGCATGCTTATGTATGTATGTTGAAGATTTAGATTGAATTTTGATGTGTATTAACAGAAAAAAAGGGGGCTGTGTAGTTTCATGTCACTCATCATGACTAAGGTTATTTTATTGTTGTGTTACTTGTTGACTGTATGTTATGCTGTATGTCTAATATGAATGCAACCTGATGTTTTGCAAGTGTCTGGCTACCCGACCATCCAGGATTTTGCTCGCAAAATGGTTGGCAGCGACACCATCAGTCCAGAACAGATGAAACAGATCAGGGAACAAAAAGAGGTCAGTACTGCATGGTAAACAACTTCTTGGCCATTTCTTTTCTTTCTTTTGGGCTCTGCTCAGCTGTTAATAGAGGATCAGAAATGAATGATAGCAGTGGATATGTTACTTTTCTTGCTTGTGGCAGTTGCTTGTCTGGTCTAGTACTCATTTGAAAAGAAGTAGACACAAGGAAAGTCAGTTATATACCCCTCCTCTCACCTCTTTTCTGGACTCGGTAATTTTTTTTTTGGTTTCCTCACCTCTCATTGTATAGATTTGGGATCAAGGGTGACTTTCGTACAGGAATGCTTCTGGGTGAATGTTGTTTTAGAAAACTGCTTATAAATTTCTTGGAGTGTAACTTTAAAGTGGAAATTTGGATGTACAAAACTGCAAGGTTTTGGGCTTTAAAATAGCTGTGTGTATTTTTTGAATAAAGACAAATTAAAATGTGTAAATTTTGACTTAGCTGCTACACATGCACACACACACACACACCACACACAACACACACACACACAACACACACACACACACACACACACACACACACACACACACACACACACACACACACATACAATCATGTGACTATACATGCATGCACATGCACACACTCGAAACACACACACCGATTCCTCATGTTTTTCTGAAATGTGTTTTAGCGGTTATCCTCTGCATTGTTGTGCTGATTTAATCCAGAATGTTGTTGCATGTGTTGCAGATGAACATGATGTACGAGCTGATCATCGCCCAGAAGAAAGCCAAGGAAGCCCAGACAATGGCAGAAATCACTGGTCTCAGAGTCAAACCCAAGTACGAGTACGATTCAGATGAAGATTGTGATGGTGGAACATGGGAACACAAAAAGAGAACTGCTGAAATGACTGCTACACGAGGTATGGTATAATTATGTATTCATGAATGAGCGTGTGTTGTCCTCTTCCTTCTCTTTGGTTTTGTTCTGTTTTTATGTTGGTGATCTCTGTTGAGAAGGCAGGCCATTAATCAGCCCTAAGGACATGATCTCACAAAGAACAACAAAGTATTATATCCCCGTGCAGTATTGTATGCTAAGGATTAGACCTTTTTTTATTTCCATTCAACAAACATGAATCATGACAGTCAAATTGTCACAGTGGTCTTTTGCAGTCATGTACATGTTATCAGTCATGACTATTCGGTGCTCTGTTCATATGAGTTACCTATTGTTGCTCTGGGGTGTTGTGTGGTTGAGTTTCATTATATGAATGTTACGATTACTTCAGAAAGTGGATTATATTTCCGCTTTCACTGACCATTTCCTGTTACTTTTTTTGCCCCTTCCAAATCAACTCTGAATACCTCCACCCCTTTCCATCAGGTGTACTAGTTCTTCTTCCAGAATGTTAACAGTTGTATAAGTAAATTCTGTTATGTTTGACAGAGTATGCTGAAAAGTTGACAGAAGCTGGGCGAGGGAAGCATTTCATAGGTGATTTCCTGCCCCCTGAAGAGCTTGAACGCTTCATGGAAACTTTCAAGGTAGAGTATCTTGGATGTAAATGGATACATGTGTGAAATTGTTATCTTGCGCACACGTTAAATCCAGTTACGCTTTTCGTAAGAGTATGCCATCGTGTGCTGGTGAGAACAGATGACATTTACAAAACTGCATACACATGGGGACTGGATGTAAAAAAGCACAAGAGTGCTTATTCCATTATCCTCGATATAAAAGAATAAATCAAATCAAATCAATGTTCGTTCAAAGGGGTCAGCATGCTCTGTGGTGCAAATCAGGCAGCGTTGCGGTATAATGGTTGTCGGAAAAGTGCCCAGCTGGAAAAGATGTGACTGCACTTCTTTGGACTATGCATTCAAGAAGTTGAACAGCTCTGATTTGCTTGAAACAGAGAGTAGTAATGAAAAAAGGTAATTTATTTTCTAATGAGCAATGAATACATAGGCAAGAGGGAGACTTGTGCAGTTTAAAATTGCAACAGAGGAGATAAACTTAGGTTTAGCATCACATACACAACCACACGCACGCACACACACACACACACACACACACACACACACACACACACACACACACACACACACACATAAGGGTCTAGGGATGAGATTGGGTGCAGCTATTTAAAATAAGTGAAGAGCTGCAGTCACTCAATATCCTAATTTTGTAATCAAGAGAGTGATTGATGAGTTTTTTTGCTTTTAAAAATGGAAGTATAAAATTTACTGAAACTTCAAGTTACGACAATGGTTGTGGTGACTGTGTGACAGGCCCTGAAGGAGGGACGTGAGCCGGACTACTCCGAATACAAAGACTTCAAGCTGACCTGCGAGAACATCGGCTACCAGATGATGCTGAAGCTGGGCTGGAAGGAAGGGGATGGTTTGGGCTCAGAGGGCCAGGGAATCACCGCTCCTGTTAACAAGTGAGCACTACTCTCTCTCTCTCTCTCTCTCTCTCTCTACCCTAACGAGATGGTCCATTGTTGTTGTCTCCTTTGTTTGGGGATTTTATGTGTTCATGTAAAAAATATGAGACTTTTAATGTGTGTGTTAGTGTGTGTGTGTGTTATTTTATTTATTTATTTTTTTAAAAAATCTTTTATATCGAGGATAATTGAATAAGCACTCATGTGCTTTTTTACATGCAGTCCTGTGTGTATGCAGTTTTTGTAAATCTTGTAAATTGTGTGTGTGTGTGTTGTGTGGTGTGTCTGTGTGTGTGTGTCTGTGTGTGAGAGGAGAGGTCTTGTCTCAGAGACCTACCTGCCTCACTGTCATCTGATTATTTTTATCCTGGATACAGAAGAATAATTAGTGGTAGTTTCAGAAATTGGAGTCTTTTTGGTTTAGTCTTTGTACTGTAAAAAAAGATGTTTTTATTTTTAAATCTGAAGAAATATAGTGTGTACTACGTATGTTGCTTAACTTCAGTTCAAGTGTCATCAAATCCATTTTCAAAGAGGACCCCTTATGAAGGTACCAAACAAGGGTACAAGTGCATTGGTCTTTGGGGTTTGGTCCAGCGATCACACGCACCCCCCTACCTTGTGTGCTGACTGTTTCTCCCATCTGTACTGCTTGGGTCTGTCAGACTCTGACCTCTTCTTTGGCACTGTCTTACAGACCGCTGAGCACATCCTGCAGTCCTCCCCCCCCCATCCAGTGAAAAGCTTTAGCAGACTAAAAAACACTTCAAATCATCATGTATGCACATCATCTTCTCGAAAACCAAACTGTGAAGCAATTCCCAGGGAACATCGAAAAAGAAAAGAAGATATCCTTGGGCATCTGCAGCCCATAGATGGGCATCTGTGGCCCATGGGTTTACAGTATCTCACAAAACCAGCCTTGCCGGTCACTTGACTGTCATGTTTCTTTGTTACAGGGGAAATGTTTCCCGTGACAACCGAGGTTTGGGAGTTGAGCGACCGGCGGATCTGAGCAAGGAAGATGACGAGTATGAAGCGTACAGGAAGAGAATGATGCTGGCCTACAGGTTCAGACCTAACCCCCTGGTGAGTACTGACTGACTGACTGCCTGCCTGCCTGCTGTCTGGGTTGCTCTCTCTGTTTCAGTCAGTCCAATCGTGTTATTTATACTGTCTGGCTGTGGGTAAATTTCACAAATCTGGCGGTTAGTTTTAGTGCTAGGTGTTTGAGTAGAAATGGGCAGTTACTGTTTGTTTCAATCCTGTAAGTCTGTGATTTTTTTTTCATTCCACAGCTGGAGCTCTGAGGTTCACCATTGGTGAGATTTTGTTTATGCAACTGTTTTAGCCCATCATTAACGTAGCTGTATTCTGACTATCGGGCATGATATTTATACATAACACCGGTGTTTTAAATTTTGTCATCTGTATAGATCTATCAGCACACAATGGCTTACTTTTCTGAAAGGCAAATCTGGTTGTAATGTGTACACAAGATGGTTCTGTATACATTTACACACGGACCTTGGTTTGTAGTCGCATCCAAAGGACTTTCAGGGGAAAGGAGTTGATACTGATGTTAACTCGATTGGAAAAGTCCCCTTGAACAGATACCTCAGTGGTGACTTGAACCGGAGCCATCAGATAACAAGCACAAAAACTCTAGACTACCCCCCCCCCCCCCTCCCTGAAGTCTGATTGAAGTGGACACTTTGCTATCTCTTTAGTGCTTACTTGGTGTCTGAGTAGCAATGGCCACTTTGGTGTTTCTTTAAGTGCTATGAGTCTCTCATTGAAATGGATGCTTGCTTTCAGAATTTGATTTTTTTTTTGGGGGGGGGGGGGGGGAGGGGAGGATTGTTTAGGTTATTTACTGGGAGGTTTTTATGCATGAAATTTAGAAGAAATCTTATGAGAACACAGATATGAGTTTTAGTGCGTCCTGCAAACGAAAAGTCAGGGCTGATTCTCTCCCATCGAAGTAACATGCATTGCTTTGTATTTAACAATTATGGAATATTTTTGTTTTCTGTTTGGCTGTGCAAGAGTTGGCTGACTTTCTCATTCATCTTTGTGTTTCTGCTCTTTTTTCAGAATAATCCCAGACGACCATACTACTGAACTGAACTGATAGCACCCAGGACTGTAGACTGTCTGCGATAGTATCGTACTTTGGGGCAGCACAGCTGTCTGGTGTGCTGTCTGCATGAATGCATGAAGTGGTATTTTATCAATGAGAAGGCATGTTGGTCTCTCGCCCCCACAGACCCCCAAAGCAAACAATCCAAGTGCATGAATTTAAGTCGCTGTAGAAGCGAAATGCATGCATTTTATCAAATGTTATTTTAATACCAAGATTGGTTTAAAGTATGCAAGAGTTGGATTTTTTACATCCTCCCCTAGTTCAATGTTTACATGAATTACTTTGCATATTTTAAGGACTCTAATGAAATTTTTATCTTCTTGTAACTTATAAAGGGAGCAAATACCCAAAGGGGGCTGGCAGGGTGGTTTTTAGGTGCTTGGCATGAACTTGCATCCCCAGTACTTTTATCCCATTCAACTTTATCATGTTGTGGATTCTTAAAAATGTGTTGCATTGAACTTTTGAATGTGCGAAGACCAGAGGAGGAAGGAAAATGAATTGCTTGCAGAATTTTCCAACTTTTTGATGTTTGTTTCATTTTTTTCTGTCATGGTATTTTTCTCTGACGGTAGTGAAAAAAAAAAGAAGAAGAAGAGAATTATCAAGCAATCAATGAAATCACAGACTTTGTTAGTGTCAATAAGAAAATATTTCAGACCTACACTTTTGATGTAGTGATTAACACACTTGCTTGGAAGTTAAGGGTGTTAGCGATTTAGATGGTGTATATATATATATTTGTAGGGTTGTTTAAGCTGTTGGTGGTGTCTACATTGTGGTGTAGGTAACTTACAGGCCTAAAGATGAGAATGGGACTGCAATGCCATGTATCATCCTCATTATGGTAGGAATTAAAAAAAAGAGTTGCTCAAGTAAGTGGACCAACTCTGCAAGAATGCATCCCTTGGGCCTTTTTGGTGTCAGATATATAATGAAAGGATGTACAGAAGATGAGTGATAAAACTGAATATAGTCTGAATGGGGGGAGGGGGACAGGATAGCCTAGTGGTCAGAACATTGTGCTGGCAATTTGACGACCCAAGTTCGATTCCCGTTGGAGGGGATTTTTCCCCTGGAGTTAACATCAGTGCGACTCCACTCTCACCCAAAGTCTTTCGGATGAGACTGTAAACCGAGGCCCCGTGTGTGAACGTACGCATAACATCTTGCGCACACGTTAAATCCTGTTCCGCTTTCGTAAAAGTAGGCCATTGTGTGCCGGTGGGAACAGATAATATTTACACAACTGCATACACATGGGGACTGGATGAAAAAAAGCCAATGAGTGCTTATCCCATTATCCTCGATATAAAAGAAATAAAAAAATGAAAAAAATTAAAATGCTGTCAAACCTAACTGGATCTCTGCATTAACAGTATTATCATCATCACTGATGATCAAGCAATAAATTTAAAAAAAAAAAAAAAATTCTCGGAATTCAGTGCCCCGTTATGCCTTAAATCACATGGTGACTCTTCTTCATGTTCATGCCTCTGATATGTGTCAAAGTCTCCAGCCTGCAGATTCATCATTAGGGACTGTTGTCAGAGGTTCATGGTGACTGACAGTTACCACAGCATGATAGTGAAATAAACTGGGCACCTCTTTCGTTTGTCAGTAACTGTTGTCCTGTTTATGCAGGGTCTGAACAAGCAGCACTGAACATTGCTGAAGGGACTTTCAAATGTAGTAGGCACAGGTAAATTGCTAGCTTTGAGGATCGGACAGAACCAAGCGCGGATATATGTGGCAAGATACATGAACAGCATGGGAATATGTACCTCTGGGATATCACTGGAAACAAGGCAGCAAAAAAAATAAAATATAAAAAATGTAACCTTACTACAAAAGACACTGTATATATTAAACCCCATTTGAGCGTGTTTACTCAGAGGGTTGTTGCACAGTCTTTATTCTGTGACTGTAAGTTAAAGTCTGTTTCAAGCAGTCTGAGTCAACTTTTGAAGACCTTGCAAAAGTCACTTACTGTACTCGTAAGAAACTGCTTAATTGTAGTTATTGTTAATAATAAATTATATGGACATGATGTTGCTGTGTTTGGTGTTCTTTGGAAATGAGTGAATGTTTGGAGGGTTTTGGCCTCGTAAATGTCTCTGCACAGCTATTAACCACTTGCTGTTTTTCATCTGTCATATGATCTACCCACTGTGAGTTTGGTTTTTCTCAAGGATGTCTTTAAACTGAAGAAAATATGGCTTTGTTTAATGCTTGAAATATCTTCTTCAGTTTGATCAGTTGTTTTGTGCAAAATGTTTCAGGTTAGATCAGATACTACTTGCATGTAGTGAGGTTTGTTAGGGTTTATTTTATTTTTTTTTTCCAATTTTGAAAAATTTGTGTATCTTATGATAAACAGCTTTTCTCATAGTGATAATTATCATCTTTATGTCATCAAGCCTCCAAGTACATACATAATCAGTCAAGAGTTACACATTCATTCCATACACTTTTTTAGTTTTCATATATGGCAACTATCATGCCAAAATGCACATTACCATATATATGCAAGTTTTTCACCACAGACAGCCTTATACATCTGTGAGGTCTTTGCAATACATCAGGATCATGAGAGTTCCTCTAGGAGTGCTCAATAAAAAGAAAATACTGCACATATCAATATACTTTTGATATTTCATCTGAGTCTTTCAAGCACTAGACAGATTATGAAAATGTGCACTGACGCCAGGTGCTGATTGATTCAAGGTAAAAAATAAAATTTAGAAAGTATGAAGATGTACCTGTACACAAGGTGCTCTTTCTTTTTTTTTTGAAGGCGAAAAAGAGACACACATATAAACATACATTATACATGTACTCTCTCTCTCTCTCCTCTTTCTCTCTCTCTCTCTTTCTCTCTCTCTCTCTCTCTCTCTCTCTCTCTCTCTCTCTCATGTACTCTTTCATGCACATTTTTTTTTTTTTCGTTCCTTGGCTAGATCTCCAAGGTTCACGAATGGTTAGATTTTTGCATACATACAACCGGTTTTTTTTTCCGCCTCCATATAAGTAGCCACCTTCTGACTTAAGGGATTTTCACGCACGTTTTATGATGTCGGTGTATGTGGTGGTAATATGCAAGCTCAAATAATAGTTATACTCATTTTCTCAGCACATTTTCCTCAGAGGAGTGTTTCTCAATATAACAAACTGGAACAATATGTACACACAAAGCTATCTTGTACACAAACTTTTAATCAATTACAGCTGGCCAGATGCTCACAAACATGCATACAGTTCTCACACAATCTGCTGAACACACGCGGGTTCAGTACCAGTATTTAGGAGTGCTCTTTCTGTCATCTTTGATGCTCAACTTCTTCAAAATGTCCTCCTGGAAGGTGGACAGAGCTGGTTTGAAAGTCACTTTATGCACCTCCGCTTCCTTCGTGTCCCACTCTTGTTCTGATAACAAAAAAATGGAGCATTCAGTATACTTTTGTTAACTTAATAAATGGTTTCGTTCCTATTAAATCTAAAGAGCTTTGAAAAACACAGAACTGTCTGGCAAAGTATGTTTAAAAAAAAAAAGAGAAGAAAAGAATGTTGTTTTTTCAATTTAATTAAAGAACATTGTAAGATATTACTCTGCAACAAAACAAGGCTAATCTTGCAAGTATGTTTGGTTATAAATTAAGTCTGGAGTTTTGGAAGGTTCTGTAATACTTACATACTCTTTACCAAACTATGATGTAAATGTGATCATTTTGGTTCATAGCAGGAAGCTTTGTTATTCTCCATATGAAAACCTTTAACTCAATGCTCATGCATATCAAATTACTACATTACCTGGCATGGGAAGGAACAGAGGGGTACTGGCATTTTGCATAAATTGTCCTTTCCCTCTCCTCATCATTCTTCCTTTACCCCATCTCCACAAACGGGTTACTTCAACCGAAATCAAAAGACATCATGTCCTCTCTGTACTCTTACACAAGAATTCCCCATTTAAAAAAAAACTGAAAGGGATCATTTTTAAACAAAGCTAGCAAACAAACTAAGCCCAAATGAATATAGAGTGGCTGATAGAACTGGGAAATGCAGCTCAATTTATAGTCCAGTGTTTGCAAAAAAAACAACAAAAAACCCCCACCTACTATCAAATACTATTCAGGGGGCAGGATAGCTCAGTGGTCAGAGCGCTTGCTTTCCCCCAAGTCAAGTTAAGCAGCGTCAAGCGTGGTTACCAATTGGATGGATGACTGTTTGCACACCTTGGCTTCAATACAGTTCACCCAGCTGTAAATGGGTACCTGCCCTGTTTAGGGTCAGGGAAGGTAAAGCAGTGAGGGAGAGGAGATGGGCGCCGCCCTCAACATGCTGGCCCCTGGAGAAGCTGAGGTCTCGCTCCCCTATGACCACCTAGGTTATGGGACACCTTTACCTTTTTACCTTTTTTACTATCAAATAGAATATCAGATACATGGAGATCAAAGCCACCAAACAAAACTTATCAGCACATACCGGCATATCCACTTCTGGATACCATGTCCTCTGTCTCATCCAGAGCAATGTTGGACATGGGAACGATTCGTCCTGTGCGTAGAGACACTCGCACTCTCTCCCCTTCCTCTGTGTATCGCCACTGCACTGGAGTGCCTTTACTGAAATTAGAAAAAAGAAAGGGGGGGGGGGGGGGGGGGGTATCCTTGTTAAAGAAAAACCAAGTACAAAAGATTTCTTTAATTAATGATTAACATGCATGACTAAAAGATAAAGAAAAGCTTTACACTTGTTGAGCACTAATTTTATCTTTTGAGGTTTTCTCAACCCAAAAAGAATGACTATGAAAATATACATATTTCAAACCAAAGCTTCAACTGAACATCAGTATAATACAAACTTTCTGACCAACAGAAAAACAATCAAACACTAGAATTAATACAGAAATAAACTGGTCTGAACTCATCCCTGTCCCTGGTAAATATATGTTAAAATATATAACACACAAGATCTTCAATCCTGCTCCCCCTTTCTACTCATACATTCTCTGCCTTTCTCTTGACTGTGCAAAGCCAATTTCATGCACGCACAGCTAGATATAATATCCCTATCTCTAGTGATTTCTGTCAGAACAGGTTATTCGGAGTACTTGGGAAACATCCACTCTTCTTATCAAATTTTAAGGCACAAGAATAGTTCAACTCTATGCTGTTAATCCACTGAATCAAGGAGACAGGAAAAGTTTCTCAGGAACTGCAACAATCCTTGTACATAATTAAAGTCTGTCCCGAGCCTAAGGCTCATCAGGCCGGTGCTTATCCCGGTTTCTGTAGCGTTAAGCGACTGAGAGTTCATAGACTCCCACCTGGATAGGACGCCAGTCTATCGCAGGGTTAACCCCCAACACAAGGTTGGTACCCCTTTTACACCTGGGGGGGGATGAGTAAAATAGCCGTAAAGTGCTTTTCCAAGGGCACAACCCATAGCCGAAAGCTGGGATCGAACCCGCAACCTTTAGATTACAAGTCCAACGCCCTAACCACTAGACTACAGTGGCGGCATTGTACATAATAAACACACATATTTTCCTCATGCTGACAACCAGACGTGGAGCACCTACCCATCGGAAGGATCCACCAAGGCCACCTCCGTGGTCACCAGCAGAGGTTTCTCCGTCTTCACCATGGATCCTGTGCTGGTGGCACTTCGGTTCACCCACTTGTATTTCTGAACATTACAACAGGTATATTGCATGTGTCTTTCTATGTAGCCTACATAGGTATGATTGCACACACATTCAAGATGCAGGACTGTACACAAACACACACACAGAGCCCGAGTTTTTCCTTACACAAGTTAATAAATGTACAGTTTAACCCTCTTGCATTCGGTGTCTCTGCTCTGAACACAAATTGCTGCTAGATTTCATATTCCATCACGAAATCAAGTCAGGCACGCATGCTCCCTCGCCTTTTCCTCCTTCTAAGTACATACCAGCAGCTATAATTACTTCCAGACTTTCAGCAAGGTTCCTACCTCTAGCCTGATAGAGCTTTTAGCATGTGGTAAGCAATTAGTGATGGTCACAGCTGATGGAAATCTACAGTGTGTAAATCCCAGCAAATCCCAGTTCAGACTAAAGGGGGGCAATTATTCAATCCCTGCAAATCCCAGTACAGGACTAAGAGGGTTAACCTTTCCACCAACAATCCAGCTCCTGGCTTTAAAGGCTATGAAACCTGAGAGTTTTGGTCTTCTAGACAGACCAAATATTTCCACAGCTGGAGAAACTCTAGCCTTCGTTCCCTGATTCAAGCCAACTGAAATTTCGAGTTGCTAAGAGAGAATGACAACCACCACCACATGATACACAAAAGATAGGGGTTGGCATTTTTGTTTTTGTAGGATTTGAGTGTGTGTATGTTTGTGTGTGTGTGTGTGTGTGTGGTGTTCTTGTGCTTTTTTGTGGGTTTTTTGTTTTGTTTTTTGGGGGTTTATTGGGGGATGTGGGAGTTCTTTATTTTTACATTTTTTTTGGAGGGTGGGGAAGGGTTGTGGTGTGGAGATTGTTGATGAGTAGTTGCATAGCTGGAATTTTTTCCTAACCGTAATTGCACATTGTGTGTGTGTGTTTGGTGTTTCTACCATTAAGGACTTACGCAGTTCAGGCCTTCCACAAAGACCCAGTTCCTCTCCTTGATGACACAGTTGATGATGCCCAGCTTCCCCTTGTCAGGCCCTGACAGTACCTCCACCTGTAACACAGGCACACCACACAGTTATATAACAGTACCATAACAGTTATATCACACAGTTATGTAACAGTGACATCACAGTTATATAACAGTGACATCACAGGTGCAACACCAGATATATAACGGTGACATAACAGGTACACCACACAGTTATATAACAGTGACATAACAGTTACATCACCTAGCTATATAACAGAGACAGACTTGTCACGCAATTATACAACAGTGACAGGATGGCTACAACACAGTTATACAACAGTGCCACAACAGGTGCATCATCAGTTATGTAACAATACCATAACAGTTACACACCATAGTTACATAACAGTGATGCAACAAGCACATCACCAGTTATATAACAGAACCACATATCATACAGTTACACAATAGTGTCATAACAATTACAAAACACAGTTATACAACAGCAACACAACAGGCACACCGCCAGTTATAATGATGGTAACAGTTATATCATACCATTATATAACAGTACCGTATCAGTTACATCGCACATTTATATAACAATACCATACCAGTTACCTCAATTACATAACATAGGTAAATTATAGTTGCATCAGTAGTTTTATTAAACAATAACACAACAGTTACTTATAGTTACATAACACAGTTAAATATCAGTCACATAGCTGTTACATATTGTAATTACATAATAGTCACATAACACAGTTAAATAGCACTAATTTAATATTGATGATGATCAAATGTAAAGTCCTGTCAAGTCGAAAATTCTTGACTCATCCCATGAAAGGCAGTTGCAGAGTGTGGCAGCAACAGGCACATTATACAATGGTAAAGACCATAGACTGAGACACAACCAAATAAGCTGTTGATGAATATTATTAGACTATTTTTAATACAATTTCTAACCAAATGTAAAATTTCACACGCACACACACACACTCTCTCTCTCTCCCTCTCTCTCTCTCTCTCTCTCACACACACACACACAAAATATGTCAAATTAATTATTTTGTCATTTCCTTGACCATTTGACCCTGTATTCTAAAATGGCTGTAAGTTAGATTGATTCTCTTTGATACCTTTTTTTTTTTTTTTTGGTAATTTCCATACCTTACAATGGCAGAAACTGGTGACAGGTGGTGTGTGTGTGTGTGTGTGCGTATACACAGACTGCTTACAATTCGTAAAAATTCCATTTGCATTCATGAAAGTAGTGTGTACGTTTGTGCCAACATGTGTGAATGGGTGTGTGTGTGTGTTGTACACAAGTGATGCTGTAGTCGATAGTCCCATCACAGCCCTCCTCTCAATTCCTCTCCATCACTTTTTTTTTTTTTTTTACAAATCTTTCACTCCCAGCACTGGGATCATACATATAGATATGGCAACTTTCATTCACTCTGTACTACATTCTTTAGGGGGACAAGACAGCCTAGTGGTTAGAGCCTTGTGCTCGTGATGGGATAGCCCAGGTTTGAGCCACCATGGAGGTGCCTGTTTCAGGGATTTTACACTGGAGTTAACATCAGCGCCAACTCCTCTCTCCTGAAAGTCCTTCAGATGTGACTATTAAACTGAGCCCAGCCCAGGTCTATAAACACATGCAGAACATCTTGCACACATGTTAAAACCCATTTCGGTTTTAGAAGAGGAGGCCATTGCATGTCAGTAGGAATGGATGACAAAAATTGAAAAACCCATGCACACAGGTGTTGTGTTTAAACACCATCCCTTAAGTTGGAATGTGGCTACCTTAATGGTGTTAAAAAATGGTCACATATACATCTCATAGTGAAGCAGTTTCTCATCTTGATCTACAATGATGATATTTTTTCCATTCCTCAACTGGAGCTCTGAGGTTCACCAATGACAAAATTTTGCATGTGCGCTTTTTTTTTCTTTTTTTTTTTTAAACTACCATTCAGATAGCCACATTCAAACTTCAGGGAAAGATAATAAAAAGTTGTGACAGCTATGAATTCAGTTCAGATAGTAAGAACAGGAGAAAGAAATAGAGGAAGAAATAGAGGAAGAGAGGAAAAGGGAGAGATGGAGTAAGATGAATGGAACACACACACACACACACACACACACGCTTTTCAGAAAGAAGATCAGCGATTCTGGCTATCGGCTTTATGATAGCAGTACAAGTAATATGATAAATTTTCGAAATATCTTAACTTCTGACAAAGTCTGTGGTTGGTACAATCGCAGAAATGTGTTATCCCTCATGTACAGATTTAAGCTAAATGCCTTCAAGACGAAATACTCAAAGGATGTAAACTGTATTTGTGGTGATAAGATAACGAACAGTCATATTCTTCTTTGTGGATATCTAAAACCACTTTTACCTGTTGTGCCTAATTTATCACTGGACCAGTTGTTGTCTGAACCATCGCATTTGTTGGACATTGTGTTAGCACTAATAAGTAGTCCGATAATTCAGTATTTATAGTTTGTTAAAGTTAGCTTTATATTTTAACTTTGTTATCTGGCATTGGTTTCAACTATTTTTCAATTTTTCTTGTTCAGGTGTTGTTGTTGTTGTTGTTGTTGTTGTTTTTTTGTTTTTTTTTTTTCTTTGTCTAAAATCACTTAATGTGAATAGACGTTAAACTGAAGAACACACACACACACACACACACACACACACACACACACACACACATTCACCCCTACCACCACAAACATGAAGACTTAGAGAGGATTGTTTCATCTTTATTTGGACAAAAGGTTACCACAATGTTGAATACATCCATGATTTAGATACATTTCAAAGCATGCATTCATTTCATATCAACTTACAGTAAAAACAAATAGAAGGTTAAGTTATCTTTGTGCTAATAGCTTTGAAAATACACAGCACTCTCGTATAAGCATCAGATATCCAAGAATTACATCGAAGTGGATATTAAGAAAAAAAAGAAAAAAAAGAGAATATTTTTACTTTGTGGAGATATTGCCAACAAAACCACCAACCCGACATAATACAAAAATGTTTCATGGATCTTAGAAAAAGGAAAAAACAAAACCCAAAAAATGGCTGTCCAACCCATTATCAAAATGGAGACCAGCCTGAAGTCTGCAGCACACACAGAATGGCACTTTATAATGCAGCGGGGAAGGGGTACGGGGTAAGTGGAGATTAAAACTTTTGAATAAATCCTTCAATCTTTCGTTTGACTTGTATTGAAAAACATAGAATCACAAGTGCCTTTCAAATGCTGAATTATGAAGAAGAAAAAAAACATGTTTAGTTTTGAAATGGTTGGTGATGAGGAGGTTCTGTCATTTTTGGCACTGATACAAAAGCCTACTACTGACCTAATCACATTTATTAGTTTGCTTATACAGCAGGTAGAAAGAATAGCATGGTCTGAAAAAACAACACTACCACAAAAAGAATAAACCCATTTTTAAAAGACAGAGCGTAGAATTGGCAGAGAAAAAAAAAGAGGAAAGTAAGCCGGGGTCCAGGGGCCGCTTAGGCCCCGGTGGGGTGCAGGGGCAAAGCCCCGCTGGGGGGTCGAGGGGGGCGAAGCCCGCCGGCCGAAAATGAATTTTAGCATTTTAAAGGCAGTTTGGAGGCCTCTCCAGGCACCATTTTGAGCAGTGTGTGTGTGTGTGTGTTGTGTGTGTGTGTGTGTGTGTGTGTGTGTGTGTGTGTGTGTGTGTGTGTGTGTGTGTGTGTGTGTGTGAGAGAGACACACACACACACACAGACAGACACAGACTTTTAGACCTTCCATAAAGAACCACCAGAGTATGTCAAACTTGTTTTAAAAAGATCCCTTCTGGGTAGCCCTAACATAAGTTTGTGTGTACAACTATGATGGTTAATGGAAAACATGGAGAGAGTGACAGAGACAGAGACAGACAGACAGACAAAAACAGTGGATGAGAGAAATGAGGACATAAACATCCAGCAACTAATTGCAGAATTAAAAAAAGGGGGATACATGTCTGTAGTGATATCCAGGCATGGTACTGCAGGAAAAGCACTTTTTCCTGAAATGTAGTGGGGATCCAGGGGGCATTGCCCCCTTGTGGGGTCAAGGGGCAGAGCCCCTTGTGGGGGTCAGGGGGCAACGCCCCCTGAAGCTGAAGGTTTTTTGACAATTCTAGCCTGTTTAAAGGCCTCTCCTTGAACTAATTTCAGTTTTCACACTAAGCAATTTCTGCCCTAAAATAAGCTCTCCAAGTATGACTTTTTCTGTCATTTTTTCAATCTAAAGTAAGTTCTACACTCAAGTAATCACATAGCAAAAATAAGTATACTTCTAGACAAATGTGCACAACTGCAGATAGAGGAAGAAAGAGAAAGAAAGGGCAGACACACACAGACAGAGAAACAGAGAGAGGGGGTGTGTGTAAGAGAGAGAGGTGGAGAGAGAGAGAGAGAGAGAGAGAGAGAGAGAGAGAGAGAGAGAGAGAGAGAGAGAGAGAGAGAGAGAGAGAGAGAGAGAGACAGACAGACAGAGACAGAGAGACAGAGAGAGACAGAGAGAGACAGACATGACAGACAGACAGACAGACAGACAGACAGACAGAGAAAGGGCAGGCTGGTTGCCTGTGGATTGTTATGATACTGTAAACATTGCTCTCTGACCCCATACAAGCTGAAGGCAGCCAGTGGAAAGCCCCCCCCCCCCTCCCTACAGCCCTCTTCACCCCTCTGCCTTAGGCTTACAGCTGCAACTGACACCCTTCTGTCAACAGATACCTAGTAGACTGGTGATGTAAAGAGGAGAAAGGAAGTACTGGGCATAAGTACTGGGCATTATTTGACTGGTTCTCTGTGGGTTTCGTTATTTTTATTTTTTTATTTTTCTTTTTCTTTTACGCGGATTTCCGCGAATTTGCGGAGATGTACCATGCCGGATTATCCTGTGTCTGCCTGTTTATGTACACTTGATCTGTTTCTCATTTTCTGAAGAAGCTGCATGTTTTCTTCCCTGCTTGGATATCCTGAGTGTTGTCCACAGCAGTATTTTTCTCTGTGTCAGTCTGCAAGAGTTGTATTCCCGCGGATGGGGTAGATCACCTTCTTGTGTTTTGCCTTTTGCAAAATTAATGGCCTTCAAGTGCTCTGCGGCCCTGGCTAGCATAGAGAATGTTGCACTGGCAAGCTTCGCAAAACGCTTTGCCTGCAGCATCCAGTTTGCCAATGTGCTCGCCAATCCACACATTTCGATCCCCAGCCTTGACTTCACCATCCACCCACTCCCATTTCCATGCATTTTTGCATCCTCTGTCATCATAGACATCGAGTCCGATCCACGATCGTTCTCCCGCATATGCTACGCTAGCCATTTAGCTAGGCCTACCGAGTCTAATGAGTGAGAACTGAACCCTTTGACAACACTCGCACCATTTGAGAATTTCATCTGGTTTCGTGGTTTTTTTTCCCCAGATTTTTTTTTCCGCGGAAAGTTTTTTTTTTCCGCGGAAATCAGTTTTAAAAAATCGGAAATCCGCGGAAACGCGGAGAATTCTATGCTCTGAAAAGAGGGTAATCTTGGAAAAGGAGTGAAAAACAAATCAGCCATGAAGCCTTACCACACAACCTGTCAAAGATTTAAGCACAGTATCTTCAAGATTACAATAAACTATCAAAAAAAGTATCAGAAAAAGTCAGAATAGGCAAATTTTCTGCCATAAACCTCCGACAAGAACACATACAACCATCACACATGACCATTCAAAGTAAAGTATGTGGGTGAATCCAAATGAGAAAGAAGAATATTCCAAAACAAACTGAAATATAATGGCACAATCATGCGACTAGCATCTTTTCCACAAGCCTGTTGAAAGCACTTGCCTGCCAAAGGGAGTTATCTCTATGCAATTTCATAGAGATAGCACATTTTTGGTTCGCAATATTTATCATTAATCAAAACTGTATCCACCTAGCTCTTTTGCAATTAAACTCGTTTTCATACAAACATTTCATGGACTGAAATATGAAATTAATACCAATCACTGTTTGCTCTCACACAAATTACGTAGGCTTCTCAGACAATGATATTTTTTTCTTGAGCATGTTAAATTTTACACACAAGTACAGTAACCATAACTTCAAGCCATAAATAAAACAGATAATCAGCACATTTGATGACTTGACATGCCTAGTGTTAAGTACAATTACATATATCTTATTCTTTTGCAATGATCATAGTACAGACATTTGTCTATACTTTAGCAGATTTAATACATTCTCAATTGAAACATGACAACAATAATTTGAATTTTAAACAAACAAACAAACTAAGCAATCATGATGCATTTTCACAAACTTGCCTCTCTCTCTCTCTCTCCACAAGGGTGAGGATTTTCACAGCTTTTTTAATGTTATGTGTTGATGACTTCATTCAATTTGTTTCCTTCATTATCAATTCTTCAATCATTTACATCCTTTCTTCAACATTGTAGTTTTGTGCAATTTCCCCCCAAAATTCTACTATTACATATACTTAAATGTTGTTTGCTTTTTCCAGTATATTTTGTGTGTGTGTGTGTGTGTGTGTGTGTGTGTGTGTGTGTGTGTGTGTGTGTGTGTGTGTGTGTGTGTGAAGATGTGAAAAATGCATAGATATTTTAGAATATATTTAAGCATGTGTATGAAAGGTTGTGTGTGTGTGCGTCCCTTGTGGGGCAAGTGCTAGATGGGTTAAAAAAAAAAAGCATGCTTGTCTCCTAGCCATGGGAATAAAGAGCTCACAACACACACACACACACACACACACACACACACCACACACACACACACTATACACAAAACATTCTTTTTTTATAAAAAGCACTCCCCCTACCCCCACCCCCCTTTCAAACAAAAAGACAAGACTATAAGAACACTAAATCTGTAAACTCGTGACTAAAGTCAAAATACCCACTACCAAACAAAACTTCAATTCTTACAGCACTCCCCCACCCCCACCCCCTTCCCTCCCCCCCACCCCCTTCCCTCCCCCCCCTCCAAAAAACAACAACAAAACAACCAAACTACTGTAAGTAAACCAAAAACGTATTAATGATCTAATCCTTGAGAACAGTTGTTATCCCCGAGTAAGAAAGCACGTTTTCTCCAAGCGAGGGATTCCTGTTCCCTGCTTACGGAGAGAACGTTAACAACCGGGATCCTCATCCGCAAGTCCACCCCCTGGACGCAAAGCTCCACCCCCCTCAAGCCTCCCCCCTGCTGCCGCTACTGCTTGCAAAGCTAGATCAGAGCAGAGGCTTCAGAGCGAGCGCAGCTTTGCCGGTGGTATGGACTGTAATGATTTCTGCATATTGTGAACAACGGAGAAGGCAGAAGAAGCAACACAGACAGAAAGAAGACGGACAAAAAACAGTTCAAAGTTCATGAAATGCGGTCACGATAGCTGGTAAGAATTCAACGGCAAGATGATGTCTGCGCCAAGATGGTATTTACACCGGAAAATGCATGATTTTTTTTTTTTTTAATGAAACAAAAGTACAACGTAATAACCAGTCCAGGCCATGTGCAGAGTCAACAGAGTTCGTCAAGTACACATGTATACACTGTCAATGCACTGGTAAGGAAAGTCACATGGAACATATCACGGCTTAAGATGATGATATAACAGGTCAACAAAATCATGCTGCCTTGGTAGATCAGAATGGTTTTGCTACATCAACATGGCAGATGTCACTCAACATGCTTCATCTTAATGTACACACAGTTTCATTAACACATGGTGTATGTTCTCGTAAAACCAAAACATTTCATTTAACAAGCAGATCTACAAAGTTTGTACAATTGCTCCATCTGTATACATTCTATTTTCAAAATAATCTACGGAGATTTTGTCAGTACATGAATGTTATTGCTGTCATTGTTACTGACCCCGGTGGTTTTTCCCCCACAGCTTCACTTTCCACAGTTAGCTAAGGCAGCTGTGAATTTTCATGGCACATTTCTACAGCTGTGTCTGACCAACAACTTTATTGGCAAAAATTATTGAAAGCACTCGTGTGGCTGTATCTTAATGGAGTCATACTTTCTGACCATGTGCTTCAGGCCAACTAGCTATGATAAATGATTTTTTTCCCCGAAAGGTTTTAATTGAAATTAAATGTTAAAGGGTAATCATGATAACACTGGATCTGCAGAAGAAGAAAAAAATGACTGACAAAGTGAATGACCAATGACTGGTGAAATATGATTTCAGTTTTTTACACAAGATGAATATTTAGAATGAAAATATCTGAAATAACAAAAATAAACTACTCTCCTCTCCCATACTTTTGAAACCTCTAAAAACCTAATATTAGATTTATAAAACCACAAGTCATCACCTTTAGCAATGTTGGTGTGAGCATAGGTAAATCACTGTATTCCATTACACTTTCTATTCTACTAGTTGCTGCCCCATACTTAAATACAATGACCAGTGGTCACGACAGCATCCTCAACTGTAATCAATAATGATACATTATTTTTACAGATCATAACTTACTTTAATCACTAGCTATGATATATCAGCTTTACTCTAACAACTTTACCCCTATACCTGAGATCAAGATTGAAACTTAGGGCTATCACAGATGATATATTGCTTGGAAACAATGTGTCTCTGCCTAAAAATACTTACCAAACCATTAATGTTGACCAACAGTGATATTTCAGAACTGCAGCACTCATAATTCTTCATTATTTCTCACTATAAACAGATATATTTTTTGATATTTTTGTTACCTTTCACATGTATGCAACAGTATATTTCAACACAGGCACAGGAGAAAAGCACACAAGAAAACAAAAAGAAAAGGAAAACACTTGACACTAATACAACCACAAGTACACTGATGAAAAGCCAACATGAACAGATTCTTCCTGGCCATATGCAGTTTCTTCTGAAGTACAAGTTAACACTCCGTTTTCTTGCACATAACCATTCTTATGAGTCTACTGTCTACAGGGGAAATTGTGCAACATCTCAATTCATTTTTGGTAATGGTGCTATGAAAACACTGACTGTGAACATGGCATAAACGCTAGCTATGAAGAGTTCAAATCTCCTATCAGTTTCATTTTTCAATCAATAGTTTAATAATATACTCCCTTTCTTCCTGTCAAAATTAGCACTACCATCACTACTAAGCCACACTTCCAACAACAAAAAATATACTATGATCAGTTCAACAATAACAGATCTTGTATGTCACGCAATCTGTAGCTCTGATCAATACAGTTTGCTAAATTCTACAGCAAATAATCCTATTCATTGTAAGGCAATATACAGTTAAGTCAAGCAACAAAACGGCTACCTTATGTGGGTTTCTTAAGCTTCATACACAGGTTGTCCTTGTACTACATTTCATCTACCAAGCATTTGTTTCCCTTCAGACTTGGCGGATTTTGTTCGCAGGAACTGAAACTATTGGTGTGCTATCAGTGTTGGAAGCAGCAAGTTCCCTTTCATACCAGCCGGTGTTTGAAGTACAGCACTTGCACCCTTGTTCACAAGTATAATACTACAATCTCCACCGTTTCTGTCTGTACACATGCTCTGCTGCCTGTGGAGCTGCTGATCTGTGTGTTAATGTCACTCTGATCATTGGGTCTCCTGGTGACTCCCACACAGCTCTGGCTGGGTTTGGTCTCATCACTTTTCCCTCATTGCTTTAGGTTATTCCTCACTATTTTTCACCTGTATCTATTCTGAATCATGAGCAACCTTCAATTTGCAAATGACTTTTTATTCAAAAAAGCAAACTTCAGAACAAGTAATATCGAGATAGATTATTCCTGAGGAAAGACAGAACCCCACTTTATGCTGCACCAGAGATTTAGTGTAACTTTGCAGCAGAGTATGGTGGTTGCCACTAATCACTTTCTATTGGACAGCGCAGCATCAGGATTCTCTTCTTCAAAGAATGACCAATATACCTGGCTGGAAAATGGAGTGGGTAGCTGGAAAGAATGAAAAGAATTTCTGGATGTTTTGCATGGGCAGAATCTGGTAACTCTTTTCTTGATTTACAGTAACCCCCCCCCCCCCCCCCACCACTTCTGCTGTTGATTATTTTAAACTTCAATTCATTTGAAAGAAAGACGATGGCACAGATTCCTTATATTCAATATTTGTCCTGTGCACCGATATATTTTTCACAGGCCCTGGCCTACCTTCTCTTTTGTATTCCTGTCTGTCAGAAAGACATGGTACGTCCCATTTTCTAACTTTAATATAGTTTTATGCCAGGAATAATCTTGCCAAAATAAGACAACACTCTCAATGAAGTTACCCTAATACTGAAAATAAGTGCCTAGAGTAGTATGGGTACTCAGAATCACTTTTCTTGTAAACAAACAGAAAAATAAGGTTGAATTTCTGTAAGGTTCACTGATCATACAATTAACTAGTATCTGGTGTTTGTACTGCTGCTGTTCAAATCACAGCCTCAGCAGTGTGTGTGTGCGTGCGTGCATGCATGCGTGCATGCATGTGTGTGTGTGTGAGTGAATGAGTGAGCATGTGAGTGTTTGTGTAAGCACACCCATGTGTATACAAGTGTGAGTCAGAGTGTAAGTGAAAAAATCAGCCTAGTATCGTTGAGTTTTGTTAACCCATTGCACACGCTGTGTGTGGACCCTATGACCAGAGTGACATTGTTCATAAAGTTGCTGCACGGTATTTACAGGGTGGAAACTGTTTGGTGACGCCTAGCTTGCCATGTCGCAAACCATGCTGCCACATGGAAGGTAACAGACATTTTGGAAATAGGACACGGTTTCATAGATTCACTTTGAAAGAAGAAAAAGAAAAATCAAGCAGCTCTCTTGACAAAAGGCACACAATCAGTGATCCTGTCGGGTTTGGGTTTTTGGGTGTTTTTTTTGTTTTGGGGGATATTTTTAACAAGGAAAAGCTATACATCATAAACAGAAAACACACCCATAATTTTCCCCCAGTTATAACTGCAGAATAACTAGAAGAGTCACAAATACTCCTCACATACGTACAACTGGTGCAAACATAAAAAAAAAATTTCCCTTCATGAAAAATGACATGGGGTAGACTGTCTGTCTGTCATATCGCCCAGATGACCAAATTTAGGAGGACACCTTTTGTTTTCAAGTAGTAAATTACAAAACAACAAAACATATCTTTATTTATACTATTCATTTTTTTTTTTTTTGGAAGACAGTGATTTTTACTTACAAATAAAGAGAAAGTTTAGGAGCAATGACTGATCACACACTGAAATCCTCAAGACCCAGATCCTTGGTGTTTTCTCTTTCCCCATCCCACCTGCTTACCCTCACCACCCCCCTTCACATTTTTTTTTTTAAATAACTGTACACTCAAGTTAACTCTTTTTCTCTAGCCAATTCTTTATAACAGTAATTATTTCATATTCTCAAACTTCTCATTTTCTAAAATAAACATTAATACAGTAAATGTACACAGTTATAGTTATACATATTTTTTTCCTCAATTTCTTATAAAACAATAGTAACTGTACACTCAATTCATACCTTTTTCTTCCAAAATTCTTACCTTAACTATAAACTTGTATGCTTGAGCTTTTTCTTTCTTTAAACATTTTTTTTTTAATATCACTCAGTATTTTCACAACAGTACTTGTGGTCTCAATACATGTCTTTTACAGTCCTCGGTGTTTAATATCTTCAACTGTACATTCACGTGTTTCTTTCCTAATTCTCTCTACCTTAACAACAAAACTCCTTTTCAATCTCTCAATTAAAAAAAAAAAAAATTCATTACACAGCAACTATATTATCAAATGGTGCTTTTTCTTCTTCTTTTCCACGCCCATGTTTTTACAACAATAGCAAAATTTTCAACCACCATCTTTTTTCTTCTTAATTTCTTTTCATTTGACCACACTCCAGAAGATTTTTTTTATACCTCAAATATGTACATTTTTTCTTTATATACTGCTGAAAAAATATTTACAATCTCAATAAAATTGTTTATAATATTCACTGTAAAAATTGCACATAGTCAAATCTTTTTCGAATAAGAAATAGAAAAATGTAACCAATAAAAAAAATACCTAAATACTTCTGGCTTTCTGTAGCCGGAATACTTAAAAGCCGAGCTTTTAAATCATAAAGACAAAGACAAACAAATCACCTCAAACCAAAAAACAACAACAAACCCATCCTCATAATGCAAAGCAGACTCCTTGTACATTGGTATACTTAGTCCCTAACACAATGAGATTGTCAGAAAATTATGTGAACAGATTCCTCCGTCAAGCAAGTTTAAACACACCCTCTACACCAATTTCTCTTTTATCAGTAAACTCTAGTCTGATTAAGGGCTGGCAAAAAAGAAAGAAAAAAAAAAGATCTGAACAGACTCAACTAAGATTAGTTCTACCTAATAATCATGGTTACTTTATTTACAAACAAGACAGGCAACTGCATTATAAACACAACATATACAAAAACAGTGAACAGAGATTCAAGCAAGAAAATAATGATCATTATTTCACAGTTCAACTTGTATGACCCTCAGAACATATATACTGCAACGGTGAAAACATAGAAGTGAAATGATGGAATAGCACCAAGGGCAAATCAACTTCTGAAAGCCTGACGAAGTCGCTGAGAAACTTCTGTGCTTTGCCATTTTTCGTCACCGTCTTGTGACTGCTTCCATCGTCACCCATCAAGAATATGTCCAGAGGTCTTTTATGATCAATCAACTTATAGGAACTGTTCCTTTTTTCCCCACCTACTTTCCTAAGTGGTGGTTTATGCGCAAGCATTTTTCTTTTGATGTCAATTTTCGGCCAGAAGAAAGTAACAACCAACCAACCAGTTGATTTTTTCAACAAATGAATATTTACTGGGACATGCCATGTATCCTGAAAACAGAAAAACTTTTGGCTGCATCATTACTAATACTTTTTGAACAAGAAAGCTCTTCATGTCAAAATCTCACTACACTGAAGCAAGAAAAATCATTGCAACAGTTTTGTACTTGATAGAGCAAGGAAGAATATGTTACTACTATCTTGCATCTGACCGAACAATAAAGATCCTGTTACTTTCTTGAATTTGACAAAACAATGAAGATCTTGTCACTGACAAAAAAACACCATCCTGTTACAATCCTGCGCCCAACTAGCTCAAGAAAAATGTTCAAAGGATCTCATGCGTGAACAAAAAAATCTTCATGTTACAATCTCCACTCCCCAGAACAATAAAGATAAATTTTTCACTCTCATGATTGAACAAGAAAAATCTCTCAAGCTATAAACTTGCACTTGGCTGAACAAAAAACATTTTTATGTTACAATTCTGCACTTGGCTATCAAGGTCTTCATGCTACAGTTGTTCACTTGACTGAATAACTAAAATCATGATGCATAACAATATTCCATTCACTGAACAAGACAGATCTTTTATCTCACAGTCTAGCACTCAACTGAACAAAAATGGTCTTCATGTTACAATATTGCACATCATCTGTCTGAGCGTGCTTTTCTTCTTGTTTTTTTTTTTGAATGACTTGTTGTGACTCCTAACAGATTGCATTCTCATGACAAACAGTAAACTTTTTTTTTTTTTTAAATTGGTAAATACACTTAAATGGAAAAAGGAAAAACAAAATCAGTTCTTATTTTTCATTTTTCCTCTGCATTTTCTTCATGCCAATTTCTGATCACAGAATGCATAAGTTGCACAAGTCCTCCCATAAAAACATTATTTGTCAAATGTCTGCAATGCCTTTCTCTCCTGTCACTGATGTGTGTGCCTGCCAAGGCAGAATCAACTCTACACAATTCTGCATCATCTTGCCCAGTTTGTTTTCACACGCAGATGATGGGAAAAAATCACAAAGACCTCTTTCATTCACTTGATGGTGAGACAGTCTGCTAGTCAATGTTACTACTACGCGTCATCAGATCTAGTGGTACACTCTTATGCATGATCTCAACAACAAAGTGGTACATGTTACACAATTACATAAAATGATGAATCAATTGTCATGATTTGCAACTGAACATTGTATTGATCTTACACATCCGTATTTCACAGAATTGTTTATCCATTCAGAAACTATGCACTTTATGACAGAAATGATGTATTTTATAAACCAATCAGCACAGTCATATGTTACAAAGTTGCAACAGTTTTTAATGCACATATTCAATAACAGAATTGTTTTTTTATCTACAGTACAGGCACCAATTCAACAGCAATAAAAGGAAAGCATTTAAAGGATGAAAACAGAAATCAGGAAAGAAGAAACAAGTGGAATCAAATGTCTCCAAATATCACATTACAGTCAACAGTGCTTTAATGACATCTTCTACATAGACAAATCTCAACTGACATACAGAACAGACTTTATTTAACACTTCCAACGAGTGTACCTCTAGTGACTTGAATAAAATCCTCAACTCTTCTGTCAAGTTATAAACATCTGCAGCGTCAATTTGCTTTAAAATTTCTGGTAATGTAAGAGGGGTGGGGAAGTTCACAAAAGGAAAAGAAAAAGAATTTGCTCTCCATTTAATAAACAAGCTACAATAACATATTTGACGGCTTTCATTCAAGAACCAATTTTCATTTTATGTCTGTTAAGACTCTTTACTTTTTCTATGCTGTTTTGCAGTACTGATGTATTTGATCACACCCTCACCCTCTGCCAGTCCCATTCGAACATCCATCCTAACTGTTGTTGAACAACAGAACATGCATACACGGATCAACTCTTTTCGTATGTAATACAAGAATTACAAGAATATTAAAAAAATATACCTAATCCAACACATTATAAAAATATGATGATAAAAAAACTATAAAAATAAGAAGCACAATGTATGTTATCACATTCTCCAGTCACATCAAAAAACTCAAGCCATCCCCCCACGCTCTCCGACTCTGTACTCAACCGACTAACAGTGCACAACAGAACACATGTATAGGACTCTGTACAACAAAGCAGGACAAGAACCAACCATCCCATACAGTGCAGCAGCACCTACACTGTACAGGATAGACTCATTTGGCAGGCTAGAGCTGGTCTTGACGTCTGACGCCCCAAGGAGACAGACAGGTCTGCCTGACCCCTGGCAGAGACAGACCCGACACCTCAAACAACTGGTGCAATCTTCACAAGTAACTTGGGTCACTTACTTATTTCACCAATTCGGCTACCCACACCAATTCTGAATTAAACTTCAGGATATATCTTTTCTCCTAAAACTTCAGCATATCTGATCTCTTAAAAGTTCAGTATACCTTGTCTCATAAAACATCAGCATATCTTGTCTCCTCAAACATCAGAGTATCTCGTCTCCTACAGCTAAGCATACCTCATATCTCCTAAAGCTTTGGTTAACTTGTCTGCTAAGTTTTCAGGCTATCTTCTACTCCTTGCTGTTTATTGCTAAATGCAAAACCAGCTCTTGAACAGCCATTCTTGAAGAACTGTCCCTGCTATGCTATCAAGGCAACCTGCATTTCAAAGTGACTGGAATACAAAATTCCTGAATCTATCCATTGCCGTCCATACGATATTACCTATCATGAACAAATTTTTACTTCATGCAAAGACTTTGCCTCTTATGTTAACTATAGTCTACAATCAAGGGCAGAAATAGACAAAGAAACAGAGCTCTACAAAGAATGATCTTTTAAGATTTGGGGATTAAAGCCTGCCAAACTTTCATGTTGGTAAGCAAGTTACCAACCCAAATAATGGATGCTGATCTTTCACGAGTATTTTACTCGCACTTTTCTATGATACTGGCAGCTCTTCAAAGAATACAGAAATCAGCCTCACCTCGGGAATTTGTGTGTTAGCTTGTTTCTTTAATTTCTGTTAGGGGGGTGTTACTTGTGTTCTGATTTTGATGGGGTTTTTTAAATCTATTTTGTTTTTTCTCATTTACAAATTGATGCCCTGTCTACAATTCTTTTCAGGTCACAACCGGTTTGGGTTTTCCCCCTTGATTCTCCCTCTGGCTCATCAGCAAACTACCCCCAGCTTTTCTTTTTCTTTTTTCTTCATCAAATGGTGGATGAGGGATGAAGCTACAGCACAAATAACAAATTCTAGGGTATTCTCAGATCAGATTAAACCATGAAGATTCCACCTGATGTTTGTGTGACATATCACAGCAATGCTTTTATCAGTTACAGTTACGCTCGCTTCAACATTCAGCTGTTGTCACACCTACACAATTTGTCCTTTTACACCACAATGCCAAAGCGTTTTCATCCATCACACTTTACTAAAAAAAAAATTAAAAATCACCACCAAAAAAAAAAAATCTAACACACAACCATGACAATAAAAAAACAAAAATCAAGATGACATTCTAAAAAAAAAAAATTTAAGAAATTTTTTTTTTAATTCAGAGTAAATGAAACACAAAACATGGTGTTTTTTTTACTTCTGAAAAAAAATCACAGCAAAATAGTCACTAATGACAAATTCAATAAAGGATATAAGAAGAAATGCAAAAAACTCTCTGTAAATTTTCTTATGATTTTTCAAAAGCAAAAAATACAATACACACACACTTTCTAAAAAAAGATCCAACAATTTTTATAAATCCAACCCTTTTGTCATCCAAGCAAAAATACAACCTCAAATTACAACTTCACCATGGCTTTTGCACTCTCGACAACATTGGGTTTTACCCGTTTTCAAACTTGACTCTGAAATATGTGCATTTGTAATTAAAAAAACAACAACCACCCAACAACTACTGCTATACTGTGTAATGCTAATGTAAGGGCATCCCTGATCTCTGAACTATGGTGTAATACATATTTATGGCTGTACCAACCCCCTGAGCAATCTTGAGAAAAGATAATAGTCAATTAAATCAGATTATTTTTCCCCCTTTGAACAAAGCAACACCACACACAACACAACCAACAAAAATATTGTTAAAATCTTGTTGAAAGAGTACAAACAACACATCATCTCACTTCACTGTCTCAAGAATAAAGTTAACTCAAGAACTGAATATCTAAACAGAAAAATGTCACTTTTAATACAATTATTAAAACATGTTTGAGAACTCACAAGGCAATAACCTGCTCTGAAATTTAAGCAGGTGGTTTTGCTTTGTTTTGAATTACTAGTTAGACATACAGCATATATATATATATATATATAATATATATAATATATATATATATATAAAATACATATATATATAATATAAATATAATATAACATTAAATATAAAAATAATAATAAATTACATAAAATAATACATAACACACACTACACCCACACATACCACAACACACACACTACACACACTAACACACACAACACACACCACACACACACACAAACAAACACACACACACACAATCTTTACTGAGTAACAATGTCTGCAAGAAATAAAATTACTTTTAACACAAAAAATGTTTCCTGTGCATTTTGTGACAGTAATTAGCTTTATCAGCTAGGTTAAAATAAATATTCATGTCAGCAAACAATGTTTTCTGCTCTTTGAAAAGGTAGATCAAAATCTAAGACAGGGGTACAATTAATAGTCAGTAAAAGTGAGCATTTATAACCAACTACTTTTTTTGTTTTCTTTTTAGTAGCAATTTTAAAGGACTGTAAAGTAAATATATAAAGATAATTTTTACTTGCAGTAATTGAAATAAATGTCAAACACAGTAACTTTTTTTCATAGTGTTAAGTTATGGTTTGGAAATGAATTTTTAGCAAATGAAATGATGAATGGGTAGATATAAAGCTCTGTATCCAACAATGCTGTATGGACTACGGCCTATACCCTTCACGTAAGCACAGTACACACTTTACACATAAGGATGAGCATTCCGGTTGCTAAACTGCTGTTCTTGTGACTATTTCATAAACCCAGCACAAACCCATTAAACAACTGAAGAAAAAAAAAAGTCCAAGCTAAGCTTCATATTCGCCTGACAATATCCTTCACATGTGATTAATTACAACTGGAAATGAGAAGAGTAGGGGAGGGGGGGGGGGAGGAGGGTCAGTATCGTCACAACAAATGTTTTCAATATATATACAATATCTGCTACACACCCACTGGCACAGACTTAAAAACAGTCCTGGTTAATAATTACTGTTAAAAGCTGACAATGTAGGCACTTAAGTGTCAACACACTCCAGGTAAACACTTATATAGTAAGCTTGGAAACAGAACTAACTACACACACCAACAACACAGTCCAGAACCCCTCACCCAGAACATACCCCATGAACTAACAAAAGTCTGGTTTTGTAGGGAAGGTACAGCCATAATTCTGTATTACAACCTTAGCGGCATAGGAGCCACAACGCAAGCAATCTTCAACGGAACCCCCCTGCACTAGCTGAGCCAGAAAGCCTCCCACAAAGGAATCACCACAGCCGTTGGTGTCCTTGATGAGCCTGGCCTCAATGGCTTTGACGGGAACCTCCCTAACATCTCCATTATAGGCAAGGACAGTGGGTTTCTTGCCGTCGGTGAAGATCACCATACGGGGCCGCTTTTTGTTTGCCTTTGGTAGATCTGCTGTCAACAGCGCAATCTCCTTGATGTTATCCGTCTTAAAGCCAGCATGCTTGGCAAACTCCCTGGCCTCATCTCCATTGCCAAACAAAATGTCAACGTACCGCATGAGATCTAAGGATGGGTCAGCAAAATGCTTGACTATAAAAGTCGCATGCAAATTCATGACCAGGGTTTTCTTGTGCTCTGCGCAGTGACGAGCAACGCTCAGGACCGAGTCAGGACTAACAGGGACAATGAACCCCCCTATGTAATAGAAGTCGGCTTTCTCCACCAAACTCCAGTTGTTTTCTTTATGCAGGTGGTCTTCAGTGAAAAGTTCTGCCGCTCCAAGCTCGGTTACCAGGGATCGATTCTCGCCGGTAATAATCGCCCCACAGACCCCCGTTTTCTTTCCAGGATGCACCTGGTAATGGACATCAACGCCAACTTCACGCGCATTGTCTTCCAAGATGTGCCGGAAGCGATCGTCGCCCACGCCTCCGAAGAAGGTCACGGCTCGAGGTACCTGCAGCAGCCACTGGGCCACGCGGATGGAGTTCTGGGTGGCCCCCCCTGCAATGTAGATGGGATGCTGGTTCTCCACCATGTCGTGGAACATCTCGTGATGCTTTTCAGAGGCGATGATGGCGTTGTTGGCTTCCAGGCCATAGCGTGCCAGGTAGGCCTCATCGCTGTAGACAGTGATGTCCAGCAGGGGGTTGCCCAAACCAAGCAGCACTCCCTCCCTTACTCTGCTGCTGCTGGTGGTGGTGGTGGCACTTGTACTGTAGGCCATCTGCACATACACAGGGGAAAATAACATGTTCTATTACACGACAATGCTGAAGAAAAGTCCAACATGAGAAAGGTGTTTTAGTGTTCTGTTTTCCTGTTCTCTTCAATAATAATATGCCTTCTATGGCAGCTTACCCATCCTTTGCTTTTTCATATGCTGGCAACTGGATAAAAAAAAGTTTTCAAAAGGGTAAACAGAGAAGAAAAAAAACCTGAGCATACGTGTATCCAAAATGAAAAGCACAAAATGCAGAGAAGGCTTTTGTTTTGTTAGGGTTTTGTTTTGGGGGGAGGGGAGTGTTGTTTTTTTTTTAAATCAGCAACTGGATCTTTTCCCCTTCACAGTAGTAAACAAAAAACAAAAGGGGGAGGAAAGAAGTATTACTAACACAGAATTTGAATCTTTTGCAGATGATCAACAGTAGATTGGGGCAATTTAGGGATGGGGAATGATTAGAGTCTTCAAATCTAATCTGTAAAAATTCATGTAAAATATCAGCATTGAATGATTTGCCTCAATAAAAATTAAAAATAAAAAAAACCCACCACATTTATAACTGAAAATATTAATGAACATAACTCAGTATCAGTCACATGGTGACATCAAGCTCAGCATATAAAACAGTTCAGCAACTAATCATATAATTAAAAAAAAAAAAAAAAGAACATAACCAAAACACAGCACAATATCAAAAGAGCACATTCCCATTTTCACCAAATAACAAATATACACATGGAAATTTCCATCACAACTGTATATTTACAACACACATTCACAAACATCTACAGGCAACATAAAGGTGGAACATGGGGGCTGCAGTTGATAAATATTCTAAAAGTTGATATCGATAGATATGCCATACATCGAAAAAGCATCACTCGTAAAACCTAAATATCCCCCATAGTAAGAAAATTTACACTTCCAAGCCATAGTTACAATCTAATATGGCGACCATGGCTTCTTTTTTTTTTATACTCTTCTAAAACTTTATGAAAAACAGAATAGGAATCAGTTTTCATTGAAAATGCTACACAACCCAGGTTTTTCAAATTTTCAACAACAAAATTATCCCACTTGCACATTATTTTCAACATTAAAAAACATGATTTACATTAATATCTCACCTATGTCCAATCTTCCTCACTCAGCTTTTAAGATAATAAAAAGAACAAAGAAAGAATACAAAAATGAAATCACTTGACATTGCAATTTAAACAACAACAAAAATGTCCATATCTTCAGTGAATTCTAACCTCTTTTCATTTCAAAATTTACATCTCTGACAGAAATTTAATTATATAAAAAAGAAAAAAGTTCTACTTCTATCCATGAACAACAAATGAACTATTACATGCAAATATCTACTGGATGCAGTGCACTGCTGCATGTATGGCACAATCACATAAAGGCACATAAAAATGGGGACGATTTTAAATGTTTTTCTGCCATGTTACAGCACATCATGTGCTTAAGCATGCATATGTAATACTATTTTATATCATCACATGCTCAAACTAAAGGCTTGATAGGTATGAGCAAATGTGTAAGATCTACAATAAAAAGTTACCTTTCAGCTACTCTGTCACACAAAAAAGATGAAATCTAAAAATGTAGATATGCATATCTGATCAATGTATGAAAAACGGAGTGTAGCAGAACTGATCTGTCACACAAACAAGATGAAATCTATGAGTATGGATGTCTGTCTCATGTGTGAAAGATATAACAGTTTCAGTAAGCATTCATGTTAGATCAGTACTGTGCACAAAGTGTACCCTAATCAGTGTCACAAAATAAAAACTGCAAACAAAATGTCACATCAGAAAAAGACTTTTCAAGAGTAGTCTTGTGCTTACATTATCAGGGTTATTAATACAAATAATAATAATAATGATGATATATGGAATATATATATAGCATCATTAAATAAGTTTCCATTTGATTTTGTTTTAAGTTGTGTGTGTGTGTGTGTGTGTGTGTGTGTGTGTGTGTGTGTGTGTGTGTGTGTGTGTGTGTGTGTGTGTGTGCGTGCGTGCACGCACGCGCATGTAGGAACATGTGTGCATGTATGCATGTGCACTAAATGAATTTGAGACTACATGCTGTGTGTGCATTCATGCACATAAGTAGGTACAGCCGGATCAAACTATTAAAATTCAAGACAAGAATGTGAAAACTGGCCAGACTGATTAAAAAAAAAAAAAATTTAAAACACCTTTAATTCACTCTTCTGCTTAATTCTGAGCTTTAAAAAAAATTAATGACACCGAATACGTAGGCCTTTAAAAACTCTGCATGTGACTTCCCAACAAGGGACTTCACACACTGACAAAAAATCACTTGAGGAGCTCATCACACTTGTGCAATGACAATCTGCAAGAGATCTATATTACGTGACCCATTTTCTCCCCTTGACTTCCCTCACCTCCAAGCTCCATTATCAAACAACAATGGGATATTTTATCATATTCCTCGACGCATTCAAAGTGCAACACCTTCCTTCAAATGGACTAGTTACTCGCACATATCCGCTCAGCACATACCTGTACAAACTTCTTTAATACCTTCCAAAAACTTTCCTTACAACAAGGCACAACCAAAATAGTACTGGCTATTTACTCAGCTGAATAAAGGCTGGCAACTGTCCCACACTAGCTACTGACTGTAGTGTACTGTACAGTTGAGGGGTCACGAGGGAATAGGCACCAAGGTCAAGCCTGATAACAATTACAACGCTCGCTCCCTCACGGAACAAAAAGGTTGTGGAATGTGTCTGAAAAGGATTTTCATAATCCATGCTTTTGACCTGACTGAACTTTACTCAACTGTGTTTGCTTTTCCCCCTACATCTTCAATGCTTATCTTCTAGAACACTGTAAACTCTGTGTGTGTGTGTGTGTGTGTGTGTGTGTGTGTGTGTGTGTGTGAGTGTGTGTGTGTGTGTGTGTGTGTGTGTGTGGTGTGTGTGTGTGTGTGTGCGTGCGCACACCTGCATGTGTGTTTGTGAGTGCGTGTTTGTGTGTGAATATGTACATATAATTATATGCACACAGATTGGAGTATATACGCATGTGTGTTGGTGGGGTGTGTGATCCCCACCCCTTCTGAAAAAAATAAGTATGAGGGAAATGAAAAATTGAGCTTAACATGTAACTGTAAAAGATCTGTACCAGGTAGTACCCCAACTAAAAACTATAGATTTATGATTAATTTGACAGAATCTCTCTCACTCACACACACACACACACACACACACACACACACAGGTTTACTATTTGGGAAGGAAATGTGCAGATTGTTAACTGAGCACTAGGCAATGGTGCTGTACAGGCCAGTCAGGCATTTTGGTCAGCTACAGCCCCATGCAAAGGTGGGTCAACCCTGTCCTGTCCGGTCTTCAAAATTATCTTTTTTGTTGTTGATTCAAACTTCTCAGCTGAATCTCCGCTATCTCTGACCTACATTGGTGCTCGATTCCAATGTGGGCATGCCTGACCCAGTTTCAGCCAATCGCTGACAAGCTTGCTGACCTATTTTTTTCCCCTTTCGAGAGGCTCAACCCTACCCCCAGCTCACCCCAGCCCCTTCCCGTTCGCCTCTCACGCCAAGTGCCTCCGCCGCATGCACGCACAGCCTGAGGTCGCGAAAATGTGTGGCAACCGAAAATCGATGCACTGATGTCATCTCAACCTTTTACTCCCTCCTCCTTCACATCGTCAATGTTCCGGCCGGCTGACTGGCAACTTAGATTCATCAATGGCCAACTCCGATGCTCTACGGACAGTTTTCGTCAGAAACTCCACCTCCAACCGCCGACCTCCCCCCCCCCCCCCCCCCCCCCCCCTCTTTATTTTTTTTTTTTTAACATTTTCAGTGTATCACTGTACTTTTCAGTAAAACTTTCGCGATGTTAGAAGCAATTCACAGAAAACACATGTACGCTTCCTACACGGTGACTGAGATCAGCAACTAAACGGGCTTGGGCCGACAGGAAAATGGTCGGCCTCCGACTTTAAATTTTTTTTTTTTGTAAGTGATTAGCCTAGGCCTATCTCGGAGAGTTTTACTAAAAGACTAGCCAAAATCAATAGGCCTACGATCCAATCTTGTTTATAGCCCCACCACAACCACCGAATAAAAATTTGTCATAATTACTTGATGTGTTTTTTTAAGATGCTATTGCAGATGGGATAACTTTAAAAATGCAATTCAATCTGTAACAAAAATAACAAAACTCCTCTAGGCTAGGCCCTACTACAGGAAGATGCTGTTGCGCGGAGTAAAAGCAGTACGAGCTTTGGGATGCAGCAGAACTGAGAACTGACCTCTTTTTCGCTCAGTAGGCCTATAGCCTGGCAGTAATAGGCCATTGCCAAAACAGTTTCGCTGTAGAAAAAACAACAACAAAACCCACAAAAATAACAGAAAACATCGGCAGCGATGAATAGAAGGGCATGTGGGGAGCTAAACAGATACCTAATCTACTGACATCAATAATTAGAAAGTGAGAGAGAGAAAACAGGCCTACCTTTTATTATTTGAGTGCTTTGACGAAGGCACAATCCGTTGGGGAAATCTCCAACCCCCCTCCAGAAGCCAGAATGGAAATGTCTTTGCTGCGCAGCGCTGATTTCTGGCGGCCGGCCCGAGATCTGGAATGCTGTATGCACAGGGGGGTCAGCATCGTCTTGTCTGCTGGGGCCGGCATTCTCCTTCGGGCTCTGGCGACGATTTCTCCTAGCAGCCGAAATTCTTGTGTCTAATACTATCACGTTCGTTTCCATGGCTGGTGCTGCAAGTTGCTCGTGCGAAAGCGAAAGAAACTATCACCGTTGGTTGAGAGCAAGCGAAAAACGGCTGGTAACTACCTGTGTGTATCAAGTTGTAGGTGGTTGACCGGCATCCTAAACGGAAAAACGGAAATTGAAAGTGCTGTAAAGCATACTCTACACGAAGTACCAATCATGTCAGCTGCTCCGGTACACAGCTTCGTAAGCACAACACTCATCTAGGCCTAGGCTAGGCTACTGTCCAATCACTGATAGCCAAGGCCTACGGGTTACGCTAACCCCCAAGTCAGCAGTTTTCTTATCTGCTCGCTTGCACAACTTGGCGGAACGATCTGCCACTGCTTTTCAGCGAATGCCGGTTGTCACAGGCCGGCCAACAGTTCAATCATCCAGTTTGGAACTTGAAAGAAAATTCGGTCCTCGTTCAGCTAGCTGTCTGGTTTCTAAGGTTTTTCTCTTCAAGATCATGATCTCAGTCTTCGAGTTCCAGTGTGCTCAAGCTTGCCCCGACGGGCGAGCCGAGCTCACTGGCAAACGGCGAATGGCACTACTAACCTACATTGGGCCTCATTATCATGTGGGTTTTGTGAAGGGCAAACCGAGCATTCTGATTGGCTGTCGTCCAAACCTTTGGCAGATCGCACCGCCTACGTAGAATCTGGGTCACTAATTTTCCCCCCTTATGACGTAATGTCGCTCCGCTGCCATCGTCGTCACCATCACCACCACTATTACTCTGCTTCGGTCATAATGTTCGATCTGACGGGTGCAGACGAATGTGAAAAATCGATACATTTATTTCTACTCAAAACTTGAAAATTTACTCTCAAAATCATTACATCAGTCTTCATTGCATAAATAGGCATCAACATCAAAGGAAATAAAAATAGTAACAAAGGCCAAATGTACAATTAGGCTACTATTTACATAATTTATGTGGAGTCATCAATGACTGGGTTGGGTTTTTTTATGCAAATCTCGGAAGATAAGCAACTTGATGATATACTCCAAAGATAAAGGTTCTGTCCTATAGGACAAAATAAACTTCCATCATAACCACTAGATCTTTAACAGAATCATCATATTTGTATGGAAACAAAAAGCGAGAACCAGCACGTGCAAAGGGCACCGGTCTCATCCTCCGCACTCATCGACTTGACCCACTTTTCGACATGACCCACATTCTTGACCTGGTCGAAAAGAAGGCCGGAGCAAGGTCTAAATCGGGTATTTCTGGTCCTTTCTTGACACTAGGATCTGCCACCTCTCCCTCACCATCCTTCCCTCCCCTGCCGTCATAAACCCTCTCTTCTCTCCTACACCTCATTCTCTCTCTCCCGACAGCAACAGCAGCAATTCAATGTAGGTCTTGCGTCAGTGAAAATCAATGCAAGAAAAGGGTGGTGGTGGTCAAGCCATGAATACTCTGCGTGCGTGTGTGCGTGCGTGCGTGTGTGTGTGACGTGCACCACCATAAAACAGTGCATGAGTGAGTCACTGTGTGTGTGTGTGCGCGCGCGCGCGCGTGTGTGTGTGTGTGTTTGTGTGTTGTGTGTGTGTGTTGTGTTGTGTGTGTGTGTTGTGTTTGTGCGCGCGCGCGCGCGCGCGCGTGTGTGTACATGTGTCGGTGTGTATGGGTATTGCGCACTGGGCTACGGTCAAGTGTAAAAGTTAAGCATTACACCCCTTAAAACGATTGTAATGTTATCTCCACAAAGTTTTCACCGATTTTAGAGAAAAGGCTGTCTGTCAACAAAGCTTGAAAAATGCTGCACTTTTCTCACTTTAAAAGATTATTACAGGAGCCTGAAAAAGATTATGCCAGAGGCAATCTCAGTCTGAGGATGTTGCAGCTATTTCTGCGAAATATTGCCGTTATCTCTGGGGGAAAAAATAATGTTGCAGCTCTCTCTGTCTGAAAATGTTGCAGTTCTGTCTTTAAATAAATAATATAAAAAAAACGTAGTTCTGAGAAATGTTGCGGCCATATGGCGGGAGGGGGATGTTGCACAAAGCAACCATCTCTATGGGGGAAATGTTGCAGCCATCTCTAGAGGGGAAAATGTTGCAGATCTCTCTCTCTCTCCTCTCTCTCTCTCTCTCTCTCTCTCTTCTCTCTCTCTCTCTCTCTCTCTCTCTCTATTAAAAAAAGCATTGCATTTACTTCTAAAAAATTATGCAGTTGTTTCTGAAAAAAATGTTGCTGCTATCTCCATCTAAAACAAATGTTGCAGTAAGAATTCAGAAATGTTGTAGTAATTCCTCAATGAAGAAAACGTTGCGGCCTTTTCTGTGTGAAAAACGTTACACCAGTCTAGTTAACACTACTGCCGACAGCCTTGATCTCTCTCTCTCTCTCTCTCCTCTCTCTCTCTCTCTCTCTCTCTCTCTCCTCTCTCTCTCTCTCTCTCCTCTCTCTCTCTCTCTCTCTCTCACGCACGCACGCACGCGCGCACACACACACACACACTGCCGCATCAGGCGATCTGCATCTGAATTTTTTTTTGTTATTGATGTGCTGTCTGAAAAATGTCCACACGCACGCACGCACGCACGCACGCACGTACGCCGCGCGCGCACACACACACACACACACACACACACACACACACACACACACACACACACACACACACACACACACACACACTGCCGCATCAGGCGATCTTTTATCTGATTTTTTTTTCTGTTATTGATGTGCTGTCTGAAAAATGTTACAGCTGATGATCTCGCGTCTTAACTACTACCAAAATCATGTAATTACTAACAAATTCATGGTCTGGGGATGGTGTTTCTTTTTTCCGTTTTTTTTTCCATACATATTTCAGCTGACGATTTCATGCTCAAACAACCTCATATCTTAGACATCTAAAGTTAAGATCATGTCATAGAAACATTACAGCTGACAATCTCGTGTCTTAAGTAGTAATCTCTTACCTTCGAAATGTTAGAAATAACAACCTTCTGTCTTAACAATAACAGCTGACAGTCTCTTGTCTTATATAAGAAACTGTCACAGCTGATAACATTATGTCTTAAAAAGTTGCACTTACAGTCAATGACCATCTGGCGCTTTAACTGAGTTGCTTAGCCGTATGCCGAATGTTACAGCTGACGATCTCGTGGCCGTCTTAGAATTTTAAGAAATCAGCATAGTTGCAACTTAAGGTAGGCTATATGTCAGCTGACAGTGTTATATGTCAGAAATGGTAGGGCCTACAGCCTTAACTGAAAACCCGATTTAGACAACATTTACCTACAGCTGACAATCTCCTGTCTCAGACACTAGTTGTTACATCTGACATTGTTATGTCTTAGCTGACAATCTAATATATACATCCTAGAACAGTAACGGACGGTCATGCAGTATTTTAACTGACAACTTCATAATCATCATATACATAGAAATGATACAGCTGACCATCCCATGCCTCTCTTTGTAATCAATCATTACCACTGACCAAGCTGACAATGTCATGTTTTTGAGCCGATGATCTGAATGAAGCCTTCACCAACACAGGCGATTTTCTCTGAACCTTGGAAAATGGTGAACTATTGGTTTTTATATTTTTGTTTCTTTTACCATGTGGGGGCCATTATAAAACAAACACAAAAAAAGAAAAAGACGTCACTTTTTCACGTCTGTCGTAATCTTTATCGCAGCAATTCG
Organism: Stramonita haemastoma; assembly: GCA_030674155.1. NCBI lineage: Eukaryota > Metazoa > Mollusca > Gastropoda > Neogastropoda > Muricidae > Stramonita > Stramonita haemastoma. Next base: position 43,610,229 of record CM060328.1, on the reverse strand, counting down.
ACGTCATGGTCATGGATTCTAATTTCTTTTTTGCAGAGACATTCACTGATTCAGTAAGTGGAACTATGAGCAGAACATGATACATGTGACCTGCCCCCCCCCCCCCCCTCTCTCTCTCTCCTTCTTCTCTCTCTCTCTCATCCCACTGCTTTTGAGACGAGAAAATGAAAGGAGTGCCAGAGGGGTGAGGGGAATAAAGGGAACTCAAACTGCATAAAGCCTGGCAAACTGTTGAATTAAAGATGGATCAAGGTTGTGCAATGCTGCTGTTGTTAGTTTCCTTTTATGAGGTAAGTGGCGACAGTGCTTGTTCCTTCATGTTTATTTTTAATGTAATGCCACTCGTATTTCCCATTTCCCAACGCTCCTAATACTCTGTGAGAAATACTTACAACCAACACCAACAAGATCTTTACCACGTCTTTGTGGACTTTAAGAAGGCGTTCGACAAGAGTCTGGCATGCACCTCCGTGGGCAACCATGAGGCTGTATAACATCAATGCCAACCTGATCAGAACCATAGAATGCCTGTATAACAAGGCAACCAGCGCAGTCTACTATAACAACAACATAGGAGATTGGTTCCGAACTCAATTGGAGTACGCCAAGGATGTCTGCTCTCTCCCACCTCTTCAACATCTTCTTAGAAAGAATAATGGCTGATGCAATTGAAAATTATGAGGGAACAGTCCGCATTTGAGGCAGGACAATCACAAACTTACGTTTTGCCGATGATGTCGACGGCCTAGCTGTAGAAGAACAAGAGCTAGTCACCCTGGTAAATCACCTTGATGAAGCCTCATCAGCATATGGCATGCAGATCAGTGCAGAGAAAACCCAGCTGATGACAAATAGTGCCAATGGCATCAGCAATGACGTAATTATAGATGGTAAGAAAATCCGGACCGTCCATAGCTTCAAATATCTGGGAGCTATAGTATCTCACTATCTGATGAAGGATCAAAACCTGAAATTCTCTCCAGGATAGCCCAGACCACAGCTGCAAAGGCCAAACTTAAAGTCCTCTGGAATGACAAGAACATCGCCATCAGCTTCAAGATCAGACTGATGCGTTCCCTGATCATGTCCACATTCTTGTACACATATGAAACATGTACCATAACAGCAGACATTGAAAGAAGTAAACAGCCAATGGAGGTGATATGCTTTCGCAATCTCCTTGGAATTTCATACAGAGATCACATCACTAATGAAGTGAAAACAAGAATAAAGATTGCCATTAGACCATATGAAGAGCTCCTAACTTCAGTAAGAAAACGCAAGCTAAAGTGGTACGGGCACGTCAAACAAACTGTCTGACAGGGAGCAGTAAGGAGAGGGAGACGAAGAGGCAGACAGAGAAAACGATGGGAAGACAACATCAGAGTGGACAGGCCTTGGTGGAGCGATCTGCTAGGAGGGCGGAGGACCGTGGGGCGTGGAAGAGGCTGGTTGCAAAGTCTTCAGCGATGCCCCCACGGTCTGCGGGACTACAGGACAGGTGATGGTGAACACTCCAAACAGTCCCTTAAAAGATTCGATTAAAGAGAAAGATGGGGGGGAGGTAGATATGATCAGAAGTAGATCTAAAAAGACCTAGCCTAATGTATTTTTACCATTGACCTGGAACGTTACAAGTTGCTACATCTGTCCTTGTAACTAAATCTGTCCGTGAAAGCGATAGGCTTACACCACTGAACTTGATCAGGGACTTCAGTTTGGCAAGACTGCCGAAAGTGATTTTTCTAAGACATATAAACTGAATATTTGTTAATTCATCCAGTCAACATCTGAAATAGTCTTACTGAAAATGTAGAATCTTACGCAAAAGCAACTTCAAATTTCTGGATGAATGCCAAGATGAATAATTTCAATCCCTGCCTTCCCATCATACCTCTCTTGAACTTTCTCTTTCTACGTGGGTCTGTTTTTCTCTTTTGGTGTTTTGATATTGGAAACGATTTCTGTTTGTCCCCAAGCTTCATCTCCATGATTTTTTTTTTTTTAATAGATCTTTCACATATTTTCAAGAGTGTTGCCCAAACTCTGCTCAGTTAACTCCTCAATACTCGCTACATTTTTTTCTCATGATTGTTTTCTAGTTTCTGTTTGTTTTTACATTTCTATTACCACCCTCCGTGAACTCACTAACCTCTTATTGTCGTCTGGAAAATGTCGGTCAATAAATCTGGGTCAGGGGATGTGCTTTAAGGATATTTGAGAGTATGTGCACTTTTGTTTTAAAAATCATGACCTGCTTTCCGAACTTAAAGAAAAAAAACCTCTAAGGCCTAAGCCTAAAGTTTTCTTTACTATGTCAGAGGGGCGTTTTGCTTGTTTGTTGCTTGTTTTCAATCCTCATTGACACACTACCCGTCCCCTCCCCCGCCCTCAACACACACGCACGCAGCGCGCGCGCACGCACGCACGCACGCACCACGCACGCACGCACCACACCACACACACACACACACACACACACACACACACACACACACACACAAGAAGGGAGGGGGGCAGTGCTCAGACATTTCATCACAAAAAGTTGTTTTTCAATACGGCCAAACCTTTTTTCTCCTGACCCACTTTCTGCTGATCGATAATGGGGTCAAACACGCTCAGAAAAATATCACAGGTAAAGAGGAGCCGAGACAGGAAGAGAGGAGGAGGAGGAGGAGGGACTGATCTCAAAGGCAACTTCAGCACAAATAATGTCTGAAAAAGAAAATAAAACACTGAAAAGAGACCAAAGTTCTGTTTTGTTAAAATCACCCGTCTGTCACCCTTTTCCAGGTCACAAACAAATTTTCTAGAGCTTGTTTCCTTCTCATAGATTTTTAAAAATCTGTCTCTGTCTCTCTCTCTCTCTCCCTCCCTGCCTCCCTTTCTCCCTCCCCCTCAAGTGTGCATATTATTGTTTACTGGTCATAGATGTTAAAAACAAAAATTCAACCCCAAAATATTGCAAAGAGCCTGGTTAACACAGAATAAAATGATAATACTGAGAAACTTGAGTTGGTAAGAAATTACATGTGGCAAACAAACTTGTGTGTGTGTGTGTGTGTGTGTGTGTGTGTGTGTGTGTGTGTGTGTGTGTGTGTGTGTGTGTGTGTGTGTGTGTGTGTGCAAACGCCCAGGGCATGTATGTGTGAGAGAGTGTGGAGAACTTGATCATTTGGGGAGGGGGGTCCATCTACTGGTCCATTCATGTTATGCACTGTCTGAACCTTTTTTTTTTAAGGAATGTTACTTAGTTAAATTACACACACACACACACACACAAAATACACACAATACACACACACACACACACACACACACACACACACACAAACAACACACACACACACACACACTTCTCTCTTCTATTCTCTTCTATGCATTCGCTTACTGCATGGGGAGCATAGTGCCTTGTCTTCTGTGCTTGTAAAATTGCAGGTGTGCCTGCTGGCCTCAGCAGACACATGTACATAGTATACCAAATTCAGAGCAGCTCATTTCACTGCACAGGCTGCATGCTGGGTATGTTCCTGTTTCCATAACCCACCAAATGCTGACATGAATTATGCAATCTTTAACGTGCATATGATATTATATTTGATCATCTACACTAAGACTAAGAGAATTTATTTTATTTATTTATTTATTTATTCTTTTATATCGAGGATAACAGAATAAGCAATCATGTGCTTTTTTTCATCTGGTCCCCGTGTGTATGCAGTTTTGTAAATATTGTCATCTGTTCCCACCGGCACACGATGGCCTACTCTTACAAAAAGCGGAACAGGATTTAACGTGTACGCAAGATGTTCTGCGTGCGTTCGCACACGGGGCCTCGGTTTAAAGTCTCATCCGAAAGACTTGAAGGCACTAGCAGGTCTACACTTGAACTAAGTTGAAGTTGACCTAGGAGATCGTAAAAATCCCCACCCTTAATAATAACAATAATAGACACTGTAGTGTTGATAACATTCCATCATGCTAACACTGTAAATTGTATTGTTTAATAAAAGTTTGTTGCTGACACACACACACACACACACACACACACACACACACACACACACACACACACACACACACACACACACACACACACATAGTGTGCTTCTTCTAACAATTGTATCATTCTTTGACACCACCCTAAAACGCTTAAACAGTGCATGTGTGATTCACTGTGTGTGTGTGTGTTTATCTATTTATTTATTTTATTTTTCTTCTATATCTGTGTGTGGTGTGTGTGTGTGTGTGTGTGTGTGTGTGTGTGTGTGTGTGTGTGTGTGTGTGTGTGTGTGTGTGTGTGTGTGTGTGTGTGTGAGTGAGTGAGTGAGTGAGTGAGTGAGTGAGTGTGCGTGCGTGCGTGCGTGCGTGCGTGCGTGCGTGCGTGCGTGTGTGAGACAATGACTGAGTGTATAAACTGCATTTAAATATTAGTGTCAAGTTCTGAGTCTAACTGCTGCATGTGGGACTGGGCCAGGTGGATGATAATCCATGCATGCAAAAAGAATTCCCACAAAAATGTATACTGCAAACCTAACTTCAGTCAGACCTGAACTGATCAGATGACTTTAGTTTTACTATCACTGAAAAGTAATAACTAATATTAGTAATAAGTCTTTCCTTGCATGACAAAATTACAAGATCTAACTTTCTCTGAAACAAATGATATACTCATTTCTCTGATATAAAATATTCTGATAAAAACTAAAATGCTTGTAGCATAAATCTAGAATTTTCAAAAGTGAGTATTGTAGCATATATACAGGGTTCGCGCTAGGATTTTTTAAAACCGGTACTGCGAGTTGCCATTTCAGAGATATCTTGACCAACTCCCCCAAAATCGGTCCCCAGAAAATAAAATCCGGTACATACTGTGAACAAAACGAAACTAATCAGTGAGGGGGTGGGGGAGGAGGGGATTGTTCGGCAGCAAAACTTAATCTAAATTGAACACAAATCTCTCAGACTTTGACTGCCGTGCTGCTGCCACTCGCTTCTTGGGCACGAAGCCACGCAGGAAATAGTTTTTTTTTCTAGTGCCTGTGCCATTGTCCGTGTCAGTCTGTTGTTTTGCATGGCATCATTCGTGAGACTTATATTCTTCTTTCTTGTTTCTATGCTTAGCGCTCATCTAGACCTTTCGTTCAATTCAGATTTTGTTTTTGACTCTTCTCTCTCAAAGCAACGCGCAAATTCATAGTCATAGACCCTCCGCTTTCGCTTTTCGTAAGAGCAGGCCATCGTGTGCTGGTGGGAACAGATGACATTTACAAAACTGCATACACATGAGGACTGGATGTAAAAAAAGCACAGGAGTGCTTATTCCATTATCCTCGATATAAAAGATTAAAAGAATAAAGATTAAATAAATCTCGGCCCCATTCACTCATTGTGAATGGAAGTTACTGTCATGCCGAGAAGAGCGCAAAGCTCTATTCTTTCACAGTAAAGCTTGCTGTTCTGTGTGCTAGGCTAATAATGATGCTGGCGCCAAAGATGTTCGTCGGAAGGGGTGGTGGTAGGAAGGGGTAGGTGCGTAAGCACAGTACAGGCGCATGACAGACTGTCAGAAAATGTCACTTCAGACTTTTTTTTTTGAGACGGAAATCTAATCGGTCACAGGCAAACAGAATCGGTACGCGGTACCGGCTGCTTCGAAAATTTTCGGTATTCCCCGTTTACAATCGGTAAAATACCGACAATTACCGGTTATCGCGAACCCTGTTATATATATGCTACAATATGCTGCAAGAAGGTCTTGGTTAATACTCACTTTTGAAAATTCTAGATATATATATATATATAATCTAGAATTTTCAAAAGTGAGTATTAACCAAGACCTGCTTGTCACAGGCCTAAGTGACTGAGAAGTGAGGGAACATACCTATGTGTACATGTATGCATGTACAGGTGTATGTTAAAAAGAGCCACAGAGGCAAGAAATGGTAACTTTATAGGATACTTTTACAAGCAAGTCGTATACCTTGCCTTCAGCCGTACAGGCATTCATGAGTAAAACTGAAGGTATAAGGAAAAATGATCAGAATACCTTAGGGGCTAGCTGCCGCTGTAGTCTAGTGGTTAGGGTGTTGGACTCGTAATCTAAAGGTTGCCGGTTTGATCCCAGCTTGCGGCTATGGCGTTGTGCCCTTGGAAAAGGCACTTTACGGCTATTTTCTCACCCCACCCAGGTGTAAAAGGGGTACCAACCTTGTGTTGGGGGCTAACCCTGTGATAGACTGGCGTCTTATCCAGGGGGAGTCTATGACTCTCAGTCGCTTAACGCCACAGAAACCAGGATAAGCACCGGCCTGATGAGCCTTAGGCTCGGGACAGACTTTAACTTTTTTTTTTAACCTTAGGGCTGGTTTCATTGTTTCTTTTTATTTTCTATAGACTGATACTGTTTCTAGAAATAATGCTTTCTGGATCATATTTTCATGAGTCTTCTTCTTCATCGAAAGCTCAGACAGTAACTATTATTATCTGTCATATGAGCGAAAATGTGTCGCACTGCTGTTAAGCCCCTGTCAAGACAGGCCCAGTACATCTGACTTCGGCACGGGAGAGGGGAGAGAGAATCTTTTAAGTCTTTCTGGAAAAAAGGTAGGAGAATGGACCCAGAGGGCAGAAAACAGATGAGATGGAGGTGACAAGTAGAAAAAGGAAAAAGGTGGAAACAAAGAGAGAGAGAGAGAAAAGAGGGAATTTCTGGCACAGAATTTCCAGAAGGTGGGGATGCTATTTATACTGACAGGCTCCCTGCATCCCACTGGGAATTTTCATACGAGTTCCTAGGCACATAACCACAAAAAGACCCTGTACATTATACTTAAAGAATCACAGGGAAAATAAAGAATGTATGATTCATTCCTTCAGAGAGTCACTGTCTATTGATAGCAGAGGTATTTTACATTTCTGAAAAGAAAATACTGAAATTCTTACCTTTTTCTGTCTAAGCAAGTTTCAGATTTTCTTAAAACAGCAAATGGCATTCAACCAAACATAAGCTATTAATACTCTTAGGCTGTGGCCATAGTTAAAAGTTAAAGTTAAAGTCTGTCCCGAGCCATAAGGCTCATCAGCCGGTGCTTATCCCGGTTTCTGTGGCGTTAAGCGACTGAGAGTCATAGACTCCCCCCTGGATAGGACGTCAGTCTATCGCAGGGTTAACCCCCAACACAAGGTTGGTACCCTTTTACACCTGGTGGGTGAGAAAATAGCCGTAAAGTGCCTTTTCCAAGGGCACAACGCCATAGCGGAATAGCTGGATCGAACCCGCAACCTTTAGATTACGAGTACAACGCCCTAACCACTAGGCCACAGCGCGGCTGAAAAATGCTGCCCGGCTGAATTACTCTGTGGCGTCACTGAAAACGGCTGTGCATGGCCATAGTAGAGCCGGCCCGGCCCGTTCTTTTTAACCCGTTGTTTTGACGTTCGAGCAACACGTCCGTTTGCCGGGTCAACAGAAAGGAAAATAATCAAGAAAAACTTATTTATGGTGCTTCAAAAATTCTGACTACACAAACTAGTAAATTGACCCTTCCCGATTACAGTCCAATGGTTTTGATAAAAGTTTTGGGGGGGGATTTTACGTAAAAACACTTTTTATGTCAAACTATTTTCTGTCGATTTGTGTCACCGCGGCAGCCTCATTTTTGCGTCACTCGCAGTCTCGGGGTGACCATATTGTCAGAAAGAGACGGGCCAGGTTGACTGGCCGCTTTGACGGATCCGTTCTACCGTCAAAGAGACGGCCGTCAAAACAACGGGACCGGCCGGGTTTACTATGGCCGTAGCCTAAGATCAACCATTTCCCCTGGCACAAGTTGCTTTTTTTAAAGTTTAACAGTTAACTGATGGGTAGTGCTCTATTTTGAATGTACATATTATATATTAAATTTACATTTTTTTCACAAAGCAATTGGGTTGTTTTTTTAATAATTTAATACATACTCATTATTGAGGAAATAGTACTGAAGTAAAACAAATGCAACTCAATCGATTTGAAAATGATCTATCAGAGATTCAATTTTTTTTTATTAAAAAACAAAACAAAAAACACATCTTGTAGAGTGCAGATATTTGATCTGCATGCCCCATCTCTGTACAACTTCTCAGCGTTGACAGCACAGTTAGACAGTGAAAATGTGGCCTCTATGAAGAGGCTGCCTAAAAGGCTAAATACTACGTTTTACCACTACCGGCAAAGGGTATGCAATAGACGGTTTTCGACTACCCCCCAACGATACAGAATGTCACATAATTTGCAGATGTGTTCTAAATACAGACACATGATGCTGTGATTGGCGGTTCCAATCACATGGGAAGTAATATTACCGCCCCGTCACATCGCACCAGGCGAAAGAGGAAGCCTGTTTGACTGTTAGTAGTAGGCACCCATCAGTCTCGGAAAACTATGGAGTTGCGCTCTAGTCTTTAGAGCGCAAAGCCTGGGTAAGTAAGTATGGAGGGCAAACTGTTACCCATGCAGCAGACCCCCCCTCTCCACGCTACTGAAATGATCCATTGGAAACGCAATGACCGATACAAATGGTTCTAGTACCGTCGCAGGACCCACCAGAACGTTGCCATATACAGCCCCAAGCAGCTCTGGGACTCCAACTCCCCGATTTTTCCTCAGGGATGGTGCCTAAACATAACACCTGTGTGCATGCTGGTATTTTTTTTTTGATTTTGTCATTCACTCCTACCGGTAGACAATGGCCTGCTCTTCTGAAAGGTGGAATGGGGTTCTAATGTATGCGCAAGATGTTCTGCATGCGTTCGCACACAGGGCTTCGGTTTGAACTTTATAGTCTCATCCGAATGACCTTGATATCCAGTTCAATTTTTTCATCAAACTGGGAAGAAAGGGCGAGGCTGGGTATGAACCCAGAAACTCACAGTTTACATATTGACAGGCGAATGTCTTAACCATCCTGCCACCTTCCTTCCTTGTTGACTGTTAGAGTTTACAAAGTTAGGCAGCATGGAATTCAAGACATCTTATCCCTGAAAGTGATTCAGAGACATTCTGACACGCTGACAACTGTGATCCAGAAGTTGAGGAGCAGTGATTTAAATTGCATTGCAGTGCACTCTGCATTGACATCCCTCACTGCTTAGTCAAGTCAGCAATGGTGGATGAGATGAGAACTGCCAATCGCAGTGTCACAGGTTGCGTTTTTATAAGTATGCCATTTAGTGGCATTATTAACAAAGGGGGGAGGAGGAACGGATAGCCTTGCAGTCAGAGTATTATGCTCATGATCTGATGGCCCAGGACTGTGCCACCACAGAGGTGCCCAAAGTAGCATACTTCTTTTAATTCATGGTTTCTCATTTTAATTTTTATCTTTCATGGAAACCAATGAATTAGCAGAAAATTGGAAGTAGTCTGAATGTTGAAGATAATAATAATTTATCACACACTCACACACACACACACACACACACACACACACACACACTCACACTCACACACACACACACACACACACACATGACATACTCACACACACACACACACACACACACATATAACAGAACACACTCACACACACATACACACGGACACACACACACACATATACAGCACACACACACACACACACAACACGTTAAAACCTGTACTGCTTTTTGGAAGAGTAGGCCATTATGTGCTGGCAGGAATGGATGACAAAATTTACACAGGGACTGGATGTTAAAAAGCACATGAGTGCTTATTCCATTATCCTCGAAATAAAAGAATAAAATTAAAATAAATACACACATACATACTTACACACACACACACACATGGGACATTTTTGTGAACACACATACTATAAGTATAATAATATACAAAAAATATTTTAGTTTACACACACATACACAAATCAATATGCATGCATGCTAGCACTCGCACAAAACAGGTACAGTATATACTTTTCTTTTAATGTGTACACAGAAATAATTAAATGATAATTATACATGGAATTTATAGCGCTATATCTAGCAAAAAGCAAACTAAGTCTAAAACGCTTGCATTCAACCTATACAACACACAAGGAACCAATAACAATAGTTTTAGCATGTGTACACACACGCACGTGCACACACACACAGTGACACACACACGCACACATGCACGCACACACACACACACACACACACACACACACACACACACACACACACACACACATACACACACACACATACAGAGCACAGCACAGCACAGCACAGCACAAACACAGGCAGAATGACACACACTAACACAGTGGCGCTCTCACGCACACTCGCACGCACACTCACACGCAAGCATACACACACACACATTTTTGTTGTTGTTTTGATTTTTTTCTTTTCTTTAGATAGATGGCTTGATGGAAAAAAGCAAACCGATGCTTACTCAATGTACCATCTGGAAATAAAAATTGATTGATTGATTGATTCACACACACACACACACACACACACACACACACACACACACACACACACACACACATTCACATTGAACTCACCCTATCTCCCTTGAAGATAGTCCAATTTTCATCAGAAATTGGTTCCAGAAGAGGATGCTTGTGATGCTTATTTGGAGCATTGGCAGCTTTAGCAGCATCCGTCCATGGTCGGTTTTCATCATAGTACCACTTCTTTTTTCTGATCTCACGCCAGCCTTGAAAAGGTTTGTACACTGTGACCCCTGTGGCTTTGGCAATCTCCCGCTGGACGTACTTTTTGAAATAGTTGAATGTGACCACCGTCAGACGCATACTGATGCTTGTGTTCTGTCACCTGAAAGTGAAAGAGAGAATTACATCTAAATTTTCTTTAAAAGGACTTCTGTCTATAATTTTTTTTAGGTAAAAAACCACAAAGGTTCTGACAATACAATAAACAGTGCTCCAGAGAAAATTGTTCACTACAAATGCACTTAACATTTTTACAAAACTTTGTTTTTTAGAGCATTGTCATATTCTGTAAGAAATTATGGTAATTAATCTTGCAAAGAATATTAAAGAATACAATATTTTTTGGTCTTAAAACATGATTTAAAGAAGCTATACTTTTCTGTAATACAAGCTTCACATTTGTACGATCATGAAGATGCTTTCAAGAGGCATTCTCTAACAAAAAGAAGGATTCTTTAACTGAAGGAGGTACAAAAACTTCAGAGGACCGTTCTAAATTTTAAGCACCTTTTTTCACGGCTTTATCAACTTTTTTATTACCATAGAGACTAACACGAGAGGAGCCGCCGCTGTAGTCTAGTGGTTAGGGCGTTGGACTCGTAATCTAAAGGTTGCGGGTTCGATCCCAGCTTTCGGCTATGGTGTTGTGCCCTTGGAAAAGGCACTTTACGGCTATTTTCTCACCCCACCAAGGCGTAAAAGGGGTACCAACATTGTGTTGGGGGTTAACCCTGCGATAGACGGGCGTCCTATCCAGGGGGGAGTCTATGACTCTCAGTCGCTTAACGCCACAGAAACTGGGATAAGCACCGGCCTGATGAGCCTTAGGCTCGGGACAGACTTTAACTAAACTAACAACATGAGAGGGTACCCAACAAAAACTGACATCTGTACTTTTTATTCTTAGGCAGTGTATCAAGTAAATTTATATCAATAATGAATAATCAAATTGGGTCTTGTTTCAATATTAAAACAATAAAAGATTCTAAGGCTTGTAAAACAGATTTTGAATCAACAAAAAAGGCCACTCTAAACAAATTTTGAGGCAGATGAATCAAGTATTCTATTTCTAACCTGAAGAAGATAGCAACAACTTGAACAAGTTCAGCTGTTAACTTTGACAAACTGTGTCCAACAAAAAAAAACTTTTCAACTGTCAGTGCTGGAATGGTGAAAGCTGCACCAGCATCAAACCATCTGTGAAAATTTGGAGATAACTGTGCAATGTGCTCTCTGGTGGCTGATATGGCAATATTGACATTTTCTTCTTATGTCAGAATAAGTAACTAATGTCAGTGTGTGTGTGTGTGTGTGTGTGTGTGTGTGTGTGTGTGTGTGTGTGTGTGATGTGTGTGTGTGTGTGTGTGTGTGTGTGTGTGTGTTTGTGTGTATTCGATTTTACGTCTATTCATTTAATGTGATATTAGACGATAATTATGTGTTTATGAGCATGTGAGTGTCTGGACATGTGCATATATTCGTGCATATTATATACTGTTGAACATCTGTGTGTGTCACTGGGGGGGGGGGGGGGGGGGGGGGGCATGAAGTGGTTGTGATGTGCGAATCATTCACGCAATTTTAAATACGATACGAAGTAGAGAAGCTGCGAAGACAGGTATACAGTCGGCAAAGGCAAACCAAAAAGACTTTCTAAAGTATTTAAACTATTAGGCCTATTCATACTTTGTATTATTACAATAATTATTAGTATTAACCTTGACTGCTGACGGCCCGAACCTCGACCAGTTACCATGAAAAGGTCCTTGTACTTTTAAAAGCACGTTTGATACCATTCAGATATGACAATGCAGCATATTTACAAGAACAATGCATACCTTGAAACCCAAGATCACAACAACAAAAAATCCGAATTCCTAACGTACACACACTGGACTCGCTAGGTGCTCTGCCACAAGACAGATCTATTCAACGAATATTTGCATTCCAAGTGAAGATACACACCATTTCAGGATTCTACTGTTTGTGTTTAAACGGGTTTTAGCCTATCAATTTATTGATGATTAACTTTGCCTAATCGTCCTTTTTGGAGAAATTTCGTTATGGCCTACCCTTTTCAAACACGAACCCTTTAAGTAATTTCCATCAGTCCCAAAATTTCCATCAGTCCCAAAACAGCTTGGCAGAGAAACACGATTACAGCCACAGCATGAACCACAAAAACACTAAGATAAAAAAAAAAAATAATAAAAAAAAAAAAATATATATATATATATATATATATATATATATATATATATATATACCACATTTAGTACACCTGTAACAGCAATGGAAACAATAGTCACGGCCAGAATACTGGAGTATGTCCTGATGCACAATCAATGCAGTCCTGAAGAATAGAATGTTGGCACACAATCAGCACTGATCCTGATTTTTTTTTTTTTTTTTTTTTTTTTTAGTCATATGAAAGAAGATCTGGCACTGATCAGTCACTGTGTGCTACACATTCAGAGCACTGCAGGTGGGCACACTTCGAGCACAGAATATCTGATAAAGTATATAGATATCAGTCTGTCACCAAGTGAAAAAAAAAACAAACAAAAAACTCAAGACCATGGGGCGTGGAGCACAGGAAACAGTCTTTGCAACCTTGTGGTATTGTTTGCACATATGTTCATGTGTACACAATTATTTTGTTCACTCACACACACACATACACACACGCATACACACACCTTAGTGAAGGCCATTACTAGAGTATATTCTGATGCTCAATCAGCGCACTCCTGAAGAATAAGATGTTGATACACAATCAGCACAGATCCTGAAGATTTTAGTCAAGTCTTTTCTGGAAGAAATATGATTTGGTGCTGGTCATCACTGTGGGCTCAACATTCTGAGCACTGTTTCAGGGAGGCACGTCACAAGCACAGAATGTCTGATATATATATATAAGAATCAGTCAATCACCAGGTAAACTAGTCAAGACCATGGGGTGTGGAGCACAGGAAACAGTCTTCATAATCCTGTCCTGCTGTTGTTTTGTAAACACATATGTTCATGTGCAGGTAAACATTTTGTTCATTCACACCCGCATTGTTCATTGTTCATTGTTCATTCACACAGGCATTCACACACACACACACACACATATACATACACATACACATACTCGCACACACGTGGATGTGACTTAAAACCGAGGCCCGTGTGCGAACGCACGCAGAACATCTTGCGCACACGTTAAATCCTGTTCCGCTTTTCGTAAGAGTAGGCCATCGTGTGCCGGTGAGAACAGATGACAAGATTTACAAAACTGTATACACACGGGACCGGATGAAAAAAAGCACATGGTTGCTTATTCTGTTATCCTCGATATAAAAGAATAAATAAAATAAATAAATAAAAATAAAATAAACACACATACACACACTGTGTATATATAAAAGTATAGGTAGGTGCATGCATGCACAGGCACCCTCATTTACACACACATATACATTCTTGTTGAGTGTTGGTAGAGTGGAATGTTCACACGAGAGTTTCTAGGGTATATAATACTGTGTTGGGTTTGACATAGGGAACATTGGACAGGAAGGCTGGAGCTGGGCGAGGTCTGGAGACAGGCACATGCTGGGTAGGGTGGGGGCAGGTGGTGGGGAGAGCGTAGGGACATCACAATTCGTGGATGTGGGAGGGTTTGTCTGTTGACCCAGACATTGTCATTCTGGGGTAGGTGGGTGGGATGGTGTCCTGACATCTGGGATGGAAAAGGGCATCCAGGGACACTGGAATTTTGTAGAGACCCTTTTTGCAGCGGAGATGGGGCTTGTGTCCTCTGCTCGTGGGTGGGCCATGTAGTAGGAGCTGTCAGGAGTGGCTGTCGTTTAAGTCGGGGTCAGCGTACTTGAGGCTGTATGCTAACCTGTCTGAACCTTTGGGGCTGGGATGGAAGTGGTCGGAATATAAGTCTTTCCGTGGGGCTCCACTGGTGGTTGTAAATATGGAAGTGTGGTCTGCAAAGGGGACATTTTCTGCAGCACACACTTTAGCTAGGGAAGTATTTGACACATTTACTGTTTTCTTTAGGGGGTGCCGTCCCATTGGGGGGATGATGGATGATGCCAGCAGCCTGGCTTGGGGGAACACATGTTTGATATTTTTAATAAGATGTGTCCGTTTGTTTTCTGTGATGGATGTATATTTGCATGTGTTTATTCCTGTGTGAAAAATGATGTGATGTACCTCTTTGTTGCTAGGAATATGTTTGAGCCAATGAATAAGGTCATCAACTGTGATACCTGAGATGCTGATGTTCTGATTCCTGCCTTTGTGAAATAGGATATCAGATTTGATCCGTTGTGTCACCGAGTCACCTAAAATGAGGTTGGTTGTGTTGGAATGTACCCTTTGTTCGGCTAGTTGTTGGCCTGGTGTGAGAGTGTTGCTGGTAGTATTCTGGGGTGCTTCAGAGGTGTTGGATTGCAGTTTAGTGTCTTTTCTTTTCCTAGGAGAGACTGTTGTCCAATCATTTGTGTTTAAATCATTGTCCACAGGGATGTCTACAGGGATGTCGGAAGTTTGATTGTTAGAGCCTGCTTGGTTGCAGTTTTTGTCAGTGTTGACTGTTTGGTTGTTGATGTCTACAGAAATGTTGGAGGATTGTTTGTCTGAGTCTGTTTGATTGACTTTGATAGTGTTGACTGGGGCATGTTGTGGAGTTGTAGTGTCAGATGGAGTTTGCTTCAGGTCAGTGTGGTCTTTGATAGTGTTGACTGAGGCATGCTGTGGAGTTGTAGAGTCAGGCTGAGTTGGCATAGAGTCAAAGTTGTCATGTGTACATTGTTTTTTGTTTTCGTTGTCATGGTAAAGAAGAGAAAATCTGTTGGTGGTAGGGAAGGAAGATAGAAAGGAATCCTGTTCTTTATCTGACTGTAAGGCTGAGTGTTTTTGTGTGTGTGCATTTGATAGTGTGTGTTTCAGTTGTGTGAGTTCTGACTTCAAGTCATGGTTTTCTTTTTGCAGTTTGTGTACACTCTTGGTGAGGGACCCTAACACTTCAGTGGCTTTTTTAATTGAACAAGTTAGGGAGTGTATCTTTTGCTTCTGTTTTTGTGAAGTTTGGGTGACTCCATATTTGCATAGGTAACGAGGAATGCAACGTGACTTTTGGTGAGGATGCGTGGTTGATGGTGAGAGATGTTGCACCTGTTGCTTCTGTACTGGGAGTGGATGTGGTGTTTGTACTGAGTTTTGTGGAGTGGTTTGTGTTGTGTTCCCCACAGTTGAATTTACCTGGCCTGGCTGCTGGACTGGTGGAGATGAGGATGATGATGGTGATGATGGTGGCAGCTGAGTATATGGACTGGGTGGTGGGCTGGTGGTGGAAGGGGTAAGTGAATCCAGTCTGGAGAGGCGAGGACTTTTGGATGGGGAGGGAATGTCTTGGGGAATTAATTTGCCAGAAGGGGAAGGTTTGGGTTGGGGTAGAGGTAGCTCTGACAGGTTGTGCACAGCCTCCTCCAAGTTTGGTTGACCCTCTTTCTGTGTCAGGTTGTAGATGGCTCTAATCACCTGAACCAGTGACTGGAATTCTTCCTGAGCCATCTTCTGCACAGGTTGCCTTGTACTAGTATAGTACCAGTGGTGTAGAAGGCAGTGACAGTGATCAGTTTTTTGTCTGCACAGTTTACCTGTATTTTTGTTTTGTAAAGTTTGTCACTGGGTAGGGTGGTAGGAATACTAGATAGGTCACCATTGTCACTAAGTGAAATCAGTTTGTTGGGTTGTGCATAGTCATTCCAATAAACACTTAAGTCTGGTTGACTGTTTACACTACACATGTAAGGCTTATAAAAGATTTTTCTAGCTAAGGGAAGCAGTGGAAAAGGGACAGTAAAAGTTAACTGTTTTGGGTCGATTTTGATATGTATTTGGGGGGCCCAGTCACATTGGGTATTGTTGGTGACGGCAGACATTTTTGGGGGTGGAGGGGGAGGGGACAGGGGGAGTGG
>CM060328.1:43584270-43586770 GCA_030674155.1 Stramonita haemastoma | reverse complement strand
ATTTGTTATGTCACATACTCAGAGTCGGAGTCCACAAGTAGTTCATCTATTTCAGGCCGCTGTAGAACCACCAGCCAGAGGGGCCCTGCACTGCTGCTGGGTCACTTAAGTGGTGTTCAGTGGTGCCTGTTCTGAGCTAACATACGCCCACATTTTTCCTTATTTTTTTGTGCTAGTCAAATTTTTCACGTTCATATGTAACCTATTTAAATTGATTTGATTGTACAGGGCAGTGAGCTCATGTTTTTGGGAATTCGCGCTACATAAGCCTCCATTTTATTATTATTATCATAAGACACCACCTACTAAGCCCCCTACTAACGACAGTATTCGCTCAATCGCAGAGCCAGACAGAGTGAGTCACCCACCCCAGGTGGCACAAAACATCCCTCAAACGACCATACCCCCTGAACCTCCAACCCCTAAGGCTTTGACATAAACACTCCACAGGCGCAAAAGTGTCAGGAGAAATCGAATCCAAGGTCACCAAGAGACCTGAGCAACTGGGGCCACCTAATCAGAGACTTTTTTTTTTTTTAATTGCATGGTGACCAATGATAATGAGGATAACATAATAATGCTGCTGTGGAGGCACATATGCTTTTGAGATTACTTGACAGGGTTGTACTCTATGCTTACTGTCATCATAATAATAATAATAATAATAATAATAATAATAATAATAATAATAATAATAATAATAAGCAGACCTGTCCACCCCCTTACTACTGATTTCAGTATTTTCATGGATATTTTCAGTATTTCTCACCAAGTTTCAGTATTTTCCCCCTTTGTTTGTGACACACTTTTTCAACTGGAATAATGATAAACATCTTTCATTTTCTCTTCTTTTTTTTCCCTTAATTTGTTTGCTCATTCCCCCTCCAACATTCCATTTTGTGCGTGCGTGCGTGCGTGCGTGCGTGCGTGCGTGCGTGCGTGTCTGCGTGTCTGCCTGCCTGCCTGCCTGCCTGCCTGCCTGCCTGCGTGCATGCGTGCGTGCGTGCATGCGTTAAAATCCACTTACTTATCATTACAATAGCAGTCTTAAACTAAAAGTCATAACAACACTGAAAAGAAAAGAAAAAAAAAGAAAGAAAAAAAAAAAAAAAGAAGATTAATAAAATTTTAAAAAACCACTGAAAAGAAAAAAAAATCTTATCACACACAAAAAAAAAACAAAACAAAAAAAACAGCAACCAAAAAAAAACCCAAAAAATACCCAGACAAAACACAGGTAACAGACACGGAGAGAAACTGACCTGTACTTCGGAGGCTATACCAACCAAAGCATTTCCCATCACACCAAAGGTCTGGAAGGAGAACTGACACAGCGAGCGTAAGCACACACTCGGCTGAAACACAGCAAAGCAGCTCACAATGAGCCCTTACAGCACTGAATATCTCCTAACAAGTACTTCCCCTATCCTGAATTTCTGCGCCCCCCCCCCCCCCCCCCCCCCCCCCCCCCCCCCCCCCCCCCCTTCAGTCCAGTCAGCCAATTTCCTGGCGATAACGGTACCAGAGGAGGGTTTGTTTATAGTGACCCGTCAAGCGGCTAACTGGCATCCATGGACTCTGGAAAGTAGTTTTGATACGGCAAACACTGCTTCTCCTTTCCCACGAGTGAGTTTACAGAACTTTGTGTGTGTGTATGTAAAGTTTACCTAGGTACCCATTTCGCATTCTTCTGCACCTCAGAAACCAAGGAATTGAAGGAAAATTTGGTCGCTCCGGTTTTCCTCCTTACAGGACCGAAGGGTAGCAGAAAGCTGAGCCGGAAAACAGGCTTGCCGTATTGAAAGGGTTAATTATCCTTCACATGTGTACACACAGCAAAGCAGTTCACAATTAATTATCCATCACATGTGTAAACACAGCAAAGCAGGTCACAATTAATTATCCTTCACATATGTAAACACAGCACAGCAGGTCACAATTAATTATCCTTCACATGTGTACACACAGCAAAGCAGGTCACACTCAATCACCCTTCACATGTGTAAACACAGCAAAGCAGACTAGATACAACTAGATACAGACTAGACATGTAGACTTAATACAAAAAAACATTGAAGGGAGTTTAAAACTGAAAACATTAAGATTACAATCCTGACTTTTCCAAAGTTGAACTAAATTAAAATCAAAAGGAAAATTACGATCAATTTACATCACTAGCAGGAAAATTACCACTCTCCTACACAATTCAGATATATTGATTCAAACTCACTTCTTCACAACAACTAGAGAACACTGCATTGAATACACTTGGATATAGCGCTGAGGACACAAGGCGCTGAAAAGTTGGAAATCAAAATCCATGTGGTCACTTTTCTCCACTGTAACAGTGGAGAGGACGCCACACTATCTTCAAGGCAAGAAGTCGGACCCCTCCATGTGGTCAGTGCGTTAGCTAAGATTACATCATTAGGGCTCAAGTTCCAGCATCTAAGAGCAGCGGAAAATGGGGGAAAATGACTGCCATGTTTAGCGGAACACG
>CM060328.1:43576770-43581770 GCA_030674155.1 Stramonita haemastoma | reverse complement strand
ATTAAGGACTGTTTGGACCCTAACAACTCAATGTAGGATGTCCCCCTGCACTGTCACATCGAGTATACATAACTCACACATACACACACACACACACACACACACACACAGAAGCAATATAGAGACAGACAAGATGAAACAGGAAAAAAAAGAAACACACTCACCATCACAAGAAATCCATCTGCTAAAGATGGCATTTTCTGCAGATGAAACAGGAGGAAAAAAAAAGAAACACACTCACCATCACAAGAAATCCATCTGCCAAGGATGGCATTTTCTGCACATCCGTATCTGCAGATGTGCCATCCTCCTTTTGATGGCAGGGTGGGAGACTGCATGCTCCCTCCAATTGTTGCTCGTTTCTGAAACAAAAAGGTCAGGGGTGGGAATGTGCAGAGTCAAAAAATCTGTGAAAACTAGGGAAGGTCTGGGGGCATGCCCCCTCCCCCCCCCCAGGAATTTGTTGTTGTTTTTTCATACCAACTCAAATGAAGCCATTTTAAGCACTCCCAGGGCCATTTTGAGCTGTTACCTTTTTATGTCAAAAATTGGATTTCACCTTCAATTGTTGCTGTAATTTTTTTTCTGCTGTTACCTTTATATGTCAAAAATTGGATTTCACCTTCAATTGTTGCTGTATTTTTTTCTGAACAGACTGTAAGCACACAGCTGACAAGGAAGAAAGAAAACAAAAAATAATACACATACTGGCAGATCAGAAGCATAGAGGCATCTGCAACATTGTTGCAAGTATTCCTCAGAGCTTGGCGAGACTCTAGCTCCGGAAACCCCATCTCCAGAAGTGTCTGCAGTGCTCCTGTGTCCACGTCATCCTTGGGCTCTCCCCTGCAAAATTAAATACATAGTGGAGAATCAGGTCCACACCTGAAACACGTTACAGCCAACATTATTAACTCTTTGAACACAATACTTACTAACTTAATCCTCCTCGCTCCGGATGGAACAAAAGGCGCCAACAAGTCTCCTCCAGCCATCTCTATCTTGGGCAAGCCAGCCAATCTCATTCCATGTTTTGCCCATTATTTTAATTTCTTCTTCTTTAGTTCTCTTCCATGTACCTAACAGCCTGCCCCTTCTTCCTTTCCTAATACATAGTGGAAAATCAGGTACACACCTGACAGATGTTACAGGCCACATTTAACTCTTTGAACACAATACGTAGAGGAAAATCGGGTACACACCTGACATGTTACAGCCCAGTGGTTTGGTTAACTCTTTGAATACATAGTGAAAAATCAAGTACACACCTGTCAGATGTTACAGCCCAGTGGTTTGGTTAACTCTTTGAATACATAGTGGAAAATCAGGTACACACCTGACAGATGTTACAGCCCAGAGGTTAACCCTTTCGTCCAGGCTGGCCAGTTTAACAGCAGAGTATTTCTTACTGCTGAAGCCCATGTTTCCAGACCTACTACTATTCCTTTGTTTATTGGGTTTCCTGAGAGAGCAATGGTGCACAAGGGGTTCTCCAGTTATTGTTTCTGTACACTGTATTGTTGAATTATATGCATACACACTGGGGACCTATCCTGTTTCTGTTGATGTGCTGTTGACCAAGTAAAGCGGCAAGCCAGGCAGCCTGAAAGATGGTAAGTATTTTTTCAATTTTCAGGAAAGTGTTATGGCCATTTGACTTCAATCTCCTGGATCCATGAAGACATGGATTTGAATCTCGGTAGCTGTGTCTGGTGAATTAAGGGTGGAGATTTTCACAGTCCCTCAAGCCAACTTCAAGTGCAGACCAGCAAGAGCCTTAAAGTGCAGACCAGCAAGTGCCTTAATTCCTTTGTGGATATTTACACATGTAGAAGATCTAACATGCATGTTAGAGATCCAGTAATGTTAGAGATCCAGTAATTCAAGACAGCGTTCAATGGGTAGGTTACAGAAACACAAACATACCCAGCATGCAACCTGTACAAAAACTGAGCTGCTCTTAAGTCAGGATGTGTCAGGTGAACCTCCTGCAGAGTTACCACACAGGAGAAGACCAGGCACTACACACCCCACCCGGCAAGGGAACACAGAGAAGAGAGAACAGACACACACACCAATCTGACTCTCACAGTAATCAAAAATAAATAAATAACTGACAAAAAGTTCAATCTTTGTACAGTTGTGCTACAGATAAAGTCCAAGCATGTCCTGGTGTCACGAAATTACATGATATATGCCCAGACACGTTTCTTTTTTCTTTTCTTTTTTTTTAGAAGTAGACAGGAACATCCAATCAAACAAACTATTAAAGCTGTTAGATTAACCATTTTTCTAACAAAAGTTCTTTTCCTGTAACTGTTGACTGATCAGCAATGCTGAGCTTTTAAATATTCATTTAAGTGGCTATGACAGGATTTTCTATGAAGGTTGCCAACACAAAAGAAAATAAGTTTGCTGTTGTTTTTTTTCAGTAAACACTAAAATTTTAGACATAAAATTTCATTCCTGAGACTGAGGGAAACTTTACTGTGGGTAAATCAATTGTATTCATTTTTGTGGATAAGCTGATCGACACTTCAACTTCATCAAGGTAAGCAATCAAGTGGATCAAAACTTCTTGTCTTTTGGCATTCGCTGACTTATGTTAAAGCAAAAATACAATCTCTATGGGCAATTTCTTTACAAATGTTAAAAAAAAAAGTTAACAAAACACATAAAAGGTATTTACATATTATGGAAAAACTATTTACAAATGTTAAAAATTGGGGGGGGGGGGGGGGGGGGCAAAGAAAGAAAGTAAGAGGAAGAAATCTGCCCTGATTCCACCATGTCTGAAGGTTTCATTTCATTCATTACTGAAGCCTGTCATGCATCAAATGAGGCTCTCTCTCTCTCTCTCTCTCTCTCTCTCTCTCTTCTCTCTCTCTCTCTCTCTCTCTCTCTCCTCTCTCTCTCTCTCTCCCTCTCTCTCTCTCTCTTCTCTCTCTTCTTACTGAATAAGCATTTGATCAGCTTCACAACTGAAAATGCAGAATTATTATTCTTTACTGTATGTCTGTTAAAAAAAAATAATTTTTTAACTGAAATTTACAGTAAAATAACATTAACAATCAACCAACCCACTAGCCAAAGGGAAAAAAAAACTACCCCAATAACAAGCTGATAAAATATTAATTGTAACTGTTCTGCCCTTTATTAAAGTTAAAGTCTGTCCCAAGCCTAAGGCTCATCAGGACGTTGCTTATCCCGGTTTCTGTGGCGTTAAGCGACTGAGAGTCATAGACTCCCCCCTGGATAGGACGCCAGTCTATCGCAGGGTTAACCCCAACACAAGGTTGGTACCCCTTTTACACCTGGGTGGGGTGAGAAAATAGCCGTAAAGTGCCTTTTCCAAGGGCACAACGCCATAGCCGAAAGCTGGGATCGAACCCGCAACCTTTAGATTACGAGTCCAACGCCCTAACCACTAGACTACAGCGGCGGTTTCTGCCCTTTATGGCATGATTAAAATGTATTTGACTTGACTTGACATAAAATAACAACATTAAAAGAGGGAGGGGTGGGGGTGGCAAACTTCCCAAATTATAAACTAATAAGAGATATATATCCAAACCAACCATATGGGGAAAAATCTAGCCCCAGTATATCCTCATAAAGCTTAACACTATAAACAGTGAACTGAAAAAGCTTGGCAACACATACAATTAATTAAACTGAGTAAGCAACCCATGGGGACGGGATAGCCTAGTGGTCATAACATTGCTGACCTGGGTTCAATTCCCATTCGAGGGGATTTTTCCCCTGGAGTTAAACATCACTGCTAACTCCACTCTCTCCAAAAGTCCTTTGGATGAGACTATAAACCGAGGCCTGGAGTGTGAACGCACGCAGAACATCTTGCGCACACATTAAATCCTGTTCCACTTTTTGTAAGAATAGGTCATCATGAGCCGGTGGGAACAGATGACATTTACAAAAGTGCATACACACGGGGACTGGATGTTAAAAAAAGCACAAGTGTTTATTCCATTATCCTTGATATAAAAGAATAAATATTTTTACAAATATAACACACGCACGCACGCACATACACACATACACACATACACACACATACACACACACACACACACACACACACACTTACCCAGCTGCTGCCGAGAGACCACCGGGCACACTGCTGGATTCCTCTGACTGTAACGCGGCCAGTTCCTTCCAGTGTTTCTCCAATAACCGCTCCAACAAGCTGCATTAAACACAACAAACCCAATGTCTAACAAAATCCAAACAATGATTGGTATCATTTTATTTGTGATGAATCACACAACACACACACACACACACACACACACACACACACACACACACACACACACACACACTGATTTCATGTTAGATTTTCTTACTTCTATTCTTAAAAAAGATAAATAACAAAATTGTTGATTTTCTTACTTATACTCAAGGAATTTCTATATTAAAAAAAAAAAAAAATTCAGTAAATTTCTTTTCTTGGTTTTTTTGCTCCTCCTAAAGAGCTCTGAGGTTTCACCAATAGTTGGATTTTATGTATGTGACCTCCCCCCCCCCCTCCACCATTAAAGTAGCCAGATTCAGACAGCATTCATCACAGCATACCCATACCCATCCCGTATCATTCAGTCCACTGCTACAATTAGCATGCCTCTTCCTTGTACCACCCCACCCCTCCCTTCCCCCCTCCCCCCCACCCCCATCACCACTCTGTGTCAAACCATCGCATGCTCACGCAGAAAGCCTCAGGTCAGTGGATCAGAGTAGGCTAGGCCTAGGCCTAGGAGGTGGATGACCAGAAAGATGGCAAAACACACAGGCCTGATCTCTTGATAACACACATGCACTATGCTAGCCTAGATCGAGGCAGCACAATTGACCAGATTTTCCCCAGATTTGAACCCTTCAAAAGTAATGAACACTAAACTAATCCAATCCAATTATGTTGCTTATAGCCCCGCCGACCACATAGGCCATATCAGGGCTATCACCTCATCACATTTTAAAAC
>CM060328.1:43571770-43574270 GCA_030674155.1 Stramonita haemastoma | reverse complement strand
CAAGTTAACCCTCTTAGTCCCGAACCAGGATTTGCCAGGATTGAATAATTGCCTTCTCTGAATCTCGAACCGGGATTTGCCGGGACTGAATAATTGCCTCCCAACATGCTCTGAAATGCTCCCGAACCGAGGAGTTGCCAGGATGAATAATGCCCACCCGATCCCCGAACCGGGATTTGCCGACTGAATTCCCCCTGAATCCGAACGGATTTGCCAGGATGATTCCAGAATCAACCAGATTTAGGTCCACGTTTCCATTGGCAGTGACTTCACCAATTGCTACCAGTGTCAAAGCTCTGTCAAGGCCACAAGCACAAAGCCTGTGGCCAGAGTCTGGAAGTAAATATAATAGCTGCTGGTATGTATGTAGGAAAAGGTAATGTGTGCCTGACCTGATTTCGTGATGGAATGCGAAATCTAGAGGCAATTTGTGTTCAGAGAATCCGAATGCCAGAGGGTTAAGGAAGAAGAAGTCAAGTGAGCCGGTCACCAGCTCTGGTCTATACATCTCCTTCACAAAGAGACCTCCTGACAAAGTTGACTTGGCCCAGGCCAAAAGCTGTGTCAGTTATTGATGTCAGCTAACTGCCAAGGCCTACACTAAAACGATGTTATGTTGTAAAATGCTGCGTTGAGATTACCTTCACCCACAACATAGCGACTAGCACTCTCCTTTAAAGGAGAAAAAATCTAAGTCAGAATATGGCTGCCTATATGGTGAGGTACTTAAAAACAGTCATGCGACACGCACACGCACGCGCGCATGCACGTACGCATGCACGCACAATCGTACACATGCATGCACTCAAACACATACGCACACACACAAACATACATACGCGTGCAAGTACTCACGCATGCACATACACAAATGTGCGCACGCACACACGCATACACTTACACTACCACATACAAACCCACACACATGCACACACATGCACACCTCACTACTTTGAATGGGGGACGGGATAGCCCCGTGGTCAGAACATTGCGCTCGCAATTTGACGACCTAAGTTCAATTCCCGTTCAAGGGGATTTTTCCTCTGGAGTTAACATCACTGCTGACTCCACTCTCCCCAAAAGTCTTTCGGATGAGACTGTAAACCGAGGCCTCGTGTGCGAATGCATGCAGAACATCTTTTCACAGGCAACACAGACTGCATCCATAGAAACTTTTAGTATAAGAAACATAGCTCACCCGACTCTTTGAGGTAGCATTTGGCAACCAAGCTGATCCAACAATCAGCGCTTCATCTATGGTCAGTCCCCATGCTTCTGCTGTGCTCCGCTTATGAAACAAATGCAGCAAAATTTACTTTTTAAAAATCTGTACCTTGGAAAAAAATTTCTTCCAAAATAACAAATGCTGTGCTCCGCTTATAAAACAAATGCAGCAAATTTAATTTTTAAAAATCTGTACCTTGGAAAAAAATTTCTTCCAAAATGACAAATGCTACGATTCTCTGCTCACCATCAACGCTCACAATCTGGGATACCCCAATGTTAGGTAAATGGTTTTATTATGTTCGTCTGATCATCACGTATAGGCTGGCATACAGCTAATGTCTACCTTTCAGAAAAATAAACACACAACAGTACAAGCAGGTGTTTTGGGGTGGGTTTTTTTTTTTTTCATTCCTCAGCTAGAGCTTCAAAATTCACTGTTAGTGAGATTTTGCACAATGTTACTGCACTTTTGAGTGGTTCAAGACACTAAGAGTTAAACTGTTGACCGACCATTACCCCCTTCAGTACTGAATATCTGCTGACAATTACTTCCCCTATCCTAAATTTCTGCCCCCGCACTCCCCTCTTCATTCCCGTCAGCTGGTTTTTCCCGCGATAATGGTTTCAGAGGAGGGTTTGTTTATAGTGATCTGTCATCACGCTAACTGGCATCAATGGGACTCTAGAAAATAGTTTGATTACGTAAACACACTGCTTTTCCATTCCCATGAGAAATTTATAAAGCTTCGTGTGTGTGTGTATGTAAGATTTACTGAGGTACCAATTTTGCACTCTTCTGCACCTCAGAAACCCAGTAACTGAAGGCAAATTCGATAACGCCGGTTTTCCTCCTTACAGGACTGAAGGGTAGCAGGAAGCTGGGCCGGAAAACCAACTTACCGTACTGAAAGGGTTAAGTAACTGTAAGGTGTACTGAAGACCAGTTAATTCAAAAGAATTTTTGTCATATCTATCTGTGAGGAAACTACTTTCTATTCCCGTTCAGCTGGAAACACCTCAGCATATTCAAACTTTCAACTCCCATAAACTCAGCTGAACTGTCTCCACCACCACTGTCGTCAGTAGAAGCTACACACAGAGCTTCAATATTTGACATTTTGAACCTATTCCAGATCTGCTCCATTGATTTTGATATTCTGACTGTGCCATTACTGTGCATCACTGTGATCTTTTTGGCATTGGACTTAAGGCCAGCAGTGTTGCCCTATGCATCGACATCTGTGAGAAATCTTATGTTTTTGATATCATTGGC
>CM060328.1:43516770-43566770 GCA_030674155.1 Stramonita haemastoma | reverse complement strand
GGGTGAAAGTGAAAAAATCTCTCAATCCTGAAACCCACTTTTTTTTTTGTCCTCTGGACATTCCAAATCCTGAAGAAAAAATTTTTCAATCCTGAAGCAATTTAAGTACAATTCCACCCTTATATAACTGTATGCACATTCGTGTGTGTGTCTCTGATGCCCCATCAAGTTTCAGTGTTGTAGGGATAGGAATTGACAGACTCCCAAAACTGTGAGAAGGTGGGGGGGGGGTCCAGGGGGCATTGCCCCCTGGTGGGGTCAAGGGGCAGAGCCCCTTGTGGGGGTCAGGGGGCAACGCCCCCTGAAGCTGAAGGTTTTTCAACAATTCTAGCCTGTTTAACGGCCTCTCCTTGAACTAATTTCAGTTCTTGATACTAAGCAATTTCTGCCCTGCTCTCCAAGTATGACTTTTTCTGTCATTTCTTCAATCTAAAGGAGGTTCTATTCCCAAGTAATCACATAACAAAAATGAGTATATTTCTAGACAAATGTGCACTAATGCAGATAGAGGAAGAAAGAGAAAGAAAGGACAGACACACATAGACAGAGAAACAGAGAGAGAAAGAGATAAAGGGGGGGGGGGGGAAGAGGTGTGTGTGTGTCTGTGTGTGTAAGAGACAAGGAGAGGTGGAGAAAATGAGAGAGAGACAGAGATAGAGAGAGACAGAGAGGAGAAGTTGTGTGTGTGTGTGTGTGTGTGTGTGTGTGTGTGTGTGTGTGTGTGTGTGTGTGTGTGTGTGTGTGTGTGTGTGTGTGTGTGCGCGCGCGCACGCACGCACGCCTGTGTAAGTCAGTCTTTTACTTCCTCTGTGTGTGTGTGTGTGTGTGTGTGTGTGTGTGTGTGTGTGTGTGTGTGTGTGTGTGTGTGTGTGTGTGTGAGAGAGAGAGAGGAGAGAGAGAGGAGAGGGGAGAGGGAGAGGAGGAGAGAGAGAGAGAGAGAGAGAGAGGAGAGAGAGAGGAGAGAGATAGAGAGAGGAGAGAGAGAGAGGAGAGGGGGGGGGGGGGAGGAAACTCTCCATGAAAAAGGGGAGGCTGGTGGCCTGCTGACTGTTGTATTTAATTTAATATAACCATTGCTCTCTGACCCCAAGTGGAACAGCCAGTGAAAGCCCCCCCCCCCTCCCTTTCTGTCTTATATTAGAGCTGCTAGTCCATCCCTATCATGAGACTTGACACCCATTGTTGGTATACATCGTCTTTCAACAGAAAAAGTTGTCTTGTTAGGCCTACCTAGGATTGAATTGCCTTGTGACATAAAGCAGAGAAGGGGAGTAATTACTGGCATGGAAGAGTTAATTCCCTTGACCTGCTTTCGTAGATTTTTTTTTTCCTATTTTTTCTTCTTCTCTTTTTTTAATTTTATAAAAAATTCTGCGAATTTGCAGTCAGTACCATACCTGATCTTACCATGCCAATCTCTCTCTCTTTCTCTTTATCCTTCTTAGTCTTTGGTAAAAGTAAAATTCAAGGACTTTTCAAGCACCTGAAGGCATATGCCTGATTTTCAAGGACTTTCAAGGACCCTACGAATCCTGGAGGAGATTACACACCATAACACATCTCTCCTCCCAGGCGAAAATAAAATAAACACACAACCCTTCTGTCACAACACACAAATGTACAATATCAACTGAAATACAATGTCCAGAACATATACCTTCTCATCCTCCTCTCCATCACCTAGGCTTTCTCTGTCACACGTTGCAGGATCCTCATCAAGGTACTCGTCGTCATCAAAGTCGTCATCAAAACCCTCGTAGTAATCAATAAAGTAATATTCTATGTTTAATTCATAGACCTCTTCCTCATCTGGACTTTCCTCATCTGGACTTCCCTCATCAGGACTTTCCTCATCAGCTGCTGCCTCCTGTCTCTCCTTTTCATCATCCTTCGCTAAGGAGTCAAGAGACATCTGTGAAATGTCCACTTCTTTGCCTCCCTGCTTATCTGTGATGTTGGCCATCGAATGCTGAAATTCCAGCTCTGAAAAAAAAATAATAAATTAGATAAAATTAAACTGAATTTCTCTTTAAAAAAGCAGCTCTGAAAATATAAATCGTGTCCATGTTCGTATGCCAGCATGTGCGCACACACACCAGTACATAGACACACACACACATACGAACACAAGCACACACATTATGTACATATCACACATGCTTTATTTCTGTTGGACTGTTTTCCCTGTAGTACATTTGTTGCATTTTTATGTGCATTACATTCATGGTGTAACGACAAACTGTTACATAACCCAACTTCCTGGAATGTTTTCTGCTATTTCTGTCAGCAGGTCTTCTTTTTTTTTCCTTCCTTTTTTTTTTTTTATCTAATACTACTAATAGATGAACAGATATCAAATGCAAGACTGAACACACACGCATGCACAATCAGATTCATACAGTCTTATTTTTCATTTGAAAATGTGAGTCACGATTAAAAGACATAAGGCATCTGTGTTAGAGGCGCGGGGGGGGGGGGGGGGGGGGGGGGGGGGGGGGGGGGTTGTGTGTGTGTGTGTGGTGTGTGTGTGTGTGTGTGTGTGTGCGTGATTCCATGAGTATGATTCCATATGTGTGTGTGTTTATTTTTATTTATTTTATTTTATTCTTTTATATTGAGGATAGTGGTGTTTTTCATCCAGTCCCCGTGTGTATGCTGTGTAAACATTGTCATCTGTTCCCACAGGCACACGATGGCCTACTCTTATGAAAAGCGGAACAGGATTTAACATGTGCCCAAGATGTTCTGCGTGCGTTCGCACACAGGGCCTCGGTTTACAGTCTCATCCGAAAGACTTTAGGGGAGAGTGGAGTCAGCACTGATGTTAACTCCAGGGGAAAAATCTCCTCCACAGGAATAGAACTCAGGTTGTCAAATTGCGAGCGCAATGTTCTGACCACTAGGTTATCCCGTCCCATGTGTGTGTGTGTGTGTGTGTGTGTGTGTGTGTGTGTGTGTGTGTGTGTGTGTGTGTGTGTGTGTGTGTGTGCATAATTCCATGTGTGTGTGTGTGTGTGCGTGTGGGTGGGTGGGTGTGGATGGGTGTGGGTAGGTGTGGGTAGGGTGTGTGTGTGTGTGTGTGTGTGTGTGTGTGTGTGTGTGTGTGTGTGTGTGTGTGTGTGTGTGTGTGTGTGTGAGTAACTGTAAGTGTGTGTGACACTCTGTGTGAGTGTGTGTGTGTGAGTGTGAGTGTGTGTGTGTGTGTGTGTGAGTAACTGTAAGTGTGTGTGTGTGTGTATGTGTGTGTGTGCATAATTGTGTGGGGGGGGGGGTAGGTGTGTGTGTGTGTGTGTGTGTGTGTGTGTGTGTGTGTGTGTGTGTGTGTGTGTGTTGTGTGTGTGTGTGTGTGTGTGTATGTGTCTGTGTCTGTATGTGTCTGTGTCTGTGTCTGTGTCTGTGTCTCTGTGTATGTGTCTGTTCATGTGTGTGTGTGTGTGTGTGTGGTGTGTGTGTGTGTGTGTGTGTGTGTGTGTGTGTGTGTGTGTGTGTGCATCTGTCTGTCCAAGTGTCTGTCTGTCCATCATCATCCATAAGGACATCCTGAACTTCCAGACATTCAGACAGGTTATTATATGATTATGACTATATCCATGGATCTGTCTCGTCTGTGCATATATGTATACCATGAGAGGGGGAAAGTACATAAGACTAGAGTGTTTGCTCAAGAGCTCAACATACATTCTACACACAAAAAGCAATTTGATATAAAAGCAGGATGGATAAAGACATAGCCTGAGATGAAAGGAGTTGAACAACTCACCCACATCCACAAAAAACAGGATGATAGACATGAAGAAGAAAAGTCAAATAAAGGATTCACAACACACACACACACAAAAGCTCAGATCAATACAAACTGCTCCTTTCATTAAAATACCACATGGATAGGTGACTGCATACCTTGGCTTCTGTACAGTACCCCAGTTCACCCAGCTGTAAATGGGTACCTGTCCTTTTTAAGGTCAGGAAAGGGAGGGGAGATGGGAGCCACCCTCAATATGCTGGCCCCTAGAGAAGCTCGAGTTCTCTGATGCCTCACTCCCCTATACAACCACATAGGTTATGAGACACCTTTACCTTTAACTTTCTTAGTCTGGAATTGGGATTTGCTGGGATTGAATTATTGACACCCCCCCCCCCCCCCCCCAAGTCCCGAACCGGAATTTGCCAGGATTTACACACAGTAGTTTTCCATCAGGCAGTAACCATCACTAATTGCTGACACATGTCAAAGCTCTATAGTCTATCAGGCCAGAGGTACAAAGCCTGCTGAGAGTCTGGAAATAATTACAGCTGCTGGTATATTATTATACTTAGGAGGAAAAGGCAAGGGAACATGTGTGCCTGACCTGATTTCGTGATGGAATGAGTGAGGTTCAGGATGGTTTTCAGTGTTTTGGGTTGGGTGTTTTTTGTTTGGGGTTTTTTGTTTATTTTTTGGCTTGTTAGTTTGTTCCTTATTGCTTATGTTTGTAATTTGCTTGTGTTTGTAAATTGTTATTTTCCTGGGAGTTTAAAAAAGAAAATAATGAACTTCAGATCCACTTACCTTCTCCAATATCCCATATCACTGACTCCAGAGGAGAAGAGGAATATCTGGATTTCTGAAATCCACTGTCATTCCAGCAGTACTTGAAAACTCCCGCATCTAAACAATACAAAACAAAGAGAGTTTTAACCCTTTCAATACGGCAAGCCTGTTTTCCGGCTCAGCTTTCTGCTACCCTTCAGTCCTGTAAGGAGGAAAACCGGCGTGACTGAATTTTCCTTCAATTCCTGGGTTTCTGAGGTGCAGAAGAGTGCAAAATGGGTACCTAGGTAAATTTTACATACACCCACACGAAGCTCTATACACATTCTCTAGGAAAAGAGAAGCAGTGTTTGCCGTATCAAAACTACTTTCCCCCAGTCGTTGATGCCAGTTAGCCGCATGAGGGTCACTATAAACAGACTTTCCTCTGGTACCGTTATCACTGGGTAATCGGCTGACGGACTGAGGGGGAGAGCATGGGGGCAGAAATTCAGGATAGGGGAAGTAATTGTTAGCAGATATTCAGTGCTGTAAGGGTTAATAATACATTTTCATGTCAGTTACACGTAAACAGAAGTACAGATCACGCTTAAGGACAACATGATCATGATCTGAGCAAACACAGGTTGCTTGGTCATGAAGATTATGATAACATAATCACAAAAAGGGGAGGAGGACTGCATTGTTGTGGCGCATTTCCCATTTTAACTAACACCGTGGGGGTCACCCAGACGTCACTATGCCTCCTGACTGATCGCTCATCCCACCTGGGAATCATATCATGCGAGATGAGAGTACACATACTGATACTGGATGAGAAGGTTGTGTGTACACTAACACTTTTCAAGTACCTTGCCACAAAAGACAGCCATACTCCTACTTTAAAGGATTTTTTTATTGACTTTTTTTAACCCTCTTAGTCCCAAACCGGGATTTGCTGGGATCAAATAATTGCCCCCCCCCCCCTCTGAATCCCAACCGGGATTTGCCAAGATTTACACACAGTAATTTTCCCTCAGGCAGTGAGCATCACTAATTGCTACCACATGTCAAAGCTCTATCAGGCCAGAGATACAAAACCTGCTGAGAGTCTGGAAGTAATTATAGCTGCTGGTATGTACTTAGGTGGAGGAAAAGGCCAGTGAGCATGTGTGCCTGACCCAATTTTGTAATGGAATGCAAAATCTAGGGGCAATTTGTGTTTACAGAATCCAAATGCAAGAGGGTTAAAGTAGAATGCAGGTGTTCTGCTAAGAGGCTGTCATGGCTGAAGACAATTTTAACAAGTTACATTCTTCTACAACATAACATACTTCAGCTCTTTGCTTACATCAATAACTGACACAGCTTTAAGCATAGGCAGAGGGGGCTGAATAAATTGGTAGAACTTGAAGATTTGATTTCATCTAAACAAAAACTTTTCTCTGCTGGTAAAGGCCACAATTGTCTTTTTTTAATGCGTTACACAGTTAAAACTTTAACAGAGTCATACAATGTTGAAGAATCAAGAGTCTGT
Source organism: Stramonita haemastoma (assembly GCA_030674155.1). Classification (NCBI taxonomy): domain Eukaryota; kingdom Metazoa; phylum Mollusca; class Gastropoda; order Neogastropoda; family Muricidae; genus Stramonita; species Stramonita haemastoma. The sequence continues at coordinate 43,560,723 of CM060328.1, read as the reverse complement.
ATTTTTGTATTTTGTACCACTTTATGTCACAGCAGATTTCTCCGCGTGAAATTCGGGCTGCTCTCCCCAGGGAGAGCGCGTCGCCACAAGTGCAACGCCTACACATTTTTTCTTTCCTTTTCCTGTCTGCAACTGTATTAATGTTTCCCTATCAGAGTGGCTTTTTTCTACAGAATTTTGCCAGGGTCAAACCCCTTGTTGCCATGGGTTCTTTTACGTCCGCTAAATAGTGATGTGTAACACACCGGACCTCTGCTTATCGTCTCATCCGAAAGACTAGCGCCCAGACCACCACTCAGGGTCTAATGGATGGGGAAAAAGTTTTGGGCCCAAATGGGATTCGAACCACCGCACACCCCGACCAGGAATTTTTGCTTTCTAGGAAAGGTGCATTACCACCTAGACCACCAATCCACCTCTAGGCAAGTCTGTGCCTGTATGTTGTTATATTTCTTATTCATCATGTTTTCCACAGTCATTTGGTCTTTCAGGGATTTATGTGACACTTCCTAACAATACAATAAACAAAAAACTGACACTTCCTAACAACAGATCATAGAATAAACAAAAAATGTTGAATAATTTCAGAATATACTGGAAAGATAAATCATAATGTATACATGTGCTAAATTGCAAGGTATGCCATCATATGAGTGAATGCACGATCATCATCAAGTAATATTAACTAATAACCATACAGTCCACACTCTTCCTTTGCTTACCTGGATATTTTTCACCTGCAGTGTACGAACAAGAGCATTTTCTGTTTGACACTGAAGATATCCACGTGAAATCCAATGAATTTCCATCACTGCCTTCCCTGAAATCTGAAAACAAAAATCTTCTCATTGAAATTATTTCAACACACACATGCATGCATATACGTACGCACGCACGCGCATGCACACACACACACACACACACCACTCTCTCTCTCTCTCTCTCTCTCTCTCTCTCTCTCTCTCTCTCTCTCTCTCTCTCTCTCTCTCAAACACACACACACATACACACACACAAAACACACACACACACACACACACACACACAAGTAACACACACATATATACACATACACACACACACACACACACACACACACACACACACACACACACACACACACACACACACACACAAACACACACACACACACAAACGCAACACACACACACACACACACACACACCACTCTCACACAATGACACACGTGTACACACACACGCGCACACACACACACACACACACACACACATGGCGGACTGGATAACCTGGTGGTTAGAGTATCAATATCAGAATATGCATTGCGCGCGTGTTTGCCACATTTGGTGAAGGAATATTTGTGGCTTAAAAGAATTTTATTTGGTCAAAATAATATAGCAGTGAGACATGATGAGTAAAACACGCATTTAACTCCTAAAGTTTATCTCGCCCTACGAAAAGTACTCTTAAACAAAGGAATATATTTTTATAAATTATAGGCTGCAGCTTATAACATCACACCATATCGAAAGAAATTAAAGCAAGAACATAACATGTTCAATATGTATATAAAATATATTTTATATATATATATAAATTTTTATATTTTAAATTATAAAATAAAAGTATCAGGGAAAAGAAACAACAATGAAATAAAATGAAAACAGAACTTGAAAAAAAATAATCCAATGGGTAGACATAAATATCAAAAAAAGAACCATACAACATCATCAAATAAGAAAAAAAAAAAAAAAGATAAAAAAAAAATAATAATAAAAACAACCTGTGACAAGGTCCACGATGGGAAGATGATACTTATAACTGACTATTTCATTTGGCAAATCATTTCAATGTTCAAAAAGGTATCAAATGAAAGTGTTCTATTTGATCTTCACAGTCACTCATTCTTAGTCTAGCTTGGGGATTTGTTTGACATTGAGTCTCAGTATAACTTCTGTCTAAAAATGATACATATTATCACTATCACTATTAGTATCAGCAGTTGTATGACGATATATCATTATCACATTATATAGTTGTATGACGATATTATCATTATCACTATTTAGTATCAGGCAGTTGTATGGACGATTATCATATCACTATTAGTATCAGGCAGTTGTATGGACGGATATTATCATTATTACTATTTAGTATTAGGAAGATCTACACATGCTAGTTCGTTTTGTTTTGAGGGTTTGTTTGGGGTTTTATTTTTACTGAATCCATTTTCTCATGTTTAATTCATCTTAATCGAATGCTCTTGGTCACTGTGATGACCCCTGCTACCACAGCCCTTCTTTCTTCTAAAATTCTACAATGCACACAAATATCTTGTGTATACTATACAGCTTAAACTCATTTTTTCAACTTTTATTAGGACCAGATGACCTAACAATATTTTTGTTAACACTCGCATACTGTTGCCGATGTTTCTCTCGAAATCGCATCATCCCTGAATTCAGTGAACTGGCTGAAGTCAGAATCAGAGAATGTGCGGCTACTCTACCAAATGGCCGGCAAACAGTCTCATTCACAACATCTCACCATTGTCACAATGGTAAACCTCTGATTCAGAGCTCTATCCACAGAACTTTTTTTCTTTTTAATTATATTCCAAACTGATCATGCCTGTGTTTATTCAAGCAGCTGGAGGCATCAACTTCAACTCAACCGTTTGGAATACAGTCTGAGTCATGTTCTATCTAAAAGAAAACTGTTAGCTCATAATCCTTTAGCCTTTAAAGGCTCAGGAAGCTGAAGGAATGTGGCAGGATGGTTAAGACATCTACCTGTCTTCAAGTAAACCACAAGTTTCTGGGTTCAGTTACCAGCCTTGCCCTTTCTTCCTAATGGGGGACGGATAGCCTAGTGGTCAGAACATTGCGCTGGCAATTTGACGACCCCGGTTCGAGTCCGGTTGAGATTTTTCTCCTGGAGTTAACATCAGTGCTGACTCCACTCTCCCCAAAAGTCCTTCGGATGAGACTTTAAACAGAGGCCCCATGTGCGAACGCACGCAAAACATCTTGCGCACACATTAAATCCTGTTCCACTTTTCATAAGAGTAGGCCATCGTATGCTGGTGGGAACAGATGACAATATTTACAGGACTGCATACACACGGGGACCGGATGAAAAAAAGCACAGGAGTGCTTTTCTGTTATCCTCGATATAAAAGAATAAATAAATAAATAAATAAATTTGATGGGAAAATCAAACTAAATCTCAAGTCTTTACATACCTGTTTTGGAGGTGACTAAACCAATCAGACCAGTGTGTTTACAGACCTGTGCATGTTTAAAGAACCCATGGCATATGAAAATCAGAAATTCAGAGCAAGGAGACACTAGCAAAATTGGTCGGTTCAATAGATAAAATAAGTTTTTTTCAAAGTTCTGTATCCCAAAGTCACAGTACAGCTACTTTGTGTTTACTGGTGGGGGGAAAGCCTTTTGTCTGACATTTTCCTCATGTTTCAAGCAACTTTGACCTTTTTTTGTGAAAAATGTTGCGAAATCGTGATAGATTTGTCATCGGTCTGCTTGATACTGATTTAAATTTAGCATGCTTCTGACGATAATTGATACAATTAATTAAAAGTTACTTGGTTAGATTGTATTCAATTTTAAATATGACACACCAGTGACCATGTGCAAGTTTCATAATTAAACATTATTGCCAAAATCAGACTGCGGCTACCTGTGGCTATTTTCTGTGTGGGTGATGTAGTGAGTGGTATAGTGGAACTGGAAATAAAATGCAGGCATCATTTAATACCGTTGTGAGAAATCAAAGGTTTAATGTCATTTTTGCCAGAAAATATGGCGCCTAAAAACAGACACTGCTACACCATTGACAGACAAAATTTGTTCGGGAGCCAAAGTACGTTTGGGGAATACCACTTCTCTTTTAGTGATAGAAACAAGAAAAGTCAAACTAACATGCATATGATGCAGTTGATATGAGTACTGAAAATGGTTTTGTGTACTAGAAAATGCTAATTTCTCAAAAACTAAAAGTCAAACTATCTTTTCCTCTCACAGAATGATTACACATAAGTGTTCTTTTCAAAAATGAACTTTGTTTAGTTTCTGTTACTTTTTTAACCCCTTTGTCCTCTTTTCCTGACGACCTTTTGGCAGTAACTGAGTAAGTCATAGGATGATGCAATAAGCACTCATGTGCTTTTATGCATCCAGTCCCTGTGTTATGCAGTTTTGTAAATTTTATCTTGTCATCTGTTCCCACCAGCACACAATGGCCTTTTCTTATGAAAAGCAGAACACTGAATAGGATTTAACGTGTGCGCAAGATATTCTGCATGCGTTCCCACACGGGGCCTTGGTTTATAGTCTCATCTGAAGGACTTTTGGGGAGAGAGAAGTCAGCACTCAGGTTAGGCTAACTCCAGGGGAAAAATCCCCTTGAACGGGAATCGAACCCCAGTAGTCAAATTGTGACCACTAGGCTATCCCATCCCCCTACAAGGCAAGGCAAGGCAAGGCAAGGCATGGCAAATTCTTTTATTCAAGGATAATGAATAAGCACTCCATGTGTGCTTTTTTACAATTCTGGGGTTGATGTAGGGGGGACGGGGTTCTTCCTCCTCGTTCGCTTCTCCTCATGGGTGGCTCTGCGATTGTCCTCAAAGGAGGAGACCGATTGATGCACAGTGTGTCGCCAGGCCTGCCGGTCAGCAGCAAGATGGACCACTGGTTATGGTCTTGAGGCAAGCTGACAGATTTTTTCAGAGTGTCTTTAAATCTCTTCTTTGGTGCGCCTCTGTAGCGGTGTCCGTGAACGGTCAGAGAGATTCGGTAGGCGATGGTCCTCCATTCTAATTTCTAGAGACATGCCCTGCCCAGCGTAGCTGCGTTTTCAGCAACATGGCCTCAATGCTGGTGATCCCTGCTTGCTGCAGCACCTCGGCATTCGTGGTAAAATCGCTCCAGCAATAAACAATAATAATGATCCAAATACCAAGAGCAAGAAACCATACCAAGTATCAAACATGCAAGAAATAAGACAGATACAAAAATAAGGTAATGATATAAAAAGGCACTCATTCAGAAACGAAAATTTATAAGAAGTAAGAATCAATGATGATTTTGATTTGGAAAAAAAAAAGCGCAATAATTAAAGAGCAAACATGAGAATAAGATGAGGTAAAAACACTGAAAACACCAATCCACCACCACCATCTAGCCTATCAACAAAGAAAGTTATTTTAGAATGTCACTTACCTGTCACCGAATAGTGGCTCTTAACAAAAGACTTTTTTACACAGTCTTTGACATCAGACTGGAACTGATGAATAGGCCTACCACTCATTTTTTCCTTTGTTTTAAATCTGCTCTTGGTGCCCAGAGATTTACACAATGCAGTGTATTTAATTACTTTTACAACTCTCTTGGACTAGGTACTGTTGCAACCTAGCCGTGGGCCGACTTACAGCGGGAAAAACCTCTTCGAGGAGCGCAACAGGAAATAGGCCTGGGCCTCCTGAACTCTGGGAGAAATTTGCCTAGGGGCCTAGAATGTTCCACTTTGAACCCGGATACAAGTCAAGTAACTTCTTTCAACTATTGTGACCCCTACAATTTTGCGTGCCGTCAGTAAATTATTTTTTTCTGTAAATTAGGGTCAGTCTATAATTAGAATGGCGTAACATTTACACCCCGAAGTATGGAATTAGTACGCGAAAAGAAGTCAAAGGTGAACTGTGCCTCAAAGAAAACACACTCAGCCAATTAGAGCTGGTGTGTGGATGTATTCAAATTAGCATGACGGGAAACGGATCAGGAAATCATGTGATTAAACAACGCTTTACCAGTATGCATCAAAAACTAAACTTTTATCGTCCAATACCTTGGCAAATCCGGAAAAATGTATGACTATGGGAATATTCAGATTAGTTTTAGGAAGATAAGTGCATTGGGTTCATGACTGTGGGGAAATGGAATAGCCTAAATCCAAAAAAAAATAATTACAGGGGGGGGGGGAGAGAAATTCATAGTAACATTTTTGATAAAAGAACAAAATAATTGAAACAAAACCTCTGCTCAGGTGTCCGTTTTATGGCTAGCCCCACACCACTATGCCTCTGCTACACTAATGTACTTTTTTAATCTAGTCCCCGAGTCCATGTAGTTTTGTAAATTTTGTCATCTGTTCCCACCGGCACACAATGGCCTACTCTTTCAAAAAGTGTGCGCAAGATGTTCTGCATGCATTTGGGGATAATGGAATAAACACTTGTGCACTTTTTTTTTACGTCCAATCCCTGTGTGTATGTACTTTTATAAATTTTGTCATCAATACCCACTAGCACACAATGGCCTACTCTTCCGAAAAGCAAAACGGATTTTACGTTTTGTGTGTGTGTGTGTGTGTGTGTGTGGTGTGTGGCGTCGGGTGGTGCGTGGTGTGGGGTTGGTGGTGCGTGGGCGTGCGTGTCGTGAGTGGTGGTGCTAGTATTGTTTTGGTGAATATGTATGAATGAGTATGTTTGTGTTTGAGGGTTGCATATCATAGAGAAAATTACCTGGAGCTGTTTGTTGTTTTTAACTGATTTTCCAAGTTCTCTCAAGACAGTCTCCTCCCCCCCCTCCCCTCCTCCTCCTCCCCACACCCCTCTCTCCTTATAATTCCAGTGCAGTGCATGCCATGTGAATATTGTTCTGACCTCTAGTTTCCATGATGTGCCAATCAATTCTCCCTGGTTTTTTTATCTTGAGAGATTTGTTGAAAAGTAATCTTCATTTATTTAGTTTTTTCAACAAAGGTTGATATTTTCTTTGAATGTTTTAGAAGTCAATTTACATGATTTTTTTTGTGAGGGGAGGATGAAAAAAAAGTTGTGTAAACTTAATCTTTTACCCTCAATAAAGATTATTTTGACTTGACTTGACTGGTGCCAGGGGGGCAAAAACAGTATATATATATATATATATATATATATATATATGTGTGTGTGTGTGTGTGTGTGTGTGTGTGTGTGTGTGTGTGTGTGTGTGTGTGTGTGTGTGTGTGTGTGCAAAATCTCACCATTGGTGTACATCGCTGGGGGCTCTACCCGAGGAACAGACCCCTAAAAAATTCCCTTTCAGCCTCTGAGAGTGTCTCTTGACTGACAGGTCTGGCTGCTTCAGACACTCACATGATGTCTTTGCTCCCTCATGTTGCTGGCAGTTTGTTTTGTTTTTTCTTTCTTTGTTTCGTCTCTCGGCTACAGCTCCAAAGGTTCACCAACAGCAAGATTTTTGTGCATGTGACTGTTCCCCCCCCCCCCCCCCCCCCCCCACACACACACAATTAAGGTAGCCACATACCAACTTTGGGGAGGTGGTAGCTTATATGGCAATGGACTTTTTTCTGTTTCTGTGCTAGAGCTCCAAGGTTCACCAATGGTATGATTGTTTTGCTTATGAAATCGTTTACCCTACAATTAAGGTAACTGCATTCCGACCTTTGGAAATGCTATCTAAACACGACACCAATGTACATGTGGAGTGTTTTTTTTCACATTTTGTCATATATTCCTACCTGCTTCCAATAGCCTGCTCTTTTTAAAAGGCGGAATGTTTATTGTGAGCAAGATGTTATGCACACAGGACCTCATTTTAGTTTTGTCCCTCGAAAGCTCTGAGGTTGACCAATGGTGCAATTTGCATCCGCAACTGTTTTTGCCCACATGAAGGTAGCCACATTCCGACTTGGGGGATGGTTTACATTCTCATCTGCAGGGCTTACTGGGGAGTGGAGTTGGTACTGATGTGGTTGTTTTTTTTGGGTTGGTTTTTTGTTGTTGTCAGTACTGATGTTAACTCCTGGAGGAAAACCCCCTGAACAGGCATTTTGAACTTGGGTGGTCAGATCAAGAGCTCACACCCTAACCACAAGGCTATCCTTCCTACCCTGGCAATGCACGTGAAAACAGCCCTAGGCACAAACTTCTCATCCAGTGTTTACATATAATTATATGGTCTCAAATTGCTTATCAGGTGTGAGTGAGACAATAGCATGTATTCTGGGCGATACCCAAGGTGTCAAGCTGGGGAACGCCCAAACCCTAGTCTTACAGTGGCACCAATCCTTGGTTGGTCCTACACAGACTCCTTTCACTGATGATCAGATTTCATCTACCAATCTGATGTGGTTTCATGTGTCTTTAACAGGAAAGTGCATTCCAGAAGTGTAGCAGTCTACACATCTTTGAAACCTGGAGGGGACAATGGAGGTTAAAAACACATCAGGGCTTCACCTTTGCCTAACTTTGTGGGTACTCCAGTACCCAGAGGCACAATCAAATCATTGTATCTCTAAAATGACGGACACTACAGTCGAGTGGTTAAGATCTTTCAACTTCAATCCCATGAATCTATGAAGTTGTGGATTTGCACCTCACCAGCCTCTGGTGAGTTAAGTTAAAGTTAAAGTCTGTCCCGAGCCTAAGGCTCATCAGGCCGGTGCTTATCCCGGTTTCTGTGGCGTTAAGCGACTGAGAGTCATAGACTCCCCCTGGATAGGACGCCAGTCTATCGCAGGGTTAACCCCCAACACAAGGTTGGTACCCCTTTTACACCTGGGTGGAGTGAGAAAATAGCCATAAAGTGCCTTTTCCAAGGGCACAACGCCATAGCCGAAAGCTGGGATCGAACCCGCAACCTTTAGATTACGAGTCCAACGCCCTAACCACTAGACTACAGCGGCGACTTCTGGTGAGTTAATGGTGGGGATTTTTACAATCTCCCAGGTCAACCTTCATGGTGGGCAAAAATGATCGCATAAGCAAAATCTCACCACTGAAGAACCTTGGAGCTCTAACAGAGGAACAAGGAGAAAAAATCTATTAAACCATTATTTGTATTGTTTCAAATTATTATACATGATTTACTTGGTGTCTGCAGATTTTTGTGTATGTACATTAAAAAGATTAAGTCATTAGGTCATTTTCTCGACTGGGTAGACATTGTGGGTCTTACCCAACCCATACTTTACAAAACAGTGGCAGTCATAAGTATCTCTCTACAGAATGGTGATTGCCCATCAGGTGACAGGCAAGTCTCCTGAACGGTAAGGGTCAAAACAGATCCCATACCAATCCTCTCTCACTGTATACTATGTTTCAAGCTGCTTGGGTTTTTTTTATTTTTTTTTTAATTATTCTATTTTGAGGATAATGCAACAAGCGCTTGTATGATTTTCTACATCCAGTTCCCATGTGCATGCAGTTTTGTCAATTTTGTCATCTGATCCCACTGGCACAATAGGTCTACTCCTCTGGATGGCAGAACAGGTTTTGATTTAATTAATTTCTTGTTTTAAAGTGTTCCACATTGCTGAAAATTGTAACATTTTGTACAACATTGAAGTCAAATTTTGTTGAGATTATTATGTCATGTTGAAATTCTATGTAATTGTAAATGCTGGTGTGTGTGTGTGTGTGTGTGTGTGTGTGTGTGTGTGTGTGTGAGGTATGTTTTTCACCTAAAATCAGTATCTGTGAGAGAAAAAAGGAAGGTACCTTCCTTTCTTCAGAGCCAACTGAAACTTGAAGGAATACCAAGAGATGCTATATATTCCTGGTCATTTACCTCCTCTTTCAATTCAGCATTCTGGAGAGGGCGAGAAGGGAAAAAGGACAGACAGGGCTGTTTGAGTGAAGCCGTCTTCCACTTATATAGTGACAAGTTACTGATCATCCGTTTGTGCTATTCGCACATGTGTCATTTATTCATTATTGTGGTGGTGTGTTTTTTTTAAACGGTGGTGGGGTGGTTGTGGAAGTTTTATGCAAATTAAACATGTGACAGCCAATTTAGCTGGTGCAATGCTGATCAACACGTAAGCCTCCTACAGCTATGCTTGAAATTTTCTCTCTCCAAAAATTAAAGAGGAGAGAGAAGTAAAAGTGGAAAGATAGATGGAAAAGCAAGATTACTGTGATCATACACATGCAGCTACAAACAGACAGGTTTGGTGTTTGAGCCTGTTCAAACACAGAATGGAAGGATATGGAATTTCAGCTCAGTGAAATAAAGATTTTCTGATCACTAGATTGACAGACGAGCATTCAGCACATGTAAAAGAACCCACAGGAACAGCATTTATTTCTCAAATTCTGGAAAAAATTCTGTAACTGTTCTTACTAGAAAAAATTCTGTAATACTCTTACATGCAGGCACAAAGGCAAAATAAATCAAGGGGTGGGGAGTGCAGCAGCGTACTCAGGCAACACTATCAGCACCAAATTTCAGAGCCAGAACCGAGAAAGGCACCCACAATCATTGAATTGAATTCAACTCCCAACCTTGATTGCTGTGTTAAAGTCACATGATAGTCGACCCCTCCCAACAAAAAAAATCTGTCGGGCTCCACATAACATACTGTTTCAAAATTATCTACTGACGCCAGAGTATGGCTGCCTATATGACAAAGTACTTGAAAACAGCCAACAGCCAAACATAAAAACTTCTTATTCAGCATGTGTACTTATGGTCTCACAGTGATTTCCAGGTGTGACAAGTGCAATACAGAGTAAATTTAGGGAGAATAAAATAAGCCCAACAACAAAAATAAACGGCAAAACAAATGGGAACAACAAATTTCATGCAGGAAATAAATGCAGCATATCTCATCATCCATAAAAACACACAACACAACCCTGGGTTAGATGCAAATAAATATTTATTATTGAAAAAAACAAAATGAAGATGCAACTCAAAAAAGCATCTTCAAAACTCAAAAGAGTTTATCACAATCTTTTATTTCATTTTTATACTAGGCAATCATGTAATCAACAAACTTTCTATCCTACTTTCAATTCAAACCAGCTGACTGTGACCTAATTTTTCTGACAATAATATTAAAAAATTACATGACAAACCATGGTGTAATCTAACCAGACAGGGAAATGAGATTCCAACATATTGCATTCCAACTGATTCCGACTGTTCTATATGAAAAAAATGCTTTTATTTCCATTCAAGAAATCCCTGTATCTATGAACACTCAAACAACACTGAAAATGAGAATGTGGTTTCTTTGTGGTGGATATATTGCCATTTTATATTCCTCTGAGACGAGGATGGTGTAATATATATTTCATACCCCCTTCCCCTTCCTACCACCCTTTAAATCAATGGATATTTATCGCAAATTTTAAAATTTAACATCATGCCTGTACATAGATTCATATATCATATAGCTTTTCTTTGTGAGCTTAAAACTCGCCAGTGTTACATGACATTGCCAGAAAAATTTTAACCATTGAAAAATGTGTCACAAAAAAAATGACAAAAGGAATATGAACAATAATCAAAAGAATGACAACTAAATGATACTTTACACATATGTATTTTTTTCAGTCATAAAGTTCAGAAAGTTTTCAAAATAAAATGAATAGTGACCAACAGTTCAATGGCACATCATATACTAAGTCTGAAAAAAGATGTATCAGCTGGATAAAACCTAAAACATTCAGAACAGTTAAAGCTGGAAACCTTGGACTGTATTTTCTTCTGATAAATTTTGTCTTGGTCTAGAGTCTTACTTTTTAACCCACAATAACTTTTATACGTCGGGTAACTTTGTTCTTTATACACGCACGTATATACAACATAAATCCTCGGTGAAATGAGGAATAAATAAATCTGTGCTAATTTGTCTTATAATCACAGGCTTAGGGTAGTGTCTCATGTAGATGCATGATTTTATGTGTGTGTGTGTGTGTGTGTGTGTGTGTGTGTGTGTGTGTGTGTGTGTGTGTGTGTGTGTGTGTGTGTGTGTGTGTGTGTGTGTGTGTGTGTGTGTGTGTGTGTGCGCGCGCGTGTGCTGCATAAATGCATGCATATGTATAAGAGGGTAGGCATTCATGTTCAACAGAAAAATTTCCAGGAACAGCCGATATGCATGGGCAGTCACAAAGTGCATAAAGTTGTTCAATCTCATTGAAACCTCTGCCAGACAGCAAGGTAGAAAAATATTTCACTTTCAAATATGTATCTGTAGATCTATGAACACATCAATATATGGACACTGAAACATTAAAAAATACACACCTTCATCATCCAACACACTAAACATCAAAAAAAAAAAAAATCCTTGATCAAGAGACTAGACAATTCCAGTACTAGCAGCTACTTACTAACACGACACAAATCAAATTCTAATCAAAATGGACCTCTCAAAAGACATCAACCTGGTCACAAACTGGGTGTACAGGAAACTAATGTAATCTACGCACATCATAGGCAGTCCAGGGGAATAAAGACCACTGATTATCAGTTGTGGGTGAGTTAAAGTCCATTCAAGCCAAAGAGTTCGTTGATAGGAGGAGATCAGGAGTTTTGGACACGATCACAGATTTCACGGGTGAATTGAGAACAGGTTGCAGAGCCACCCAAGTCACCGGTCAAAACCTGCAACACAGCCCCATTGAAACATTGCATACATAGCAGCCAGTCTTCTCAAATAAAAAGCACTAATTTTCCATTTCCAGAATAAAATGCAGTAAGAAGATATTACAGGCATGTCCAATCTTGTGTATCACATACACTTGCTCTGAATACTAGTCCTGCACATTACTGAGAGTACACCATTTTGTTCCACAAGTAATTCATTACAAACATTTCACTTTACTGTCCACTTATTTCTGAGTGACGTTTTTTTTTTCCAGGTAGAGTGTATTCATATACAAAATGTATTTCTACTTAGCCACTTACCACATCTTAATTTTTTTTATAATCAATCTTATTCTAAATAGTATTCCAATATCACAAAATTTGACACAACTTTTTCAGGTATAAGTGCATTCAATACAAAATTGATTTCTTAAAAACTTGGCCACATACCAATTCTTAATTTTTTTTATTTAATCTTATTCTGTAACAGTATTCATATATCACAAAATTTGACACACGCAACCAGTTCATTTAGTTCAGTTCATTTACAAAGAAAGACATAAAAAACAAGACTGATCCATGAGCGAATCCTCCAAGTGGGAACAACCCGTGAGTCACAGCAATCTTTCAAAACCGGGCAACAGCAACAAAAAATGTTGAAGACAACAACAGGCACCCACCTTTCCTTCCCTGATGGTGTCCAGCGCAGCCTTCTCAATGCGGTTTCCATACTCCGCCAACTGCATGTGCCTCAGCATCATGACAGCACTAAGCAGGAGAGCAGTAGGGTTGGCTTTGTCCTGGCCAGCTATGTCTGGGGCTGTGCCATGCACCTTCACCACATATCAACAATCAGTAAGAATCTGCCTGGCAATATCGGCCCAGAAGCACAAAAATGTGCAAGTGCAAAACACATGCACAAGGACACCCATGCATGTATGCACACACACAGAGAACCCACACATGTGCATGTGAGCGAGTACTCGCAAACACTCCCACACAAGCATGCACAAGATCACACATTAATTCATGCACGTGTATAAAGCTTTACAATACCTTTTTTTTCAGCCACATTTCTCATGATTCACCAATGGTGAGATTTTGGATATATGACCATTACCAACATTGGTAGCGCATTCTGACTGGGGATAAATACAAGAAATCTGTCTTACATTGCCATGCTTTTTTTTAAAAGTGGAGTCTTGCTGATAAGAATTGAGTGACATATTACAAAAATGATTATCTACAGAAATTAAGAGTACTTTCTTACAAATAAAAATAAAACCCAGACACTTCAAATGACTAAAGATGAGACTGAGTGAAAATTTCGAAGTCTTACACATAAAAAAAAGACACCCCCAGAGTCTAAATACAAAATAGAAACATAAACTGAATTCATATCAATTCTCTATTTAATAGGCCATGCATCTAATCTCACTTTGACAGTTATACAGATTTTCACTGTAACACATTCCCTGGCTGCTGACATTTCACATCAAAACATGCAACTGCGTGTATTGAAGACACAGCTACCTGACAACACGTCCAACTGGTACACTTACCGATTCAAAAATGGCTCCCTCTTCTCCAATATTACCGCTAGGAGTAACTCCCAAACCACCAATCAGACCAGCACACAAATCACTGCAACAAAAGATGATGACATCCATACTTTTTCATTAAAATAAAATGATTTAAGTGGAGTGGGGGACTGAGGAAACATGAAGTACAGCTCTAAACCCATTGTAAAGCAGCTTGATTGAACCACTAGCAGGTCTGCCACAACTGTGTACATTATAAACACGAACAAAGAAAAAAATTAGGGGGGTTTTTTCTTTCTTTTTTTCTATTCTCAGTCAGAGCTCTCCGAGGTTTACCACTGGTGAGATTCTGTGTATGCAACTGTTTTTGTCAACAAAAAGAAACAACAACAAAAGTTTTTGTCCATTATAAAGGTAGCTACAGTCTGACTTTGGGGATTTTCTTTTGATTAAGCTTTGAGAATATACGACCATGAATATTTGGGACATGTTTCATTAGGATAGTCAGACAAGAAAACCTGAAGCCATATCAACAAGAAAAGACATGCTTTTAACACCATGTAACTTACAAAGATATCAATTAACAACTCTCTAATCATAGAGGGGACGGGATAGCTCAGTGGTCAGAGAGCTCACTTTCCCCCAGTTAAGTTAAGCAGCGTCGAGTGTCGAGCGTGGTTACAAATTGGATGGGTGACTGTTAATCCACCTTGACTACGGTACAGTCACCCCAGTTCACCCAGCTGTAAATGGTTACCTGCCCTCAATAGGGTCAGGGAAGGTAAAGCAGCGAGGGAGAGGAGATGGGCGCCGCCCTCAATATGCTGGCCCTAAGAGAAGCTGAGGTCTCTGACGCCTCGCTCCCCTATGACCACACAGGTTATGGGACACCTTTACCTTTACCTAATCATAGAGCACAATCAACATATTAAAACATCAATGTTAAGTTTATTCTTTTCTACAATTCTGATGTATAAAAGACAACACAGACAAACTTTCCAAACTCCAGGTGTTCATCAAGTAAAGTCTTGGGATCATCCTGAACATCAAAAGGACTCAAATTTTCACGAACATTTGACATAACAAAAAGCTCTTCAGATAGAGGGAAAAAAGGGAAAATAAATGTGGGTGAATAAGTCACATATTGTGAAAATTTCCTAATACCAGCATAAATCTAGCACTCAAGTGCAATTCACTAAGGTGAAAAAAAAACAAAAACACCAAAGGGGAACAAGCAAGGCAGACACAGCACTGGTGCATGGACTGTGGCCTTCAGAATGACCTGGGCCCAGATGTGGGCAGTCAGACCAGAACTGAGCCAGCTGGGGAAATGTTACTGCAAGTGTTTGTTCCCTTAGCAGTTTTTTTTGGCTTAAATCAAGCCATACATTTAAACTCGAGTCAGGGAGGAAACTCTACACAGGGAAAATGTTTTAAGTTTATTTGCACAAGCATGCATGCAATTTTTTATTCACACTTTATGAAAATGGCCGACCACTGTGTGAATGCGTAAGTATAAGATTCACACTTGGGTTTAAATAGAAGTGAGAGTGAACATACTACTGCTTGCTGGTTTCTTAAATTGTTTGGACACCACACTTCTAACACGCAGTTTAGACTTACCTCAAAATATCACCATACAGGTTGGGCATAACCAAGACATCAAACTGTGTTGGATCTTGCACCATCTGTTAGAAAAAAGGAAATATCAAGGTATAGCGTTCCAACTCCTAAAAAGATAAAATCACTTGCCACTGTACAACTAACCTCAATTGATAATATACAAAACAATTTTGTGTCCTTTTTGTACAGATTTAATGCTTACATTATGCCTGAAAAAGAATTCACATGATTGTTCATGCATATATATTAGTAAAGTTGCATGATGTGTACATGTGCATGTGTTGCATCTTATATGCTTTTGATCTTTGTGGCTAGGCACTGAGCTATATAAAATTGATTCATTATCATAATTATTACTGGAATAAACACAATAACAGATGTGTTTGAGCACTGTTCTGATGCAAAATCACCATAAAACTGATCCTTACAGTATCTCTATTGGCATCATCATCAAGTATTCTGCAACAAACAATTTTTTTTCAAGTCTCCAACTCTGGTATCTCAAATGCCCTGACCTGTTGGTGACCACAACTTCTATTTTTCCTCCACTTTCACACCCCAGATAAATGATGTCTAAGTCTTCAGACTCTATCTGAATGGATGAACGATGGCAACCACTCCACAAGGATATATCTCTCTCTCTCTCTTTTTTCTTTCTTTTTTTGTCTCTGCTTGCTTGCCCCCCTCTCCACTAGGAGCATCTCACATAAATCTGATTCTGCAACAAAATCAGACTCTGTGACTCTGCTGATATTACCATCAGTAGCATCCTGCACATGGTGATCAAATCAGACACCTTTAATTAATGACTACTGTAGAGACCTGGTTGCTGTGCTGGACCCCTTATGGTCGATGACATTATAGCAGCCCAACACTAACACCCCCTGTGAAGTATCACTGACACCGTGGAGGCATAAACCTAGATGTGGCAGTAGGTGATAAAATCAAGTGTAGCAACATGGGAGAAACAGTACTGTATGTTACGAAGGACACAACAAAACAAAACACAAAATACCTCCATGCTGTACCTTCCAAAAAATCTTCAATAAAAAATCCAAGATAAAAGTATAAAAAAATAAACAATCCATAACAAAATGCACCCACATGCCATAAACAAAAAAAAAACCCTTACCAAACACCCCACCCTCTCCCAACCTTCAGAAAAATGAAACCTCATGAAAGTACACGACACACACGCACGCACACACCATAAGCAGGCAACAGACACACACACACACACACAAATGAAAAACCAAAGTCACAGCCACCTCCACATTCTATCCCATACTGGAGACAACCACCACTTACATTCAAACACACAGTGTCCAGATAGGCCTCTGTGAAGCGGATGTCCTTGTTTTTGGAGGCCACCTCCCGACAGCACTTCAGAAACAGGCCATCTGACATTCGCCTGGAAGAGACATTGGAACTAAACATGCAGAGAGTCAGACACAGAACAGTGGAACTTTAAATCACATCAGAGATTCTACACTGCAAACCAGTGCAGCAAATGGAGTCTCTGTCTCATAGCATCTCACCAAGACTTTTCAGGTTATTTCAGATCAGTGGGCGGTATAGTTTGAGTGAAGAAGAAAACATGTTGTGACAAGAGTTCTGGGCACATCAAATAAAAGTTACCATTCAATGGAAGCAGTAGTTTGCATTGTTCACATGTGTACCAACAAAGCACAGCATCAAGTAAAAACACTGATACCATAAATATTGGTACATTTCTCAATTCATTGATTTTGTTCTGACAAAAGTTTAATGGTAGCATAACTTCATCAATTTCATATACTACTGAAGATGGTTAACTTACTCGGATGGCCAGTTATCTCCCTTGCTTTTCCCCACAGATGGCCCATTTGTAAGGGAATAGTAAAAAAAAAACCCTAAAAAATACAAAACACATAAGTAAGAAAATGAAATTTTCTGAACTTATGAAAACCAGGCTGGGTTATTACATATCGAAAGATTGAAGCTCTCACTTTAATATTAAAGCTTTGACTAGCATGAAGAAAATACTATGAATGTTTGTACTCCATGTCGCTACTCCCTGTCGGCTACTCTCTGCAACCACCACAAAGAGTTTGGAACACACAGAATCAACTGACAACGCTCTGCTTCCACATTGGACAGGCTCAGGAAGCTATGTTTAACTGCACTAATCATAGTATCACATGGCCGCCGCTGAAAAATATGCAAACACAAATCCGCTATAGTGATGCCATCCAAAACCATGCACGCCTCCACTATGGGACAGCCGTCCTCTGAGAGTTAAAAGGAAATGGCAACTGGGCAGCCCTGTGTTTTTGATTTGGGGGACTGTCAGTAATTTCAACCTGTTAATATTCTATACTATGGCCTTAATTCTTTCCCTTTTTTGTTGTTGTTTGTTTCTCAGCTAGAGCTGCCAGGTTCACCAATGGTGAGACTTTTCCATATTAATTTTATTTGCCCATCATCCACAAAGCTGCATTACAGTCTTAATATAAAGCTCATTCTAAGACAGATCCTCCACAGTTTCAACAGATTCCTCTTACTATCTGTTTTTTTTATTAATTATACTATTCCTGTTCATAAAAATGTAAAATTACAGAACTAATTTCAAAGTAAAAGAGAACACACAACTTCCATAAGCAGGCGACAGACTAACCCCCTGAACCGTAAATGCAGGGATGTCAGCTGAAACAGATCCAAACAGATCATCTGTCACTGTGAATGAGCACCTCGAGGGACTTGTGGCATCCATTTCAACCTGACCTTTGAGACAGAGCGTGTCCTAATTGGATCAGGTTGAAATGGCCAGCTCGCAGCCTCCAGCAATCAGCGCTCATTTTAAAGTTACGGCCATGTTGTGTCATGCGAGGAAGCAGGCCTTGAAATGTGACTGAAGCATCAGGGCATACAGCGACCTTTCTAATTAGTACATCCTTCAAACAGTTCATGCAGCAGTTCATCCTTTTCACACTGACATGTTGGAACAAACAGGTTTGAATGGTCTGTCTGAACCACAAAGTTGAAAAAATAGTTTGTCACCTGCTTTACTCATTTAAGCACCTCTCTGTATCAATTTCTAGGAGGGGGGTAGGGGAACAGAAAGACAGACTCAGGCAGACAGACAGACATGAACAGTAACAAAAAACAGATTGTTCAAACTGACATGATGTTGGCTTTGTGGACAGCAGTGACAGTACTTCTGTTGTTCTCCCGCGCAAACTTAAAGGCATACTCTGCGACCCTGCGAGAAGCATTCTCTGTGATCAGCTTGATGCTCTGAACCACACCATCCACAATCTGAAACACACAATGTCTAGTTTTATTCTCAGCAAAACAGCAAAACCAACCAACCAACCAGCTAACCAACCAACAAAAAAAACCCAAACTAAACAACAAAAGAAATCCCACTCAACATACTGCCACAAGGCAAAACAAGATAACACCAAACCCACTTATCTCAAACATGAAGATATCTTAACCTATAAAAAGGCAACGTAACATTTTGGACTTTATTTACAGTCATAAAAGGAGTTAACTATGTGGTTTTATTTAAAAAATCACCTCTGTTAATGATTTAAACAGCACAATTCCAACACAAACAGCTTTAAAACAAATTTACCTTTATTCTCTTTCTTATAATTCTCAAATGCACAGCATCAAAAGACTAACAAATATTTTAGAATTTAGTGGTAGAACACACCACTCCATAAAGTGTTATTGCTAAAATACATGCTAAGACTTTGCTACAGCAAATAAGAGATAGAAAGACTACCAGACAAAACTACGACTGTTAATTGATTTGCATATACAGAGGTGAACAAACTACAGGTTTTGGAATCTGTTTTCAAAGATATGGTACCGTTTACATAACACTTGCATATAATACAAAAACACACACAAAAAGCACTCACAGTATGTTCAATACCACTGTACTCTCCCTCTGTGTTTTCCCGGATGGTGACGAGGTTCACATCATCATAAGGAGTCTTAAAGCCCTCAATGGACTTGCATGGTCTGACGTTAGCATACAGACTGAAAGCCCTGAAAACAAGAAAAAAACAAATCTGTGTGAGCCATTTCAAACTATAGACACTGAGACACTGATCACTTGAAAATCTAAAAAAAAAAGATTTTAAAAATGTTTATTATTTACTTCTATCCTTTTATTTCAAGGACAATGAATAAACACTATAGTATTTTTCTTTTTTACTGTCAGGCCAGCCCCGTATGCAGTTTTGTCAAATTTGCCATTTGTTCCCACTGGCACAAAATGGCCTACTCTTCCAAAAGGAAAAACCAGTTTTACAGGGTTCGCGATAACCGGTAATTGTCGGTATTTTACCGATTGTAAACAGGGAATACCGAAAATTTTCGAAGCAGCCGGTACCGCGTACCGGTTCTGTTTGCCTGTGACCGATTAGATTTCCGTCTCAAAAAAAAAAGTCTGAAGTGACGTTTTCTGACAGTCTGTCATGCGCCTGTACTGTGCTTACCGCACCTACCCCTTCCCACCCCTTCCGATGAACATCTTTGGCGCCAGCCTCATTATTAGCCTAGCACGCAGAACAGCAAGCTTTACTGTGAAAGAATAGAGCTTCGCGCTCTTCTCGGCATGACAGCGACTTCCATTCACATTGAGTAAATGGGGCCTAGATTTATTTATTCTGTATTCTTTTAATCTTTTATATCGAGGATAATGGAATAAGCACTCCTGTGCTTTTTTACATTGAGTCCCTGTGTGTATGCAGTTTTGTAAATGTAATCCATTCCCACCGGCACACGATGGCCTGCTCTTACGAAAAGTGAGGGTCTATGACTATGAATTTGCGCGTTGCTTTCAGAGAGAAGAGTCGAAAACCAAATCTAAATTGAACAAAGATCTAGATGAGCGCTAAGCATAGAAACAAGAAAGAAGATTTTAAGTCACAGGAATGATGCCATGCAAAACAACAGACTGTGTGGACAGTGGCACAGGCGCTAGAAAAAAATCCTATTTCCTTCGTGGCTTCATGCCCAAGAAGCGAGTGGCAGCAAGCAGCACGGCAATCAAAGTCTGAGAGATTCGCGTTCAATTTAGATTTTGTTTTGCTGACCAAAAATCCCCCCCACCCCCACCCCCTCACTGATTAGTTTTGTTTTGTTCACAGTACGTACCGGATTTTATTTTCTGGGGACCGATTTTGGGGGAGTTGGTCAAGATGTCTCTGAAATGGCAACTCGCAGTACCGGTTTTAAAAAATCCTAGCGCGAACCCTGGTTTTAGCGTGTGTGCAAGATATTCTGTAAGTGTTCACACAAGCGACTTTGATCACACAGCCATGTGAAGCTGTGACAAACAAATGCCAAACAAATACACAGACGGCACCTCGGGTGAGTGACTGACTCAATCTGGCTCCGCGACTGAGCTAATACTATCGCTAGTAGTGAGCTTAGAAGGTGGTGTTCTGCGTATGTTAGCTCAGAACAGGCACCACTGAACACCACCAAAGTGCAGGGCCCCTCTAGCTGGTGGCCTCATAGCGGCCTAATATTGATGGCCTCCCTGAGGTTGAGACACAATGAATCTGGGTATGGCTGTGGCAAGGTGATTGAAATGAGCAGCGTGGGAACAGCAGGATGGGGACGTTGCAGAAGATGAGGCAGCAAAAACAAAATATTAAAAAATATAGATGGAAACCAATAACTACTGGAGAGAAAACAAAACAAAACAAAAACCCCACAACCTTATCACATCATCATATCTCTTATTCTAAAGGCTCTACATATAAATATAAAGCTAAACTGTCGTAAGAATGACTGCATCTGAGGAGTAAACCAACTCTTAATGCATTAGTCTGGTTAGTACGTTTTGCTGGAATATATTTTTGCCTAATGTCTTGAAAGACAGAACAACATTAGATAAAACATTCTTCATCTTCTGTTGCTTCATTACATAAGGAACATGTTGTATCAGATTCACCACGCCCTCTGTTTCTAAGTGAACATTTATATCTGACACACCCAATCTGAATTTAGCCAATAATCTTATGAAATGCATATCCATGTTAAGCTTTAAACAAGATTCAATGTCATCTAAACTTACAGATTGTCTATAGATTCTATATCTATCACTACAATGTATATGATCATTGAGAGAGAGGGAGAGAAAGAGAGAAAATGAGCACACACACATACATTCATGCATTGTCTGCTGGTGTGTGAACACACTACTTACTTTCTCAAAGCCAAGTTGAGGGACTTGTGGCCTTTGCCTATGGGTGTAGCCAGTGGTCCCTTCAGACCAATCTTAGTCTCAGCCATGGAGTCAAAGATTTTCTGAGGTAAGTGGAAGTTGCCATCCGGGCCTTTGACAGGGGTCACATCCACATCCTCCCATCGTCACTGGGGCCGTGCAATGAACAACGCACAGCATTAACTATGCAATTTATTTTCTTCTCCATCAACACTAACACTCTAAACTTGTACAAAAAGGTGAATTATCTCTCTTCTTGTTTTTTCTTAAAAGCAACAATGGTAAAATCTAGGAGTTTCAGTTCTGACAAAGGTCTTGACCTCTATGCTTTTTCAAGACTTGTAGCTGCTTTCAGTATGGCAATAGATGACAAAATTGACAAAACTGCATACACATGGGGACTGGATGTAAAAAAAGCACATGAGTGCTTATTCCATTAACCTTGAAATAAAAGAATACAGAAAAGTTGATCAGCTGATCTTTTCTCAGATGCTGCCATTCTCTGTATAGAGTATATGATCTGTAAATAAGTCCTGAATTAGCTTTGCGATGTAAAACTTTCTACATCATATTTTTTACAGCATATGTGAAAAACACATTCAATTGCGAAGCATGGGTAATAATTATTTAACACATTTGAAAACAAAGCATTAAAAAACAGCAAAATATAAAACCAAATGAAAAAAAAAAAAAAACCCAAACAAAAACCCAAAGTCAGAATGTGAATACCTTTGTGGTGGGCTAAAACAGTCACATAAGCAAAATCTCACCATTGGTGAACCTTAGAGCTCTAGCTGAAGAACAAAAAAATAATAACAGAAAGAAATTAATGATCACTCTACAGCATTAGCGTATCCATGCTTTCATTCTATAGCATTGCATTGGTGTGCCCGCTACGTCCACATGTACAATGAGCACATACATATCAACACTAAATTCACAAATGTACGCTCAGTACTCATTCCAAATCCAGTTTAGAATAATCAAACATCAAGAAGTAAAGAGTGTGATAACAAGAAAATAAAGCCCATCACCCACCTCAGCAGCAGCAAAGATTTCTTTCACTGACTGCGATATCTCTGGGCCAATGCCATCCCCTGGAATCATGGTGACTTCTGGATACCTTGATAGTCCTGCAATCATCATACCATCATTTTGCTACAGCGATAATAGTGACAATTACAAACAAATGAGTTGCCTAAAATGAAAACTTGTAATCAAACTTGCCAAACTCAACACACTTTATATCTATTAATAAAAAAAAATTAAAAAATTATGACCAAAAAGAACAGAAAACAAAAACAACAACACCCCCCACCCCCAGATTCATGACCAGGAAGAACAAAACAACAAAACAATGTAAGTTGTAATCTCAGAAACATTGCTATGGGTATGTGCCAATTTAAGACTATTTGATGCTACGTTGAGTGAGTGAAGTGAGTGAGAGAGAGAGAGAGAGAGAGAGAGAGAGAGAGAGAGAGAGAGAGAGAGAGAGAGAGAGAGAGAGAGAGAGAGAGAGAGAGAGAGAGAGAGGTGAGTGTGGTGTGTGTTGTGTGTGTGTGTGTGTGGTGTGTGTGTGTGTAGTGTGTGTGAGTGTGTGTGGTGTGTGTGTGTGTGTGTGTGTGTGTGTGTGGGGTGTGTGTGTGTGTGTGTGTGTGTGTGTGTGTGTGTGTGGCGCGTGTGTGCGTGTGCACCTGCAAGTCAGTGCATGCATGTGTACATGCATCTATGAATTTTACAGAGAGAAAGACAAATACTGAGTACTTTACTCCTCAATTGCAAAGCCATTTTTCATACCATATTCTAAAAACACATTTTTCTTTATAGAATAAATGTGACTATGGGGAAAAATTAAATTTTAGGGGATATGGTACCATACATTCTAGCTGCAAAATATCAAAGATGACATTATCAATGCCTTTTTTCATTCCTCTGAAATACTGACAGTCAGCAGGAACGGATGACACGAAAGTTAAAAAAAAACAGCATGCAAACAGGTGTCATTTCTCCCTGAGGAAAAATCGGGGAGTTGAGTCCCCAGGGTGGTTCAGGGCTGTAGGCCTATGTGGCAATGTTCTGGTGGCTCCTGCAACAGCACTGGAACCATTCATACCGGCAATTTCCTTTCTAATGGACAATTCCAACAATGTGGACGGATGGTGGGGGATGGGGGGGGGGGAGGGTTCTGCTGCATGGGTAACAGCTTGCCCTCCATACTCACTTACCCAGGCTTTGAGTTCTAGAGCCTAGAGTGCTTCTGAGACTGAGGGATGCCTACTATGTCTCTGAAATAAAACCATTTGTCTGATGCCGCAGTAATACTACCGAAAGCGTATCTCAATAACAATTCAAACCAATGGATCTAAAATAAAAGTTTTAAAGAAAGAAAACCAAAAAACCCAAAAAGGGTTTCAATGCACCTTCAACCAAAGTCAACATGCACAACAAAGTAAACAATGAAAATGTTAATTCCATGCTATAGGTATTGACAGTCTTGGAAACAGTAACAAAATGTAAAGCAAAAATGACTATAATACTTTTGGTTACTTGAAATTAGCTGCTTCAATCAATCACACTTTGAAAATCCTAATGCCAACTTCTCCCTTCTCCTCCTCTCCCCCTTGCTTGGTTTGATTTCTCTCAACTTTCTAACAGTCTCCCTTTGCTTTTCATATTCAAGATTTTTTTTTAAACAAATATCAAAACACTCTTGAGTCCCTCTGACTACAGTTACATGTAATTCATAATTTGAACAAGTAACACTGAAACTGGTCTTAATTTTCACCTTCAATTTACAAAATCATAGTTCTGTTTTAAAAAAATATGTCATAACATGCACAGAAAATCTTTCATCCTTTACTTCTTTTCAAGCAAAACCTGAACAAATTCAGAACTCAAATCATTAGCATACCTTTGGCATGAATGGGGTTTTGAAGATTGCAGGCTGCAAGATGTTTTTTTAATATTACAACATACTTAAAAATCCATAGACCACCATCTTGAAATAATTAAAAACTGAACTTTATTACCTCCAATTTACTGACCAAAGTAATACTTAGTTGTCCCCATATTCGTTTCATGATTCACTCTCTGAAACTTTACAACAAACTATTTCAGCTTGAAGGAACAGCAAAGCAACAACAAAATCTTACAATAAAGAAAATAATCTGGACATCCAAGGCTGTACAAAATTTTATATATTTACATCAGTTAATGCTCAGTAGTCTTTGTTCCTTCAATTCCAAAGTCAAGGCACATTTTAAAGAAGGAACTAAATAAAATCACATACATACTGAAAACATAACAACAGATGTTGATGCATTTCAGGCTAGATGTGATAATGAATCACAAACTTAATTCCTTTAGCTTTTTTACTACCAAAAACCCAACCCCCCCCCAAAAAAAGAAAACACAAAACAAAGCATTTTTACTACCAGATTTTGCACGATGGCCATGTTCGAGTGCATACCATTTTATAACACACACACACACTCTCTCTCACACTCTCTCTCTCTCTCTCTCTCACACACACACACACACACACACACACACACACACACACACACACACACACAACACACACACAATGTAAAATAGGATTCCAGTTCTGCATACTTACTGTTGAGTATGACCTCTTGAAAGGCATGTCCATGGCTGATTTTCCGAACACTGAAAGCCAATCAAACATACTTCATATGAACAGAATGCTTAGAAATGTGATTTACAAATATACACAGTACACACACTCTACATACCCATAGGCGTGGTCATGGCACTATACATGCTAACACTATTAGATATATGTGATAATTATTATATATCATGAGAGCATGAAAGATTATTACAAAAACCACAAGGTACATGGTGTTTCAAGTTTTGTTTTTAAAAAAGTTGTTTAATCACGGTAACACTGATCTGTAACTGATAACTTCCCTTTGAATTTCTGACTGAATGCACAAACATGCCATCACAGATGAAATCAGAATGAGGAGTAGGGAAACAGCAGCACAAGGCATGTTACAAAAGATAATGCTACAAAGAAGAACAAAAAAAATAACATGGGTCTGCTTATGCCATTATGGTGGCATAAATCAAGTGAAAAGTAGTGTTGTACAACTCTTTATCAGATTTTAAAAATAAGCAATATGGTCTTGTCTTGAAACTTACCCGAGCATCATCACTACCACCCCTATCAATACTAATCATTATGTAACAAGAGAATCATCTCTGACTCAGGAGGGCAGGCCAGCCTAGTGGTTAGAGAACTGGCCCATAATCTGAAAATGCAGGTTTAGCCACCACCAGCCAATATATATATGGCTTTCAATCAAAAGCCGCCGCTGTAGTCTAGTGGTTAGGGCGTTGGACTCGTAATCTAAAGGTTGCGGGTTCGATCCCAGCTTTCGGCTATGACGTTGTGCCCTTGGAAAAGGCACTTTACAGCTATTTTCTCACCCCACCCAGGTGTAAAAGGGGTACCAACCTTGTGTTGGGGGTTAACCCTGCGATAGACTGGCGTCCTATCCAGGGGAGAGTCTATGACTCAGTCGCTTAATGCCACAGAAACTGGGATAAGCACCGGCCTGATGAGCCTTAAGCTCGGGACAGACTTTAACTTAACTTTCAATCAAAGGAAAACAAATTATGCTGTTACAGTGTTAGATCAACCATTTCCCTTAGAATAGAATTGCTTCCATTTTCTCAATTACTGTTATTGTTAACTGACCTTTGGTGTCCTATCTAGTATCTTAAATATTAAATCTATTTCTGACAATAAGGGGGGGAGGGGGAGGTTAAAAGAATGCCTGCACAAATATTTTTTTTCTGAATATATGAAAACTTGTGCTTCAAAACTGATTGTTGGGACTGAGAAAACATTTGTGTACATATGTCAAATCAGTATGTTTGTTTTTGTGGTTTAGCTGTTCAATATATCTTGTCAAGATATGCATGTTGTATAAAACTTTGTTTTTAATCATAAATACTTGATGTAAAACAAAGGCATTTATATATTTAACTTTAGCTCATTTTGAAAAAAAAGTTCAGTATGAATGAAATAGGAAAAGGACAATATAAACTTTTAAATAGAAACATAACTGGTTTTGATTACTGCAACTTGGAGCCAGACTGAGTAAAGAATCCCACTGGAGTGATGGCAGTCACCCCATCTCTCAAAGTAAATAACAATCCCTGTAGTATTAATTCAAACTAGTTCCCTCACTGGCCTCAGACATAAAGATGGGGAAGGCAGGTTACACAGAGATTTGCGCATAATAAACTCTAATCTGAAACAAAACAAACAATTGTGTTACCATTTCCTTTATCTATTTTGTTCATTTTGTTGAAGGGTGGTCGTGATACTTTTTTTTTTAGAATCATATTCATAATGATTTTGACACTTTCTACTTTCCCACTGCACCATTATCATCTAGACAAATAATGAAATTCTAGACTGACTGTAGACTGTAGTAAATATTTTGCCCATCAGATTGTTGAAACTTTAAAAGCATTTAACTTGTAAGCCTATGAAGTCACCCTTGAGCTTAAATAATTTGTGCTGTGGTGGTGGCACTGATTAAATACTACATCTACATTACTTTTTTTGCTTATCAAAAATATTTTTTGTTATTGGAGATTGTGTGTGTGTGTGTGTGTGTGTGTGTGTGTGTGTGTGTGTGTGTGTGTGTGTGTGTGTGTGAGTCTGAAGTCAAGAGTAGTCTTTGTCCTTGGTCCATGAGGTTTACTGCTTAGTTCTATTGATATTTAACCTTATACCTGAAGCTCAATTCAAATAATGCAGAGATCAATTTCTAGAATCTGAAATAATACTTTCAACACACGTTAACAACATTCATCAAACAATGTAACACAATATATATATATGATCAAAAACGTATACATTTACTTGTTTAACTCCACATAACATTAAGCACGTGCACGTCATGCGGCTATTCGGTGTTTGACATTCAGCCGACTCGTCAGTCTGAACTCAACAGACTCATCTTGAGAATCAATTTTAACCAATTCTAACAATTTCGACAATAGCTATATTAAACGCTTCCAAAAAGCAAAAATACATACTCTGTCTTGAATGAGTGGAAGTGCATTCTGTCCCTGAAATTTCGAAACGTCTTGGAATCGCAGAAAAGCCGTTCGAAGACTTCGTGCTGCCATGCTGACCTTGATAACCTTGTAAATTATTATGAGTTCCGGTAATCTAACCTCTAACCTATTTGAAAAGATATAGTCCTCAATTACATTAAAAGCTTTCGGTTAATGCAGCCATTGTATTTCCTTTAACTATAAGCATCATGACTTTTTTATATTCGAATAAAAGATGCAATCATTCTTTTTCTATGTTTCGGTATTCATTTCAGATCCCTATAACAGCCACCTTCACCATCACCTATGTTAAAGTAAAGAATTAGGTACAGGTTTTGGACTCGCTGTGATTCACATCTTACAAAAAAATAATAAATAAAGGGGGTGGGGTAGCCCAGTGTTTAGCGTTACACTCGTGATCTGAAGGTTCGGAATCGAGCCACGGAGACGCCCGTTTTAAAGAATTTTAGCCCAGAGTTAGGCCTAACATCAGTACTGACTCCACTCACCCAAAACTCGTATATTTGTCCATCAATACCTGCCACTGAAAACTTCTTTAGATCTGCTTGCCACTCTGACACGTTTGCTCGTTCTTCACAGGCGAAAATGGCCCTGACTTTAAAATAGTAATTAGGGGAATGGGGTACGGAGATGGCTGAAGAGGCCGATCTGCGCCTGGAAATGTCTGTTGCAGTGGGATGGGAACACGGATGTGTGAGTGGAGTATTTTCGAGGTCTTTCTTTTTCTGGCGTCAACATCTTTTCCCTGATGCGTCTCGCTTTGAAGTCAGACACTCCAGATCTTACAAGGGAGCACCGAAGGGCCTCATAAGATCTGATGGCCCCCGGAGATCCATTTGCAATCTACAGTTTGCTGACAAATATGTTTTCTTATAGGTGAATTTTTACTTTTAAAGGTTGCCGTAATCGTGTTGTTAAATATTAATGAAATATTTTTGTTCCTAGATAGATGGCTTGATGAAAAAAAAGCAAATAATTTGCGTATTCAATGTACCATCTGAAAATAACATTTGACCTTGACTTTGACAGTAACAACGAACTCCAAGAACTTAAAGGCAATTTGTTTTGTTTGTTTGGGTGTTGTTGTTTTTTTCCAAAATGCTAGCACATATGAAGATGAGTATAGAGAAGAACAAAGTCATGGTAAACAGCACCAGTGAAGTCACAGTTAGAATTGTCATGAATGATTAACAACTTGAAGCAGACTCCCTCAAATATCTTTGGTCCACCCTGGCCAAAGATGGTAACTCTGCACCTAAAGTCAAGATCAGGCTAACCCTTGCAATCTCAGCCATGGCAAAGTTGAACAAGATTCGGAAAGGCAAAAAGAAAAGCTTCCCAGCAAAGCTGAAGTTGTTTAGAGTGCTGTTATTTCCATACTACTGAATAGGTATCTTCTCTCGTTATTTTGACACCGCCAGACAAATTCAATTTCCAAACAAGAACTAGACTGCGTAGTGCTTTGAACAGGTATGAAAGCTAGACATTGACTAGAGAACTGGGGTGGGGTGGAATCTGAGCCTACGAAAGGAAATTATTCAGAAAGCTTTTAAACATTTCATGGCAGGACCACAGAATCAACGAGTCCGTGTGGCAAGAGGTGATTACAAAAGCTGGGCCATAGACACCTCTTCTGGCTGTTGTAAAGAGGAGGAAGCTGGCGTGGTTTGGGCACGGTGCGTGTAATAACTCTCCGGGCAAAACTATCCTGCAGGGGACACTTGGGGGAGGAAAACGCAGGGGCAGAAAATGAAAGGACTGGATGTGTAACGTCAAAGATTGGACGGCCTTGACACGAGGTTGTTGCCGTGAAAAGCTGAAGACAGATGAGCCTGGAGCTTTAGCTTTGACCATCGCATCCCAACTGTCCCTCTGACGACCATCTTGGTCAAGGGATTGACAGATGCTATATCCAAGTGGTAAGAGTGTTTAACTTCAATCCCGTGGGTCTATGAAGTCATGGGTTCGAATCTCGGCGGTGTAGCTGAAGTAAGGGGGTGTGGGGGTTACGGTATTCAAGTGCAAACCTGCCAGCACCTTAATTCCCTTCATGTATGTATATACATATGCAGAAGATCAAACATGCACGTTACATATCTTGTAATTCATGTCAGCCTTGTATGGGTAAGCAGAAACACGAGCATACATAGCATGCAACTTTATACATTGAAATGAACTGCTCAAGTGGGCATGTGTCAGCTGAGGCCAACGGCAGACTTCCTGCACAGCTGTAAGCAGAGGAGAAGACCAGGCACTGTGCACCACCACCCCGTTAAGGTAATGCAGTAGAAGAGAAGAGAAGAAGGTCAAGGGACTACTGTAACTTCTCTGAACTATTGAAAGAAGAAAACAACACCGGGATACACAGAGGAAACCGTGGCTGGACAACACTGATTTCTGAATTGCAGAACAGACATGAAACACAATGCGGAATTTTTCTACGGCCAGGCTTGAGCACACGACTGATGTACAGAGAGACAGGAAAGGGGGAAAAAATGGTGGCACTGCTCTTGTGGCGACATGCTCGCCCCGGGGAGAGCAGCCCGAATTTCACGCAGAGAAATCTGCCGTGACTTAAAAGTGGTGTAAATGTCAATATAAAAGTATAGTATACTCAAGATGAAGAAAAAGAAGATTGCATATATCTAGGACAATGATAAAGAAGGCATCACAAAACCTATAAACCAACATTCATACAAGATAATGCATTCCATGTCTAAGGGAAATACCGAAAGGAAGGAAGCAGAGACAAAAGGAAAAAAGACGTGTTATTTATTCTTTTATTTCGAGGATAATGGAATTGAACATTTATGTGCGGTTTTAATGCAGTTTTGTAAATGTTGTCATCCGTTCCCACCGTCGCACCATGACCTATTCAAAGCGGAACGGGTTTTAACGTGTGCGCAACATGTTTTGTGTGCGTTCTTATACGGGACCTCAGTTTAATGTATCATCCCAAGGACTTATGGAGAGAGCGATAGAAAGACGGAGCGAGCAAGCAAGGAAGCAATAGGCATATATATATATATATATATATATATATATTATATATAATTATATATATATATATATATATATATATATATATAATATATATATATATATATATATATATATATGAGGATAATTTATTCCAGTCCCCGTGTGTATGCAGTTTTGTAAATGTCGTCTGCTCCCACCGGCACACGATGGCCTACTCTTACGAAAAGCGGTACAGGATTTAACGTGTGCGCAAGATGTTCTGCGTGCGTTCGCACACGGGGCCTCGGTTTAAAGTCTGATCCGAAGGACTTTTTGGGGAGAGTGGAGTCAGCACTGATGTTAACTCAGGAGAAAAATCTCCTCGACCAGATTCGAACCTGGGTCGTCAAATTGCCAGCGCAATGTTTATACTTTATTTATTTATTTATTTATTTATAATCTTTTATATCGAGGATAACAGAATAAGAGAAATCATATGATCTTTTTTTATCCGGTCCCCGTGTGTATGCAGTTTTGTAAATATTGTCAAGCTGTCCCACCGGCACCGATGGCTACTCTTACGAAAAGCGGAACAGGATTTAACGTGTGCGCATGGATGTTCTGCGTGCGTTTTGCTCACGGGGCCTCGGTTTAAAGTCTCATCCGAAGGACTTTTGGGGAGAGTGGAGTCAGTACTGATGTTAACTCCAGGAGAAAAATCTCCTCGACCGGACTGTTCTGACCACTAGGGGGCCTAGGCTATCCGTCCCCGATAGATCACAGTTACAATGTGATCACTGAAGCATGCAAAAACAACATAATGAGAGAGAGAGAGAGAGAGAGAGAGAGAGAGAGGAGAGAGAGAGAGAGAGAGAGAGAGAGAGAGAAAAGAGGTCCAAATCCATGTGTAGATCAGTGATTTTGGTTCCAAGGTTGGTGTTTTTTTGTTTTTTTTTGTGACACAGCGTAAGAATACACGACAGCGGGTCACTGTTTATGTACCAAAATGGCAGACAGGAAGGAAGGAGTTCTGGTTGCATAGTCATGCACTTTGGACTGTACGTGTTTGTTGTTTTTGCATGCTTCAGTGATCACATTGTAACTGTATTATAGGCTCATTATTCAAAGTAAATATTCAGCCTCACACAAGGTAAGGAACATTTTAATTTAGGAGGTTGCTTGTTCCCACCCGTCTGTTAAAACTCAAAACGCTTCAGTTCCATTCACTATATCAGTTGTTCTCGAAAAACATACCTTTTCCATTTCAATTTGACGATTGTTCATTCATTTATGGATCCATATGATAACATGGTTTTGCCACGTGGTAGCCAGCTTATCACTTTGGTATCTCTGAAGATGGTAGTTGCAGTTACCCGGGTTTAGCACCACAGTTTGTGTAGTTTTTGTGCTTTCGGTTTTAACCTGTGACTAGACAAATAGACTGATTCAGTGATTGAGAATTAGTGATACCCTACAGATTTACTTTTCAGTGCTTGTGACAAACTTATTCCTCTTATCAGGTCATTACAGTAGACAAGTTTTATGTTCTCATTGTTATGTTAGTAGGCCTATAGTTATCACCTGGCAGTGAGATAATGGAATTTCACATTCTTTTGTGCACTATATTTAGTATATAATTTTATTGCTTGTAATCAAAGTAAGACCTAGCCTGAGGGTTTGAATTACTTAACATTCATTTTTACTTCAAACAATCAAAGAAATTTGGACTGAAATTGGATTGAAAGACTTAATCATACATCCAACAGCAGGACTACTTGATCAAAACTTAATGACCCTCCACATCCCTCCCTATTGCAGTTCTGCCAGTTACACCATGCAAAATACATTTTATTACTTTCAAGATATGGATTTTCTTCTCTGAACTTTTATAGCAGTATAAAACTATGTGTTCCCCCCCCCCCCCCCCCAAAAAAAAAAAAAAAAAGACTGTTTTGTCACAGTTGCAAAATATATAAATATTTTGTTATAATATAAATCATCATTAAATGTGATAAACATTTGGAGAAAAGAACCGAAAACTATGCAGTTTGCTTAATTAAAAAGGGATCATAGTTTGCTTTCAGGAATTAATATGAAAGTTAATGGAAAATGCCTTCTGGCTAGAAATTTTCATAGCAACAACACATAGATTATGCAACAGAGTAGCCTTAGTAAGCTTCTAATAGTAATTAATAGTATAATACTCAGCAAGTTGTTGTTGCTGTCATTATTTTAATATTTTATGTTGATTATTTGTAATCAATGTTCTGTGCACAGTGGAAGATAATACATTGGACCAATTTACATTGGACCAATTTGAGTATTCCAGTATTTGGAAGAGGTCTGGCATTTGAAAGTTTTCATAATTCTTACTACATGAACTTGCAAGAAGCAGCCATATATATGATATCAATTTTTATGGAAGAGTAAAATCATAACAATATTTTTAGTATCAATTATTATATGCCACATATTTTGTCATGTTCCTGTACCATGTAGTTATCATGTTGTTGAATAGGACCAGTAATCTCATTTTGTTGAGATATTGTTTGTTTCAATGTTTGTTTGTGTTTTACGAATATAATTTATAAATATGAGTAATTTATTCAATTTACTGATTTGTAGGTGCTCTTTATACTGTGATGGGTGCGGGCTGATGTTCAGAACCCGTATTGCTGTGTTTCAGTGTGTAACTATCATTTATGTTAAGATCAGCAAAAGGTCAGTGGCACATCTGGTTCAAGGGTTGTTACTAGTTTGTGACTCATAATCATCATGATTGAACAGTACACAGTAGAGATAAATGTGTCCGTTTATAATAGTTCTAAAGATGGACTTTAATCTAATCAACCTTAGCTTAATTAACTGATTCAGACATAACTGTGATCATCAGTGGAGCCTGTTGTGTAGACTTTTGAAAAACTTCTGATAGTTGCACAGAAGAAAATGACCATGATGCAGGGGGCACTTCTGAAGTTGTCATCTTTCATTGTAGGCAGAATTTTTCTGTTAATGCTGAAAGTCAAAAGGGGGTGACAGTGACACACAAAGTGCTTGGAATACTGGAATAGTGTACAACTGGGAATATCAGGGTGAAAATAGAAGATCACAAATGGAGTATTTATCTGGATATTTGATTCAGAAGCATACTCATAGTCTGTCCAAACAGCCCACGTACTATATCACATTATCAGTTTAAACTTAACGGTATAAATTATAGACTTTGATTTTTTCCAAATGGTGCCAGTATCCTCCTGCCAGTTAGTGCTGAATTTTGTGTAGCGTGTGTATGTGATTGAAATTTTGGAGCTTTTTGTGACCTTAAGTTAACCTTACGGTTTACATACAGTTCTTTCAAATAGTTCATGTAGCAGTTTACCCATTTCACTCTGACAAGTCTGAATAGGTTTAAATGGTTGGTATAGTTGCAAAGAGTAAGGACATTTTCTTATTCTCACTGTTTAAACTCTGATGGTATGGAAGTGGTATGATTTTTAATGAAAAATGTATTGTATAATTCAGGGTTCGCGATAACCGGTAATTGTCAGTATTTTACCGATTGTAAACAGGGAATACCGAAAATTTTCGAAGCAGCCGGTACCGCGTACCGATTCTGTTTGCCTGTGACCGATTAGATTTCCATCTTAAAAAAAAAGTCTGAAGAGACATTTTCTGACAGTCTGTCATGCGCCTGTCCTTACGCACCTACCCCTTCCCATCCCTTCCGACGGACTTTGGCGCCAACCTGATTAGCACGCAGAACAGCAAGCTTTACTGTGAAAGAATAGAGCTTCGCGCTCTTCTTGGCATGACAGTGGCTTCCATTCACAATGAGTAAATGGGGCCTAGATCGATTTATTCTTTATTCTTGTATTCTTTTATATCGAGGATAATGGAATAAGCACTCCTGTCCTTTTTTACATCTAGTCCCCGTGTGTATGTAGTTTTGTAAATGTCATCTGTTCCCACCGGCACACGATGGCCTACTCTTACGAAAAGCGAGGGTCCATGCCTATGAATTTGCCCGTTGCTTTGAGAGACAAGAGTCGAAAACCAAATCTTGATTGAACGAAAGATCTAGATGAGCGCTAAGCATAGAAACAAGAAAAAAGAATAGGCTTAGCACAAATTAAGTCACACCAATGATGTCATGCAAAACAGACTGACCCACAGACAGCGACACAGGCGCTAGAAAAAAAAAAAACCTATTTCCTGCGTGGCTTCATGCCCAAGAAGCGAGAGGCAGCACCACGGCAGTCAAAGTCTCTGAGAGATTTGCGTTCAATTTAGATGTAGTTTTGCTGCCGAAAAATCCCCCCTCCCCCACCCCCTCACTGAATAGTTTCGTTTTGTTCACAGTACGTACCGGATTTTATTTTTTGGGGACCGATTTTGGGGGAGTTGGTCAAGAAATCTCTGAAATGGCAACTCGCAGTACCGGTTTTTAAAAATCCTAGCGCGAACCCTGATAATTTACATAGCTGCTCTACAATTTTTTCCTCATTGTAACACCAAAATGTTAGTACTTAAGTTTGTTTTACTTTTAACTTACAGAATTATTGAATAATATTGGTTAAGTTTGAGTTTTGGCCATAGCTCAGAGTTAGCAGCCAAATAGATGCCCCCCCCCCCTCTACCCCCATCCATTCCCCACTTTTACTTTACACTCTATAAAATTACACAACAGTTGTTTTTTTGTTTTTTTTACCATATATATATATATATATATATATATATATATATATATATATATATATATATATATATACACACACTCATTTCATTGTATATATAGTACAGTGACTGACAGTGACAGTGTCATACTAACATGTATACCTTGCATCACACTTTTAAAAAAAAAAAAGTGTACAGCACCCTCCCCCCCTTTCCCACACACACTGTAACTAATATAAGTATAATAATATAGTCACAATTACTTCAAACAGACATCACACATACACACACACATACACACACACACACACACACAGAGACACACACACACAGACACACACACACACACACACACACACACACACACACACACACACACACACACACACACACACACACACACACACACACACACACAGATGACAAGACTTACAAAAAAACTGCATACACACGGGGACTGGATGTAAAAAAAAGTACACAAGTGCTTATTCCATTATCCTTGATATGATAGAATAAATAAATAAATGAATGAATAAATAAAATCGACACACACACACACACACACACACACACACACACACACACACACACACACACACTAACACACACACACACACACACACACACACACACAGACGAGTATCATATTGATATGCACAGATAGAGCATTAGAGGGGACTTTACGAATGTACAACATATGCATTATTAATTAAGCATTGTCAATCAAGAATACACTATTGATCTCAGTATGCGTAATTATTATTTACTGTAGATTTAACTAACTGTGCATTTACTGCAGATTTAACTAACTGTGCTAAGTATTCCAAAGAAAGGAGAAGGCGTGGCTGGTTGCTTCATGTATCATCTTGTACTGTATTCACCTGTAGTGTGATACACTCCTTCAGTGAAAAACAGGCCACTCTCCAGGCAGAGCCGTAGCTGTTATACCATACATGTATACAATGCATGGTGGGTGTTGACTTGTAGTTGTATACCTGGTGTAGTCCCAGTGAAAGTGACCCTGGGATTGCCCTCCCCATTGTGGGTGTTACAGCTGTGACAAAGAGTTATAGGCTAGTGTCTTCTGCCCTGTGTGGAGGAGGATGTTTTTGCTTGAGTGAGCAGGCATGTACTCTGGTATTTAGGTGATGTTATTGTTGTCCACGGGGAAGGGTGAGGGTAACAGTGTGGTCCCATCATCTATTATTAGAGTAGTGGGCCAGATACCTGGCGGTAATTTCCAGATGTTGTATTCTCCACATTGCATTTTGGCTTGCTACCAAAATAGAGTATGAATCAGAAGTTAAGATGAACATGTATAGGTTGGGTTGTTTTGTTGTTGTTGTTGTTGTGTGGGGGGGGGGGGGGCAGGGTTTAGAGGAGATTGATGTAGGAGAATTCCATGAAAATTAACACAGAACTGCATGGAAGTTAAATTCCTGAGTATAGTATTAAATTTATATTTAGTATGTTTATAAATTGAAACAAAGCCTGAATTTGGGGGTAAAAAAACAACTGAAAAGTGTTTGTCTTTTCTTTTTGATTAAAGGAGAAGAAGAAAGAAGTCTTTGCCATTGTGTATTTTTCCACCTCAAATTTAAAGTTAAACACAGACTGACAAATGTATCTTCTTTTATTTACCTTCCATAGAAGCACGCACAGTGTAGGTTTAGTTATGTGTAATACACTGTTATAAAGTATACACTGTAATTAAGTATACATGTCTCGAAAATGAAATCTATGTAATTGAAAACGATTTGAGCACTGCTGTTATAGTTTAAAATAAATGTTGAGGACAAGCCCTGAGGAAAGAAAAGTAAATTTGCGTGGTGCTGGCTATAACAACATTGCTAGAATGCCTTCATTCTGTGTACACGTGGTAGAGGCGTGGAATGGAAAGTTAATCCCAGGAGATTCTTATTTCATGGCCGCTTCACAAGAATTTTATTGTGGGCGAGTTTGCTTACAAGTCTGACAATGAGCATTCAGTAGCTGGACTGGTTTTGTTAGTGTTTAGTAGCGTTTAGGCTTTACTTACCTTTAGTCAAGTGCTATCATTTTCAAATATAAAAAAAGAAGTAATTCATGTCGTTGTAGGATACCTGAATTGAAAGAAAGAAGTTGTGCACTTTTTTATTTATGTTGATGTGTGTGTGTGTGTGTGGTGTGTGTGTGTGTGTGTGTGTGTGTGTGTGTGTGTGTGTGTTGTGTGTGTGTGTGTGTGTTGTGTGTGTGTGTGTGTGTGTGTGTGTGTGCGCTCCTCATTATCTGTATTCACTATTTTAGTATTGGCTAGTTTATTGTAGGCAGTGAAGACGAACTAGTACAGTAGTAGTAGGGTCATTGAGAAAACTTGCAAAATTCACATCATCACAATCAGTCAAGTTGGGAACTAGACAGCCCACAGACAAGACAGATTCCGTGTCACATATTATGTCAGCAGCCTTATCATTTTGCTCACTTAGTCAATAACTTAGTGGAGGAACAGTGACAAGAAAGAATACACTTGTAAACACAAATGACTGTGGTTTTGTTTTTGGTTTAAATTCTTGTAGTCATTTGGCCACACACATGTTTGCCGATTGATGTGTAAAATACTTTAAAAATAGGTTCTGATGCATGCATAACCATTGCATTTTAATTCAACTTAATAAGGCTAGTGTAGGACTTTTTGAGTCATCTGGGAAAATCATACTGTGGAACTCTGAACTCTGATAAGCTTGAAAGAAAAAGGAACAGAAAATCAACATCACAGACAACATCTGTGTTGGGTGTGGATGGGAGAGAAGGGAGGGTGAGAGAGAGAGAGAGAGACAGAGACAGGCAGACAGCTGAGAGAGAGGGAGAGAGAGAGAGAGAGAGAGAGAGAGAGAGAGAGAGAGAGAGAGAGAGAGAGAGAGAGAGAGAGAGAGAGTGATGTGTGTGTGTGTGTGTGTGTGTTGTGTGTGTGTGTGTGTGTGTGTGTGTGTGTGTAAATTATGTGTGTTATACATGTACACATGTATAGTGTTGTGTGTGTGTGTGTGTGTGTGTGTGTGTGTGTGTGTGTGTGTGTGTGTGTGTGTGTGTGTGTTTGATGAGCCTAGATAGATCTGTCTCTGATGAGCGGAGGACAAAGGTTAACTACCAATGTACTATAAATTACTGGTGAAACCCCTTTTTGGCTTTCTGATGTCATTTAAAAAAAAAAAATCACCTATTTTAGATGCAGTATATAAAAACATGTTGTCAGTCATTTGATTCACAGACAGATGATCCAATGTTCCACTCTGTTTCCTGCAAGCGAGTCTACAGGTATGATGGTGGCAAGGAAAATAGATGACGGTAGGCTCCATTACTCTTGCTTATGAATGTACTGTATGAGCAGTGCTACCTGTTGATGCTTGGGAAATTGTCAGCTGAATGAACAGGCAGATCATAGAGGATGTCGTCACAGGCCTTGGGAGCACGAGGCTGTTGCGTGATGCAGCCTTGGCTGTAGTGACTGTGCGTTTGCTCCCGTGTATACATACATACATGTGTCTGAATGATAGAACTTAGCAACATCCCACCTCTGTATATTTTAAAAAAAAAAAGAAGAAAGAGGTGGAGCT
Source organism: Stramonita haemastoma (assembly GCA_030674155.1). NCBI lineage: Eukaryota > Metazoa > Mollusca > Gastropoda > Neogastropoda > Muricidae > Stramonita > Stramonita haemastoma. The sequence goes on along the minus strand of CM060328.1, from coordinate 43,521,590 downwards.
TGAGGTCATGTGAGAGCTTGTTTGTCACATGCACACGTGTAGACCCTGCTGTAGTCTGAGGGTCCCGTGGGGTCTCCCCCCTCTCCCCACCTACCCCTCCCTGTCCCCGTTTCTCTCTGCTTGTCCCAGTTAAGCTCTGCAGATGTATCATTCATACTCATAGATTTTGTGTCAGTTCTCAACTCGTATTGCTGTCTTGTTGGATCCGTTTTCTCTCCGTTATCTTGTCATGCTGGGACTGAATTAAGCAGGTTGTATGTGAAGCCTTCCTCCAGCTCCCTGTCCTAACTACCATCACCAGGGGGGAAATACAGAGGAAAAGAGCGTGAGTTTAAAAAAAGAAAAGAAAAAGAAAATACTGACTACTACTGAATGATTTTTCAGACTGCATAAACATCTACATGTTACAGCAACAGGCATAAAAAAAAAGATAAATTAAACTAAAGTGTTGGGGGAGATCGTTTATTCAAAAGATGGTGGCTGCAATGGGGAAGGGGTTGGGATGAAAGTTCTGCATACTTAAAAGAAGTTTCTGAACAAACACACAGACACAGCATACTTGCTAGCACATGTCTACAGGTATACATTCAACTTCAAGTGCATGCATGCTAACACACAGCACACACACACGCACCCACAAAACACACAGACACACATAGACACACACACACACACATAACACACACACACACACACACACACACACACACACACACACACACACACACACACACACACACACACAAACACATAGACACACAGAGGACACACAGACAGACACACAGACAGACAGATAGACAGACAGACACACACAACACACACACACACACACACACACACACACACACACACACACACACACTCACACTCACTCACTCACTCACTCACTCACTCACTCACTCACATATTATATCATGAATGTAAAATAATTGCATCATGTACAAGCTTCCAGTCTGTCATTTCCTGTACATGTACATACATCATCATCACTAATTTAGTAATTCATACATATAATTTTGAATTTGATTTGAATAACTTGTCAAGTTAGATCTACACTCTATACTTTAAAAATAGTAAATACTCAGTATAACAGTGGTATTACTATTTCTGTATTAACTAATTATAAAACTTAAAACAAGTTGCACTGTACAAGTGCAATTTCATGGGCAGTTATGTGATATTATAGAAAATACAAGTTCAAATTTTCTTTGTTGCCAATAAGCACTGTGTGTGTGTGTGTGTGTGTGTGTGTGTGTGTGTGTGTGTGTGTGTGTGTGTGGTGTGTGTGTGTGTGTTACTATGTAAGAACACATGAGCATGTATACATACATGTGTGAGACTGTGTGTGGATGTGTGTGTGACTGTGTGTTGTGGTGTGTGTGTGTGTGTGTGTTGTGTGTGTGTGTGTGTGTGTGTGTGTGTGTGCGCTAGCTATTAGTATTAGCAGGAACACATAAGTGTGTGTGTGTGTGTGAGACTGTGTGTGATAATTTTTCTGTGAGAGTATTGTATAATAAACTTAATTAGTTAATGATAGTATACTTAATCATTAATGCCAGTAATCACATAATGGGGATCATTAGTGTTGCTTAGTATGGGTATGTATTTCGCTGTGTTATTTATAGTACACAATGTAAACATTTTTGGACAATTGCACTGCTTTTGCCCAGAAACCTCATTCCTATTGAATCGGTCAAATCAAATCTTTTATTTAACGTCTTTTCACACACATGCGTGTGCGGTACATACAAAACACACACACACACACACACACACACACACACAAAAAAACAAAACTCATGCATGATACACAGACACAGGCATGCACGCACACATAATTATGCTTACATGCATTTTTATGCCTGCATGTTGGGAGGTGAGGATGAAGGGGTGCAGGGCATACTGGTGAAAGATGGATGTCATCCTCACAGCTAGTCTGACAATATGTTGATGATGGTGACAGGTAAACCATAAAGCAAAGGAAAAAAAAAGAAAGAAAAATAAGATCCCAACCTTTTTCTGTGCTATTGACTATTGTGAAATGGTTGTTAGTGTTAGAAGTAGAACTTTGTTAGAAGTAGAACTTTATACACTATGATTCTTTTAAACCAATAATTTTTAGGGATTATTTGGCGACCATACACTTAGTTGAAGTTCAGATGTTACTTTTTTTCTTGCTTTTTTTGTGTGTTTCCTTTTGTTGGAAAAGCAGAATGTTAGTTTTTGTGTGTTAAAAAAAAAAAAAAAATTTGTGTACAGTTACCTCTTCATGTTATGTCATACTTTTCCATTTTGCGGGACACCCCAAAGCTGAAGCAAAGGGAAGTAAAGCATAATATTACACAGATGAAAGCTCTTCGTTCAGTAATAGACTAATACTTCTATCAGCCAATTCCCTACGAAGTTACTTGATATAAGATAGTCATCAGAGTTGAATGACCAGTTTGTGCAAGTTTGCACTGTAGAAAGAGAATGGGCTCGTCTGAATAAGCTTATTGATGCTTTCTCTTTCTTTTTGTTGTAGGTTGACACTGAATTATGGCTTTTCTATTGCGTCCATTTAGGCTTAAAGACCTAGATATAGGTAGGATTAGAGATGAAAGAGTAACAACACTTAACAGTGACCTACAAGCTCCATCGAAAAAGAGAGTTCTAATAATTGTCACCCTGTTGTGACCTTTGATGTATTTCAGTGTAGTTAAATGTCATCTTTTTCCCGTGATACAGGAGACAGCTTGTGGCGTGAGTAACACTAACAGTGCAACAGATATCTTGCATTTGTAATTACCTTACTTTTTTGCCATTGTGCATTTTGATAGCTGTTTTTTTTTTTGACTGGGTGAATTTTGTGTTCTGAGTGCATAAGTAGCAAAGTTTCATGTTACTGTTTCATTTATTAATAAATGTGTATGTGAGAGCGTGAGTGAGTGTGTGTGCATGTGTGCATTCACAAGCACGCACACACGCATGGACACAGACATTGGTGAACCTTGGAGCTCTAGCCATGGAGCTGGAAAGGAGATGCCATTATTTTTTCCAGACACATCTGACTGTGTAAAGCGAACGACAGAAGAAGAAGGAGCTCTTGCCCAGGAACAACAACAACAGATTCATTTTAGTTTATTGTTACAAATAACATTGCAAGTTACATAAAGGGAGATCCTGTTGTGTGGCTATTGAACATGGTGTGTGTGTCTGGCACTCTGCCTGCCGGCTAGTGCTAGGACATTGCATTCTTGTGCATTGATTGTAAATGAATGTTTGCATTTTAGATAATTATGTAGTATACATGGTAAAAAATCCAGTGTTTGTGTGTAGCTCAGTGAGCACAATTAAGACAAAAAGTACATGTCTTTCATTCATTCATTTTTTCCTCCCCATGCTGTTTATATATATATAAATCCCAGACTGCTGTGGCTTTAGGATAAATTTATCAGAGCTATTACATCTTTGAAAATTAAAATTGAAATGAAATATCCATCTTTTAGGAAGGAAGTAACTTAGTAAGGTGGCAAGATGGTCTACACATTCACCTGCCTAACAAGTAAAACCATGAGGCTCTGGTTTTGATTCCCAGCCTTGCCCTTTTGTCTCAGACGGGATACGTGTCAATTCTTTCTTAGGAGACTTGAAAAACCAGTCAGTCCTATATGCTTACAGACTTGTGCACATCAAAAGAACCCTCAACAGTTGAAAATCGGAAAGACTAGGCAGGTACAGGTCTCCTGACTGTCTTGGCAAAATTGGTAGGTTGAATTTCCAGCTGTATCCGCAAAGTCAGAATGCATTACCTTAATACTTAATTAATAAATTTATAGGGAGGGGGGAATAGTTGATAATCTATGCAAATCTTTCATGGTGAACCTTGGAGCTCTAACCCAGAAATGAAAAAAAATTCATTAAATACACTTAAATACACTTTCTCAGTTTCTTTTTTCTATAGCAGTTTACTTAGGTAAACATGATCATATGGGGAGAGAATGTTGAACATTGTGTTGTATTGTTGTGGATGGAACCAGGTAAGAAGAATGAGTTACATGAACATGAATTAGTTTTTATGAGTCTGTAGGTTTGAATGATACTGATAGACAACTGGTTATTTTTCCATTCCAAAATCAATGTTATAGTTCTTATAATAAATGAATTGACTAGATACAGTGACTGATACACAGCTGAAATGATATAACAGATATTTAGTTTGGAAGAAGTGTTTTGAAACTGTTTCTTTAGATACCAAGATGTGCAATGAAAACTGAAAAGTGTACAAACTTCACAAACAAAAGCCTCTAAACCATATTAATTAAAAAAAAAAATATGGTCAGAAGTTTCTTTTATCACTCTTTAAGAAGACAAATGATAAAAAAAGAAGACAAATGATATCCTCAGGGCCTGATGCTCTCATTTCCTGTTGCATAGTATACTGTAAACTGTAGCTTACTCTAAAGCATTTAAGTATAAAAACTAATGACTTTTTATTAACCCAGGACATCGTTTTATGCATGGTCATATGCTGTTGACTTTGATATTGCAGAGGAGCAGTAGTTTTGTTCTAAGGCGTATCTGATTTATGAGGATGCATTAAAAGCAAATGACATGAGTGTGTATACAGTGTTGTGCAATAAGGCACATTATGCCTGCAGACAATCCCGCAAGAAAAGTAGTATCATCTTAAACTAAGGCTTCTCTCTCTGAGTCTGTCTCTCTGTCTGAGTCTGTCTCATCAAGTCTCTCTCTCTGTTTCTGTCTGTCTGTCTGTCTGTCTGTCTGTCTGTCTTTCTCTCTCTCTCTCTCTCTCTCTCTCTCTCTCTCTCTCTCTCTCT